>JALGPY010000006.1:100479168-101079168 GCA_023055425.1 Linanthus parryae | reverse complement strand
GGAATAGTTGTTTCTGCTTGCATTTGTGTCCTGGTGTGAAACTTTCATCACATAAGTAACAGAGTTTCTTGTCCCTCATCTCTTTCATTTCTGCAGCTGTGAGCCTCTTATGGTGTGGCATAAGTGTTCTCCCCCTTTGATGTGTTGGTTTCTGCCTTTTGCTCCCCAGCTAGATGTGGCTTTGTTCTTGTTATAGGGTCTCATCCAAGATTTGACACTACTTTCCATAGAGTTCTGCAGCTTGGTTATGTGGTTCTCTTGAAGTCTGGCTAGAGCTTTTTTTTGTGACAATGTCTTTGGAAACTGCATTTGAACAGCACTCTGTATGTCCTCCCTCAATCCACTCAAGAAGCTGTCTATGAAATAGTCTTCATCAGCCCAGGGGTGTATAGCTTTGATCCTTGGCCTTAGTGTCTCAAATCTTGCTTGATATTCCACCACTGTGGAGGTTTGTTGCAGTTTATTGAATTGCCCTAGCAAATTCTCATGTCCAGGTTGTGAGAATTCAGCACAAACTCTATCCCTGAATTGACTCCATGAAACCCCCTCTAATGAAGCAAACTCAGACCTGAACCAGCTGTCTTCCTCTTCTTCTAAGTGCAGAGAGATGAAAATCAACTTCTGCAAATCACTCATAGTAAAAATGAGAAAGTACCTCTCCACTTTTTGTAACCACCCCAAAGGATCCACTCCTTTGAACTTAGGAAACTCAATTTTAGGTAATGGGAGACTTGAGTTGCTGTAATTTTTAATTGCACTTCCATTTTCGGTGGATAAGTTCAGCCTACTACCACTCCCCATAACACTCTCATTCCTAACCCTAGGAGAAGGTCCAGAAATGGAGTCTCCATTCAACACTTCTGATTCATTGGTTATCTTCTCCTTATTCTTCTGATTCGCCAATAAATTGAAGCTGTTTGCCAATTTCTTAAACTGATCATCGAATTTTGCATCCATACGCTCTAAACTGAGCTCAAAACTATTTCTCAAGTTCAAGTTATTCATCTCAATACTCTTTTTCAAATTGGAACTAATTTCAAGCAATTGCGAATTCATACCTTTCCCTAGGCCACCGATCTGTTCCCTGAGATAGCCTAGAGTCGAGTCCACTTCATTCAAATGCTCTTCCAGAACATCAACCCTAGTTTCTGGATCCATGTTCTGATGAGTCTGGCCGCGAGTTTTCGCCATTTTTGTCATGATTCAGGCCCGGTGCGGTTCGCAACCAGGCTCTGATACCACTTGACAGGATCTGAGTCGCCTGAGCGACGGCTGAGGCGGTGAATTAACACCGGAGATGGAGAATTTGAGAGAGGGAAGAGGGAGTTTGCATAAGAAAAGAGGGAAAGTGAAATATTATAAATGTTCATGCCATTTCTGTTACATTCAGTCCCTTATATACTAATGGGCAATTCTGCAATAAACTAAACATTTGGGCAATTACTTAATAAAAGGAAATACGTAACTAATCGGACACATCAGCCTACTACTGCGTCGCGTGAGCCAATGATGGGTCGCCACCTGTCTAGTCCGTTAGCTGACTCACCTGTTAATTGGAACGGCACCGTTCCAATTACAATTGGAACCCCCAACGTTCAAAACAATGAACGGTCCTGATAATCCCGGAAAAGTAAATCAACGGCTACTGCTACTCCTCATTACAAGTCATTAGTTTGGCAGTGGTTTCAGTTTAGTCCACTGCCAAGATCATGACAAGCCCTTCCCCTTCAGATAATGCATGCCCTCATGCATTAAAATGTGGAAACTGAGCCTTCAACTGATAGTAATCCTCCCAAGTTGCTTCTGATGGTGAGAGATTGGCCCATTGTGTCAAAACCAGCACCGTAGAAGAGGATCCCTTTTTGACCAGTTTTCTGTCTAGAATTGCAACAGGTTCAACCAAAAATTGACCATCTAAACTCACTTGTGGCAGCTGAGAACTCACCTGGGCAGCAGGTTTGAGGGATTTCTTCAATTGAGAGACATGAAATACAGGATGGACTTTAGAAGAAGGAGGGAGTTGAAGCTTGTAGGCCACTTTGCCAATTTTTGCCAGAATTTGAAAAGGTCCAAAAAACCTTGCAGAGAGTTTATAATTGAGTCTGACCTGAACTGAATGTTGTCTATAAGGCTGCAGCTTGAGGTACACCCAATCTCCCACCTGAAACTCCCTCTCACTTCTGTGCTTATTAGCAAAGAGCTGCATTCTTTCTTGAGCTTTAGTGAGATTATCCTTGAGCAACTGCAGAAGTTTAGATCTATCTTGAATAAATGCATCAACCTCAGGTAAGCCAGTCTTATTAAGCTGGTGGAAGGAGAAATGAGGTGGATTGAAGCCATAAAGAGCTTCAAAAGGACTTAGTTGCAGAGAGGTGTGATAATTGGTGTTGTACCACCACTCAGCTAATGAGAGCCACTTAGCCCATTTGTGTGGCCTGTCACTCACCATACACCTCAAATACACTTCCAGGCATTGATTCACCCTCTCACTTTGACCATCAGTTTGGGGGTGGTAAGTTGTGGTATACTTCAATGTAGTTCCCAGAGTCTTGAAAAGTTGATGCCAAAAATTACTCAAGAAAATGGAGTCTCTGTCAGAAATGATGGAAGCTGGAAGGCCATGCAGCTTGTACACATAGTTGAGAAATAATTCAGCTACTTGCTCAGCTGTATAGGGGTGAGTAAGAGACATGAAATGTCCATACTTAGTGAACCTGTCAATTACCACTAATATAGTTGTTTTGCCCTCTGATTTAGGAAGTCCTTCAATGAAATCCATAGTGATATGCTCCCAGGGTTTGTCTGGCAATGGAATAGGCTGAAGAAGTCCTGGGTATGGTACATGCTCACTCTTCATTCTTTGACACACATCACATTGACTTACCCATTTCTTGACTTCTTTCTTGAGATTTGGCCAGAAGAACAGCAACTTAATCCTCTTGTAAGTACCCAAAATGCCTGAATGCCCCCCAATGCCAGTGTTATGTAGCTCCTGTATAATTTGTGACCTCAAATTTGAACCAGTTCCCACATAAATCACCCTTGCATTCTTGATCACTCCATCACTCAAAGTGTACACTCCTGGATTATAAGGGTCCACTACTAATGCAGTAATGAGTTGTTGAGCCCAATCATCACCAATGTAGCTCTCATGCAACTCCTTCACCCATTTTGGAACTAGTTTGGAGATGCTGGCACATTGAGCTGAATCTCTTCTAGATAAGGCATCTGCCACCTTGTTGTCTTGCCCTTTTTTGTATATAATTTCATAGGAGAGTCCCAACAACTTAGTAACCCATTTTTGTTGTAAAACAGTAGTAATCTTTTGCTCTCAGTAAGTATTTTAAACTGTGATGGTCAGTTTTTATTATAAATTTTGCTCCCTCCAAATAGGATCTCCATTTGTTAACTCCATGCACCAATGCTAGCAGCTCTTTCTCATAGGTGGACAGCCCCAAGTGTCTAGGAGCCAGGGCTTTGCTGAAATAGGCCAGGGGGTGGTGGTCTTGCATCAACACAACACCAATGCCATCATAACAGGCATCTGTCTCTAGGATAAAAGGTTTAGAAAAATCAGGAAGAGCTAAGACTGGTGTACTCACCATAGCTGCCTTCAATGTTTCAAAAGCTTGGGTGGCTTCAGGACTCCAAAGAAATGCTCCCTTCTTGAGTAATGCAGTTAATGGTCTAGCAATGATGCCATACCCCCTGATGAACCTCCTGTAGTAAACAGTCAGTCCCAAGAACCCTCTCAAACCCTTGATGGTGGTTGGTTGAGGCCAAGACTTCATAGCAGCTATCTTCTGGGGGTCAGCTTTGACTCCTTCCCAAGAGATCACATGTCCTAAGTACTCAATCTCTTGTAACCCAAATGAGCACTTACTTAAGTTTGCATATAATTTCTGCTTTCTCAAAATTTCAAATACTTGTTGTAGATGCATAAGATGCAGCTCCAAAGTAAGGCTGTAAACCAGAATATCATCAAAAAATACTAACACAAACTGCCTCAGAAGTGGTTTAAACACCTCATTCATCAAACATTGGAAGGTAGCAGGACCATTAGTGAGTCCAAAAGGCATCACTTTGAACTCATAGAGTCCCTCATGGGTCCTAAAAGCTGTTTTATAAGTGTCTGGCTCCCACATTCTTACCTGATGATAACCAGCCCTCAAGTCCAACTTGGAGAAGACTTGTGCCCCCTTGAGTTCATCTAACAATTCATCTATAATAGTTATTGGAAATTTGTTCTTGACTGTTATCTCATTAAGTCCCCTGTAGTCTACACAGAACCTCCATGTACCATCCTTCTTCTTGACAAGAAGAACTGGGGCTGAAAAGGGGCTAGTGCTTGGTTGGATGATACCAGAAAACAACATCTCTTTGATCATCTTCTCAATCTCATTTTCTGGAGGTATGGGTACCTGTAAGGCCTGAGACAAACTGGTGAAGCCCCTTCTTTGAGTGGAATTTTGTGGTCATGAACCCTAGGAGGTGGTAATGACTTTGGTTCCTCAAACACCTCAGGGTATTGGTCTATCAATGGCTGAATCTGAGGTGGAATAGGGTGTGCAGAAGTAGTAGCAGCAGATAATGAGCAGAGATGAGCTATTATGCTGTCCTCATTCATGTGACAGTATTTTTGGAGAGAGTGTAGCTGTATTGGAGTTGGTGAGAGTGGTGTGTTATGGGACTGTAGTGTCACTATGCCTCCCTTCCATTGAAAGCTGAATTCCATTTTGTTAAAGTCCAATGAAATGGGACTAACCTCCTTGAGCCACTGTGCTCCCAGTACTATGTCACAACCCCCCAAAGGTAGGACTCTTAGATCTGCATGAATAGCATGTCCTTGTAGCATAATTATGGTGTCTCTGCAGTTACCTTGGCTTTGTATGACACTCCCATCTGCTACCACCACTTGCATGGGTTTAAGTGTGTCAGTCTTGCATCCCACTCTTTTGGCAGTATCCATATCAATGAAGTTATGGGTGCTGCCAGAATCAATAAGTATATGCACCATTTTGTTGTTAATGGTCCCTGTTATCCTTATAGTCTCAGGTCCTGAATTGCCAGCCATTGCATGTAATGAGATCCCTATGCCTGCTTCTTCTGGGGCTGCATGTAACTGCTTCTCATTTTCTGCAGTTTCTTGTTGCTCTTCTTCTGGTTCAGTTGTAGAGTCTAGCTCATCTTCTTCACCTCCTATAATGAGGAATAGCTATTTCTGCTTGCATTTGTGTCCTGGTGTGAAACTTTCATCACAGAAGTAACAGAGTTTCTTGTCCCTCATCTCTTTCATTTCTGCAGCTGTGAGCCTCTTATGGTGTGGCATAAGTGTTCTCCCCCTTTGATGTGTTGGTTTCTGCCTTTGCTCCCCAGCTAGATGTGGCTTTGTTCTTGTTATAGGGTCACATCCAAGATTTGACACTACTTTCCATAGAGTTCTGCAGCTTGGTTATGTGGTTCTCTTGAAATCTGGCTAGAGCTTTTGTTTGTGACAATGTCTTTGGAAACTGCATTTGAACAGCACTCTGTATGTCCTCCCTCAATCCACTCAAGAAGTTGTTTATGAAATAGTCTTCATCAGCCCAGGGGTGTATAGCTTTGATCCTTGGCCTTAGTGTCTCAAATCTTGCTTGATATTCCACCACTGTGGAGGTTTGTTGCAGTTTATTGAATTGCCCTAGCAAATTCTCATGTCCAGGTTGTGAGAATTCAGCACAAACTCTATCACTGAATTGACTCCATGAAACCCCCTCTAATGAAGCAAACTCACACCTGAACCAGCTGTCTGCCTCTTCTTCTAAGTGCAGAGAGATGAAAATCAACTTCTGCAAATCACTCATAGTAAAAATGAGAAAGTACCTCTCCACTTTTTGTAACCACCCCAAAGGATCCACTCCTTTGAACTTAGGAAACTCAATTTTAGGTAATGGGAGACTTGAGTTGCTGTAATTTTTAATTGCACTTCCGTTTTCGGTGGATAAGTTCAGCCTACTACCACTCCCCATAACACTCTCATTCCTAACCCTAGGAGAAGGTCCAGAAATGGAGTCTCCATTCAACACTTCTGATTCACTGGTTATCTTCTCCTTATTCCTCTGATTCGCCAATAAATTGAAGCTGTTTGCCTATTTCTTAAACTGATCATCGAATTTTGCATCCATACGCTCTAAACTGAGCTCAAAACTATTTCTCAAGTTCAAGTTATTCATCTCAATACTCTTTTTCAAATTGGAACTAATTTCAAGCAATTGCGAATTCATAACTTTCCCTAGGCCACCGATATGTTCCCTGAGATAGTCTAGAGTCGAGTCCACTTCATTCAAATGCTCTTCCAGAACATCAACCCTAGTTTCTGGATCCATGTTCTGATGAGTCTGGCGGCGAGTTTTCGCCATTTTTGTCATGATTCAGGCCCGATGCGGTTCGCAACCAGGCTCTGATACCACTTGACAGGATCTGAGTCGCCTGAGCGACGGCTGAGGCAGTGAATTAACACCGGAGATGGAGAATTTGAGAGAGGGAAGAGGGAGTTTGCAGAAGAAAAGAGGGAAAGTGAAATATTATAAATGTTCATGCCATTTCTGTTACATTCAGTCCCTTATATACTAATGGGCAATTCTGCAATAAACTAAACATTTGGGCAATTACTTAATAAAAGGAAATACGTAACTAATCGGACACATCAGCCTACTACTGCGTCGCGTGAGCCAATGATGGGTCGCCACCTATCTAGTCCGTTAGCTGACTCACCTGTTAATTGGAACGGCACCGTTCCAATTACAATTGGAACCCCCAACGTTCAAAACAATGAACGGTCCTGATGATCCCGGAAAAGTAAATCAACGGCTACTGCTACTCCTCATTACAAGTCATTAGTTTGGCAGTGGTTTCAGTTTAGTCCACTGCCAAGATCATGACAAGCCCTTCCCCTTCAGATAATGCATGCCCTCATGCATTAAAATGTTGAAACTGAGCCTTCAACTGATAGTAATCCTCCCAAGTTGCTTCTGATGGTGAGAGATTGGCCCATTGTGTCAAAACCAGCACCGTAGAAGTGGATCCCTTTTTGACAAGTTTTCTGTCTAGAATTGCAACAGGTTCAACCAAAAATTGACCATCTAAACTCACTTGTGGCAGCTCAGCTCACCTGGGCAGCAGGTTTGAGGGATTTCTTCAATTGAGAGACATGAAATACAGGATGGACTTTAGAAGAAGGAGGGAGTTGAAGCTTGTAGGCCACTTTGCCAATTTTTGCCAGAATTTGAAAAGGTCCAAAAAACCTTGCAGAGAGTTTATAATTGAGTCTGACCTGAACTGAATGTTGTCTATAAGGCTGCAGCTTGAGGTACACCCAATCTCCCACCTGAAACTCCCTCTCACTTCTGTGCTTATTAGCAAAGAGCTGCATTCTTTCTTGAGCTTTAGTGAGATTATCCTTGAGCAACTGCAGAAGTTTAGATCTATCTTGAATAAATGCATCAACCTCAGGTAAGCCAGTCTTATTAAGCTGGTGGAAGGAGAAATGAGGTGGATTGAAGCCATAAAGAGCTTCAAAAGGACTTAGTTGCAGAGAGGTGTGATAATTGGTGTTGTACCACCACTCAGCTAATGAGAGCCACTTAGCCCATTTGTGTGGCCTGTCACTCACCATACACCTCAAATACACTTTCAGGCATTGATTCACCCTCTCAATTTGACCATCAGTTTGGGGGTGGTAAGCTGTGGTATACTTCAATGTAGTTCCCAGAGTCTTGAAAAGTTGATGCCAGAAATTACTCAAGAAAATGGAGTCTCTGTCAGAAATGATGGAAGCTGGAAGGCCATGCAGCTTGTACACATAGTTGAGAAATAATTCAGCTACTTGCTCAGCTGTATAGGGGTGAGTAAGAGACATGAAATGTCCATACTTAGTGAACCTGTCAATTACCACTAATATAGTTGTTTTGCCCTCTGATTTAGGAAGTCCTTCAATGAAATCCATAGTGATATGCTCCCAGGGTTTGTCTGGCAATGGAATAGGCTGAAGAAGTCCTGGGTATGGTACATGCTCACTCTTCATTCTCTGACACACATCACATTGACTTACCCATTTCTTGACTTCTTTCTTGAGATTTGGCCAGAAGAACAGCAACTTAATCCTCTTGTAAGTACCCAAAATGCCTGAATGCCCCCCAATGCCAGTGTTATGTAGCTCCTGTATAATTTGTGACCTCAAATTTGAACCAGTTCCCACATAAATCACCCCTGCATTCTTGATCACTCCATCACTCAAAGTGTACACTCCTGGATTAGAAGGGTCCACTACTAATGCAGTAATGAGTTGCTGAGCCCAATCATCACCAATGTAGCTCTCATGCAACTCCTTGACCCATTTTGGAACTAGTTTGGAGATGCTGGCACATTGAGCTGAATCTCTTCTAGATAAGGCATCTGCCACCTTGTTGTCTTGCCCTTTTTTGTATATAATTTCATAGGAGAGTCCCAACAACTTAGTAACCCATTTTTGTTGTAAAACAGTAGTAATCTTTTGCTCCAGTAAGTATTTTAAACTGTGATGGTCAGTTTTTATTATAAATTTTGCTCCCTCCAAATAGGATCTCCATTTGTTAACTCCATGCACCAATGCTAGCAGCTCTTTCTCATAGGTGGACAGCCCCAAGTGTCTAGGAGCCAGGGCTTTGCTGAAATAGGCCAGGGGGTGGTGGTCTTGCATCAACACAGCACCAATGCCATCATAACAGGCATCTGTCTCTAGGATAAAAGGTTTAGAAAAATCAGGAAGAGCTAAGACTGGTGTACTCACCATAGCTGCCTTCAATGTTTCAAAAGCTTGGGTGGCTTCAGGACTCCAAAGAAATGCTCCCTTCTTGATTAATGCAGTTAATGGTCTAGCAATGATGCCATACCCCCTGATGAACCTCCTGTAGTAACCAGTCAGTCCCAAGAACCCTCTCAAACCCTTGATGGTGGTTGGTTGAGGCCAAGACTTCATAGCAGCTATCTTCTGGGGGTCAGCTTTGACTCCTTCCCAAGAGATCACATGTCCTAAGTACTCAATCTCTTGTAACCCAAATGAGCACTCACTTAATTTTGCATATAATTTATGCTTTCTCAAAATTTCAAATACTTGTTGTAGATGCATAAGATGCAGCTCCAAAGTAGGGCTGTAAACCAGAATATCATCAAAAAATACTAACACAAACTGCCTCAGAAGTGGTTTAAACACCTCATTCATCAAACATTGGAAGGTAGCAGGACCATTAGTGAGTCCAAAAGGCATCACTTTGAACTCATAGAGTCCCTCATGGGTCCTAAAAGCTGTTTTATAAGTGTCTGGCTCCCACATTCTTACCTGATGATATCCAGCCCTCAAATCCAACTTGGAGAAGACTTGTGCCCCCTTGAGTTCATCTAACAATTCATCTATAATAGGTATTGGAAATTTGTTCTTGACTGTTATCTCATTAAGTCCCCTGTAGTCTACACAGAACCTCCATGTACCATCCTTCTTCTTGACAAGAAGAACTGGGGATGAAAAGGGGCTAGTGCTTGGTTGGATGATACCAGAAGCCAACATCTCTTTGATCATCTTCTCAATCTCATTTTTCTGGAGGTATGGGTACCTGTAAGGCCTGAGACAAACTGGTGAAGCCCCTTCTTTGAGTGGAATTCTGTGGTCATGAACCCTAGGAGGTGGTAATGACTTTGGTTCCTCAAACACCTCAGGGTATTGGTCTATCAATGGCTGAATCTGAGGTGGAATAGGGTGTGCAGAAGTAGTAGCAGCAGATAATGAGCAGAGATGAGCTATTATGCTGTCCTCATTCATGTGACAGTATTTTTGGAGAGAGTGTAGCTGTATTGGAGTTGGTGAGAGTGGTGTTTTATGGGACTGTAGTGTCACTATGCCTCCCTTCCATTGAAAGCTGAATTCCATTTTGTTAAATTCCAATGAAATGGGACTAACCTCCTTGAGCCACTGTGCTCCCAGTACTATGTCACAACCCCCCAAAGCTAGGACTCTTAGATCTGCATGAATAGCATGTCCTTGTAGCATAATTATGGTGTCTCTGCAGTTACCTTGGCTTTGTATGACACTCCCATCTGCTACCACCACTTGCATGGGTTTAAGTGTGTCAGTCTTGCATCCCACTCTTTTGGCAGTATCCATATCAATGAAGTTATGGGTGCTGCCAGAATCAATAAGTATATGCACCATTTTGTTGTTAATGGTCCCTGTTATCCTTATAGTCGCAGGTCCTGAATTGCCAGCCATTGCATGTAATGAGATCCCTATGCCTGCTTCTTCTGGGGCTGCATGTAACTGCTTCTCATTTTCTGCAGTTTCTTGTTGCTCTTCTTATGGTTCAGTTGTAGAGTCCAGCTCATCTTCTTCTCCTCCTATAATGAGGAATAGTTGTTTCTGCTTGCATTTGTGTCCTGGTGTGAAACTTTCATCACAGAAGTAACAGAGTTTCTTGTCCCTCCTCTCTTTCATTTCAGCAGCTGTGAGCCTCTTATGGTGTGGCATAAGTGTTCTCCCCCTTTGATGTGTTGGTTTCTGCCTTTGCTCCCCAGCTAGATGTGGCTTTGTTCTTGTTATAGGGTCTCATCCAAGATTTGACACTACTTTCCATAGAGTTCTGCAGCTTGGTTATGTGGTTCTCTTGAAGTCTGGCTAGAGCTTTTGTTTGTGACAATGTCTTTGGAAACTGCATTTGAACAGCACTCTGTATGTCCTCCCTCAATCCACTCAAGAAGCTGTTTATGAAATAGTCTTCATCAGCCCAGGGGTGTATAGCTTTGATCCTTGGCCTTAGTGTCTCAAATCTTGCTTGATATTCCACCACTGTGGAGGTTTGTTGCAGTTTATTGAATTGCCCTAGCAAATTCTCATGTCCAGGTTGTGAGAATTCAGCACAAACTCTATCACTGAATTGACTCCATGAAACCCCCTCTAATGAAGCAAACTCAGACCTGAACCAGTTGTCTGCCTCTTCTTCTAAGTGCAGAGAGATGAAAATCAACTTCTGCAAATCACTCATAGTAAAAATGAGAAAGTACCTCTCCACTTTTTGTAACCACCCCAAAGGATCCACTCCTTTGAACTTAGGAAACTCAATTTTAGGTAATGGGAGACTTGAGT
This sequence comes from Linanthus parryae, assembly GCA_023055425.1. Taxonomy (NCBI): domain Eukaryota; kingdom Viridiplantae; phylum Streptophyta; class Magnoliopsida; order Ericales; family Polemoniaceae; genus Linanthus; species Linanthus parryae. The sequence continues at coordinate 101,068,019 of JALGPY010000006.1, read as the reverse complement.
TGCTGTAATTTTTAATTGCACTTCCATTTTCGGTGGATAAGTTCAGCCTACTACCACTCCCCATAACACTCTCATTCCTAACCCTAGGAGAAGGTCCAGAAATGGAGTCTCCATTCAACACTTCTGATTCACTGGTTATCTTCTCCTTATTCTTCTGATTCGCCAATAAATTGAAGTTGTTTGCCAATTTCTTAAACTGATCATCGAATTTTGCATCCATACGCTCTAAACTGAGCTCAAAACTATTTCTCAAGTTCAAGTTATTCATCTCAATACTCTTTTTCAAATTGGAACTAATTTCAAGCAATTGCGAATTCATACCTTTCCCTAGGCCACCGATATGTTCCCTGAGATAGCCTAGAGTCGAGTCCACTTCATTCAAATGCTCTTCCAGAACATCAACCCTAGTTTCTGGATCCATGTTCTGATGAGTCTGGCCGCGAGTTTTCGCCATTTTTGTCATCATTCAGGCCCGGTGCGGTTCGCAACCAGGCTCTGATACCACTTGACAAGATCTGAGTCGCCTGAGCGACGGCTGAGGCGGTGAATTAACACCGGCGGTGGAGAATTTGAGAAAGGGAAGAGGGAGTTTGCAGAAGAAAAGAGGGAAAGTGAAATATTATAAATGTTCATGCCATTTCTGTTACATTCAGTCCCTTATATAGTAATGGTCAATTCTGCAATAAACTAAACATTTGGGCAATTACTTAATAAAAGGAAATACGTAACTAATCGGACACATCAGCCTACTACTGCGTCGCGTGAGCCAATGATGGGTCGCCACCTGTCTAGTCCGTTAGCTGACTCACCTGTTAATTGGAACGGCACCGTTCCAATTACAATTGGAACCCCCAACGTTCAAAACAATGAACGGTCCTGATGATCCCGGAAAAGTAAATCAACGGCTACTGCTACTCCTCATTACAAGTCATTAGTTTGGCAGTGGTTTCAGTTTAGTCCACTGCCAAGATCATGACAAGCCCTTCCCCTTCAGATAATGCATGCCCTCATGCATTAAAATGTGGAAACTGAGCCTTCAACTGATAGTAATCCTCCCAAGTTGCTTCTGATGGTGAGAGATTGGCCCATTGTGTCAAAACCAGCACCGTAGAAGAGGATCCCTTTTTGACCAGTTTTCTGTCTAGAATTGCAACAGGTTCAACCAAAAATTGACCATCTAAACTCACTTGTGGCAGCTGAGAACTCACCTGGGCAGCAGGTTTGAGGGATTTCTTCAATTGAGAGACATGAAATACAGGATGGACTTTAGAAGAAGGAGGGAGTTGAAGCTTGTAGGCCACTTTGCCAATTTTTGCCAGAATTTGAAAAGGTCCAAAAAACCTTGCAGAGATTTTATAATTGAGTCTGACCTGAACTGAATGTTGTCTATAAGGCTGCAGCTTGAGGTACACCCAATCTCCCACCTGAAACTCCCTCTCACTTCTGTGCTTATTAGCAAAGAGCTACATTCTTTCTTGAGCTTTAGTGAGATTATCCTTGAGCAACTGCAGAAGTTTAGATCTATCTTGAATAAATGCATCAACCTCAGGTAAGCCAGTCTTATTAAGCTGGTGGAAGGAGAAATGAGGTGGATTGGAGCCATAAAGAGCTTCAAAAGGACTTAGTTGCAGAGAGGTGTGATAATTGGTGTTGTACCACCACTCAGCTAATGAGAGCCACTTAGCCCATTTGTGTGGCCTGTCACTCACCATACACCTCAAATACACTTTCAGGCATTGATTCACCCTCTCAATTTGACCATCAGTTTGGGGGTGGTACGCTGTGGTATACTTCAATGTAGTTCCCAGAGTCTTGAAAAGTTGATGCCAGAAATTACTCAAGAAAATGGAGTCTCTGTCAGAAATGATGGAAGCTGGAAGGCCATGCAGCTTGTACACATAGTTGAGAAATAATTCAGCTACTTGCTCAGCTGTATAGGGGTGAGTAAGAGACATGAAATGTCCATACTTAGTGAACCTGTCAATTACCACTAATATAGTTGTTTTGCCCTCTGATTTAGGAAGTCCTTCAATGAAATCCATAGTGATATGCTCCCAGGGTTTGTCTGGCAATGGAATAGGCTGAAGAAGTCCTGGGTATGGTACATGCTCACTCTTCATTCTTTGACACACATCACATTGACTTACCCATTTCTTGACTTCTTTCTTGAGATTTGGCCAGAAGAACAGCAACTTAATCCTCTTGTAAGTACCCAAAATGCCTGAATGCCCCCCAATGCCAGTGTTATGTAGCTCCTGTATAATTTGTGACCTCAAATTTGAACCAGTTCCCACATAAATCACCCCTGCATTCTTGATCACTCCATCACTCAAAGTGTACACTCCTGGATTAGAAGGGTCCACTACTAATGTAGTAATGAGTTGCTGAGCCCAATCATCACCAATGTAGCTCTCATGCAACTCCTTGACCCATTTTGGAACTAGTTTGGAGATGCTGGCACATTGAGCTGAATCTCTTCTAGATAAGGCATCTGCCACCTTGTTGTCTTGCCCTTTTTTGTATATAATTTCATAGGAGAGTCCCAACAACTTAGTAACCCATTTTTGTTGTAAAACAGTAGTAATCTTTTGCTCCAGTAAGTATTTTAAACTGTGATGGTCAGTTTTTATTATAAATTTTGCTCCCTCCAAATAGGATCTCCATTTGTTAACTCCATGCACCAATGCTAGCAGCTCTTTCTCATAGGTGGACAGCCCCAAGTGTCTAGGAGCCAGGGCTTTGCTGAAATAGGCGAGGGGGTGGTGGTCTTGCATCAACACAGCACCAATGCCATCATAACAGGCATCTGTCTCTAGGATAAAAGGTTTAGAAAAATCAGGAAGAGCTAAGACTGGTGTACTCACCATAGCTGCCTTCAATGTTTCAAAAGCTTGGGTGGCTTCAGGACTCCAAAGAAATGCTCCCTTCTTGATTAATGCAGTTAATGGTCTAGCAATGATGCCATACCCCCTGATGAACCTCCTGTAGTAACCAGTCAGTCCCAAGAACCCTCTCAAACCCTTGATGGTGGTTGGTTGAGGCCAAGACTTCATAGCAGCTATCTTCTGGGGGTCAGCTTTGACTCCTTCCCAAGAGATCACATGTCCTAAGTACTCAATCTCTTGTAACCCAAATGAGCACTTACTTAATTTTGCATATAATTTATGCTTTCTCAAAATTTCAAATACTTGTTGTAGATGCATAAGATGCAGCTCCAAAGTAGGGCTGTAAACCAGAATATCATCAAAAAATACTAACACAAACTGCCTCAGAAGTGGTTTAAACACCTCATTCATCAAACATTGGAAGGTAGCAGGACCATTAGTGAGTCCAAAAGGCATCACTTTGAACTCATAGAGTCCCTCATGGGTCCTAAAAGCTGTTTTATAAGTGTCTGGCTCCCACATTCTTACCTGATGATATCCAGCCCTCAAATCCAACTTGGAGAAGACTTGTGCCCCCTTGAGTTCATCTAACAATTCATCTATAATAGGTATTGGAAATTTGTTCTTGACTGTTATCTCATTAAGTCCCCTGTAGTCTACACAGAACCTCCATGTACCATCCTTCTTCTTGACAAGAAGAACTGGGGATGAAAAGGGGCTAGTGCTTGGTTGGATGATACCAGAAGCCAACATCTCTTTGATCATCTTCTCAATCTCATTTTTCTGGAGGTATGGGTACCTGTAAGGCCTGAGACAAACTGGTGAAGCCCCTTCTTTGAGTGGAATTCTGTGGTCATGAACCCTAGGAGGTGGTAATGACTTTGGTTCCTCAAACACCTCAGGGTATTGGTCTATCAATGGCTGAATCTGAGGTGGAATAGGGTGTGCAGAAATAGTAGCAGCAGATAATGAGCATAGATGAGCTATTATGCTGTCCTCATTCATGTGACAGTATTTTTGGAGAGAGTGTAGCTGTATTGGAGTTGGTGAGAGTGGTGTGTTATGGGACTGTAGTGTCACTATGCCTCCCTTCCATTGAAAGCTGAATTCCATTTTGTTAAAGTCCAATGAAATGGGACTAACCTCCTTGAGCCACTGTGCTCCCAGTACTATGTCACAACCCCCCAAAGCTAGGACTCTTAGATCTGCATGAATAGCATGTCCTTGTAGCATAATTATGGTGTCTCTGCAGTTACCTTGGCTTTGTATGACACTCCCATCTGCTACCACCACTTGCATGGGTTTAAGTGTGTCAGTCTTGCATCCCACTCTTTTGGCAGTATCCATATCAATGAAGTTATGGGTGCTGCCAGAATCAATAAGTATATGCACCATTTTGTTGTTAATGGTCCCTGTTATCCTTATAGTCTCAGGTCCTGAATTGCCAGCCATTGCATGTAATGAGATCCCTATGCCTGCTTCTTCTGGGGCTGCATGTAACTGCTTCTCATTTTCTGCAGTTTCTTGTTGCTCTTCTTCTGTTCAGTTGTAGAGTCCAGCTCATCTTCTTCACCTCCTATAATGAGGAATAGCTGTTTCTGCTTGCATTTGTGTCCTGGTGTGAAACTTTCATCACAGAAGTAACAGAGTTTCTTGTCCCTCCTCTCTTTCATTTCTGCAGCTGTGAGCCTCTTATGGTGTGGCATAAGTGTTCTCCCCCTTTGATGTGTTGGTTTCTGCCTTTGCTCCCCAGCTAGATGTGGCTTTGTTCTTGTTATAGGGTCTCATCCAAGATTTGACACTACTTTCCATAGAGTTCTGCAGCTTGGTTATGTGGTTCTCTTGAAGTCTGGCTAGAGCTTTTGTTTGTGACAATGTCTTTGGAAACTGCATTTGAACAGCACTCTGTATGTCCTCCCTCAATCCACTCAAGAAGCTGTTTATGAAATAGTATTCATCAGCCCAGGGGTGTATAGCTTTGATCCTTGGCCTTAGTGTCTCAAATCTTGCTTGATATTCCACCACTGTGGAGGTTTGTTGCAGTTTATTGAATTGCCCTAGCAAATTCTTATGTCCAGGTTGTGAGAATTCAGCACAAACTCTATCACTGAATTGACTCCATGAAACCCCCTCTAATGAAGCAAACTCAGACCTGAACCAGCTGTCTGCCTCTTCATCTAAGTGCAGAGAGATGAAAATCAACTTCTGCAAATCACTCATAGTAAAAATGCGAAAGTACCTCTCCACTTTTTGTAACCACCCCAAAGGATCCACTCCTTTGAACTTAGGAAACTCAATTTTAGGTAATGGGAGACTTGAGTTGCTGTAATTTTTAATTGCACTTCCATTTTCGGTGGATAAGTTCAGCCTACTACCACTCCCCATAACACTCTCATTCCTAACCCTAGGAGAAGGTCCAGAAATGGAGTCTCCATTCAACACTTCTGATTCACTGGTTATCTTCTCCTTATTCTTCTGATTCGCCAATAAATTGAAGCTGTTTGCCAATTTCTTAAACTGATCATCGAATTTTGCATCCATACGCTCTAAACTGAGCTCAAAACTATTTCTCAAGTTCAAGTTATTCATCTCAATACTCTTTTTCAAATTGGAACTAATTTCAAGCAATTGCGAATTCATACCTTTTCCTAGGCTACCGATCTGTTCCCTGAGATAGTCTAGAGTCGAGTCCACTTCATTCAAATGCTCTTCCAGAACATCAACCCTAGTTTCTGGATCCATGTTCTGATGAGTCTGGCCGCGAGTTTTCGCCATTTTTGTCATGATTCAGGCCCGGTGCGGTTCGCAACCAGGCTCTGATACCACTTGACAGGATCTGAGTCGCCTGAGCGACGGCTGAGGCGGTGAATTAACACCGGAGATGGAGAATTTGAGAAAGGGAAGAGGGAGTTTGCAGAAGAAAAGAGGGAAAGTGAAATATTATAAATGTTCATGCCATTTCTGTTACATTCAGTCCCTTATATACTAATGGTCAATTCTGCAATAAACTAAACATTTGGGCAATTACTTAATAAAAGGAAATACGTAACTAATCGGACACATCAGCCTACTACTGCGTCGCGTGAGCCAATGATGGGTCGCCACCTGTCTAGTCCGTTAGCTGACTCACCTGTTAATTGGAACGGCACCGTTCCAATTACAATTGGAACCCCCAACGTTCAAAACAATGAACGGTCCTGATGATCCCGGAAAAGTAAATCAACGGCTACTGCTACTCCTCATTACAAGTCATTAGTTTGGCAGTGGTTTCAGTTTAGTCCACTGCCAAGATCATGACAAGCCCTTCCCCTTCAGATAATGCATGCCCTCATGCATTAAAATGTGGAAACTGAGCCTTCAACTGATAGTAATCCTCCCAAGTTGCTTCTGATGGTGAGAGATTGGCCCATTGTGTCAAAACCAGCACCGTAGAAGAGGATCCCTTTTTGACCAGTTTTCTGTCTAGAATTGCAACAGGTTCAACCAAAAATTGACCATCTAAACTCACTTGTGGCAGCTGAGAACTCACCTGGGCAGCAGGTTTGAGGGATTTCTTCAATTGAGAGACATGAAATACAGGATGGACTTTAGAAGAAGGAGGGAGTTGAAGCTTGTAGGCCACTTTGCCAATTTTTGCCAGAATTTGAAAAGGTCCAAAAAACCTTGCAGAGAGTTTATAATTGAGTCTGACCTGAACTGAATGTTGTCTATAAGGCTGCAGCTTGAGGTACACCCAATCTCCCACCTGAAACTCCCTCTCACTTCTGTGCTTATTAGCAAAGAGCTGCATTCTTTCTTGAGCTTTAGTGAGATTATCCTTGAGCAACTGCAGAAGTTTAGATCTATCTTGAATAAATGCATCAACCTCAGGTAAGCCAGTCTTATTAAGCTGGTGGAAGGAGAAATGAGGTGGATTGAAGCCATAAAGAGCTTCAAAAGGACTTAGTTGCAGAGAGGTGTGATAATTGGTGTTGTACCACCACTCAGCTAATGAGAGCCACTTAGCCCATTTGTGTGGCCTGTCACTCACCATACACCTCAAATACACTTTCAGGCATTGATTCACCCTCTCATTTTGACCATCAGTTTGGGGGTGGTAAGCTGTGGTATACTTCAATGTAGTTCCCAGAGTCTTGAAAAGTTGATGCCAGAAATTACTCAAGAAAATGGAGTCTCTGTCAGAAATGATGGAAGCTGGAAGGCCATGCAGCTCGTACACATAGTTGAGAAATAATTCAGCTACTTGCTCAGCTGTATAGGGGTGAGTAAGAGACATGAAATGTCCATACTTAGTGAACCTGTCAATTACCACTAATATAGTTGTTTTGCCCTCTGATTTAGGAAGTCCTTCAATGAAATCCATAGTGATATGCTCCCAGGGTTTGTCTGGCAATGGAATAGGCTGAAGAAGTCCTGGGTATGGTACATGCTCACTCTTCATTCTTTGACACACATCACATTGACTTACCCATTTCTTGACTTCTTTCTTGAGATTTGGCTAGAAGAACAGCAACTTAATCCTCTTGTAAGTACCCAAAATGCCTCAATGCCCCCCAATGCCAGTGTTATGTAGCTCCTGTATAATTTGTGACCTCAAATTTGAACCAGTTCCCACATAAATCACCCCTGCATTCTTGATCACTCCATCACTCAAAGTGTACACTCCTGGATTAGAAGGGTCCACTACTAATGCAGTAATGAGTTGCTGAGCCCAATCATCACCAATGTAGCTCTCATGCAACTCCTTGACCCATTTTGGAACTAGTTTGGAGATGCAAGCACATTGAGCTGAATCTCTTGTAGATAAGGCATCTGCCACCTTGTTGTATTGCCCTTTTTTGTATATAATTTCATAGGAGAGTCCCAACAAATAAGTAACCCATTTTTGTTGTAAAACAGTAGTAATCTTTTGCTCCAGTAAGTATTTTAAACTGTGATGGTCAGTTTTTATTATAAATTTTGCTCCCTCCAAATAGGATCTCCATTTGTTAACTCCATGCACCAATGCTAGCAGCTCTTTCTCATAGGTGGACAGCCCCAAGTGTCTAGGAGCCAGGGCTTTGCTGAAATAGGCCAGGGGGTGGTGGTCTTGCATCAACACAGCACCAACGCCACCATAACAGGCATCTGTCTCTAGGATAAAAGGTTTAGAAAAATCAGGAAGAGCTAAGACTGGTGTACTCACCATAGCTGCCTTCAATGTTTCAAAAGCTTGGGTGGCTTCAGGACTCCAAATAAATGCTCCCTTCTTGAGTAATGCAGTTAATGGTCTAGCAATGATGCCATACCCCCTGATGAACCTCCTGTAGTAACCAGTCAGTCCCAAGAACCCTCTCAAACCCTTGATGGTGGTTGGTTGAGGCCAAGACTTCATAGCAGCTATCTTCTGGGGGTCAGCTTTGACTCCTTCCCAAGAGATCACATGTCCTAAGTACTCAATCTCTTGTAACCCAAATGAGCACTTACTTAATTTTGCATATAATTTCTGCTTTCTCAAAATTTCAAATACTTGTTGTAGATGCATAAGATGCAGCTCCAAAGTAGGGCTGTAAACCAGAATATCATCAAAAAAATACTAACACAAACTGCCTCAGAAGTGGTTTAAACACCTCATTCATCAAACATTGGAAGGTAGCAGGAGCATTAGTGAGTCCAAAAGGCATCACTTTGAACTCATAGAGTCCCTCATGGGTCCTTAAAGCTGTTTTATAAGTGTCTGGCTCCCACATTCTTACCTGATGATAACCAGCCCTCAAATCCAACTTGGAGAAGACTTGTGCCCCCTTGAGTTCATCTAACAATTCATCTATAATAGGTATTGGAAATTTGTTCTTGACTGTTATCTCATTAAGTCCCCTGTAGTCTACACAGAACCTCCATGTACCATCCTTCTTCTTGACAAGAAGAACTGGGGCTGAAAAGGGGCTAGTGCTTGGTTGGATGATACCAGAAGCCAACATCTCTTTGATCATCTTCTCAATCTCATTTTTCTGGAGGTATGGGTACCTGTAAGGCCTGAGACAAACTGGTGAAGCCCCTTCTTTGAGTGGAATTCTGTAGTCATGAACCCTAGGAGGTGGTAATGACTTTGGTTCCTCAAACACCTCAGGGTATTGGTCTATCAATGGCTGAATCTGAGGTGGAATAGGGTGTGCAGAAGTAGTAGCAGCAGATAATGAGCATAGATGAGCTATTATGCTGTCCTCATTCATGTGACAGTATTTTTGGAGAGAGTGTAGCTGTATTGGAGTTGGTGAGAGTGGTGTGTTATGGGACTGTAGTGTCACTATGCCTCCCTTCCATTGAAAGCTGAATTCCATTTTGTTAAAGTCCAATGAAATGGGACTAACCTCCTTGAGCCACTGTGCTCCCAGTACTATGTCACAACCCCCCAAAGCTAGGACTCTTAGATCTGCATGAATAGCATGTCCTTGTAGCATAATTATGGTGTCTTTGCAGTTACCTTGGCTTTGTATGACACTCCCATCTGCTACCACCACTTGCATGGGTTTAAGTGTGTCAGTCTTGCATCCCACTCTTTTGGCAGTATCCATATCAATGAAGTTATGGGTGCTGCCAGAATCAATAAGTATATGCACCATTTTGTTGTTAATGGTCCCTGTTATCCTTATAGTCTCAGGTCCTGAATTGCCAGCCATTGCATGTAATGAGATCCCTATGCCTGCTTCTTCTGGGGCTGCATGTAACTGCTTCTCATTTTCTGCAGTTTCTTGTTGCTCTTCTTCTGTTCAGTTGTAGAGTCCAGCTCATCTTCTTCACCTCCTATAATGAGGAATAGCTGTTTCTGCTTGCATTTGTGTCCTGGTGTGAAACTTTCATCACAGAAGTAACAGAGTTTCTTGTCCCTCCTCTCTTTCATTTCTGCAGCTGTGAGCCTCTTATGGTGTGGCATAAGTGTTCTCCCCCTTTGATGTGTTGGTTTCTGCCTTTGCTCCCCAGCTAGATGTGGCTTTGTTCTTGTTATAGGGTCTCATCCAAGATTTGACACTACTTTCCATAGAGTTCTGCAGCTTGGTTATGTGGTTCTCTTGAAGTCTGGCTAGAGCTTTTGTTTGTGACAATGTCTTTGGAAACTGCATTTGAACAGCACTCTGTATGTCCTCCCTCAATCCACTCAAGAAGCTGTTTATGAAATAGTATTCATCAGCCCAGGGGTGTATAGCTTTGATCCTTGGCCTTAGTGTCTCAAATCTTGCTTGATATTCCACCACTGTGGAGGTTTGTTGCAGTTTATTGAATTGCCCTAGCAAATTCTTATGTCCAGGTTGTGAGAATTCAGCACAAACTCTATCACTGAATTGACTCCATGAAACCCCCTCTAATGAAGCAAACTCAGACCTGAACCAGCTGTCTGCCTCTTCATCTAAGTGCAGAGAGATGAAAATCAACTTCTGCAAATCACTCATAGTAAAAATGAGAAAGTACCTCTCCACTTTTTGTAACCACCCCAAAGGATCCACTCCTTTGAACTTAGGAAACTCAATTTTAGGTAATGGGAGACTTGAGTTGCTGTAATTTTTAATTGCACTTCCATTTTCGGTGGATAAGTTCAGCCTACTACCACTCCCCATAACACTCTCATTCCTAACCCTAGGAGAAGGTCCAGAAATGGAGTCTCCATTCAACACTTCTGATTCACTGGTTATCTTCTCCTTATTCTTCTGATTCGCCAATAAATTGAAGCTGTTTGCCAATTTCTTAAACTGATCATCGAATTTTGCATCCATACGCTCTAAACTGAGCTCAAAACTATTTCTCAAGTTCAAGTTATTCATCTCAATACTCTTTTTCAAATTGGAACTAATTTCAAGCAATTGCGAATTCATACCTTTTCCTAGGCTACCGATCTGTTCCCTGAGATAGTCTAGAGTCGAGTCCACTTCATTCAAATGCTCTTCCAGAACATCAACCCTAGTTTCTGGATCCATGTTCTGATGAGTCTGGCCGCGAGTTTTCGCCATTTTTGTCATGATTCAGGCCCGGTGCGGTTCGCAACCAGGCTCTGATACCACTTGACAGGATCTGAGTCGCCTGAGCGACGGCTGAGGCGGTGAATTAACACCGGAGATGGAGAATTTGAGAGAGGGAAGAGGGAGTTTGCAGAAGAAAAGAGGGAAAGTGAAATATTATAAATGTTCATGCCATTTCTGTTACATTCAGTCCCTTATATACTAATGGGCAATTCTGCAATAAACTAAACATTTGGGCAATTACTTAATAAAAGGAAATACGTAACTAATCGGACACATCAGCCTACTACTGCGTCGCGTGAGCCAATGATGGGTCGCCACCTGTCCAGTCCGTTAGCTGACTCACCTGTTAATTGGAACGGCACCGTTCCAATTACAATTTGAACCCCCAACGTTCAAAACAATGAACTTTCCTGATGATCCCGGAAAAGTAAATCAACGGCTACTGCTACTCTTCATTACAAGTCATTTGTTTGGCAGTGGTTTCAGTTTAGTCCACTGCCAAGATCATGAAAGATTCCGAAACCCTAACGAATTGGGAACATGTAAACCACATTCCTGGCTTAGTGATAGCGTATCCAGTGAAGCAAAGTCGCGAAGGTCCGCGAGCGATACGCCACAGTCGTTGAAGGTGAACTCGAGATAGAGGTAAGTGACCTGGTGTTTGGGGGCGGCGGAGATCAATTCTTTGACGGTGGTGTCGCCGTAGTTGTGGTGGAAATGGAGGGAGAGGTGTTACGGTGGAAATGGGTGTTACGGACCGACTGGTGGGGACCTCCGTCAGGGTGGAGGAGGAGGGTGTCGTCGAGGTCGATGATGGGGATGGGGATGGAAGGGAAGAGGTGTCTCCATTTGGTGGAGAGGATGGAGGTGGCGACGGCGTATTTGGTGGGGAGTTTCGAGAGGATGTGGCAGAGGACCGAGTCCGGCAAGCGTCTGATTATGTCTTCGCCGTCGCAGCCGTCCATGCCGCACGAAATTGGAGGTAGCTCAACAGTTTGCTCTCGATCTTCTTCGGTTCAGTCCGTTTTGCTGGGTCGGCTATTTCTCCGCCAGAGTTTTGTGGTTAACTCGCGATTTACTATGGTAAATATAATAGGGTAATTACAAGGGAAATGTTAAACGTCACTTTTTTTTTCATCCTTCAAGTTCACTCCTTATGTGGATGTTTTTGATGTTTTTGATGTTTTTGTTGTAATTTTTTTTATATTCCGATGTGGCATGCCACGCCACATTCTGGCTACAGTTCTGGTTACGGGAGTGGGCTAATTATCAGTAATTATCATTATAATTACTGAGTAATGATAATTAGCCGACTCCCATTGCCAGAACAGTAGCCGGAATGTGACGTGGCATGCCACATCAACGCATTGAGCGAGGAAAATGAGAAAAAAATTGTTATTCATTCGTTTGTTTTTAATTACATGCATTTTCATTCTAATTTGTTTTGATTTCTTGCATTTTTTTGTTGTATTTTTCTTTTCTTTTTTTTTGAGAAATATTTTTTTTCTATTCCTTCATCAATTTGTTGATGTGGCATGCCATGTCACATTTTGGTACCGTTCTGGTTACGGTAGTGGGCTACTTATCATTACTCATTGTTAAATGATCTTTTACTAGATTGAAACATGCTCTTTTAATCTGTAAACTTTACACTTTTTTATCTTTCCTTTACTGACTTAATCCTCCCAGAATGAAATCCTGAACTATCAGAAAATTTAAGGTAAAGGATGAACTCACTGTAGGTTGGTTTTGGAGCAGTAGACTTTTCAACTCATTAGCTAAACCCTAAGGTTCGGTTCTCAATCATTCTCAATTTGGTGGTTATTGCTTCTGATTTTATGTAGTTTTATAATTTTTTTCATTTTTTTCTGACATGTCCACTGTCTTTTTCTCTCTTTCAGTCATCAGTTTGTTTCCTTCCTTGCAGTTACTATGTATTTTGCGTTTTTTTTATGTTTGTTTCATGTAGATTTGTCCGATGTCATGCAAGCTTTGAGGGGGAGTCCAAGTTCAATTTTTTATATTATTATTATTATTATTATTAAGAAAAAGAATGTTACAATTTTTTTCTTGCTTATTGTTATTGCTAAATATTGTTCTCAATCATTCTCAGTTTATTTAATCAGATATTTGAATTAGTGGAACATTGCCATCTTAAGATCTGGTACCAGAGTCAGGCAATGCTTCAACATTCATCGTTTGTTCGGATCAAGACTAGCTGCGGTCAATAGGGAATTGATGTTAAATCACCACACCTTTGAGGAAGAAGTGAGAATGTGACCGCTACGTACCCTAAGTTATATAACGATAATGGTGAATCCTTTATGTGTTTGATGTAAATGTATTCGATAGATAATTGAGACTTTGTGGTTGTATTTTATAAAATATTAAGAAGCATGCATAGTTGAGTTCATACTTCATTACAGTTTATATTTGTTAAGTCAATCGATTTTGTTTAAATTCCTGATTCAGATATAATTACATCTTTTTTTTTTTGTGAACAGTAGATTTATTAATATCAATGCCTTTTATCAATATCAATGTTATTATAAAATTGGCAACTCCCGATTAAATTTGCTGTGACGTTGCATTATTTATGTTTGTTGATCATTTTTTATGGGCAATATATTTTATACTTCATTTTTTTTAACACTTTTTTTTAACATTTTTTATACTTTATTGTTACTCTAAATATCCATATAACTTTTTTTGAGATAAAAATATCAATATAACTAAGCAAACAAGATAATGAAATTAAAATAAAATATTATATAAATTAGGCGGATGAAGTGAATAAGTATACGCATTAAACATTTTTATTTTTGTAAACTTCGCTATGCTATTATATAAAAAAAATTGGTTTCAGAAACTTGATTTGAAAGAAATATTTAAACTAAAACTCTGAATCGTAAACATTTATATATTTTATTTGTATGATATTTATCCGTGCAATGCACGGACGTTTTGCTAGTTATAGAAATATCTTAAAATAAATACCACCAACAATCATATCTTGACACGTAGGAGGTGAACTTGAAGGGTGAAACATAGCGGCCCTCTAATAACAATTATCACTCTGTCTCTGCTCTTTTTATCTAAAATGACTTTTTGATTCGTATCTGAATCACTTTGACCTGGTAATTTGAGTATCAAAATTATACGATGTTTTGATAATTTTTTCACCTTATTATAGAGCAACTTTTACTCTACAACGTCAATGAAAAAATCATCAAAAAATTACATTGGTTTTCTATTCAAATCAATGAGTCAAAGTGACCAAGTGAATAGTGGCAAAAGTCAAATTATGTAAGAAAGAGCAGAGACATAATGGTATTTGGTAAGACCTAAGTCACCTAGAGCGGGAGCGAAGCGGGAGCGAAGTGGGAGCGCAAACTGGAGCGGAAGCGGGAAAACGTCTAATTTCAGAAGTATTGAATTTGAGAGCGTCACGAGAGCGTCTATATATAATATTTATTTACTATAATTTTATGAAGAAAACTAATATTTACATATGATAATGAGATTTTACACAAGAGAATATTTTTTATTAAAGGGATTGTCAGTATTCATTTGTCAAATAGGTTGCTTCAATAAGGAAGAATAATGTTTAAATAGTTGAATTATCAAACTGACACATAATATGTTGAGATTAATCATCAAGTATAGTCCAAATTAATGGTACATTGACTTTAAAAAGTAATTTGCCTACGAAAACGAGCTCTCTATTTTCTGGAGCGCCTTTAAAGCAAGGTTTGGTCTCAAATGCGCCAGAGCGAGTTTTGGGAACGGGAGCGATACCCCTTCGAGAGGTTTTAGGTGACTAATCATGAGACCCTCAAAATATTTACAAATAATATTCTTGACTAAATTGCACCGGAGGTACCCATAATTTGAAAAAACCATGAATTAGGTACCCATGGTTCCAATTTCAACGCTCACAATCTCAAACTTTAAAAGTTCATGCAATCAGATACCAATGAGTTACCACCGTTAAACTTTTGGACGGAAATTTATTAATGGTTTCTTTTTTGACATTTCCCAAAAGAAAAATATAATTGATCGTGAATTTCCAATAATTATTAGGATTTCTTCAAATCTTTTCTCTTTCGACAGATAATTTCTTTCAAATCCAATTCATATAAAATTAACAAAAACCCAAACCCAAACCCAATTTTAAAAAAATAAAACAAAACCCCAAACCCACCACAAGCGTCAAGCGGCAGCAAGGGCTACGGTGGCCTCTTCCTCCTCCTCCACCTAGGGGTGTTCAAAAACCCGAGCGATCCGACCAAACCGGCCGACCCAAGCCGAACCTACCCAATATATAAAGAGGATTGGGTTAAGCGATTGATTTCGGGTTCATAAAATTTCAACCCTCCCATCTTCGATTGGTTATGGGTATTAAAATAATTTGGCCGTTTAGCCCCAAACCGCCCCGCCCAACATAATATTCTTTTTTTTATATATTTGTAGCTATAAAGTTGCTATCCAACATATTTATCGTAATAACCAATTATATAATAATTTAATATAACATAATAATCTGTGATCGCAATAGGGATATTTCAATGCACAACAAAATAATCAATAAGCCTTTCATCATATCGACATCTAATATGCAAATCACCCTACACGTTTTGCTTTTTCAATTTATCAAGTCGTCGGATACCCCCAAAATGTCCCATAAACATTAATATTAGGCCGCTTGAAAGAAACGTATTGTTCTAGTAGAAATTATTTTGGATATTATCTAAGCGAGAGACTTTTTAATCAATGTTCGTTCATCGTTTGCTCATTGTTCTATATTTTCTTACTAAATACCCGCCAAAACCGAGCCGAATCGAGCCGACCCGAAATAGTCGATTAGGTTTGGGTTTAGCGATTACTTGGGTAGGTTTGGGTATCGATTTTTTCAACCCGAGGTGGTTGGGTTGGGGGAGAAATTTACATTTTACCCGCCCAAACTGCCCCGCGAACACCCCTACCTCCACCCTCCTCTGTTCTGCCTTTTTCTCTCTCCTTCATTTTCAATTTTTCATTTGAAGGTTTTTTTTTTTTTTTTTTGAAATTGTTCATTTGAAGTTTTAGAACCCTAGTATGAGTGGCAGGGTGAACTATTTCAATTGTTTTATGTATTTTTTTTCCTTTTAGTAAAAGTACCAAAAAAAAAAAAAAGAAAAAAAAAAAAAAAAAAAAGAAAAAACAACAACATTATTAGTCATGTGTACAATTTCCTCCCAAAATTAACTCAAGGGTATTGCACTGATTTTCAAAGTTTGGAACCGTGAACGCTGAAATTGAAACTATAGGTACCTAATTCATAGTTTTTTCAAACTATGGGTACCTCCGGTGCAATTTAGCCAATATTCTTCTGTAAACAACCGGTTGTGAGCTGGCACCTAGGTAGCCTTTTTTTTTATACATAGGGAGAATTTTATTTCAAACACTGGGAGGAACAATCCCAAAACCAGGATCAGTACAAAAACAAGAAACAAACTCATCAAGATTACTAAAACATCTATTTTTCTTGACACACTGGACAAGATTGTGAGCTCTAGAATTAAGAAATCTAGGAACAAAATGCAAAACACCTTGACACTCCTTGAGAGCTGCACTACATGCAAGACTTCGATTATTCCAGCTCCAATCACCACCTTCCAACTAGTTAATGGCATTCATGCACTTTGGGAATCAGATTCAATACTGACATTCCTCCATCCCTCTTTGTGAATTCTTTGAATAGCCATTTCTATAGCAAACAGTTCACATTCAGCAATATCTCCAGAATCAGACTTACCAGCCCCAGCACCTATCACATCCCCTTTCCAATTTGAAATGGTGAAAGCTGCAATCAAATCCAAGGTTACCAGGATCGCGGAACGCTGTGGTTCATAGAACGAGATCGGGAACGCGATTCGCGGTCTGCTAAGAATGCGGTTCGCTAGGGGTAGGCTTCTCCGGACGATTAGTTGGAACGATATATACTCATGTTAGCGTTGCCTATTACTATGGATTTTTATCAGGTAAAATCATGTAGGGACTTCCATCATACACAAGAAATTATAGAGGTAAAGATGTGAATTAGTCGATGAAATTATGAGTCAGAGAGTAATGATATCAAAATACTTGGGTATGTGTGTGAAAACTTTAGGGATTGCCAAAACCAGCGATCTGGATCGCGAACGATCCCGAATTGGGATCGCGCGATCTGGATCGGAGATCGCACCCTGTTGAGTGATTTCTGATAACTCTGATCAAATCCAGATTGGATTTTCCCCCATCACAATTAATTTTTAACAGACCTTGTGCAGGAGGTTGCCAAGCTCCTGCATTGTCAGAAGGGTTGATCAGCAGCTCTTTGATCTTCTTCTCTGTATTCATCACACACTCCAACTGTTCATTCATCCTTCTATCAATCTCAGAACACAGCCTCTCCCAATCTGGTTGCTTATCTTCAGACTTTGTTGCATTTCTGACCATCCATAGCTTTTCCATTACAATGGCACAAATTGTCTTCAGCTCAGCTTTAATATCTGAAGCTCTCACAAACTCAGAATCAGGGCTAAACAGGTAGATTAACCACTCTAGTATATGAGTGAAGGGGAGTCTATCTGTCTACATTGCGCAATACTTAAACCAATTTTTTTTGAGCAAATTAGCACTCATAGAACACGTGGAACACAGACTCCTTTCTAATCCCACAGAGAAAACAACCCTCTCCCCCTTCCTCCTCCTTCCCACCAATATATTTTAAAGGGAACACACCTCTAGCAATTCGCCAGGTCACAAATTTGAGCATATTGTGCATTTTGTCTTCCAAATCCAGTTCCAATCAAAATTGATTGGGTGTTGAATCTGGACATTCAGAAGATATTTGTAAGCCTACTTAGTTGTAACCTCTCCTTTTTTTAGCACTCCTCCAGATCCATCTATCTCTAAGTGGTCTTAGGGGAAGCTTAATCTTGAGGATAACATCCTTTCCCTCCACCTCTTGAGTGAACGAAGAAATTGCTCATACAATCAGCCTACTTTGAGTATACAAACATTACAAGTAGGAGGTTTTCTACTTCTAAAAGTAATTATTAAATGACACAAAGGGTTCTTACATCTTTCTGAATGCAGCTTCAAGGAAAGACACTGCTTCTTTTGAAAGTAAAATTAATAAAATTGCATTGGCTATTTGGTGTTCAAAAATATGTCCTTTTACTGATATCCCTCTATTTCAAGCTCTAAATTGATTTATGCAAATATGTTGTACAAAATCTTGCAGAGTAATCTGTCTCGCATGAAGGAACTTTAAGACTGAACTTATTATTCCTAGAGAAAGGGGGAGAAGTGGAAACCTGTTTTGAAGTTCCTAAATCCTCCCAGAATCTTGTCCTTCCAAACTGAGGACGGTGTGTGTCAGTGGTAGCTGCAGGGCCATATTAATATTCACATATACCGAAGCAAACAATTCTTCGAACCCTTTGGTAGCGCTTTTACACAACTCCAAATTCTTTTCATCTCCTCCATAGGCAAAGTAAGTAGCAAACAGACTTTCAACACTCTCAACACCATAGCATTTCCCAGAAAATATTCTACAAGCTTAAGCTCGTCTTCTTCGCCTTTAAAACCCTCAAACTTGATTTTAAGTAGGCGGGACGACAGACATTCAGGCACCGAGCCCGGCAAACAGCTCTCGAATCTTGAGTAACACCCCTCGTGATCTTTAATACCCTACAAAGCACATAAAACTTATCAAGTACTTTCACCGCATATTACTAACAAGAGACGCTATTATTTAACCAATCACCTCCTGAAAGATGAGATCTCGAAGATTGGGCGAATTCTGTAGAAAGTGAGGCAACAATTCCCATCCATTAACATTGAGATTACCCAGGCTCAACTCAATCAAATTCCGGAATATGGGCAAAGGATGGATTGCTTTGCAGCTGACCTGTAAACAACCAATCAAACTAACCACGTCAATGACAACAACCTTTAACATTATTCAATGGAATAAAAGACAGCTCACAGCTCACAGCTCACATTTATTGACACCCCCTCCAAGAAGAGACGTGTAACATTATAGCATGCCCTGATAATTTCAGCTGCGTTTACATAGTAAACAGACCAATCATCCTCTTCGAGTTGGTCCTTGTTTAGTCCGAGATGTATAGCTGCTTGTTGAAGAGAGCTGAAATCGATGAGTGGATAGCTTTCAGCTACAGCGTCATTATAGGCGAACCATTCGAGGTTGGGTGTATGAATTACAATCTCGTACATGTCGTCGAAATAGCACTGAAATATCATCAACATCTTCAGATTTGGAACTGAAATGCAAAGAACATCTGAAGCAGGGAAATGACAACGGTCCAGACCCAAATGCTTGAGCAGAGGGCATGCGTTCAGAACTCTCTCCAAACCATCTGATTGAGTAAACGTAGCACCACAAAGAATGAACTTCGTGAGATTAAAAAACATTAACGAATTGGGAACAGGTAGTGCACATTCCTGGGTTAAGAATAGTGAACCCAACGACGTAAAACTACGAAGATCGTCGAACGATACACCACAGCCGTCGACGGTGAACTGCAAATCAAGGTGAGAGACTTGGAACCGGGAGGCGGCAGATATCAACTCTTTAATGGTCAAGTTGCCGTAGTCATGGTGAAAATGGAGGCAGAGATCTGAAAACCGAGGGACATCCCGGAGAGTGACGTTGAACAAGTGGCTGATGAAATTAATGAAATGGATGTTGCGAGTCGACTGATGGGGACCACCGTCTGCGGCGTCGGGAGGGTGAAGGAGAAGGGTGTCATCAATGTCGATTCTGGGGTTGGGGATGGAAGGGAAGAGGTGTCTCCATTGTGAGGAGAGGATGGAGGTGCCAACGGCGTATTTGGTGGGGAGTTTAGAGAGAATGTGGCAGAGAATCGAGTTTGGCAAGCTGCTGATTATGTCTTCGCCTTCGCTGCCAGGAGACAAGTCTAGAGTTGTCTCAACAATTTCTTGCTGCTCTTCTTCCGTTGAGTCCATTTTTTCTGTTACAGATTTTCTTCCAGAGATTAGACTGGGCATTTCTATGAAGACCCCTTTGTTTATAGAATAAGAGTTTAACTAATTTCAGTGTTTTTTGTACAGAAAAATTTGGAAAACTATTCTCAAAACAAATGTTTAAAGCGACAAAAGTGAAACAGGGATATAATAAAAAGGATGGCCTGGAGCACGAAGCTTCCGCTATGCGCTGGGGTCCAGAGAAGAGTCGGACCACTTTGGAGAGTATTGTATGCAGCCTTACTTTGCATTTCTACAAGAGACTGTTTCCACGACTCCGAATCGATAGCCTCCTAGTCACACGGTGACAACTTTACCGTTGCGCCAAGGCTCTAAAGTGGGATCCAATAAAACAACACAAATTTATCAATTCGCGGACATCATAACAACTCAAATTTGAGTATAATCTTGTTCTAAGTTATCTCATAATACCAGAAAAGAGCGAGGTAGAGCACCATGAGGCTCCACAAAGGACATGAAACACCATACCAGAAATGGAATCAACCACTTTCAAAGACAAGGTAACATATGTACTCTAGTCTCATCAGCTTGGTTTCAAAATAGTGTAAAGAAACTATTGGGAATAGGGACATTGATAGAGTCACAATCCCCACCTTTAATCGCCCAGTAACAAGTTCTCAATTTTTCATTACTTAATACTCAACTACAAACCAGAAACATATACACCGTCTCTGAATGCTAACTTAAACAAAGACATGCAATGTTAAGCTAACCAAGAATGCATAATATTAAAACAGTCAGACTAGACTTAAATAATCACCAAAAACTTACTTCTGAGGATTGATGAACGGCCAACTGGCGAAAGCCAACTCGGGGGAGGCCAGAAGATGTCACCGCAACCGGCAGAGGATACCAGCGTTCGAACAGAATTGTCTTCCAGGCTGAGAATTTCAGGCTCCCAGCACTCAAATCCTCTCAGACCATCATATTCATCTTCTTCATATGCTTCTTCATCATCTCGCACACCCAGAATGAATATGCAGTTCCTTTCCGAACAACCAAAATCACTCGCAGACACCGAAAAGGAACAACCTCGACCGACAAACAATATCCTATCGCCCAAGTTTGTCACCGGAACCCATCTATCTCCTTCTTCATCTAGCCAATAAACTCCGAACCCAATCGTTCCATTACACGAATCCTCATCCTTGGCAGTCAACCTATTCACCAGCAATAGCTCCCCATGCGATCCCACCAAATGTTTCCAATCCTTGTAGTCTTTACTCATAGGAGAACCAATCTTTGTAACATTCAAATCAGCATCAACAACAGAACAATACCCCTCTGTATCCAAAGCGTATACCTTACCATTAAAATTCACAATGCAGCTAAAGAAGCAGCACCGTTGAAGCTCAGATAGCAACCTCCATGTAGCACGCTTATCTCTAACATTCAGTACATGTAAACTAAATATCCCCATCCTCACCACCACCACATCGCCGGTTGACAAAGTTAACCGAGCCACTGGCTCATAATCCATAAAACCATCAGGCTCCTCAAGACGTCTCGCCTCGTAAAAGCTACAAATCTTCGTGATACGAAGGTCGTATAGGTTTAGCAATGTAGGGAATGTTTCGGGGAGTTCGTCGATTTCGTCGTCGGAGAGAGGATTCATGAGCTTCATTTGCCGAGTATATGGGTCTTGTCTGAGCTTGATGAGGAATGACTTTGGGGGAGAGGTACTAGGGTTTTGGAGGCGGTAGACGGAGGTTTCGGTGATGCGGCCGGTGGAAACAGAGGTGGGGTTTGTGTCGGGAGGGTTGATGTACGGGAGAGGAGAGGGGAGATGGAAGGGCGGGACTGATCTGCGCCAGGAAATGCAGACGGATCGGAAGCGGAGGACGTCGATGGAGCTGTCGAGGCGGTCGCCGATTAAGCTCAACAGCTGCGGCGAGAGATTCGACCACTTGCGACGAGGTTCGACCATCTCGGCGCGACGAGATTCAAGTCGGCGACGGGGAACAAAAGGCTTGGGGATAGATGATGGGTTTGATGGTGATGGTGCAGATAGACTCTTGGAGTGGAAAGATGGAAACAGCGTGCTGTAATCTGTTTTTCACAACGTTATAAACACCGGACCGAAATGGAACGAAAAATCTGGCCAACTGATTCCGAAAATAGCTCAAGTAGTTGAGCAAATTGGTGCTAGCATAAGTGGTGGCACGGTCTCTATAGTCTATACAAGATGTTGGGTTTGAATTCACTAGAGGATGAACAGGTACCAAGTCTAAAAAAAACTCTCTAATTTATCCCCTAGTTAATAGGGTAAATTTCACTTACACCCCTTCACTTTAGGGAAATCTACACTTACACCTTCTAATTTGGGAATCTTCACTTACACCCCTTGTGAGACCCAAACAGTCGTTCACTTCCACTCCCTCTGTTTAAGTACGTTAGTTTTATTAATGTTGTACCATAAATACTTATTCTTTGGGACAATTTTATCCTTCATGGCTCCCCAACCTCCACCTGGATGATTTCCTTTCAACTCTATAAATCTTCAACATAGCTAGAATAATCATCACCTGAAAGACCACATCTGAGATGAAACTTATGCAATATCCAAAATTAACTGAATTATAAGAGGTTGAAAGTAAAACATCTTATTGAATTCTCCCTCGGGATTGTAGTAAATAAAAAGTCGCCAAAGATAGAACTCAACGACAATTTCGATACAAAAGTGTGAATCAATCTAACTCCATAGTCACATTTTTCATTTCAAAGAAAAGAGAAGTTGGGTGTGCTATGTCTCTACTTCCCGCAACTCTAAATCCCTTTCATCATTCTGGTAGTGTAGATGGTGCTTTCCAGGCAGACGGATCACAGCCACGTGGCAATCATCCAGCACACCTAGCTGTGCTCCACACACACTGGACCACCACCCGCGCTGATCCATGTGGGGGCTGCGAGACAGGGCCCTCGCGTATCACGACACGGGACTTGTAGGGACTTAGTGGTTTGGAGGCTAGAGTAAGTTCCGTCGCGCGCGAGCGACAACCAAGCCCGCGCGTGACCTTTAGTAACTGCTTTAAGAGATTTATGGCACGAGCTCCATAAACCCGGTCAACCTCATAACGGTTCCGGTATACGCGGACGAAATGCGTAACGGTCCCTATATATACGGACGAACGTGCCGTTGTGGTTAAGGTAATTAAGCCGTCATCTATGGGTGCATTAACCCACTACAACGGTCATATTCTCCACTATATATATGATCGTTAACCCTTCCTTACACAACACTAATCACCCGAACTACGCGGAAGCTCTGCCAAAACTCTGTCTCTCTCTCTCATACAACTACTATTGTCTTACTCTCTCCCTACTCACAACCCTACCTCTCATGTGTTTCTCTTATCCCCTGTCCTTGGTGTACGTTGAATCTTCCTCAAAGGATTCCCCGTACACAGGTAGGAGACCTCATTGTAAATTCAACAAAAAAAAAATCATCCAAATTAATCTTCAAAGTTGAAGCTATTGCTCAGCCCACACTCATGATGATATCCATGATCTTGGTATCATAAGAATATAAATTTAAAATTTGGGGATTCTCTACCAGTTTTGAATTGGTCACTCTCAAGTCTCAATCCAACTATCAACACATTCTACAGGCAACAAAAAAAGAAAAAATACCAATTAACCAAAAAAAATCAACAACTTTTCATCAACAATTCAAGAAATTATTCATATGGTACTTAGACCCTAACCTTCTCTGTGCATGAGCTACAAAGAACCCAGAAAATTGAACCAGAGAGAACTCACAACCGAAGGTTTCAGGTTCAAAATTGGCTCACAAGAGAAGCACTTCGAGTCTTCAATGCTCTTGAAAACCCACACTGACCTGATACGAAGTCGACCTTCAAGATTTGAGCCTTCCAACATACTACAAACTAGTATGATGAGTAGCCGGAGACGTCGAATTGGAGAGACCGCCGTTTTGGATCGATTTAGGTCTAAATTGGAAATCAATCTACTATGTCGAGTCTGCGATATGATGTGGATTTGTTTTCCGCTACAAGTGATCTGGTTGCAGATTTGGTGGTGGATGTGGTGGTGCAATTCAGGAGGTTGTGGACAATTAGATAGAGGGAGAGAGCATCCGCTAGTGTGGGCGGCCGCGGCGGCGGTGATGGTTGGGGAGGGGGGACACATTCCAGCTGGTCGTGGAGGAAAAGAGGAGAGAGAGGAGAAGAGGACAGGGTTGGGTATACGGTTTTTCCTTATCGGTCCAATTCTTTTTTGTGCAAGGGTATAACAGTCATTACCGATAGTCCGTTAGTCTCCGTTAGTCAAAGGGGTGTAAGTGAAGAATTTCAAACTAAAGGGGGTGTAAGTGAAGATTTCCCTAAACTGAAGGGGTGTAAGTGAAATTTACCCTATTTAATATCAACTGAAAATTTAGAAAATCCAATGAAAATAAGCTCGGTAAAAAAGAAAGTTAACCTTAAAATCAAAATTTGTTTGGTATGATTTGAGATTGAAGGTAATCACTACTAGAAAAACTATTGGAAACGGCGCTTAAAAAGCGCCATTAAGGGGAACGAAACCGCCGTTTCTGGCCTTTACGGCGGTTTCTACTGCGGTTGTAAGTCTGCCGTTAAACTAAATGTCGTAAATAGGCTAACGGCGGTTATGACCGCCGTTCATTTTAACAGCGGCCTTCAGCCAGCGCCGTACGTATTTACGGCAGAACGTCTGAACCGCCTTAAATCTGAAAGGCAGTTCCCCAAAAAACCGCCATGTACCATATTTTAATATTTTTTTTAATTAATTCAGAAATTTAAAATTCAATTTTTGTAAGTTCATTTTTTTATTTCCGTTCAATGAATTTGTATCCCTTCACTTACAGATTTTGTAGTATTTCCAGTCACTGAATTCGTCTTTCCCAGTTCCACATCCAAATTCTTCAAACAAATCCGAATTACAGATTAATAATGTTTGCAATCATCCTAATATTTGTTCAACATATGCCCAATCTTCACCTTTCCGACTTTTCAGATCTGAGGTAGAAATAGAGTGGAATCAGACCTAGAAAGATGGATTAGAGAAGGGGAGGGAGAAATTGACACAGGAAGCAAGTAAGAGAGTAGACGGAGATGAAGAAGCAGAGGGAGTGGGAGAGTAGCGAGTAGACAGAGAGATGTGAAACAGGTTGAGAAGAAACCATCACCGTCGAAATTACATGGAGAAGTCCGACTGAGGCAAACCTGGATAAGAAGACACCCACGAAGAACAACTATCACCTTCGGGCGAGAGGGAACCGTCACGAACCACCATCACCGTCGGGCGAGTGGGAGCGAAGGAAACCATCACCGTCGGTCGAGAGGGAACGAAGGAAACCATCACAATCGAAAGATGATGCGCGAGAGAGAGAGAGAGAGAGAGAGACGTATGAACATAGATGGATGAAGGAAACTCAGATCTGAAAAGAGAGGCGTAAGTGTGGGTGAAGAGGGTGAGGGGGCTTTTATATTGTAGGGTTACAAGAATGGACGGTCCAGATTTAATCTGGTAAATAAATGATACTAACGGCGGTTAATGATGTGCGCCGTTAAGTTAAAGGCGCTTTTCTCTAAAGCTGCCGTAAAAATAGCGGTGTTTTCCATAAAACCGCCCTATCCATTTTAGAAAGGGCGGTTTAACATTTGCGCCGTAAACAAGATCCCTCATACGCGGTTTTTTAGAAAGCGTCGTTCTTTATGTTCTAAAAACGGCAGACCTTATATAAAACCGACGTTTCAAGCAGTTTTTCTAGCAGTGAATTAATTTGGTTTGTTATTCTATAAAATAGCATTGTTTTAACTTTGAAATGAATTTTCAGCCTTTAGATTAAAGCAGACATACTCACATACCACTCATTTATATTTAGAACTCCTAAATTTTAGGAATGGTTTTAAAATTCACGTTTTTATCACTTTTAGAACCCCCACTATATGTAGAAACAACTGTCCACTACTTGGAAACTTACTCTCTCTCTCTCTGGAAAAACTGACGAATTAAAGGCTAATAACCATACGTATTTTTCATGTAATAACCATACATATTTTTCAAATTATTTATTAAATTCTAATAACCGTCGAAGAATATAATCAATTTTTATTTGTACTTTTGTTCATAAACGGATTAATTTTTCTATTTTTTTCGGGTGCTCTATAATTGGTGAACCATTGTAATCTTTTTCTTTGGTGGTAGTGCCCTCGGGCACAGGCTATCCCTAGTATTTGACAAAAGTTTAAAGAGATTTATAGTCAACTACTTTAATATTCCCACTTATAAATGAATTACGATCATGGAAATGTAAAAAAACAATGAAATTATTTTTAAGGGTTTTTCAGCTGCATAATCCTTAATTTTGGAGATTCTACAATTGCACTAAAGATAATTAACGAATTTGTTAATGAACCACGTTGAATTTCGTGTTCGATATTTGATCCGTTTGTTTTATCGTCTTGTATCAGGTAGAAGGTTTCCATGAAATAAGACTACATGTTTGTAATAAAACAGTTCTAAAATGAAAGTGACACGCTAATTAAAATCCATATAAGATAGCAAGAAACTCCATTCGCAAATCCGAGTCAGCGGTGCAGAGCTTGGTGTAGGCAGAAAAATGTATGTCCGGAAGGGAGACACGCACTCCAGTGGCTCCAGATAGAGTTGCAGATTTCAAACCCCCGTCGACTTTGATAAAAGCGTCTGCCGAAAAATCTTCCATAAATGCCTGGGGTGAGCGACAAGATAGACGTAGAATGGGTACGGGAGCACCGTTCAGGCGTACGGGATTGAGAGCATGATTGTTGATGGTAAGAGTCAACAAAAATGGATGAGGAGAACAGTTATGTGGTGTAAGTTGTAGACCATGGCTTGTCCAGATTGCCCAGAGAAGAGAGATCAAGTGAAAAAAAAAAAGTCGATGACGGATATGCGGTGATGATGGAGCGAATCCAGCTGGTAACGATGGGCGGAGTTGGAGGGGGGAGATAACATGTGGCTAAAAGATCGAAGAAATCGTGCAAGAGAGGAAGAGATGGTCAATCGTTTCCTCAACGGAGTGGCACAGCGAGGACTCAGAGTTAACGAGAGGAAGTTTCGTAGCCATGTGAGATAAGTATGGGAGTCCTTGAGCTTGGAGGCATTTTCAAAGGAACAGTTTATACTTTTCAGGAATCAGAAGGCCCCAGAGCGTCCCCCAAATAGGGTCCCGGGGAAGGGGGCAGTAGAAATAACCAGCTCGGAGTAGGATGGGAGAGTGGGCTGTTTCGAGAAGCATGTACCCTGAATGTGCCGAATACGTTCCTGATTGTGTGAAAAGCCAGATGAGATTGTCAGGAGTATCCGGAGGGGGAAATTGGATCGAGAGGAACATGTGGACCAGATAATGCGGCAGGACAACCAGTAGGTCATTGTGTTTCTAGCGAGCAACACTGTCATGGACGGAGATGAACTCAGCCACTGCCATGTGGTCTAAACGGGTGGTGTTAAGAAAAACAGAGATAGGACATAGGAGACTGGGTATAATTTCTATTTGGTTTCTTTTTGTATGATTTTATGTTTTAGTTGAAATTTTTTCATGTTAGTTACTGACTCCCAGCCGCATTCATTTATTGCTTCCCTCCATTACTCAACTCTGACTTGCTCTGTAGAGTTAGAATAGTCAAACATTTCATTATGGACAACCTACCCCCCCCCCCAATTTTATGTCCAACAACCAACCACCCCCACCACTTCTAATTATACGGTCCACCAAATTTTACAAAATCATATATGCCATTTACACCTCCGCTCTATCATCTTCTCATCTTCCAAATATTCACAACTTCGCATTACCATAATATCACATACTTCTTTCAACTCATTCTCCCACCAATTTTTTCGTAACACCGAGTCTAGACCGATGTATTGTAACTGTGAGAGGATACAGGTGATGAGTACAACAGGTCCTCACACAAAGAACCCCGATAGAGATTTCTTCGGATGCCCACTACCTAAGTCGTCTCAATGTGGCTACTATGTATGTGTCGGTGAAGAACCTCCATGCTTTTGTGAGGAAAAAATACAACAATGATCGACAATTATTGCAACAATGAGGCAAATGAGAGCTGAAATTGAAGACATTATAGAGTCAAATTATAGCAACAAATGTATCACATTTCTTGCATTGCGTTACTTTCGCAATGCTTGTTCTTTTTTAGGTGTCAAGAATGTCGCACGATGTGCTTGTGTCCATTTTTTATGTGTCGCAAGTTATGTATCTTTTTTTAGCCTATTTGCTTGCAAATCTGTTAAAATAACTTCGTTGTTGAGTACTCCCAAATAGGAAAGAGGGATGAACTTGGCCGAACGTCCCAATAAGGAAGTATAACAAACATGGCGTAACGGGGGAGTATTCTTTACGATTCTATCAAATTCAATTCAGATTTCTCTATTTCTGATTATTTATTTTTGCAACTTGATCTATATCTTTACCATTTTATCCATTTATTTATATTTTTATCCAACTTTCTGAAGACAGCACTGTGGGATACATTTTCTATTTGTTCTTTTACGTGGTACCACTCCGTTTCCTCTCTATCTATCCATTTGATTTTTTTACTCGTATATAGGCCACTTTGATTGAGTGATTTTGATTGTAAAACAATGTAATTTTTTAATAATTTTTCACCGTATTATAAAACAACTTTTACTCTATAACATTATGAAAAAATTTTGTCAAAAAATTTCATCATACAGTTGGCAAAAATGCATCGGAGGTACCCAAAATTCAAATTATTCGTGGATTTGGTACCCAAACTTTAAAACCATGCGGTCACGGTCCCAAACTTCCAAATTCAATGCATTGGGGTACCCTTGACTAACTTCCGTTACATTTAGTTGACATAAATCACTTAAGTTGGGGCATTTGCGTCTTTTTCTAAAAAAACCTAACAAAAATATATTATGTAGTTACAAACTATCTTCTGGAGATTGCGTCCGTGGCTGGTGTTCTTGAAGCATTTAGTGAGCTATGAACGGTCAAGCTTAATCGTCAGTATCTTCATCGCTTTCTGTGGACCGAGTCCTTGTAACTCCGAAGCTTCCCCGCCCAAAACTGTAACCCTACTTCGCAAACCACGAGCCCATAAGCCACCCAAATCCATGTGCAGATTCAGATTCAATTGAACCAATTTGTGCAAAACCCAATTCCATAAACAGATGAATTGGTATGCGAAGGATGGTGCAGATTCGATTGCAGAGGTCCATGGCTTTGTCTCGGCTGAGATAACTGGAATTATCTTCAATTCCATTGATAGAGAGAAAATGGTTGTAGCCATTGCAGAGGATCAAGCCATGTAAGAGATGAGTACGAAGCTCCAAGGAATTGCACGGGTCCTCCGACGAAACATCCGATGAGATTATAAAATGGTTCCTTCGTTTTGAGAAATGGTGACCCCAACCCTCAAATTCATCAGAATTCATCAAACACTCAGTAATCAAAATTAGTTCAAATATGTAGAATCATTTCAAATTTCGCTAGAAAATCATCGGACACGAGTTCCTAATCACTTCAAATCTCCAAATAATTTCGAATTTCACGTCAAAACGTGAAACAAAACATTTTCAGAAACCATAATTACTTCAACAAGTCAAAATCGCTTCAAATTTCCACTTCGAAATTCAAATCCAGAAGAAGAGAACTCCCAGAAACTGACTCAAAACTCTACTTAAACCCAACAGCAATCAACCTCAAATGAATTCAGGATGATTTCATATTTAGTATTTACCCAAAACCGAAATCAACGCAAACCCACTTCACAAAAACCGCAAGCAAGAACAAAAATCGAGCGTAATTGTTCCCAATTGAGAGCGAGGGGCGTTATTTACCGGCGTGTTTACAGTGATCGCAAAACGGGCGGAGAGAATTGTAGGAAGATTCTTCGATGGTGCACGAGGGATCCCAAAGCTTCCTTCTTTTCGTCAATCTTACACTGCTCCAGTATCTTCGTCACTATTAGAAACACACAGAGAGACCTCAATTGTGAGAGGAATAGATGAAAGCCTTTTTTCATCTTCTTTCTTTGTCTGTTGTTTTTTAGTGAAAAAGACGCAAATACCCCAGTTAAAGTAATCTCCCACAACTAAATGTAACGGCCGTTAGTCAAGGGTATCCAAATGCATTGATTTTAGAAGTTTGGGACCGTGACCGCATGGTTTTAAAGTTTGGGTACCAAATCCACAGATAATATAAATTTTGGGTATCTCTAGTGCAATTTTGCCCATACAATTTAGATAGAAAGAAAAAAAGAGAGGGAACGGAGTGGTACATAAAATCGTAATTACCGGTAACTACTGGCTGGGCGGGTTTCATTTTTTGTGGTCCCGAGACGTCATCTAAGAGAGAAAGAAAAGGAGCTCAGAATCCTGGAGTGGGCTTCAGAGTCACGTAGGGTCACCCTCCACTGTGGGCCCAGCTCCCACCATTATTCGGTTATTTGGGTTCTCTTTTTCTAACACTTTCCGTGTTCAGAAAACTTACACACCAACTGATGATATCAATCGGAACACAGCTGGTTCGCACTTGCCTTTGTCTTCAATCCCCTCCCATCTGTTACTTTCCGGTTTCAGACATCTTCCTCCGGCACTGTTTTTCCCCGTTCTACTAATCTCAGGCGACGATTCCCGATATGGATCCATCACCAAATCATCAGACGGAGTCACAAATCTCTGAACAAACCCTGGAAATGCCCAGTTCCACTAGCGACGGTGACGACCAGAGGGTTGAAGACGCAGAAGAAGACAGAATCAGTAACTTGCCAGACTCCGTAATCGGCCTCATCCTCTCCAAACTCCCTACCAAATCCGCCATCGCCACCGCCGTGCTCTCAACCAAGTGGAGGTACTCCTTTTATTTAATCCCTAATCCCCGTATCAATATCCTGGACTCCAAACACGCCTCTGGGACTATACACCCTAGCTTTGTCAACTTCCTCTCTCATTTGTTCAACCACATACTTCCCCAATTCTCCACCATCGATGAGTTCTCTCTCGTCCTGGAACAAAATTACGGAAACAAACGGATCGTGAAATGCCTTTCCACTGCACCCACCTGCAATGTTCGTAGCCTCCAACTTCGTTTCCCTGGGATTTTCCTTGGGATACCATCACTTGAGGTTCTTCGCCCTTTCTCATCAATCTGTAGCTTAAACTTGTACTCATTGAACCGTCAAATGGTAGGTCCTAAATCAACATTATTGTTCCCTAATCTGACATCTATAGTAATGTATGGCGTCATATTTGTGGATATGAGTTCTTTCGCCCGATCTCTCGCCGCCTGCCCGAGCCTGACGGATTTGGAAATGGTGTTTTTGGGATTTTATAAACGATGCGACCTCCGCGTTATTCACATCTCTGTTCCTTCATTGAGGAAATTGATAATGAGAAGATGTCGCGTAGATAGATTGCAGCTAATGTTTGAGACACCGAAGCTCGAATCACTCGGGTTCTATGATAATACGCCCCGAATCTTCTCGGTGAAAAACCCTGGTGGGTTTCACTCGCTTGACACAGCCGCAATATCTGTTAGATCAAGAGATTCGGTTCCTGAATTGGCTTCTACCGGGATTATAGCTAAGCTATTGGCAGAATGCTCTAGTGTTACCACTCTCAGCTTTAGTGTTTCTATTCTTGCATTAGATCAGCAAGCTACTTTTCCTATGTCTACTTTCATACACTTGAAGGAATTAAGGCTCGGAATTTTCAACATTGCTGGATGGGAGATCTTGCCCAAGTTTCTTCAGTATTCACCCGTCCTACGAGTACTTCACTTTCCCGAGGAGGTCAGGAAGAAGTTGATGATCTTTTCTTGTTTTTGGTGTTCTTTTCACTAGTAGTGTTATAATTTATAACTAATAACTAAGACTTCTATGTTTAATAGGTGTTTACCAACCACTTGGAGTGCTACGAAAGATTTCATAGTCTGCCATATTTTGTTCCTACATGTTTATCATCCCACCTTTCTGAAATTTCGTTCCTCGAGTTCAAAGGAGCAAAAGATGAGGTCAAGCTGGTGAAATATTTTCTTAGCACTGCCCGAGTGCTGGAGAGAATGAAGATCTGTTTTGGTGATTCTTCTTTGTCCCATGAGGAGATGATAGGAGTTCAAAAAGACATGCTAACATCACCAATATGCTCAATCAACTGTCAGGTTGACATTGTGCTGCCAAAATATGCCCACTGAAGAAGAAAAACTGCACAATTTGGAGAATAAAGGTTATATTTTCACATTTTGGATAGATGTTCCTTCTTCTACATTTCCGTCTCCTAGAAGTACCTGCTTATAGCTTTAGCCTTCTAGGTTCATATGAGATTGCTGTATCTGGATTCCCATAGTGTAGATAGGGTAAGTTTGACCTTGAGCTTAGGTGGTTCGGAATAATATTAAAATCCAATTTGGCGATATAATAGCTCGGAGTGGGGAGGCAGGTTATGGTCACTTGGTCGACCTTGAGACTTCGGTTCCAAAAAGAATGTCATGATTGACTATTCACGAAGTTTTGGGAGATGCTTTTGACTAGATAGGTTTACATAAATAACATTTCCCATGGTGGGTACTTTTTCTTAGCAAGAGAAAAAGTACAAATATGCAAAAAAGTATAGAGGGGAGTAAAGTGGAAAGGTATGTAGGTTTTTAGCAGTGCGGCATTTAATAAGGAACATCTATTTTAGCAGAGGACGGCAGCCTTTTTTTGGGGTGGATGAAGTAAGAAACTTATTCTTGTGAGAATGGCGACGTTGGTAGAAGAGCACCTTTCAAAGACGAGCATGTCTGCCAAGGAAATCCATGCCGCGAATTGGCTACCCTACTAAACTCATTCATTTCTCTTAGGGTCGGGTGGTTGTTGCCATCCCTTTCTGCCTTCTGGTGACACCTATGTTGTAGCGAATATTGGAGCTGAAACTTAACGTCATGCCGTATATGTATACATAGGATTCAAAAAAATTAACTAACTCGAATTTTTAAAAACTAAATACATTGTAAGAGTTGAAACTTAACGTCCAAAAGATAGTTACTAAAAAACAAACAAATTATTATGGTGTTTATTGAAATTAAAAAAAAAATACACATGTTGATACGGGTCAACAGTATCATCAACTGTGTCTTTATGATTATTTATTTATTTAAGTAATTGTTATTTAATTTGTTTATTTATTAATTAGTCTGATTAGGTTATTTAGTTATTTAGTAAGACCGGGCCGAGCCCGTTAGGTCAATCGTCTAGTTAGGGTTAGTTGTTTTTCTATTTAAAAATTGTGGTTTCATTATTTTATCAATCAATCAAGAAGAAGAAAAACTAAAATTGTGTGTGGGTTAAAAACCCGTGTGTGTGGAGACTTGATAGTGTCTAAAACTACTATCGCGTTAGGTAAAGCCTAACTCAGGTAGAGGTGAAAAAACTATCTCATGTTTTCATCTTAAAACTGTCTTCACCAACCCTTGCCGCAAAGTCTCTTTAACCAAGACGACAGAGAGGAAGGATTATTTGATCTGGTTAGGCAAGTCGTCTTACAGCTTTATCTAACTTTCTGTACGTCGTGCAGGCGTTTACCAAATGGAGATGCGTGTCCCAGGCATCTCTTAGGTGTTTCGGGCCCTGTTTTTAGTATTTTTATTTTGAAATGCCAGGTCGAGTTTCATTCAGTTAATGTAACATACGTTGATGAATTTGGAAAACCTCAAAATTCAAGCAAATATGAATTTGGAAAACCTGAAGATTATTTGATCTGGTTAGGCA
Organism: Linanthus parryae; assembly: GCA_023055425.1. Lineage (NCBI taxonomy): Eukaryota > Viridiplantae > Streptophyta > Magnoliopsida > Ericales > Polemoniaceae > Linanthus > Linanthus parryae. Next base: position 101,034,317 of record JALGPY010000006.1, on the reverse strand, counting down.
AGTCGTCTTACAGCTTTGTCTAACTTTCTGTGCGTCCAGACGTTTCCGAATGGAGATGCGTGTCCCAGGCATCTCTTAGGTGTTTTGGGCCCTGTTTTTATTATTTTAATTTTGAAATGCCATGACAGAGTTTCATTCAGTTAATGTAACATACGTATCTGAACCCGACGAGAAGAACCCTAGAAAGTTTCGAATGAACTGGTGCAAGAGATGAATCAGCAAAAGAAACTATATACAAAATAGTACTAAAATAGGAATAGAGAGGTCAGGGAAGAACTTACTGTACTGGTGATTGTGAAAAAAGTGAAGGAAAACTGCTACAGAATTTTGCTGGTGATTGTGAAAAAAAAAGTGAGGAAAAGGATGAAAACCCAGGAAACTATAAAAATCGATTCAGACCATTAGTTTGGTAAAGAATTATCGCTCAGCTTGATTATGATTTATGACCTTTGTTGATGCAAACTTTCACAGGTCCATATTATGAAAGCAAATGATCCAAATCTAGTCGAAGCTGCTAAATGTTCAAGTAGTCTTAACGTCCGTGCAAATGAAGGTATCTATCAACATCGAACTTGGCTGCTCACGAAGTTAGCTCCAAACCTACCTTAATTGTTCTTAACATTTAATGCTTAATTTTCAGGCTGTAAGTATAGAAGACGCGAAGCTGCTACTAGAAAAGGTCCTAGGCTTGTTCCTCTAGACAATGTTCCAAATTCTGATCTTGGACCTGGTTCATCACATCCTGCTGACAGGGACATTGAGCTTCACCAAGTTAGCAGTTTCGAGAACTTCAACATCATCGCTAATGGTGAAACCATTGATTCTCAGCTCTCTATGTTAAGGCTAGCAGAGTAAAATGTAACTAAGTCAAGAGAGCTCTCTATGTTAAGGCTAGCAGAGTAAAATGTAACTAAGTCAAGAGTTGAAGGGTAGTTTGGTCTTTCTCTCTACTATGATAGTTTGTTACATTTTGTATAAGTGTATTTGCTGAGTAATTTCATTCAATAACAAGTTCATTTTTTTTTCTGCATTTCATTCTCTCTCTTGTTCTTCATTTCTCTCTTCCAAGAGATTAGGTTACAACTTCACCATGGTATCAGAGCCTCTAAAGCTCGCCACTCATTGATTCCGGTCATCCTCTTCGCCTATGTGGCTCTGATGACGACTACGCTTCCATCTCTGTCGTCTTCTACCTCGATTGGAGATGTCCATTCGCTGCTTCCATCTGGTTTGTCTTTTCTCATCTCGAATCTCAAATCGCTTATTCACATAAAGCTTGATTAACATAATTACAATGTTTGGCGAGTTCAATTGGAAACAACGTTGAGTACCAATGATTTGCTCTCATTCGTTACTAGTCAAGTTTTGGATCCAGTGCCTGAAGTCGTCTCTGATTCTGGTGACCTAGTTCCTAATTCTGAGTATGTTCGATGGAAAATTACTGATTAGCACTTAGAGAGCTGCTTAATTGCTTCAATTTCGCCTTCATTACTGCCTCTTATTTTCCTTCTGTGTCTCGATCTCATATACACTAGTTGAAATTGATGCTCTGTATGGTTGAGAAAGGGGATTTAACTATAGATGAGTATTTGAACAAGGTTAAGTCTCTGGTTGATAGATTGCTTCAGGTCAATGAAATAATTCCTGAAGAAGATGTGGTCCATTACATTTTGAAAGGTCTTTCTGAAGACTATGAGCACTTTAGAGCTAGAATTCGGATCAGAACTACACCTATTACTGTTGCTGATCTTTCTTCTCTTCTGTTAACTGAGGAATTACACTGAAATATGTCTAAACTACATGTTAGCTCTGCTCCTCAATGTAATGTAGCTTATTCAGATTCTCCTCAAGCTCTGTCTGCACTTGCATCTCAGTCTTAGTTCAAGCACTCTAAGGGAGGTTATTCGTCATCTTCTTCTGTTGTTGTTTCTCCATTTCAGTCTACAAGTTTTCCCTACAAGTTTTCATCAGCCCTGGCTTCTTGATAGTGGTGCTAATTACCATGTCACACATAAGTTGGCTGGTCTCAACTCTGCTATACCATATACAGGATCTGACAATGTCACTGTGAGGAATGTTGCTTCTGTTCCTATTACTCACACTGGAGATGGTACTCCCTCTTCTCACTTTACTTTACACAATATTCTTCATTCTACTGGTTCTACTTCCAATCTATTTTCAATCTCTAAGTTCACACTTGACAATAATTGTTCCATCATTTTTAATTCTCTGGGTTATCTGATTCAGGACAATGCTACCCAGAAGGTCCTGTTTAAGGGCCCTTGTGATCAGGGGTTGTATCCAGTTCCCTCTAGCTCTTCTCTTTCCACTTATGCAGCTGCTCATATTGTTACAAGATCTTCTGCGTCCACCTGGCACTCCAGGCTTGGTCATCCATCTCATAAAGTTTTAGACAATTTAGCTAAACATTTACATTTTTGTGTGTAAACCTATGAAATGTGTGAACACTGTTGTGTAGCTAAGAGTCACAAACTTAGTTTTTTTTGTCTGCTTCAAAGAGTACTCGTGTGTTTCAATTAGTTCATGCTGATGTATGGGGTCCTTCCCCTGTTCCTTCTTGTCCACAATACAAATACTATCTCATTTTTATTGATGACTTTAGTTGGTTTTGCTGGCTTTATCCTCTGAAGTTCAAGTCACAAGCTTATTCTTCTTATGTTCATTTCACATCAATGGTTAAAACTCAATTTCACACCACGGTTCAGACCTTTAGAACAGATAAAGGTTGAGAATTTTTAAGTGTTGTTCAGTTCTTATCTTCTAAATCAGGGCACTACTCATCAACTCACCTGTCCCCACACACCTGAACAGGCAGGTAGAGTTGAGATGAGGCACAGACACATTGTTGAAGTGGTTGTAGCTCTGCTTCATCAATCAAAATTACCTTTGTGATATTGGTTAGATGCAGTGTTTACTGCTAATTTTTTAATTAATAGACTTCCTAAGTCCACTTTACAGTTTCACTCTTCCTTCTATGTGCTTTTCAACAAATTACCAGATTATTCAACTCTCAAAACTTTTGGTTGCTTGTGTTTTCCTTGGCTCAGACCCTGCTCCTCTCACAAACTTGAACCTAGGTCTACCAAGTGTATCTTTCTTGGTTATTTGTTCAGCAACCAAATGTTACATGTGTCTTGATCTTCACACTCACAAAGTTTACACATCTAGACATGTGGTTTTCTATGAAGATATATTTCCATATGCTTCTTCTTCATCTTCTGTTTCTCTTTCATCTACCTCTGATGTTATTTCATCTTTTTGTTTGAATCCTTTTTTGTCCACTACTTCTGCAGTTTCTTCTTCATCTCCTAGCTCTCATGTCATCTCTTCTCCTCATGTTGCGGTACCTCTTTCAACCTCTCCTATGTCTTTAAACTCATCCTCCACTTCTTCTTCACCATCTCTAGTTCCTGCACCTTCTCACACTATTGTTACATGATCCAAATCAGGAGTTTTGAAATCTAATCCCAAATATCATGCATATTTGACTGCTACTGCATCTGCTGATACTGAGCCAACTACTTTTAAACAAGCTATGACAAGTTCTCATTGGCAAACAACAATGTCAGAGGAGTATAATGCTTTATTAGCTCAACACACTTAGGTGCTTGTGCCTAGACCCTCTACTAGAGAGTCTATTGATTCTAAGTGGGTGTTCAGGATTAAGAGACCTATAGATGGCAAGGTTGCTAGATATAAAGCCAGATTAGTGGCTAAAGGGTATTTGCAAGAATTTGGTTTGGACTACAGTGACACTTTCAGTTCTGTAGCTAAGCACACTACAATAAGAGTGGTTCTTTCCCTGACTCTTGCTCAAGGTTGGAGACTTGCTCAACATGATGTGTCAAATGCTTTTCTCCATGGTGAGCTCACTGAAGAAGTTTTTATGACTCAACCAGAGGGCTTTGTGCATCCTCACTATCCCACCTATGTTTGCAAGCTTCAAAAGTCCATTTATGGACTTAAGCAAGCTCCTAGAGCCTGGTACCAAAAGCTTACCAATTCTTGATTTCTCAACAGTTCAAAGTAAGCACTGCTGATTCTTCTCTGTTCATTTTAAGGAACTTGATGCTATGATTCTTATTCTCATCTATGTTGATGATATACTTGTTACTTGAAGTGATCTAAAGCTTGTTCAATCTTTGCTTACTGTTATGAAGCAAGTGTTTGCTTTAAAGGAACTTGGTAATTTTCATTGCTTTTTGGGGATTGAAGTCACTCCTCAATCTGGTTCTTCCATTCTTCTGCACCAAACTAAATATGCAAAGGACTTTTTGTTCATAGCTGGTTTATCTGACAGTAAGGCAGTCATCACACCTACTTGCGTCTTTCCTAGCACTTCTGTTCCTTCTCCTTCTGCCACTGTTACTCCTACAGATGTCACCTTTTTAGGAGCATGGTGGGAGCTCTTCAATACTTGACAATTACCAGACCTGGCGTGCAATTTTGAGTTGCTGCTCAACCAATTACCAGACATTGACTTGCAGTCAATGTCTTGTGTCAACATATGCATAGTCCCAGTTCTACATATTTTCAGGCATTAAAAAGAACTCTTAGATACATTAAGGGTTCTCTTGGTGATGGTTTGCAACTTGGAGTTGCTGCTCAACCTTTATCCTTTTTGCCTATAGTGATGCTGATTGGCAGGTTCTAAGGAGGATAGGAGATCTACTACTGGTTACTGTGTCTATTTGGGTGAGAATCTAATTTCTTGGGGTTCGAAGAAGCAACCTACTGTTGCTAGGTCTACTAAAGAAGCTGAGTACAGAGCCTTGGCTACTGTGCCTGCAGAAATCAAATGGATTACTTTCTTGTTCAAAGAGCTGGGTATTTCCCTGTCGCAGAAGCCTGTTATTTTTTGTGACAACATCTCAGCTATTGCCTTGGCTTCCAATCTAGTTTTTCATGCCAGAACCAAGCACATAGAGATAGACCAAAATGTTGTGAGAGAAATGGTTGTTGCTGATGTTCTCAAGGTATTGTATGTGTCTTCCCCTGATCAGGTTTGTAAGTTCAGCCTGTTTCAAAGGCTTGAAACAACTTGTCTGTTTCAAGGCATTGAAACTGGTTTCAAGGGTTTGAAACTAACACTGCAGATTATGGCATGAATTTAGGGGGAGCTGATGATCTTATTCAAACTCCTAATCTCTTATAACTCATTATCTGTTACTTGATGATGAAAGACAAATCATTTCTTTACTATATACGGTGATTAATCTATTTGTTTGACTCAGTTTGTGCAGTGATAATTAGTTTCCTATTTTGCAGGATTATTTCCTAATCTATTTGAATGCAGAATGGAAATCAATCTGTCATAACCATTATGCACGTTGATCTGCTGTATCTAAAGCTTCACAAATTACCAATAAACAAGATCAAGACAGTATCTTTGAAGATACTGAGCAACTAGACATTGGAAGAGCTGTTAGAAGAGTCAAAGGCTTGCAGCTTAATTTTAGGAAAGTTAATTAATGGAGATCCTGCATATCTTCAATTCAAACAAGCTGCATAAAAGACTTTTTGAATGAAGAATTTCGAGAGAGAACATAGCACAACATACAGAGACATTCAAACACTACAAAGGATTGACAATCAACCAAGAAGCAGATCTACATCACTCAATCCAATCATTTGAAGAACACTGCACATTCACTGAAGACTCACCTCTCAGTGTTCTTCTCTTCTGGTCTTAAGTTGTATATCATTTGTAATTACTTCCAGTTCTTATTCTTGTGGATTGTTCAAAGTGAACAGAGAATTCTTAGTTAATCAGTTAGCTAGAGCATGTACTAGATAGGTTAGTGAGAACCACAAGCTGTAACAGAGTAAGGCATCTCTCTGTGCTTGAGATCTAGGGCTTAGATTTTGATTAATAAAAATTGAGTTTAAAATCCTGCCGGGATTAAGTCCTTGAGGTAGAGACGTATGTCCAAGTGGACTGAACTCCATAAATCACTGTGTCTCTTGCTTTTACTTTACTGCATTTTACTTAGCTTACAAACCGCTCAAAACATGTTTTCAGTTCAAGGGCTTGAACCTCATTTCAAGGCCTTGAAAACTATCGGTTTACTCTTTACTATCTTTTTTTATTCCAAGGATTTGAAATTCATTTCAATGCATTGAAATACTTGCTGCATCTCACAAACTTCTTTGAAGCCACTCTTTTAGAAAAAGTTACAAAATTTTCCATACTCTTTTCAACCCCCCCCCCTTCTTGAATATTGATCATGTAGTTATTCCTACTATACTATCCTTCAATTGGTATCAGAGTCTGGTTCACTGCATACATCAAACAATCTTGTGATTATGAGTACTGTAGGAGATGGTGGTTTCTCACAGGGAAGAGCTCTAATATACCTCCTTTGTTTTGTGGTGACAACTTTGTGCATTGGAAAGCCCTGATGAAAATGTTCATCATTGATCAAGATATGGAACTTTGGACTATCATTCAGATCGGTCCTCACATATTCTATACTGAGAAAGATGGGATCAGAACTCCCAAAGCTGAGGATTCACTTTTTGCTTCTGAATTAAAACAATTTCTAAGAATTACGGAGCTATGAATCTCTTATATTGTGTTTTGAGTGCAGATGCATTTAACAGGATTTCATGTTGCAAAACTGCCAAGGAGATCTCGGATAAGCTTGTGGTGACTTTTGAAGGAACTAGCTAAGTCAAGCAAACCAATATCAACATAAACCTTAGGAAATATGAGTCGATCAAGGTGAATGGAGAAGAATCAATCAGAGACATGTTCAAAAGATTCACTGATATTGTCAACAACCTTGATTCATTGGGAAAACACATTTCCAATGAAGAAAAGATTAGAAAGATTCTGAGAAGTCTTCGTAAAGCAAAAGGAGAACCCAAGACTACTGCCATTGAAGAAGCTCAAGATCTATCATCTCTTCAACTTGATGACTTGCAAGGAAAGTTGCTTACACATGAGATATCTATGAATGAAGCTGATGGAAAATTACCAGACTGTGTCAAGAACTTAGCTCTCAAGGCCAATGAGAGTGATTCATCTCAAAGCCTTGAACCAGAAGAAGATGATGATGAAGATCCTTTTGCTCTAATTTCTAAAGCCTTGACAAGGATTCTAAAGATAAAAACGAACTTTGGAAAAAAAATCAACAACGACAAACACAGATCCTCCAGTAGCAGAGAGCACAAAGGTAAAACTATCTCTCATGGTAATAAAGCTAAAGTAATGAATTGCTTTGAGTGTGGTGATGCAAGACACTTAATCAGAGACTTTCCACAAAAGCAAACCATTTCAGAAGAAAGACCATGACAGAAGAAAGAAAGCTATGGTAGCTTCTTGGAGTGATTCCGATTCCTCTAGTGATTCTGAATCTGAGGAAGAACAAGCAACCTCTTCCTTATGGCCAAGCATGATGAAAGTTCTGAAAAGAACATTGAGGTAATGGTAACATGTTTGATTTCTAAACCAACAGATGTCCTTACTGACTATCTTAAAACAATGCTTTTAAATGAGGAGGACTATCTGAAAGAGATTAGAACTTTGAAATAAAAGGTTTATGAGCAAGCAAAAGAGAACTTGGAACTTGTTTGTAAAAATCAAAGCCTTGAAATTTCTCATAAGAACTCTGACATAGATTTCAAAGCCTTGGAAACCAGTTTCAAGGCCTTGAAAACTCAAGTCAAGGAAGTAGTTACTGAGAACTCTCTTCTGAGTGACAGAATTGTTGATCTAAGACATCATTTTGATGAATTGGAGGAACAAAATACTACTCTAACTGAGAAACATCAATATGCTAAGAATGCTATGACCAAGCTTGCTGGCTCAGAACACAATTTGAACTTGATTCTTGGAGGAAGCTTACAGTCTGTTCACAAAACTGGTATTGGCTACAATCCAAATTTTCCTAGAAAGAGCATCACCAGATTTGTGAAGGCTAGTAACAAAAATTCTCCTAAGTGGAATTACTGCAATAGAATTGGTTATGTTAAGAAGACTTCCCTTTGAGAAGAAGAGATCCTCAAATAAGGATGAACACTTTTTCATTCCAACTTAATGGACAAGTTAGACAGATTTGGGTTCTAAAAGGGGTTAGACCACCTAACATGGTTGACCCTGAATATGAATCTAAATTCCACACTTGGTCTAACAGCTGGGTAAGTCAGTGAATGGTGTTTGCAGGAAATCACCAAGAGTAAAGATCAAAAATGGTTAATGGATAATGGATGCTCCAGACACATGAGTGGAAAGATATCCTTATTCTCATAACTAAAAGAGCAATATGAAGGCTCAATCACACTTGATGATAAATGGAAATGCAACATTTTAGGTATTGGTAAAGTTGGTTCAAATTCTGAAAACTCTATCTCTGATGTCTACTTAGTTGATGGTTTGAAATTTAATCTACTTAGTGTGTCTCAACTTTGTGATAATGGTAACAAGGTTATCTTTGACAAAGAGAAATGTGTGGTGCAAAATGAGAAATATGGAGTTTTCATTCTCACTGCCTCAAGATCAAACAATGTCTATACTTAACACACTAACAAATTTGCTGGTAAAAGCTTAAAGTGTCTCAAGGCCTTGAAAGAGGATTCAAAGCTTTGGCACCGAAATCTTGGACACATTAGCTTGCATACCCTGAACAAGTTTATCTCTAAAGACCTGGTAAGCGGATTGCCGTCTATCAAATTTAGAGATGATGAAGTATGCAAAGCATGTGCTCAAGGTAAGCAGACAAGGAGCTCATTCAAGCCAAAGAAATTTGTAAGTAATACCAGACCCATTGAATTACTTCACATAGATCTTTGTGGTCCTATGAGGACTCCAAATCTGGGGTAAGAAGTATATGTTAGTTATTGTTGATGATTGTTCTAGATTTACTTGGGTTATGTTTCTGAGAGATAATGCAGAAGTTCTATCTTAATTTTCAAAGCTTTGTAAGGAGTTTCAAAGTTTGAAAAACTTGCAAATTGCCTCAATTAGAAGTGATCTTGGTAGAGAATTTGATCAAATTGAGTTTGATTTATTTTGTGCTAAGTATGGTAACTCTCACAAGTTTTATGCTCCAAGAACTCCTCAACAGAATGGTGTTGTTGAAAGAAAGAACAGGACTATTGAGAACATGTCAAGGACAATGCTTCTAGAGAACAAGTTACGAAAGTCATTCTAGGCAGAAGCTGTGAACACAGCCAACTACATACTGAACATGTGCTTGATTAGGCCAATCATGAAGAAGACCCCCTATGAACTCTTCAAAGGAAGAAAGCCAAATATTTCTTATTTCAAACATTTTGGCTGCACTTATTTGGTTCACAACAATGGTAAGGGCAATCTTGGTAAGTTTGATGCAAGAAGTAATGAAGGTATCTTTCTTGGTTACTCTCTGACTAGAAAAGCTTATAGGGTTTACAATAAAAGAACTAAGCTTGTTGAAGAAAGTATTCATGTCATTTTTGATGAAAGCTATGATGGTTCTTTGAGTGAAAGCTTTCTAAACTTGAATTTGAACACGCATGAGTCAGAAGATGAAGCAAAGACATCAGATGGTTTCAAGGAAAGCTTACAGGAAAACAGGAGGAATTTTCAAGGCCTTGAAAATAGTTCTCAAAGCCCTGAAAATGAGCAACAGAAGAATCAAAGTGATCAAGCTACTTCCTCAAGATCTCAAAGAATTGAGAAGCTACCTGGAGAACCTGATCCATGGACTCCAAGAAAAATATTCAAATATCTGTCAGCTCATCCAGTTGAAAACATTATATCAGATCCATCCACTGGTACACAGACAAGATCACAATTGAAAAATTTGTGTGCTTTTAATGCTATTGTTTTTCTTGTAGAACCAAAAAATGTGAAAGAAGCATTACAAGAAGCAGACTGGATCATTGATGCAAAGTGAACTCAATGAATTTGAGAGAAACAAGGTGTGGAATCTAAATCCTCCACCAAAAGACCAGTCTGTCATTGGTACAAGGTGGGTGTTCAGAAACAAGTTGGACGAAAATGGCAAGGTAATCAGAAAAAAAGCTAGACTAGTAGCACAAGGCTACAACCAAGAAGAATGTATTGCTTATGAGGATACTTTTGCTCCCGTTTCAAGGCTAGAAGCTATTAGAATGTTACTTGCATTTGCATCTTACATGAACATTAGACTTTTTCAAATGGATGTCAAGTTTGCGTTTTAAAATGGTTACTTGAAAGAAGAAGTTTATGTGGCCCAACCTCCTGGATTTGAAAATGATGAGTTTCCAAATCATGTTTATAACTTGACAAAGCTCTCTATGGTTTGAAACAAGCTCCACGGGCTTGGTATGAAAGACCGTCAAAGATTTTACTTGAAAATAGTTTCAAGAGAGTATTGGTTGATAAAACTCTTTTCATTAAGACTCATGAGAAAGAAATTTTAGTATTTCAAATTTATGTTGATGATATTCTATTTGGGGCTACAAATGATTCTCATTGTAAGGATTTTTCAAGTCTTATGAGCAAGGAATTTGAGATGAGCTTAATGAGAGAATTGAACTTCTTTCTTGGACTGCATGTACAACAGATGAAGAAAGTAATCTTTCTGCATCAAAACAAGTACAATAAGGACTTGATTAACAAATATAAAATGTCTCAGTACAAAGTTACAAAAACTCCAATGAGTTCCAAACTATCCTCAGATAAGGATCAAGCTGGTAAGAGTGTGAATCGAAAAGAGTATAGACGTATGATTGGATCTTTGATATATCTAACTGCTAGTAGACCAGACATTATGTTCAGTGTCTGCATGTGTGCAAGATTTCAATCCGATCCCAAAGAGTCACATTTAACTGTTGTTAAGAGGATATTCAGATATCTAAATGGTACCAAAGACTTGGGGCTTTGGTATCCAAAACAGTCTAACTTATCTCTTTGTGGTTATTCATATGCTGACTTTGCAGGATATAGAATTGACAGAAAGAGCACTTCAGGGTGTTGCCAATTCCTTGGTTCATCCCTAAGTAGCTGGTATTCAAAGAAACATAACTCTATGGCATTATCAAAAGCTGAGGCTGAATATATAGCAGCTAGAGCGTACTGCTCACAAGTTTTATGGATTGCTCATCAAATGAGGGATATGGGTTTTAATTTCAAAGAAATCTCTATCAAATGTGACCACACCAGTGCTATTTCAATCACAAAGAATTGAGTTCAGCATTCCAGAACCAAGCACATTGATGTCAGACATCATTTCATAAGAGATCATGCTGAGAAACGTGATATTATTCTTGAATTTGTTTCTACTAATATGTAACTGACAAATATCTTCATTAACCATTGACAAAAGAAATATTTCTAGCCCTTAGATTGGAGCTGGGCATGCTTGATAAGGAAGCATTGGTTTAGGGGGAGTATCAGGTAAGTTTAAGGTAAATCTTTATGTATTTCAAAATTTTAAACTGATTTTCAAAGCCTTGACAATCATTCCAAAGCCTTGATTTTATTTATTTCAGCGATATAGCTTTTCAAGGCCTTAAAATTCTTTTCAAAATCTTGAAAATAAGTCTGTATATTTCTAGTAAAAAAATGGATCTCTCAATGTTGGATGCTATCCCATTAGATGATAGTCCAATATTGTATTTACCTTTTAAGATTTATTTTCGTATAAATCAATATTATTTTATTTCCTTTCCCACGTCAAACGCACACACATTGATTTGAATTCAAACTGTAAAGATCTTGAAAAGAGTTGGAAATATTTCAGTTTCCTTATCTAACTCAAACTCTCCAGTATTTATCTTCTCTTATCTCTCTCTTCTATCCGTATCACTCCTGCCTATCTCTTCTTCATCTCCAAACCCTAATGAGCACCAGAAGAGAATCCCAAAGAATCAAGATGGGTGGAGGTTCAAAGGTGATTTCAGAAAAAAAGAGGAAGACTGCAGAAGATGTGATTCAAACCATTTGTGGTGACTCTTGTTCCAGAACTCTAACTGAATAAAAGGTTCATTCTACTCCAACGAAGAAAAGCAAGAAGGGTTTGACACCTAATTCCTGCAAGAAGAGGAAGATGGGAGATCAATCTGCTCCAAAGAAACAGCCGGAGGAACAAGTGGCTTGTCCAAAGAAGTTGAAGAAGAAGAAGCCTACAGTTGCTGACAAGGGAAAATGAAAGTTGTAAAGGTTGCACAAGAGAAAAGCACTGGCAAGGAACTCCAGCTCTATACTGAAAAGCCTCAATTCCCTGGTAAAGTATATGGTTGAAAGCATCTTCAAGAGCATCAATGTACTTAATGTGGAAGAAGAAGTGTCTCAGGCTGCAGAAGGATGAAAGAAGGATGCAGAAGGTTCAACCAGAGATTTGTTCAGTGAGTATACGAATCAGGATGAGGCTACAGGGGTGGTGGACAAAGGAAAAAAGGTGGTTCAAGAACAGGGTAATGAAGAACAGGAACAAGCCGATGGAGACAATCCAGACTATGGGATGTTGATCAAAGATATCAAGAAGAATAAAAAGAAAACTGCAATTCCAGAGATAGTGAATGAAGAACAACTGTTGAAGAAGCTGGTGATGCTGCTGATCAGGAAGAGAAGCAAGATGATGAGGGTGATGAAAAAGATAGTGGTGAAAAAGATGTTGAACCCATGGGAGATGGAGACCCAACCACTTAATTATTGCTTCTTCTTTATTTCTTTTTCAAGGCCTTGTAATCTTCTTCAAAGCCTTGAAAATTTCTATCTTTTCAAAACTGTTTACTTAAAATCTTTCCAAACTTTGATCCAACATTTTCTCATTCTTATTTATGAAAGTAAAAAAGGGGGAGAAATTTTAGGAGTTCTATTTGTTTTTCTAGCTTCGAGATCTGGTTTAGATCAACATGATTTGCTAATAGACTTTATTGCTGCTTATGTTGCCAATAAGTTGGATCACTTGGATATCTGGTGTTAAGTTTTACTTTCATGGATCCTGCTATGCTCTAATGACTACTTTTTTTTTTGCAGAAAATCAATTTCTAAAGGAATTTTGGTTTTGTCTTTCATCAAGGGGGAGATTGCAAGTTTGGCATGTTTCAAAGGCTTGAAACAGCTTGTCTGTTTCAAGGCCTTGAAACTGATTTCAAGGGTTTGAAACTAACACTACAGATTCTGGCATGAACTTAGGGGGAGCTGATGATCTTATTCAAACTCCTAATCTCATATAACTCATTATATATTACTTGATGATGAAAGAAAAGTCGTTTCTTTACTATATACTGTGATTAATCTATCTATTTGACTCAGTTTGTGCAGGGATATTTAGTTTCCTATTTTGCAGGATTATTTCCTAATGTATTTGAATGCAAAAAGGAAATCAATATGTCAAAACCATTATGCACATTGATCTGTTGTATCTAAAGCTTCCCAACTTCCCAACAAACAAGATCAAGATAGTATCTTTGATGATACTGAGCAACTAGTCGTTGGAAGAGCTGTTAAAAGAGTCAAAGGCTTGCAGCTCAATTTTAGGAAAGTTTGTTAATGAAGATCCTGCATATCTTCAGTTTAAACAAGTTGCATAAAAAATAATTTTTGAATGAAGAATTTCGGGAGAAAACAGAGCACAACATAAAGAGACATTCAAACACTACAGAGGATTGACAAGAAACCAAGAAGCAGATCTACATCACTCAATCCAATCATTTGAAGGACACTGCACATTCACTGAAGACTCACATCTCAATGTTCTTCTCTTGTGATCTTAAATTGTATATAATTTGTATATTACTTCCAGTTCTTATTCTCGTGGATTGTTCAAAGTAAAAAATAGAGAATTTTTAGTTAATCAGTTCGTTAGAGCAAGTACTAGATAGGTAGTGAGAACTACAAGCTGTAATAGAGTAAGACATATCTATGTGCTTAAGATCTAGGTCTTAGCTTTTGATTAATAAGAATTGAGTTGAAAATCCTGCAGGGATTAAGTCCCTGAGGTAGAGGCGTAGGTCCAAGTGGACTGAACTCAATAAATCACTGTGTCTCTGAATTTTACTTTGTTCAATTTTACTTAGCTTACAAACTGCTCAAAATAGGTTTTCAGTTCAAGGGCTTGAACCTCATTTCAAAGTCTTGAAAACTACCAGTTTACTCATTCCTATCTGTTTTGATTCCAATGACTTGAAATTCATTTCAAGTCCTTGAAATACTTGCTGCATCTCACAAACTTATTTGAAACAACTCTTTTAGCAAAAGTTGCAAAAGTTGCCATACTCTATTCAACCCCTCCCCCCTTCTAGAGTATTCATCATGTAGTTATTCCTACTGTACTGTCCTTCAAGGTTGCTGATATTCTTACCGAATCCCTCTCTCATTCTCAGTTTCAGTTGTTAAATTCAAAACTTCAACTCACTAATCTCTCTTTAGTGAGTTGAGTTTGTGGGGGGGGGATGTTAAGGCTAGTAGAGTAAAATGTAACTAGGTCAAGAGTTTAAGGGCATTTTGGTATTTCTGTCTTCTTCGATAGTTTGTTACATTTTCTATAAGTGTATTTTCTGAGAAAGTTCATTCAATAACAAGTTCATTTTTTCTGCATTTCATTCTCTCTCTTGTTCTTCATTTTTTCATTTCTGTCTTCCAAGAGATTAGGTTAGAACTTTATCAATCTGGACCAACACGGTTGAAGTACTTAAACCTATGTTGCTCCCGGAAGGCGTATTTCCACGAACACCTGCTAGAGACTGTCAACAGTAAAGTGGCGACTGTAATCATTGAAGGAACAATAAATGCGGGTGATGCGATTACAGCTTGCAAAATTGGTACAATTCTGAAGATGATTTGGCTATGTTGGATGAAACCTTGAACGGTTTCAGAGACTTTAGGTATGGATGTCAAGTTTTTGCACGACATATTTAAAAGACTTGCGAGCCCTGGATCAGAGTTCGGAGCGAAAGAGAAGTTGTATACGGAGGCTGAAAGCTAGCGAGACTGCTTGAGTGAGGATATGAAGAGTGTTAAAGTGAAGTTTTTGAAATTGAAACATCAAGGGGAAAATCTAATAAGACAAACATATCTTCCAGCAGGAAACCAGTTCTCCATGGTGACGAAAAATGTTTGGTCTCAGACACATTTGGGGCTTATCTCTTTTTTAAAAACTGTAGCTAGGTAGGGAGAAATGTTGTACTAAAAATCAAGTTTGGTGTGAACTTGTCTTTATTTATAGGATGTCTGTTTATGTAACTTGAGATGTTGTAATAAAAAAGAAATTTGAATGTGAAGTTCGGTTATCAACATTATGAATTTTTCAGTTTTGGCAAATAAGGTTTATTCTTGATTCATGGGGAGCTAGCAATTGTTCTCTTTTCTTTCTTAATGCTCCTTGAGTCTCCATGTGCTCCATGGATTGATCTTTGTCTCCACCAAAAGTTGAAAAAGGTCTTCTCCATCTATCCATGAATTGCAGTAAATGTCATAAGCACGTGGAGAATAATGGGGAAGTTGTTGAGGTTGTGGACGATGGAGAAGAAGACCACTCATCACATTCTTCTTCTAGCAAGGTACTCGTGTTTCTCCCCAGTAGCTACTCTTTATGTTTCTATTTGAAGGTTTAAGGACTTCATTATCTCTCAAAATTTAGATGGGAGGAACGTCTATGAAGTGTTATGAATAAGGAAACAAATATATATCTATAGTCTAACATTTGTAATTGCTATATAAGAAACCATATTTTCCCAGCTTGCTCAGTATATCTGAACTAATTTGCGGTCTGAGAAGGGAAAAACTTAATTCGTTCTTACATTCTTCTTTTTGGCTACACAGTGTGCAGTAAGTTGACATCATTGAATGAAATTATAAAGTTGTACAGGGATGTTTGGGTAATTGAGGTGAATTTTCAGGACCCGACAGATAAGATAAGGGAGATATACGCAGATTCTTCATCCTTTTCTGGCTAATCTGGTGAAAAAGAAACAAATTGGTGAGTGAAAAGGAAAAAATTGAAGGAAGTACGATTGCTGAAGATGCAGAAATCTACATCAATAAGACGGAATTATCAAAGAACATGGAGATGATGAGGACGGCGTCAATCAATAGCAAACAAGAAGAGTGGACTCTTCCGCCACAAGGATTGTTCAAGATGAACAGGGATGTTGCAGTTGATATGGAAAAAGGCGTTGCATTGACTGGTTTGTGGTTAGAGTTGTGGCTACACGTGGTACGTGTATGTAAAACTCCAGAGACAATGGACCAAAGCTTTGGACAACTCTCTTAGTTTGTTTTAAAACCTCTTGTCAATTCAAGACGACTACCTGTAGAGATTCCAAGGAATTGATTCAAACTCTCAAGACATCGAAGACCATCAACAATGAACTCATATGGTTCATTGAAGAAGACAAGAGTCTTTATGAGATTTGTGTCGATGGAAGAGTAGTCATTGTGTGCCGAACAGCTAACCATTTAGCTCATGAGATAGCTTATAGAGGACCCAAGCAAAGAATAGGTGGATCATATTTTGAAGGCCCACGGACAATATAAGGCCGTTATTGGCCCAAGAGAAAATGGGCTAGAAGAAGATATCTAGTATTGATGGCGTGTTTTTATGTATATGGCTTATTGGTTTTATAACTCTTTTGTTCAAATATGCTTTCCTTCAAGACAATCTTATTTCTTACTGAAATATAAACTTCATAGATATTGAAGAAATATAGTATTTAATCATCAAATTGATAAAAATACCCCTCCTCCTAGATGAAAAATCATGTTTACGGACAAGTTTGAACTTCGCGATTCACGGGTCACGACGAGTCACGAGTTGAGTTTGGCCATCCCCTATGATTTATGTTGACCCCTGGGTTTGAAAACCTTAGTTGAGTGCTAAAGTAAGTTAATTTTCGTCCCGGAAATAAAACTTGATGTTAATTTCAAAAAATGCATGAAAGTATTCATCAAATATAGGTTCAAGTCGAGCGGTTTACAAAGCATTGACCAAACACGATACATGAGCCTTAAAACATATCTAGCTGGGCCACCTTAAGTCATGTCGATTCAAAATATCTAACTGCGCCACCTAATCATTTGTCGGAGTTCAAAAATATAAAATATAATAACTCAATTTCGAGCCACTAAAATCATCTTAATTATAATATTTGTTAGAAAAAATCCACGGGATTTTAAATGGGCCTAAAAGGCGCAGCAAATCCACATATATTACATCAGTTGGCTCAAGGATATTGTGAATGTTTATCGAATAGAATATAAGTGTTTACGTTTAGGTTTTATTTCTTAACTATTATGAAAATAGATTCTACCCTCTCTAATTCTAATATACATATCCCCAAGTTCCAGTTCTACAGGTGCACTTGCCCATCTTGTGAAATATATTTCAAATGAATGGCGTTGTATGTCAATATGTTTAAGTGTTACTATCACTTAGTCTTTAGTTATTGTGATCGAATTATATAATTGAAAAAAAAGATTGTATAATACGTGCCTTACTTGTATAGTATGGGCCTTATTTGTATAGAAACATTTTTTTAGGGCAAATGCTTTATTGCGTTACTGGGCTTGAAGCACATTCAAATCAGACTGGAAAAAATTACAACCCCAATCCGGAATCGAAGAAACTCAAAACTGTGAATCATTGAAGTGGAAGCCCTTCTTTGCAAATATATCCGCACCACTATTAGTTGTCCTCGGTTTGTGGTGTACAACTGGCCCACCCAACCGCTCGAGATAGTGAAAAGCCTCTGTGAGATACACACGTCCTTCTAGGGCATCCATTCCTCTCTTTCTCTCTCATCAGTTTCAGGTACGCCACCTCTTTCACCGTACTTTGCAAATCCTTTTCAGAGATAACCTGAGAGATTCAAATCTCCGGCCATCTTTGTGTCAACGGGGAGAGCTCCTGCTTCTGCATATCTTGCCGATCTACCGAACGACAAGGGTTTTGATAAACCGACGATGAAGGTACCCTCAACATCTCTGATAACGACTCCGATAGCAGCTCTTCGCTAGCGGGGTCTCATGCAGCACCGCCAATGACCCTTGACAAGCCGATCCGGGGGACTCGTCAGATTGAATTTGGGTAAGAACTCATATGAGTCGGTCCAGAAAATTTGAGCTTTCTTCGCCTCCTAAAAAGCAGCTAAGTAATCATTCATTTCTAGTATAATTTGTATAGTGATTCAGTTAATCTTGATAGATTTTATTCTCGTTAATTAAGTATATCGAAACTCAATCCGTACTACTTATAGTCATATGAATGATTTTTGAATAGAAGAAGAAATTTTACACTTTGATTGGTCTCCGTATTTACAAAACAAGCGAAATTCGAGAAAGGCGTACTTAAAAACTATTTTAGGTAAAAGTCACTTTCTATTAAATGAATTGGCTGAAATGTTGTTACATCATACAGAAAAGGCTTTAAAGCTCAAACCAGTTGTCCACCCCCATTTCCACTTCATATATCCTAGCTGAAATATCACGATATTTTGTGTATCGGGCGCACCATATCATTTTCCTCTAGTTCTCTGTCCTTGTCCATTTGTTGGCTTCATCATATGTAATTTCCAAAGAAAACCTTTAGTTCATTTCTCTTCCTTCCATCTTTGAATTTCTCTCATAACTATTTCACTATTTGTATCAATATCCACTTCTTTAATGTACATTTCGTATGCAAATTTTGATTAACCCCTCCCTCGACATTTTTTCTTTGATTTGTAATGTCGATGCTCTGAATGGTTAGGGGATGGCATTCTCGATTACAATCTGCCGGGCAAGTTCCTTGCACCAGCCTCGACTCCAAACTTTATGTGCTTTGGGAACCATGCCCCATCGCAGATAATTTTGATGACGCTAGCGCTAGGGAGTTCCCATTTTACTGTTCCTCGGGCATGTGATTGTTGTATTCCGTTGTTTCCATAGCCGATTCAAAGAAGATAAGTAGTTTTGAACTAGTTCTTTTATTTTTCCCTAGATCTAGTTGTGCCTTGGTGAGTAGCAAGTTTTTCTCCATCCACATTGCCCAATTTTTTTTACATCGCATATTTATCTTTTTTAGATCTAATTTGTGTTTCTATTATTTCGTCAACATGTTCTAAACTATTTTCATATTTTTCCCAATAAGATTATCGCCGGAGGTTTGCTTCCAGATCTTCATGTTTGGACCCTTGCGTGACGGACATTATCGGTAGATATATGCCTCTCTTTTGTAGATTTGATGCCCTTGGTAAGTTGTCTTAATTTCCTTTCTACATAGTCTCTTTATTGTGATCAAGATTTTCAGCGATATAGTGTCTTTATTCCTCTTTATAAGAGTGAAGTTGAAATTTTGCTATGGTCCATAAATTATGTCTAGTGCCCATTTGGACAACTTGTGGACTAGATGTTGCTACTGAATTTTGGCATTAGGCCCGTGAGCCCATCTAATTCAGTTAATCTTGAAAGATTTTATTTCTCTTTAATTGCGTATATTGAAACTCATATCCGTACTACTCACGGTCATTTGTAAAATTTGTGAAGAGAAGAAGTAGTGTTATACTTTGATTGGTCTCTATATTTACACAGAAGGCTTAATTCGAGAAAGGAGCTCTTAAATATTTTTTAAGATACAAAATCACTTTTATTGAATGGATTGGGCTGAAATGTAAATTACATCATGCAAAAAAAAGCTTTTGAAGCCCAACCTGGACAGTTGTCCACCCATATACCCATTTCATCTAACCCTAGCGCAAATCTCGCGATGTGTTATACTATTTGTGCCGCCTGCGCACCATCTTATTTTCCTCTTGTTCTCCGTCCTTATCCTTCTATTGGCTTCATCAAATATAATTGCCAAAAGAAACAATTCAGTTCTTTTCTCTTCTTTCCATCTTTGGATTCTCTCATAACATTTGCGCTATTTGCATCAATATCTACTTGTTTAATGTACATCTCGTATGTAAATCCGAACCCCTTCCTCACCTCCTTTACTTTGTTCTACTGTTGATGCTCTAAATGGTTAGGTGCCGATTACAAATCCGTTGATTGAGTATCTTGCACCAACCCGACTCATACCTTCTTGTGCTTTGGGCACCAGATTAGAAATTTTACACTTTGTTTGGGTGTTTCCATTTCACCGCTTATCGGGCATGTGATGGTTGTATCCAACGCTTTCCATTGCCGAGTTAAAAGTAGATAAGAATTTTGTACTAGTTTATTTTTCACTCAAGATTTAACTGTGACATGGTGATTAGCACCACTATCAAGAAGTCAGGGGTGATGAAAACTTGTAGGCATAACTGGTGCTGGAGCAGAATAGTGTGGAGAGAAACTTGAGAATACACTTGTCTAGGAACTCCAAGAATAGATGAACCAGGTGCTACAGGGAAGTGAGTTCTGTGGTCTAGCCAGATTTGGAGGTCTTGGTTTTGTAGCTGCATACTGAGTGACATTAAGTGTATGCCAATAATTAAGTGCAGAGTGTCTACCTTTCGCACATATTTGGCACATCAAACCATCACTAGAAAATCCTCTTCCTCTGCCTTGAGACTCAGAAGACTGAACATAATGTGGAGAGATAGACTGAAATGGAGAAACAACATCAGAAGCCAATGCGTGTTGTGTGTAAACCACCCACCCGACACACACAAGTAAACCTCTCATTTTGAGAGCCCCGACCCCACTGTGTGTTCTGTGTAACCAAAACCAAGGCTGCCTTTATATATACTCCAATGTGTGGCAAAAATGTGACTTGGTCACAAAGCCAAAAACAACCACCGCCTCACAACATGGAAACATTCCGTGTCCATGTTGCCGCCTTTGACTTGAAGTCACAAACCTTGAATCGAATCATCTCATCAATCTGAATCCCGAACCTGATGTTTCTCTCTGCAAACATGAACGGATGCATCTCCCAGAACATGAAACGAGCACGCCTCCATAAGCAGATGTTCCGCAGTTGTACGCGAAATCCGAATCACCAAATCGTTGCTCCAACTACCATGCGTTACTGCAACGAATGCGCCTGAGGCGGATGCACTTTCGAAAACAGAAACAAGTGCTCCACCCAAAACCAGTCTCAAAAAAATTCATTGAGAAACAGGACCGAATGTAATCTCGATGCGCCCAATTGTGCCAGACAGATGCACTATGACATAATGCTTAGATATCGCTTTCAGACTTGATGCACTTAGCGATGAGTGCCCCAAAAATTGTCATGCCCGATGCGCCATATGCTCGCTAGAAACAGATCGCGCCAGATGCGAGCTCAATGTGGGTCATGGTACACGCTCCAAAACCAAAAAAGATGCACGCCAGATCAAATTCCTCCACGATGCGCAACCAAGACCATATGCGCGTCCAAGAAATATCACGCGCCAGATGCTCCATGTCGTTGCTCCAACTTCTACGAGTTCCTGCAACCCATGAGCCAGAACCAGATTCAATTCACACGCCAAATGCTCCAAGCCAGGAGCCTGGTTGCGCCTGAAGT
Organism: Linanthus parryae; assembly: GCA_023055425.1. Taxonomy (NCBI): domain Eukaryota; kingdom Viridiplantae; phylum Streptophyta; class Magnoliopsida; order Ericales; family Polemoniaceae; genus Linanthus; species Linanthus parryae. Next base: position 101,012,910 of record JALGPY010000006.1, on the reverse strand, counting down.
CAATCGCTAGAGCGCCAGATGCGCGTGAACTGCCAGATTTGCGCCAGTACCGAATGTGTGCTGGATTTTCCAGATCCCTTGCACGCCTAATCATATTTGCGGCAGATTGCTCCGGCAGAAGCTCGGATATCCCCCTCAATGGGGCTTTAGATGGTGGGTGTACATGCTTCCACCTCACAAACAGATCGATCTTGAACGCCAAACCAGACATCGTTCTTGCTAGAATCTCAAAACCCAACTCCATATAGCCTTCTCCACATGAATCGCGAAACCCTAGCTTTGAGGTCTACCAAAACGTGAAACCCTAGCTCTTCCCTCCACCTAGATCTTGGAACCCCGGTTCTGATACCAGTTTGTTATAACCTGGTGGTATTCAAGCAAGATCGATGAAACAAAAATCAAGAACGAGACAATATTTAAAGTGGTTCACTAACAAATTCCCAACGAACGCACTAGCTACCTCCATGGCCAAACTTAATCTTTTATTGAGAGAGACCCCAATTACAATTCACGACGTGGCCACAACGGCCACCCCGATAAACCACCCACCGACAAACACAAGTAAACCTCTCAATTCGAGAGTCGCGAACACACTGTGTGTTGTGTGTAACTAAAACCAAGGCATATACCCAAATGTGTGGCAACAATGGGCACAAAGCAAAAAACAAGCACCGCCTCACAAAATGGAAACATTCCATGTCCATGTTGCCGCCATTGACTGCAAATCACAACTCAACAATATCCTTGTTAGAAGCTACGTATTTCATAACCCATAAAAGATGAGTAGCGAGGTTGTTGGCTTGCTTAAAACAGAAATCATAACAGAATAGTCGACCTCGTTTCTCCCTAACCCGGCCCTAGCTGCCCACCTACCCAACCTAACCCATATGGGACCCCACCCCTCAATCAGGACCCCAGCCCCGCACCTAAAACCCCCAACAAGCATCGGCTCAGCCTGACCCGCGCCAGGCCCCTCTACCCCAGCCCGCACCTTAACCCCCCATATCTGCACCAATTCAGCCCGGCCCGCTCCGGACGATAAAATATTAATATATATGTTATATATACATAAATATTTTATTTTTTGACAATTACATCATATAGCTGGGTTCGAACGTGAACCCATGACCTAATGGATGGGCTTCAAATGCCTTACCATTGAGCTGGCACCTATTTTCATATATACATAAGTATATTAATATAATTATATGTAAAATTATAATAAAAAATATAAAAAAAATTGACCGGATGGCCCGCCCCCTCTAAAAATAAGGGGTTCGAGCCCGGCATGTCAGGCTAGGAATCCTCCAGAAAAATCCAGGCCCCACCCCACTAGACCTCCAACCCACCCCACCCTAACCTCTTATCCCCATAAACACGCTTGCCCCCTCCCACACCTGACCTCCGAACTGTCCCACCCTCCCCTCCTTTACCTGCATAAATCGGCCGGCTCTTTGACACTATGAAGGAAAACTTATCTGTAGCCTTGTTTGGTAAACAATTATATTAGCATGATTTGATTTTACTGTAAAATTTAGGTGCAACTATTTCATTTACTGCTCAAGTTAGAATTAAATCTTCTTTCTTAAGATTCAATGTTAAATTTTCAAGTAATAAGAAGAGAAATGAAAACCTGCTACTAGAAAAGCTCCTAGACCGTTCCTCTAGAAACTGTTCAAGAAAGTGGCGATACAAGGACCCCTTGCTTTCTGATACCGCACTTGGGTCACCACAGGGCAGGGGCGATTCCCACTCATCGTCCCTGCCCTGTGGCGTGGTACCTTCCCCATCATCTGGGCGCGACCCTGATTTTGATAACTTCAAAATCATAGTCAATGGCGAGACCATTGATCCGAAACTCTCTATAGCCATCTGGATGAAGTAATACAAACTCTGTCGCTCTAGGGATTGATATTTGGAGGAGCACTTGCTTAAGAAGATTGATCGCACGTTGGCAACTGGTATCATGACAAGCACGGTGAATGTTTCCAATGCGATTAGAGATTGCAAAATTGGTGCTTCCGGGGGTGATTTCGCTTTGTGGGACTGTACGCTAGAGGGTTTCGAGAGTTTGGGGATGGAGGTCCAATTTTTGCGCGATAGATTGAAATGATTTGTGAGGATCGGATCGGAGTTGATAGGGGAAGAGGAGGTGAAGAGGTATGAAGAATCTAAGAGGAAGAGAGATTGCATGCGGCAGGAGATGAGGAGTGTGAAAGTGAAGTTGTTGGAGCTAAAAGAGGCTGCTAAGAAGCTTGAGGATGAGAGAAAGAGCATGAATGTGAGTATCTGAGAAGAAAGATAGTTTCCAGTAGGAAGCCAGTGCTCCATGGTGATATGGAAATGGTACGATGGTCACATGATGGAGATGGTACGATTCTACCCTTAGTCACACAAAACCAGGTAAAACTTTGCATATATGGTCTGAAGTTCCTCAAAACCATTGGTGCAGCCGCACAAGGGCCTTTCCATTTTTTACTAGCCAAAATAGGGGTTAAAACATATATTCTCCAACTTAAGGGGGGGGGGGGTCTATTGTGAATATGATAAGTTGGAGCATACTGATAATAGTCCAAAGATATGGGGTTCATTTGTAATATGAAGTATTTGGTTAGTTACAGTTAGTATAAATAGTGTACTCTCTCTCTTACCAATTAACGAGAATCATTTTTCCCTCTTTTGTCATCTTCTTCTCTAGTTTTGATAAAAAACTTACCTTTTAAGAAATATTCATATCAATATAAAAAAGGTCTAGTTGAAGAAAATAAAACGTTCATTCATTTAATCAAAGTTCACCCAAAGTGATTCACATCCCACAAACTTGAATTTTAGTTACAACATTTCTCCCTAAATCAACACAAAAGATGAGATTTTTCATTTTCATATCACCGTGGAGCACTGGCTTCGTGCTGGAAACAATCTTTCTGTCTCAGATACTCACCTTCATGCTCTTTCTCTCATCCTCAAGCTTCTCTGCAGCCTCTTTTAACTCCAGCAACTTCACTTCCACACTACTCATCTCCTCCCACATGCAATCTATGTTCCTTTTAGCCTCTTCATACCTCTTCACCTCCTCTTCCTCTCTCAACTCCGATCCAATCCTCACAAGTCGTTTCAATCTATCGCGCAAAAATTGGACCTCCATCCCCAAACTCTCGAAACCCTCCAGCGTACAGTCCCACAAAGTGAAATCACCCTCAGAAGTACCAATCTTGCAATCTCTAATCGCATCGGCAACTTTCACCGTGGTTGTTATGATTCCAGTTGCCAACATGCGATCAATAGTCGTAAGCAAGTACTCCTGCAAATACCAACCCTTAGAGCGACAAAGCTTGTAGTACTTCAGCCGAATGGCTATAGAGAGTTGCGGATCAATGGTCTCGCCATTGACTATGATTTTGAAGTTATCAAAATAACGGTCGCGCCCAGATGATTGGGAAGGTACCATGCCACAGGCCATGGACGATGAGTGGGGATCGCCCCTGCCCTGTGGGGACCCTGGTGCGGTATGAGAAAGAAAATGGTTCCTTGTATTGCCACTTTCTTGAACAATTTCTAGAGGAACGAGCCTAGGAGGTTTTCTAGTAGCAGGTTTCCGTTTTCTCTTCTTCTTATCTGAAAATTTAACATTAAATATTAAGAAAGAAGATTTAGAGCTAACTTGAGCAGTAAATGAAATAAATGCACCTAAATTTTGCAGGGAAATCAACTCATGGTAATATAATTATTTACCAAACAAAGCTTCAGATCAGTTTTTCTTTGTGGTGTGGGCCGGGCGGGCCGGTTTATGCAGGTCAAGGAGGGGAGGATGGGACGGTTTGGAGGTTGGGTGTGGGAGGGTGCAAGCGTGTCTATGGGGATTAAGGGAGAGGGTGGGGCGGGTTTGAGGTCTAGTGGGGTGGGGGGCTGGTTTTTCTGGAGGATTCCTAGCCTGACATGTGCGAGCTCGAACCCCCTATTTTTAGAGGGGGTCGGGCCAACCGGTCAAATTTTTAATATTTTTTATTATATTTTTTACATATATTTTATATTAATATACTTATGTATATATGCAAATGGGTGCTAGCTCAGTGGTCGAGCATTTGAAGCCCATCCATTAGGTCCCGGGTTCACGTTCAAACCCAACTATATGATGTAATTCTCAAAAAAGAAAATATGTATTATGTATATATAACATATATATTTATATTTTATTTTCCGGAGCGGGTCGAGCTGAATTGGTGCGGATTTGGGGGGTTTAGGTGCAGGCAGAGGTAGAGGAGCCTGGTGCGGGTCGGGCTGAGGCTATGTTTTTTGGGAGTTTTAGGTGCGGGCTAGGGTCCAAATTGAGGGGTCGGGGCCCAGATGGGTTAGGGAGGGTAGGTGGGCAGCTAGGGCCGGTTTAGGGGAGAAACAGGGCGGACCATTCTGTTATGATTTCTTTTTTAAGCAAGCCAACAGCCTCGATACTCATCTTTTATGGGTTATGAAATACAGTGCTTCTAACAAGGATAATGTTGAGTTGTGAAATACAGAGCTTCTAACAAGGCTACAACCAAGAAGAATGTATTGCTTATGAGGATACTTTTGCTCTTGTTTCAAGGCTAGAAGCTATTAGAATGTTACTTGCATTTGCATCTTACATGAACATTAGACTTTTTCAAATGGATGTCAAGTTTACATTTTAAAATGGTTACTTGAAAGAAGAAGTTTATGTGGCCCAACCTCCTGGATTTGAAAATGATGAGTTTCCAAATCATGTTTATAACTTGACAAAGCTCTCTATGGTTTGAAACAAGCTCCACGGGCTTGGTATGAAAGACCGTCAAAGTTTATACTTGAAAATAGTTTCAAGAGAGTATTGGTTGATAAGACTCTTTTCATTAAGACTCATGAGAAAGAAATTTTAGTATTTCAAATTTATGTTGATGATATTCTATTTGGGGCTACAAATGATTCTCATTGTAAGGATTTTTCAAGTCTTATGAGCAAGGAATTTGAGATGAGCTTAATGGGAGAATTGAACTTCTTTCTTGGACTGCATGTACAACAGATGAAGAAAGTAATCTTTCTTCATCAAAACAAGTACAATAAGGACTTGATTAACAAATATAAAATGTCTCAGTACAAAGTTACAAAAACTCCTATGAGTCCTCAGATAAGGATCAAGCTGGTAAGAGTGTGAATCGAAAAGAGTATAGACGTATGATTGGATCTTTGATATATCTAACTGCTAGTAGACCAGACATTATGTTCAGTGTCTGCATGTGTGCAAGATTTCAATCCGATCCCAAAGAGTCACATTTAACTGTTGTTAAGAGGATATTCAGATATCTAAATAGTACCAAAGACTTGGGGCTTTGGTATCCAAAACAGTCTAACTTATCTCTTTGTGGATATTCATATGTTGACTTTGCAGGATATAAAATTGACAGAAAGAGCACTTCAGGGTGTTGCCAATTCCTTGGTTCATCCCTAAGTAGCTGGCATTCAAAGAAACATAACTCTATGGCATTATCAAAAGCTGAGGCTGAATATATAGCAGCTAGAGCGTACTGCTCACAAGTTTTATGGATTGCTCATCAAATGAGGGATATGGGTTTTAATTTCAAAGAAATCCCTATCAAATGTGACCACACCAGTGCTATTTCAATCACAAAGAATTGAGTTCAGCATTCCAGAACCAAGCACATTGATGTCAGACATCATTTCATAAGAGATCATGTTGAGAAATGTGATATTATTCTTGAATTTGTTTCTACTAACATGTAACTGACAGATATCTTCATTAACCATTGACAAAAGAAATATTTCTAGCCCTTAGATTGGAGCTGGGCATGCTTGATAAGGAAGCATTGGTTTAGGGGGAGTATCAGGTAAGTTTAAGGTAAATCTTTATGTATTTCAAAATTTTAAACTGATTTTCAAAGACTTGACAATCATTCCAAAGCCTTGATTTTATTTATTTCAGCGATATAGCTTTTCAAGGCCTTAAAATTCTTTTCAAAATCTTGAAAATAAGTCTGTATATTTCTAGTCAAAAAAATGGATCTCTCAATGTTGGATGCTATCCCATTAGATGATAGTCCAATATTGTATTTACCTTTTAAGATTTATTTTCGTATAAATCAATATTATTTTATTTTCTTTTCCACGTCAAACGCACACACATTGATTTGAATTCAAACTGTAAAGATCTTGAAAAGATTTGGAAATATTTCAGTTTCCTTATCTAGCTCAAACTCTCCAGTATTTATCTTCTCTTATCTCTCTCTTCTATCCGTATCACTTCTGCCTATCTCTTCTTCATCTCCAAACCCTAATGAGCACCAGAAGAGAATCCCAAAAAATCAAGATGGGTGGAGGTTCAAAGGTGGTTTCAGAAAAAAAGAGGAAGACTGCAGAAGATGTGATTCAAACCATTAGTGGTGACTCTTATTCCAGAAATCTAATTGAATAAAAGGTTCATTCTACTCCAACGAAGAAAAGCAAGAAGGGTTTGACACCAAATTCCTGCAAGAAGAGGAAGATGGGAGATCAATCTGCTCCAAAGAAACTGCCGGAGGAACAAGTGGCTTGTCCAAAGAAGTTGAAGAAGAAGAAGCCTACAGTTGCTGACAAGGGAAAATGAAAGTCGTAGAGGTTGCACAAGAGAAAAGCACTGGCAAGGAACGCCAGCTGCCTCAATTCCCTGGTAAAGTATATGTTTGAAAGAATCTTCAAGAGCATCAATGTACTTCATGTGGAAGAAGAAGTGTCTCAGGCTGCAGAAGTATGAAAGAAGGATGCAGAAGGTTCAACCAGAGATTTGTTCAGTGAGTATACGAATCAGGATGAGGCTACAGGGGTGGTGGACAAAGGAAAAAAGGTGGTTCAAGAACAGGGTAATGAAGAACAGGAACAAGCCGATGGAGACAATCCAGACTATGGGATGTTGATCAAAGATCTCAAGAAGAATAAAAAGAAAACTGCAATTCCAGAGATAGTGAATGAAGAACAACTGTTGAAGAAGCTGGTGATGCTGCTGATCAGGAAGAGAAACAAGATGATGAGGGTGATGAAAAAGATAGTGGTGAAGAAGATGTTGAACCCATGGGAGATGGAGACCCAACCACTTAATTAATGCTTCTTCTTTATTTATTTTTCAAGGCCTTGTAATCTTCTTCAAAGCCTTGAAAATTTCTATCTTTTCAAAACTGTTTACTTAAAATCTTTCCAAACTTTGATCCAACATTTTCTCATTCTTATTTATGAAAGTAAAAAAGAGGGAGAAATTTTAGGAGTTCTATTTGTTTTTCTAGCTTTGAGATCTGGTTTAGATCAACATGATTTGCTAATAGACTTTATTGCTGCTTATGTTGCCAATAAGTTGGATCACTTGGATATCTGGTGTTAAGTTTTACTTTCATGGATCCTACTATGCTCTAATGACTTTTTTTTTTTTCAGAAAATCAATTTCTAAAGGAATTTTGATTTTGTCTTTCATCAAGGGGGAGATTGCAAGTTTGGCATGTTTCAAAGGCTTGAAACAGCTTGTCTGTTTCAAGGCCTTGAAACTGATTTCAAGGGTTTGAAACTAACACTACAGATTCTGGCATGAACTTAGGGGGAGCTGATGATCTTATTCAAACTCCTAATCTCATATAACTCATTATATATTACTTGATGATGAAAGAAAAGTCGTTTCTTTACTATATACTGTGATTAATCTATCTATTTGACTCAGTTTGTGCAGGGATATTTAGTTTCCTATTTTGCAGGATTATTTCCTAATGTATTTGAATGCAAAAAGGAAATCAATATGTCAAAACCATTATGCACATTGATCTGTTGTATCTAAAGCTTCCCAACTTCCCAACAAACAAGATCAAGATAGTATCTTTGAAGATACTGAGCAACTAGTCGTTGGAAGAGCTGTTAAAAGAGTCAAAGGCTTGCAGCTCAATTTTAGGAAAGTTTGTTAATGAAGATCTTGCATATCTTCAGTTTAAACAAGTTGCATAAAATAATTTTTGAATGAAGCGGGAGAAAACAGAGCACAACATAAAGAGACATTCAAACACTACAGAGGATTGACAAGAAACCAAGAAGCAGATCTACATCACTCAATCCAATCATCTGAAGAACACTGCACATTCACTGAAGACTCACATCTCAATGTTCTTCTCTTGTGATCTTAAATTGTATATAATTTGTATATTACTTCCAGGTCTTATTCTCGTGGATTTTTCAAAGTAAAAAATAGAGAATTCTTAGTTAATCAGTTCGTTAGAGCAAGTACTAGATAGGTAGTGAGAACCACAAGCTGTAATAGAGTAAGACATATCTATGTGCTTAAGATCTAGGTCTTAGCTTTTGATTAATAAGAATTGAGTTGAAAATCCTGCAGGGATTAAGTCCCTGAGGTAGAGGCGTAGGTCCAAGTGGACTGAACTCTATAAATCACTGTGTCTCTGAATTTTACTTTGTTCAATTTTACTTAGCTTACAAACTGCTCAAAATAGGTTTTCAGTTCAAGGGCTTGAACCTCATTTCAAAGTCTTGAAAACTACCAGTTTACTCATTCCTATCTGTTTTGATTCCAATGACTTGAAATTCATTTCAAGTCCTTGAAATACTTGCTGCATCTCACAAACTTATTTGAAACAACTCTTTTAGCAAAAGTTGCAAAAGTTGCCATACTCTATTCAACCCCTCCCCCCTTCTAGAGTATTCATCATGTAGTTATTCCTACTGTACTGTCCTTCAAGGTTGCTGATATTCTTACCGAATCCCTCTCTCATTCTCAGTTTCAGTTGTTAAATTCAAAACTTCAACTCACTAATCTCTCTTTAGTGAGTTGAGTTTGTGGGGGGGGGGGGGGGCTGTTAAGGCTAGTAGAGTAAAATGTAACTAGGTCAAGAGTTTAAGGGCATTTTGGTATTTCTGTCTTCTTCGATAGTTTGTTACATTTTCTATAAGTGTATTTGCTGAGAAAGTTCATTCAATAACAAGTTCATTTTTTCTGCATTTCATTCTCTCTCTTGTTCTTCATTTTTTCATTTCTGTCTTCCAAGAGATTAGGTTAGAACTTTATCAATCTGGACCAACACGGTTGAAGTACTTAAACCTATGTTGCTCCCGGAAGGCGTATTTCCACGAACACCTGCTAGAGACTGTCAACAGTAAAGTGGCGACTGTAATCATTGAAGGAACAATAAATGCGGGTGATGCGATTACAGCTTGCAAAATTGGTACAATTCTGAAGATGATTTGGCTATGTTGGATGAAACCTTGAACGGTTTCAGAGACTTTAGGTATGGATGTCAAGTTTTTGCACGACATATTTAAAAGACTTGCGAGCCCTGGATCAGAGTTCGGAGCGAAAGAGAAGTTGTATACGGAGGCTGAAAGCTAGCGAGACTGCTTGAGTGAGGATATGAAGAGTGTTAAAGTGAAGTTTTTGAAATTGAAACATCAAGGGGAAAATCTAATAAGACAAACATATCTTCCAGCAGGAAACCAGTTCTCCATGGTGACGAAAAATGTTTGGTCTCAGACACATTTGGGGCTTATCTCTTTTTAAAAACTGTAGCTAGGTAGGGAGAAATGTTGTACTAAAAATCAAGTTTGGTGTGAACTTGTCTTTATTTATAGGATGTCTGTTTATGTAACTTGAGATGTTGTAATAAAAAAGAAATTTGAATGTGAAGTTCGGTTATCAACATTATGAATTTTTCAGTTTTGGCAAATAAGGTTTATTCTTGATTCATGGGGAGCTAGCAATTGTTCTCTTTTCTTTCTTAATGCTCCTTGAGTCTCCATGTGCTCCATGGATTGATCTTTGTCTCCACCAAAAGTTGAAAAAGGTCTTCTCCATCTATCCATGAATTGCAGTAAATGTCATAAGCACGTGGAGAATAATGGGGAAGTTGTTGAGGTTGTGGACGATGGAGAAGAAGACCACTCATCACATTATTCTTCTAGCAAGGTACTCGTGTTTCTCCCCAGTAGCTACTCTTTATGTTTCTATTTGAAGGTTTAAGGACTTCATTATCTCTCAAAATTTAGATGGGAGGAACGTCTATGAAGTGTTATGAATAAGGAAACAAATATATATCTATAGTCTAACATTTGTAATTGCTATATAAGAAACCATATTTTCCCAGCTTGCTCAGTATATCTGAACTAATTTGCGGTCTGAGAAGGGAAAAACTTAATTCGTTCTTACATTCTTCTTTTTGGCTACACAGTGTGCAGTAAGTTGACATCATTGAATGAAATTATAAAGTTGTACAGGGATGTTTGGGTAATTGAGGTGAATTTTCAGGACCCGACAGATAAGATAAGGGAGATATACGCAGATTCTTCATCCTTTTCTGGCTAATCTGGTGAAAAAGAAACAAATTGGTGAGTGAAAAGGAAAAAATTGAAGGAAGTACGATTGCTGAAGATGCAGAAATCTACATCAATAAGACGGAATTATCAAACAACATGGAGATGATGAGGACGGCGTCAATCAATAGCAAACAAGAAGAGTGGACTCTTCCGCCACAAGGATTGTTCAAGATGAACAGGGATGTTGCAGTTGATATGGAAAAAGGCGTTGCATTGACTGGTTTGTGGTTAGAGTTGTGGCTACACGTGGTACTTGTATGTAAAACTCCAGAGACAATGGACCAAAGCTTTGGACAACTCTCTTAGTTTGTTTTAAAACCTCTTGTCAATTCAAGACGACTACCTGTAGAGATTCCAAGGAATTGATTCAAACTCTCAAGACATCGAAGACCATCAACAATGAACTCATATGGTTCATTGAAGAAGACAAGAGTCTTTATGAGATTTGTGTCGATGGAAGAGTAGTCATTGTGTGCCGAACAGCTAACCATTTAGCTCATGAGATAGCTTATAGAGGACCCAAGCAAAGAATAGGTGGATCATATTTTGAAGGCCCACGGACAATATAAGGCCGTTATTGGCCCAAGAGAAAATGGGCTAGAAGAAGATATCTAGTATTGATGGCGTGTTTTTATGTATATGGCTTATTGGTTTTATAACTCTTTTGTTCAAATATGCTTTCCTTCAAGACAATCTTATTTCTTACTGAAATATAAACTTCATAGATATTGAAGAAATATAGTATTTAATCATCAAATTGATAAAAATACCCCTCCTCCTAGATGAAAAATCATGTTTACGGACAAGTTTGAACTTCGCGATTCACGGGTCACGACGAGTCACGAGTTGAGTTTGGCCATCCCCTATGATTTATGTTGACCCCTGGGTTTGAAAACCTTAGTTGAGTGCTAAAGTAAGTTAATTTTCGTCCCGGAAATAAAACTTGATGTTAATTTCAAAAAATGCATGAAAGTATTCATCAAATATAGGTTCAAGTCGAGCGGTTTACAAAGCATTGACCAAACACGATAGATGAGCCTTAAAACATATCTAGCTGGGCCACCTTAAGTCATGTCGATTCAAAATATCTAACTGGGCCACCTAATCATTTGTCGGAGTTCAAAAATATAAAATATAATAACTCAATTTCGAGCCACTAAAATCATCTTAATTATAATTTTTGTTAGAAAAAATCCACGGGATTTTAAATGGGCCTAAAAGGCGCAGCAAATCCACATATATTACATCAGTTGGCTCAAGGATATTGTGAATGTTTATCGAATAGAATATAAGTGTTTACGTTTAGGTTTTATTTCTTAACTATTATGAAAATAGATTCTACCCTCTCTAATTCTAATATACATATCCCCAAGTTCCAGTTCTACATGTGCACTTGCCCATCTTGTGAAATATATTTCAAATGAATGGCGTTGTATGTCAATATGTTTAAGTGTTACTATCACTTAGTCTTTAGTTATTTTGATCGAATTATATAATTGAAAAAAAAGATTGTATAATACGTGCCTTACTTGTATAGTATGGGCCTTATTTGTATAGAAACATTTTTTTAGGGCAAATGCTTTATTGCGTTACTGGGCTTGAAGCACATTCAAATCAGACTAGAAAAAATTACAACCCCAATCCGGAATCGAAGAAACTCAAAACTGTGAATCATTGAAGTGGAAGCCCTTCTTTGCAAATATATCCGCACCACTATTAGTTGTCCTCGGTTTGTGGTGTACAACTGGCCCACCCAACCGCTCGAGATAGTGAAAAGCCTCTGTGAGATACACACGTCCTTCTAGGGCATCCATTCCTCTCTTTCTCTCTCATCAGTTTCAGGTACGCCACCTCTTTCACCGTACTTTGCAAATCCTTTTCAGAGATAACCTGAGAGATTCAAATCTCCGGCCATCTTTGTGTCAACGGGGAGAGCTCCTGCTTCTGCATATCTTGCCGATCTACCGAACGACAAGGGTTTTGATAAACCGACGATGAAGGTACCCTCAACATCTCTGATAACGACTCCGATAGCAGCTCTTCGCTAGCGGGGTCTCATGCAGCACCGCCAATGACCCTTGACAAGCCGATCCGGGGGACTCGTCAGATTGAATTTGGGTAAGAACTCATCTGAGTCGGTCCAGAAAATTTGAGCTTTCTTCGCCTCCTAAAAAGCAGCTAAGTAATCATTCATTTCTAGTATAATTTGTATAGTGATTCAGTTAATCTTGATAGATTTTATTCTCGTTAATTAAGTATATCGAAACTCAATCCGTACTACTTATAGTCATATGAATGATTTTTGAATAGAAGAAGAAATTTTACACTTTGATTGGTCTCCGTATTTACAAAACAAGCGAAATTCGAGAAAGGCGTACTTAAAAACTATTTTAGGTAAAAGTCACTTTCTATTAAATGAATTGGCTGAAATGTTGTTACATCATACAGAAAAGGCTTTAAAGCTCAAACCAGTTGTCCACCCCCATTTCCACTTCATATATCCTAGCTGAAATATCACGATATTTTGTGTATCGGGCGCACCATATCATTTTCCTCTAGTTCTCTGTCCTTGTCCATTTGTTGGCTTCATCATATGTAATTTCCAAAGAAAACCTTTAGTTCATTTCTCTTCCTTCCATCTTTGAATTTCTCTCATAACTATTTCACTATTTGTATCAATATCCACTTCTTTAATGTACATTTCGTATGCAAATTTTGATTAACCCCTCCCTCGACATTTTTTCTTTGATTTGTAATGTCGATGCTCTGAATGGTTAGGGGATGGCATTCTCGATTACAATCTGCCGGGCAAGTTCCTTGCACCAGCCTCGACTCCAAACTTTATGTGCTTTGGGAACCATGCCCCATCGCAGATAATTTTGATGACGCTAGCGCTAGGGAGTTCCCATTTTACTGTTCCTCGGGCATGTGATTGTTGTATTCCGTTGTTTCCATAGCCGATTCAAAGAAGATAAGTAGTTTTGAACTAGTTCTTTTATTTTTCCCTAGATCTAGTTGTGCCTTGGTGAGTAGCAAGTTTTTCTCCATCCACATTGCCCAATTTTTTTTACATCGCATATTTATCTTTTTTAGATCTAATTTGTGTTTCTATTATTTCGTCAACATGTTCTAAACTATTTTCATATTTTTCCCAATAAGGTTATCGCCGGAGGTTTGCTTCCAGATCTTCATGTTTGGACCCTTGCGTGACGGACATTATCGGTAGATATATGCCTCTCTTTTGTAGATTTGATGCCCTTGGTAAGTTGTCTTAATTTCCTTTCTACATAGTCTCTTTATTGTGATCAAGATTTTCAGCGATATAGTGTCTTTATTCCTCTTTATAAGAGTGAAGTTGAAATTTTGCTATGGTCCATAAATTATGTCTAGTGCCCATTTGGACAACTTGTGGACTAGATGTTGCTACTGAATTTTGGCATTAGGCCCGTGAGCCCATCTAATTCAGTTAATCTTGAAAGATTTTATTTCTCTTTAATTGCGTATATTGAAACTCATATCCGTACTACTCACGGTCATTTGTAAAATTTGTGAAGAGAAGAAGTAGTGTTATACTTTGATTGGTCTCTATATTTACACAGAAGGCTTAATTCGAGAAAGGAGCTCTTAAATATTTTTTAAGATACAAAATCACTTTTATTGAATGGATTGGGCTGAAATGTAAATTACATCATGCAAAAAAAAGCTTTTGAAGCCCAACCTGGACAGTTGTCCACCCATATACCCATTTCATCTAACCCTAGCGCAAATCTCGCGATGTGTTATACTATTTGTGCCGCCTGCGCACCATCTTATTTTCCTCTTGTTCTCCGTCCTTATCCTTCTATTGGCTTCATCAAATATAATTGCCAAAAGAAACAATTCAGTTCTTTTCTCTTCTTTCCATCTTTGGATTCTCTCATAACATTTGCGCTATTTGCATCAATATCTACTTGTTTAATGTACATCTCGTATGTAAATCCGAACCCCTTCCTCACCTCCTTTACTTTGTTCTACTGTTGATGCTCTAAATGGTTAGGTGCCGATTACAAATCCGTTGATTGAGTATCTTGCACCAACCCGACTCATACCTTCTTGTGCTTTGGGCACCAGATTAGAAATTTTACACTTTGTTTGGGTGTTTCCATTTCACCGCTTATCGGGCATGTGATGGTTGTATCCAACGCTTTCCATTGCCGAGTTAAAAGTAGATAAGAATTTTGTACTAGTTTATTTTTCACTCAAGATTTAACTGTGACATGGTGATTAGCACCACTATCAAGAAGTCAGGGGTGATGAAAACTTGTAGGCATAACTGGTGCTGGAGCAGAATAGTGTGGAGAGAAACTTGAGAATACACTTGTCTAGGAACTCCAAGAATAGATGAACCAGGTGCTACAGGGAAGTGAGTTCTGTGGTCTAGCCAGATTTGGAGGTCTTGGTTTTGTAGCTGCATACTGAGTGACATTAAGTGTATGCCAATAATTAAGTGCAGAGTGTCTACCTTTCGCACATATTTGGCACATCAAACCATCACTAGAAAATCCTCTTCCTCTGCCTTGAGACTCAGAAGACTGAACATAATGTGGAGAGATAGACTGAAATGGAGAAACAACATCAGAAGCCAATGCGTGTTGTGTGTAAACCACCCACCCGACACACACAAGTAAACCTCTCATTTTGAGAGCCCCGACCCCACTGTGTGTTCTGTGTAACCAAAACCAAGGCTGCCTTTATATATACTCCAATGTGTGGCAAAAATGTGACTTGGTCACAAAGCCAAAAACAACCACCGCCTCACAACATGGAAACATTCCGTGTCCATGTTGCCGCCTTTGACTTGAAGTCACAAACCTTGAATCGAATCATCTCATCAATCTGAATCCCGAACCTGATGTTTCTCTCTGCAAACATGAACGGATGCATCTCCCAGAACATGAAACGAGCACGCCTCCATAAGCAGATGTTCCGCAGTTGTACGCGAAATCCGAATCACCAAATCGTTGCTCCAACTACCATGCGTTACTGCAACGAATGCGCCTGAGGCGGATGCACTTTCGAAAACAGAAACAAGTGCTCCACCCAAAACCAGTCTCAAAAAAATTCATTGAGAAACAGGACCGAATGTAATCTCGATGCGCCCAATTGTGCCAGACAGATGCACTATGACATAATGCTTAGATATCGCTTTCAGACTTGATGCACTTAGCGATGAGTGCCCCAAAAATTGTTATGCCCGATGCGCCATATGCTCGCTAGAAACAGATCGCGCCAGATGCGAGCTCAATGTGGGTCATGGTACACGCTCCAAAACCAAAAAAGATGCACGCCAGATCAAATTCCTCCACGATGCGCAACCAAGACCATATGCGCGTCCCAGAAATATCACGCGCCAGATGCTCCATGTCGTTGCTCCAACTTCTACGAGTTCCTGCAACCCATGAGCCAGAACCAGATTCAATTCACACGCCAAATGCTCCAAGCCAGGAGCCTGGTTGCGCCTGAAGTCAATCGCTAGAGCGCCAGATGCGCGTGAACTGCCAGATTTGCGCCAGTACCGAATGTGTGCTGGATTTTCCAGATCCCTTGCACGCCTAATCATATTTGCGGCAGATTGCTCCGGCAGAAGCTCGGATATCCCCCTCAATGGGGCTTTAGATGGTGGGTGTACATGCTTCCACCTCACAAACAGATCGATCTTGAACGCCAAACCAGACATCGTTCTTGCTAGAATCTCAAAACCCAACTCCATATAGCCTTCTCCACATGAATCGCGAAACCCTAGCTTTGAGGTCTACCAAAACGTGAAACCCTAGCTCTTCCCTCCACCTAGATCTTGGAACCCCGGTTCTGATACCAGTTTGTTATAACCTGGTGGTATTCAAGCAAGATCGATGAAACAAAAATCAAGAACGAGACAATATTTAAAGTGGTTCACTAACAAATTCCCAACGAACGCACTAGCTACCTCCATGGCCAAACTTAATATTTTATTAAGAGAGACCCCAATTACAATTCACGACGTGGCCACAACGGCCACCCCGATAAACCACCCACCGACAAACACAAGTAAACCTCTCAATTCGAGAGTCGCGAACACACTGTGTGTTGTGTGTAACCAAAACCAAGGCATATACCCAAATGTGTGGCAACAATGGGCACAAAGCAAAAAACAAGCACCGCCTCACAAAATGGAAACATTCCATGTCCATGTTGCCGCCATTGACTGCAAATCACAACTCAACAATATCCTTGTTAGAAGCTACGAATTTCATAACCCATAAAAGATGAGTAGCGAGGTTGTTGGCTTGCTTAAAACAGAAATCATAACAGAATAGTCGACCTCGTTTCTCCCTAACCCGGCCCTAGCTGCCCACCTACCCAACCTAACCCATATGGGACCCCACCCCTCAATCAGGACCCCAGCCCCGCACCTAAAACCCCCAACAAGCATCGGCTCAGCCTGACCTGCGCCATGCCCCTCTACCCCAGCCCGCACCTTAACCCCCCATATCTGCACCAATTCAGCCCGGCCCGCTCCGGACGATAAAATATTAATATATATGTTATATATACATAAATATTTTATTTTTTGACAATTACATCATATAGCTGGGTTCGAACGTGAACCCATGACCTAATGGATGGGCTTCAAATGCCTTACCATTGAGCTGGCACCTATTTTCATATATACATAAGTATATTAATATCATTATATGTAAAATTATAATAAAAAATATAAAAAAATTGACCGGATGGCCCGCCCCCTCTAAAAATAAGGGGTTCGAGCCCGGCATGTCAGGCTAGGAATCCTCCAGAAAAATCCAGGCCCCACCCCACTAGACCTCCAACCCACCCCACCCTAACCTCTTATCCCCATAAACACGCTTGCCCCCTCCCACACCTGACCTCCGAACTTTCCCACCCTCCCCTCCTTGACCTGCATAAATCGGCCGGCTCTTTGACACTATGAAGGAAAACTTATCTGTAGCCTTGTTTGGTAAACAATTATATTAGCATGAGTTGATTTTACTGTAAAATTTAGGTGCAACTATTTCATTTACTGCTCAAGTTAGCATTAAATCTTCTTTCTTAAGATTCAATGTTAAATTTTCAAGTAATAAGAAGAGAAATGAAAACCTGCTACTAGAAAAGCTCCTAGACCGTTCCTCTAGAAACTGTTCAAGAAAGTGGCGATACAAGGACCCCTTGCTTTCTGATACCGCACTTGGGTCACCACAGGGCAGGGGCGATTCCCACTCATCGTCCCTGCCCTGTGGCGTGGTACCTTCCCCATCATCTGGGAGCGACCCTGATTTTGATAACTTCAAAATCATAGTCAATGGCGAGACCATTGATCCGAAACTCTCTATAGCCATTTGGATGAAGTAATACAAGCTCTGTCGCTCTAGGGATTGATATTTGCAGGAGCACTTGCTTAAGAAGATTGATCGCACGTTGGCAACTGGTATCATGACAAGCACGGTGAATTTTTCTAATGCGATTAGATATTGCAAAATTGAAGCTTCCGGGGGTGATTTCGCTTTGTGGGACTGTACGCTAGAGGGTTTCGAGAGTTTGGGGATGGAGGTCCAATTTTTGCGCGATAGATTGAAATGATTTGTGAGGATCGGATCGGAGTTGATAGGGGAAGAGGAGGTGAAGAGGTATGAAGAATCGAAGAGGAAGAGAGATTGCATGCGGCAGGAGATGAGGAGTGTGAAAGTGAAGTTGTTGAAGCTAAAAGAGGCTGCTAAGAAGCTTGAGGATGAGAGAAAGAGCATGAATGTGAGTATCTGAGAAGAAAGATAGTTTCCAGTAGGAAGCCAGTGCTCCATGGTGATATGGAAATGGTACGATGGTCACATGATGGAGATGGTACGATTCTACCCTTAGTCACACAAAACCAGGTAAAACTTTGCATATATGGTCTGAAGTTCCTCAAAACCATTGGTGCAGCCGCACAAGGGCCTTTCCATTTTTTACTAGCCAAAATAGGGGTTAAAACATATATTCTCCAACTTAAGGGGGGGGGGGTCTATTGTGAATATGATAAGTTGGAGCATACTGATAATAGTCCAAAGATATGGGGTTCATTTGTAATATGAAGTATTTGGTTAGTTACAGTTAGTATAAATAGTGTACTCTCTCTCTTACCAATTAACGAGAATCATTTTTCCCTCTTTTGTCATCTTCTTCTCTAGTTTTGATAAAAAACTTACCTTTTAAGAAATATTCATATCAATATAAAAAAGGTCTAGTTGAAGAAAATAAAACGTTCATTCATTTAATCAAAGTTCACCCAAAGTGATTCACATCCCACAAACTTGAATTTTAGTTACAACATTTCTCCCTAAATCAACACAAAAGATGAGATTTTTCATTTTCATATCACCGTGGAGCACTGGCTTCGTGCTGGAAACAATCTTTCTGTCTCAGATACTCACCTTCATGCTCTTTCTCTCATCCTCAAGCTTCTCTGCAGCCTCTTTTAACTCCAGCAACTTCACTTCCACACTACTCATCTCCTCCCACATGCAATCTATGTTCCTTTTAGCCTCTTCATACCTCTTCACCTCCTCTTCCTCTCTCAACTCCGATCCAATCCTCGCAAGTCGTTTCAATCTATCGCGCAAAATTGGACCTCCATCCCCAAACTCTCGAAACCCTCCAGCGTACAGTCCCACAAAGCGAAATCACCCTCAGAAGTACCAATCTTGCAATCTCTAATCGCATCGGCAACTTTCACCGTGGTTGTTATGATTCCAGTTGCCAACATGCGATCAATAGTCGTAAGCAAGTGCTCCTGCAAATACCAACCCTTAGAGCGACAAAGCTTGTAGTACTTCAGCCGAATGGCTATAGAGAGTTGCGGATCAATGGTCTCGCCATTGACTATGATTTTGAAGTTATCAAAATAACGGTCGCGCCCAGATGATTGGGAAGGTACCATGCCACAGGCCATGGACGATGAGTGGGGATCGCCCCTGCCCTGTGGGGACCCTGGTGCGGTATGAGAAAGAAAATGGTTCCTTGTATTGCCACTTTCTTGAACAATTTCTAGAGGAACGAGCCTAGGAGGTTTTCTAGTAGCAGGTTTCCGTTTTCTCTTCTTCTTATCTGAAAATTTAACATTAAATATTAAGAAAGAAGATTTAGAGCTAACTTGAGCAGTAAATGAAATAAATGCACCTAAATTTTGCAGGGAAATCAACTCATGGTAATATAATTATTTACCAAACAAAGCTTCAGATCAGTTTTTCTTTGTGGTGTGGGCCGGGCGGGCCGGTTTATGCAGGTCAAGGAGGGGAGGATAGGACGGTTTGGAGGTTGGGTGTGGGAGGGTGCAAGAGTGTCTATGGGGATTAAGGGAGAGGGTGGGGCGGGTTTGAGGTCTAGTGGGGCGGGGGGCTGGTTTTTCTGGAGGATTCCTAGCCTGACATGTGCGAGCTCGAACCCCCTATTTTTAGAGGGGGTCGGGCCAACCGGTCAAATTTTTAATATTTTTTATTATATTTTTTACATATATTTTATATTAATATACTTATGTATATATGCAAATGGGTGCTAGCTCAATGGTCGAGCATTTGAAGCCCATCCATTAGGTCCCGGGTTCACGTTCGAACCCAACTATATGATGTAATTCTCAAAAAAGAAAATATGTATTATGTATATATAACATATATATTTATATTTTATTTTCCGGAGCGGGTCGAGCAGAATTGGTGCGGATTTGGGGGGTTTAGGTGCAGGCAGAGGTAGAGGAGCCTGGTGCGGGTCGGGCTGAGGCTATGTTTTTTGGGAGTTTTAGGTGCGGGCTAGGGTCCAAATTGAGGGGTCGGGGCCCAGATGGGTTAGGGAGGGTAGGTGGGCGGCTAGGGCCGGTTTAGGGGAGAAACAGGGCGGACCATTCTGTTATGATTTCTTTTTTAAGCAAGCCAACAGCCTCGATACTCATCTTTTATGGGTTATGAAATACAGAGCTTCTAACAAGGATACTGTTGAGTTGTGAAATACAGAGCTTCTAACAAGGCTACAACCAAGAAGAATGTATTGCTTATGAGGATACTTTTGCTCCTGTTTCAAGGCTAGAAGTTATTAGAATGTTACTTGCATTTGCATCTTACATGAACATTAGACTTTTTCAAATGGATGTCAAGTTTACATTTTAAAATGGTTACTTGAAAGAAGAAGTTTATGTGGCCCAACCTCCTGGATTTGAAAATGATGAGTTTCCAAATCATGTTTATAACTTGACAAAGCTCTCTATGGTTTGAAACAAGCTCCACGGGCTTGGTATGAAAGACCGTCAAAGTTTATACTTGAAAATAGTTTCAAGAGAGTATTGGTTGATAAGACTCTTTTCATTAAGACTCATGAGAAAGAAATTTTAGTATTTCAAATTTATGTTGATGATATTCTATTTGGGGCTACAAATGATTCTCATTGTAAGGATTTTTCAAGTCTTATGAGCAAGGAATTTGAGATGAGCTTAATGGGAGAATTGAACTTCTTTCTTGGACTGCATGTACAACAGATGAAGAAAGTAATCTTTCTGCATCAAAACAAGTACAATAAGGACTTGATTAACAAATATAAAATGTCTCAGTACAAAGTTACAAAAACTCCTATGAGTCCTCAGATAAGGATCAAGCTGGTAAGAGTGTGAATCGAAAAGAGTATAGACGTATGAATGGATCTTTGATATATCTAACTGCTAGTAGACCAGACATTATGTTCAGTGTCTGCATGTGTGCAAGATTTCAATTCGATCCCAAAGAGTCACATTTAACTGTTGTTAAGAGGATATTCAGATATCTAAATGGTACCAAAGACTTGGGGCTTTGGTATCCAAAACAGTCTAACTTATCTCTTTGTGGATATTCATATGCTGACTTTGCAGGATATAAAATTGACAGAAATAGCACTTCAGGGTGTTGCCAATTCCTTGGTTCATCCCTAAGTAGCTGGCATTCAAAGAAACATAACTCTATGGCATTATCAAAAGCTGAGGCTGAATATATAGCAGCTAGAGCGTACTGCTCACAAGTTTTATGGATTGCTCATCAAATGAGGGATATGGGTTTTAATTTCAAAGAAATCCCTATCAAATGTGACCACACCAGTGCTATTTCAATCACAAAGAATTGAGTTCAGCATTCCAGAACCAAGCACATTGATGTCAGACATCATTTCATAAGAGATCATGTTGAGAAATGTGATATTATTCTTGAATTTGTTTCTACTAACATGTAACTGACAGATATCTTCATTAACCATTGACAAAAGAAATATTTCTAGCCCTTAGATTGGAGCTGGGCATGCTTGATAAGGAAGCATTGGTTTAGGGGGAGTATCAGGTAAGTTTAAGGTAAATCTTTATGTATTTCAAAATTTTAAACTGATTTTCAAAGACTTGACAATCATTCCAAAGCCTTGATTTTATTTATTTCAGCGATATAGCTTTTCAAGGCCTTAAAATTCTTTTCAAAATCTTGAAAATAAGTCTGTATATTTCTAGTCAAAAAAATGGATCTCTCAATGTTGGATGCTATCCCATTAGATGATAGTCCAATATTGTATTTACCTTTTAAGATTTATTTTCGTATAAATCAATATTATTTTATTTCCTTTTCCACGTCAAACGCACACACATTGATTTGAATTCAAACTGTAAAGATCTTGAAAAGATTTGGAAATATTTCAGTTTCCTTATCTAGCTCAAACTCTCCAGTATTTATCTTCTCTTATCTCTCTCTTCTATCCGTATCACTTCTGCCTATCTCTTCTTCATCTCCAAACCCTAATGAGCACCAGAAGAGAATCCCAAAAAATCAAGATGGGTGGAGGTTCAAAGGTGGTTTCAGAAAAAAAGAGGAAGACTGCAGAAGATGTGATTCAAACCATTAGTGGTGACTCTTATTCCAGAACTCTAACTGAATAAAAGGTTCATTCTACTCCAACGAAGAAAAGCAAGAAGGGTTTGACACCAAATTCCTGCAAGAAGAGGAAGATGGGAGATCAATCTGCTCCAAAGAAACAGCCGGAGGAACAAGTGGCTTGTCCAAAGAAGTTGAAGAAGAAGAAGCCTACAGTTGCTGACAAGGGAAAATGAAAGTCGTAGAGGTTGCACAAGAGAAAAGCACTGGCAAGGAACTCCAGCTGCCTCAATTCCCTGGTAAAGTATATGTTTGAAAGCATCTTCAAGAGCATCAATGTACTTCATGTGGAAGAAGAAGTGTCTCAGGCTGCAGAAGGATGAAAGAAGGATGCAGAAGGTTCAACCAGAGATTTGTTCAGTGAGTATACGAATCAGGATGAGGCTACAGGGGTGGTGGACAAAGGAAAAAAGGTGGTTCAAGAACAGGGTAATGAAGAACAGGAACAAGCCGATGGAGACAATCCAGACTATGGGATGTTGATCAAAGATCTCAAGAAGAATAAAAAGAAAACTGCAATTCCAGAGATAGTGAATGAAGAACAACTGTTGAAGAAGCTGGTGATGCTGCTGATCAGGAAGAGAAACAAGATGATGAGGGTGATGAAAAAGATAGTGGTGAAAAAGATGTTGAACCCATGGGAGATGGAGACCCAACCACTTAATTATTGCTTCTTCTTTATTTCTTTTTCAAGGCCTTGTAATCTTCTTCAAAGCCTTGAAAATTTCTATCTTTTCAAAACTGTTTACTTAAAATCTTTCCAAACTTTGATCCAACATTTTCTCATTCTTATTTATGAAAGTAAAAAAGGGGGAGAAATTTTAGGAGTTCTATTTGTTTTTCTAGCTTCGAGATCTGGTTTAGATCAACATGATTTGCTAATTGACTTTTTTGCTGCTTATGTTGCCAATAAGTTGGATCACTTGGATATCTGGTGTTAAGTTTTACTTTCATGGATCCTGCTATGCTCTAATGACTACTTTTTTTTTTTTTTTTTTTTTTTTTCAGAAAATCAATTTCTAAAGGAATTTTGGTTTTGTCTTTCATCAAGGGGGAGATTGCAAGTTT
The DNA here is from genome assembly GCA_023055425.1 of Linanthus parryae. Classification (NCBI taxonomy): domain Eukaryota; kingdom Viridiplantae; phylum Streptophyta; class Magnoliopsida; order Ericales; family Polemoniaceae; genus Linanthus; species Linanthus parryae. The sequence continues at coordinate 100,989,550 of JALGPY010000006.1, read as the reverse complement.
GGCATGTTTCAAAGGCTTGAAACAGCTTGTCTGTTTCAAGGCCTTGAAACTGATTTCAAGGGTTTGAAACTAACACTACAGATTCTGGCATGAACTTAGGGGGAGCTGATGATCTTATTCAAACTCCTAATCTCATATAACTCATTATATATTACTTGATGATGAAAGAAAAGTCGTTTCTTTACTATATACTGTGATTAATCTATCTATTTGACTCAGTTTGTGCAGGGATATTTAGTTTCCTATTTTGCAGGATTATTTCCTTTATGTATTTGAATGCAAAAAGGAAATCAATATGTCAAAACCATTATGCACATTGATCTGTTGTATCTAAAGCTTCCCAACTTCCCAACAAACAAGATCAAGATAGTATCTTTGAAGATACTGAGCAACTAGTCGTTGGAAGAGCTGTTAAAAGAGTCAAAGGCTTGCAGCTCAATTTTAGGAAAGTTTGTTAATGAAGATCCTGCATATCTTCAGTTTAAACAAGTTGCATAAAATAATTTTTGAATGAAGAATTTCGGGAGAAAACAGAGCACAACATAAAGAGACATTCAAACACTACAGAGGATTGACAAGAAACCAAGAAGCAGATCTACATCACTCAATCCAATCATCTGAAGAACACTGCACATTCACTGAAGACTCACATCTCAATGTTCTTTTCTTGTGATCTTAAATTGTATATAATTTGTATATTACTTCCAGGTCTTATTCTCGTGGATTGTTCAAAGTAAAAAATAGAGAATTCTTAGTTAATCAGTTCGTTAGAGCAAGTACTAGATAGGTAGTGAGAACCACAAGCTGTAATAGAGTAAGACAAATCTCTGTGCTTAAGATCTAGGGCTTAGCTTTTGATTAATAAGAATTGAGTTGAAAATCCTGCAGGGACTAAGTCCCTGAGGTAGAGGCGCAGGTCCAAGTGGACTGAACTCTATAAATCACTGTGTCTCTGAATTTTACTTTGTTCAATTTTACTTAGCTTACAAACTTCTCAAAATAGGTTTTCATTTCAAGGGCTTGAACCTCATTTCAAAGTCTTGAAAACTACGAGTTTACTCATTCCTATCTGTTTTGATTCCAAGGACTTGAAATTCATTTCAAGGCCTTGAAATACTTGCTGCATCTCACAAACTTATTTGAAACCACTCTTTTAGCAAAAGTTTCAAAAGTTGTCATACTCTATTCAACCCCTCCCCCCTTCTAGAGTATTCATCATGTAGTTATTCCTACTGTACTGTCCTTCAAGGTTGCTGATATTCTTACCGAATCCCTCTCTCATTCTCAGTTTCAGTTGTTAAATTCAAAACTTCAACTCACTAATCTATCTTTAGTGAGTTGAGTTTGTGGGGGGGGGGGGGGCTGTTAAGGCTAGTAGAGTAAAATGTAACTAGGTCAAGAGTTTAAGGGCATTTTGGTATTTCTGTCTTCCTCGATAGTTTGTTACATTTTCTATAAGTGTATTTGTTGAGAAAGTTCATTCAATAACAAGTTCATTTTTTCTGCATTTCATTCTCTCTCTTGTTCTTCATTTCTGTCTTCCAAGAGATTAGGTTAGAACTTTATCACTCTGGACCAACTCGGTTGAAGTACTTAAACCTATGTTGCTCCCGGAAGGCGTATTTGCACGAACCCCTGCTAGAGACTGTCAACAGTAAAGTGGCGACTGTAATCATTGAAGGAACAATAAATGCGGGTGATGCGATTACAGCTTGCAAAATTGGTACAATTCTGAAGATGATTTGGCTATGTTGGATGAAACCTTGAACGGTTTCAGAGACTTTAGGTATGGATGTCAAGTTTTTGCGCGACATATTTAAAAGACTTGCGAGCCCTGGATCAGAGTTCGGAGCGAAAGAGAAGTTGTATACGGAGGCTGAAAGCTAGCGAGACTGCTTGAGTGAGGATATGAAGAGTGTTAAAGTGAAGTTTTTGAAATTGAAACATCAAGGGGAAAATCTAATAAGACAAACATATCTTCCAGCAGGAAACCAGTTCTCCATGGCGACGAAAAATGTTTGGTCTCAGACACATTTGGGGCTTATCTCTTTTTAAAAACTGTAGCTAGGTAGGGAGAAATGTTGTACTAAAAATCAAGTTTGGTGTGAACTTGTCTTTATTTATAGGATGTCTGTTTATGTAACTTGAGATGTTGTAATAAAAAAGAAATTTGAATGTGAAGTTCGGTTATCAACATTATGAATTTTTCAGTTTTGGCAAATAAGGTTTATTCTTGATTCATGGGGAGCTAGCAATTGTTCTCTTTTCTTTCTTAATGCTCCTTGAGTCTCCATGTGCTCCATGGATTGATCTTTGTCTCCACCAAAAGTTGAAAAAGGTCTTCTCCATCTAACCATGAATTGCAGTAAATGTCATAAGCACGTGGAGAATAATGGGAAGTGAGGTTGTGGACGATGGAGAAGAAGACCACTCATCACATTCTTCTTCTAGCAAGGTACTCGTGTTTCTCCCCAGTAGCTACTCTTTATGTTTCTATTTGAAGGTTTAAGGACTTCATTATCTCTCAAAATTTAGATGGGAGGAACGTCTATGAAGTGTTATGAATAAGGAAACAAATATATATCTATAGTCTAACATTTGTAATTGCTATATAAGAAATCATATTTTCCCAGCTTGCTCAGTATATCTGAACTAATTTGCGGTCTGAGAAGGGAAAAACTTAATTCGTTCTTACATTCTTCTTTTTGGCTACACATTGTGCAGTAAGTTGACATCATTGAATGAAATTATAAAGTTGTACAGGGATGTTTGGGTAATTGAGGTGAATTTTCAGGACCCGACAGATAAGATAAGGGAGATATACGCAGATTCTTCATCCTTTTCTGGCTAATCTGGTGAAAAAGAAACAAATTGGTGAGTGAAACGGAAAAAATTGAAGGAAGTACGATTGCTGAAGATGCAGAAATCTACATCAATAAGACGGAATTATCAAAGAACATGGAGATGATGAGGACGGCGTCAATCAATAGCAAACAAGAAGAGTGGACTCTTCCGCCACAAGGATTGTTCAAGATGAACAGGGATGTTGCAGTTGATATGGAAAAAGGCGTTGCATTGACTGGTTTGTGGTTAGAGTTGTGGCTACACGTGGTACTTGTATGTAAAACTCCAGAGACAATGGACCAAAGCTTTGGACAACTCTCTTAGTTTGTTTTAAAACCTCTTGTCAATTCAAGACGACTACCTGCAGAGATTCCAAGGAATTGATTCAAACTCTCAAGACATCGAAGACCATCAACAATGAACTCATATGGTTCATTGAAGAAGACAAGAGTCTTTATGAGATTTGTGTTGATGGAAGAGTAGTCATTGTGTGCCGAACAACTAACCATTTAGCTCATGAGATAGCTTATAGAGGACCCAAGCAAAGAATAGGTGGATCATATTTTGAAGGCCCACGGACAATATAAGGCCGTTATTGGCCCAAGAGAAAATGGGCTAGAAGAAGATATCTAGTATTGATGGCGTGTTTTTATGTATATGGCTTATTGGTTTTATAACTCTTTTGTTCAAATATGCTTTCCTTCAAGACAATCTTATTTCTTACTGAAATATAAACTTCATAGATATTGAAGAAATATAGTATTTAATCATCAAATTGATAAAAATACCCCTCCTCCTAGATGAAAAATCATGTTTACGGACAAGTTTGAACTTCGCGATTCACGGGTCACGACGAGTCACGAGTTGAGTTTGGCCACCCCCTATGATTTATGTTGACCCCCGAGTTTGAAAACCTTAGTTGAGTGCTAAAGTAAGTTAATTTTCGTCCCGGAAATAAAACTTGATGTTAATTTCAAAAAATGCATGAAAGTATTCATCAAATATAGGTTCAAGTCGAGCGGTTTACAAAGCATTGACCAAACACGATAGATGAGCCTTAAAACATATCTAACTGGGCCACCTTAAGTCATGTCGATTCAAAATATCTAACTGGGCCACCTAATCATATGTCGGAGTTCAAAAATATAAAATATAATAACTCAATTTCGAGCCACTAAAATCATCTTAATTATAATTTTTGTTAGAAAAAATCCACGGGATTTTAAATGGGCCTAAAAGGCGCAGCAAATCCACATATATTACATCAGTTGGCTCAAAGATATTGTGAATGTTTATCGAATAGAATATAAGTGTTTACGTTTAGGTTTTATTTCTTAACTATTATGAAAATAGATTCTACACTCTCTAATTCTAATATACATATCCCCAAGTTCCAGTTCTACAGGTGCACTTGCCCATCTTGTGAAATATATTTCAAATGAATGGCGTTGTATGTCAATATGTTTAAGTGTTACTATCACTTAGTCTTTAGTTATTGTGATCGAATTATATAATTGAAAAAAAAGATTGTATAATACGTGCCTTACTTGTATAGTATGGGCCTTATTTGTATAGAAACATTTTTTTAGGGCAAATGCTTTATTGCGTTACTGGGCTTGAAGCACATTCAAATCCAACTGGAAAAAATTACAACCCCAATCCGGAATCGAAGAAACTCAAAACTGTGAATCATTGAAGTGGAAGCCCTTCTTTGCAAATATATCCGCACCACTATTAGTTGTCCTCGGTTTGTGGTGTACAACTGGCCCACCCAACCGCTCGAGATAGTGAAAAGCCTCTGTGAGATACACACGTCCTTCTAGGGCATCCATTCCTCTCTTTCTCTCTCATCAGTTTCAGGTACGCCACCTCTTTCACCGTATTTTGCAAATCCTTTTCAAAGATAACCTGAGAGATTCAAATCTCCGGCCATCTTTGTGTCAACGGGGAGAGCTCCTGCTTCTGCATATCTTGCCGATCTACCGAACGACAAGGGTTTTGATAAACCGACGATGAAGATACCCTCAACATCTCTGATAACGACTCCGATAGCAGCTCTTCGCTAGCGGGGTCTCATGCAGCACCGCCAATGACCCTGGACAAGCCGATCCGGGGGACTCGTCAGATTGAATTTGGGTAAGAACTCATCTGAGTCGGTCCAGAAAATTTGAGCTTTCTTCGCCTCCTAAAAAGCAGCTAAGTAATCATTCATTTCTAGTATAATTTGTATAGTGATTCAATTAATCATGATAGATTTTATTCTCGTTAATTAAGTATATCGAAACTCAATCCGTACTACTTATAGTCATATGAATGATTTTTGAATAGAAGAAGAAATTTTACACTTTGATTGGTCTCCGTATTTACAAAACAAGCGAAATTCGAGAAAGGCGTACTTAAAAACTATTTTAGGTAAAAGTTACTTTCTATTAAATGAATTGGCTGAAATGTTGTTACATCATACAGAAAAGGCTTGAAAGCTCAAACCAGTTGTCCACCCCCATTTCCACTTCATATAATCCTAGCTGAAATATCACGATATTTTGTGTATCGGGCGCACCATATCATTTTCCTCTACTTCTCTGTCCTTATCCATTTGTTGGCTTCATCATATGTAATTTCCAAAGAAAACCTTTAGTTCATTTCTCTTCCTTCCATCTTTGAATTTCTCTCATAACTATTTCACTATTTGTATCAATTATCCACTTCTTTAATGTACATTTCGTATGCAAATTTTGATTAACCCCTCCCTCACCATTTTTTCTTTGATTTGTAATGTCGATGCTCTGAATGGTTAGGGGATGGCATTCTCGATTACAATCTGCCGGGCAAGTTCCTTGCACCAGCCTCGACTCCAAACTTTATGTGCTTTGGAAACCATGCCCCATCGCAGATAATTTTGATGACGCTAGCGCTAGGGAGTTCCCATTTTACTGTTCCTCGGGCATGTGATTGTTGTATTCCGTTGTTTCCATAGCCCATTCAAAGAAGGTAAGTAGTTTTGAACTAGTTCTTTTATTTTTCCCTAGATCTAGTTGTGCCTTGGTGAGTAGCAAGTTTTTCTCCATCCACATTGCCCAATTTTTTTTACATCGCATATTTATCTTTTTTAGATCTAATTTGTGTTTCTATTATTTCGTCAACATGTTCTAAACTATTTTAATATTTATCCCAATAAGGTTATCGCCGGAGGTTTGCTTCCAGATCTTCATGTTTGGACCCTTGCGTGACGGACATTATCGGTAGATATATGCCTCTCTTTTTGTAGATTTGATGCCCTTGGTAAGTTGTCTTAATTTCCTTTCTACATAGTCTCTTTATTGTGATCAAGATTTTCAGCGATATAGTGTCTTTATTCCTCTTTATAAGAGTGAAGTTGAAATTTTGCTATGGTCCATAAATTATGTCCAGTGCATTTAGACAACTTGTGGACTAGATGTTGCTACTGAATTTTGGCATTAGGCACGTGAGCCCATCTAATTCAGTTAATCTTGAAAGATTTTATTTCTCTTTAATTGCGTATATTGAAACTCATATCCGTACTACTCACGGTCATTTGTAAAATTTGTGAAGAGAAGAAGTAGTGTTATACTTTGATTGGTCTCTATATTTACACAGAAGGCTTAATTCGAGAAAGGAGCTCTTAAAGATTTTTTAAGATACAAAATCACTTTTATTGAATGGATTGGGCTGAAATGTAAATTACATCATGCAAAAAAAAGCTTTTGAAGCCCAACCTGGACAGTTGTCCACCCATATACCCATTTTATCTAAGGGCATCTCCAATCCCATGTGGGGAGGGGGAGGGGGAAGGGGAAAATCGTATAAAAATACGGTTCATGTCCAACCCCATGGGGGGAGGGGGAGGGGGAGGGGGTGCTATGGGGATAAATTTTGTCTTGGGTGAGGGATGATTAGGGGGGATTTCCCCATGGACATCCCCTCCCCCTTCCCCTACATGGAATGATTAATTAATTGATATTTGATAATTTTAATTAGACATACTAATATGTTATGATTATATTATGTATTTTATTATTATGATTAATAAATTTTATTTTGTATTATATTTAAAAGTGAATAATGTATTCACGATTGTTGGAAAGTATATTTACGAAAAGTCATCGTTATCTTATTTTTTTGAAATTTAACAAAACTTATTTTTTATACTGTTAACAATTATAATTTTAATAATTAAAAAATACCTTTAAAAACGTCAAATTTATTCCATGATAACGATACAAAATATAGCATTTAGATACAAAGCAAATGACGTCACTTATAATTTTTCCCTTGTGCATTCCAAACATGTTCAACTCGTTGCATTTTTGTATTAGTGTTTAATTTTATTTCATGTAATAACGACTTTTTCGTACTTCTAATCGCTATTATTATTAGTATTAATATCATTGTTATTATTATTAACATCTTTTTTTTTGTGTGTGTGCGTATTGGTAAACAATTTTGCAGTTACTTTTTTTGGTATTAATAATTCATTTTTAAATCATTAAATATACATTATAATTAAATTTTTTGGGTAGAGGGAAAGAAATGGGTTGGAGACGATTAGTAGTTTGGCGGAAGGGGAAGGGGAGGGGGAGGGGGAAAATGGTGTGCCCGTGGGGGGAGGGAGAGGGGGAGGGGGAGGTGAGGGGAGGGGGAAAAAGCAATGGGTTGGAGATGCTCTAACCCTAGAGCAAATCTCGCGATGTGTTAAACTATTTGTGCCGCCTGCGCACCATCTTATTTTCCTCTTGTTCTCCGTCCTTATCCTTCTATTGGCTTCATCAAATATAATTGCCAAAAGAAACAATTCAGTTCTTTTCTCTTCTTTCCATCTTTGGATTCTCTCATAACATTTGCGCTATTTGCATCAATATCTACTTGTTTAATGTACATCTCGTATGTAAATCTGAACCCCTTCCTCACCTCCTTTACTTTGTTCTATACCGTTGATGCTCTAAATGGTTAGGTGCCGATTACAAATCCGTTGATTGAGTATCTTGCACCAACCCGACTCATACCTTCTTGTGCTTTGGGCACCAGATTAGAAATTTTACACTTTGTTTGGGTGTTTCCATTTCACCGCTTATCGGGCATGTGATGGTTGTATCCAACGCTTTCCATTGCCGAGTTAAAAGTAGATAAGAATTTTGAACTAGTTTATTTTTCACTCAAGATTTAACTGTGACATGGTGATTAGCACCACTATCAAGAAGTCAGGGGTGATGAAAACTTGTAGGCATAACTGGTGCTGGAGCAGAATAGTGTGGAGAGAAACTTGAGAATACACTTGTCTAGGAACTCCAAGAATAGATGAACCGGGTGCTACAGGGAAGTGAATTCTGTGGTCTAGCCAGATTTGGAGGTCGTGGTTTTGTAGCTGCATACTGAGTGACATTAAGTGTATGCCAATAATTAAGTGCAGAGTGTCTACCTTTCGCACATATTTGGCACACCAAACCAGCACTAGAAAATCCTCTTCCTCTGCCTTGAGACTCAGAAGACTGAACATAATGTGGAGAGATAGACTGAAATGGAGAAACAACATCAGAAGCCAATGCGTGTTGTGTGTAAACCACCCACCCGACACACACAAGTACACCTCTCATTTTGAGAGCCCCGACCCCACTGTGTGTTCTGTGTAACCAAAACCAAGGCTGCCTTTATATATACTCCAATGTGTGGCAAAAATGTGACTTGGTCACAAAGCCAAAAACAACCACCGCCTCACAACATGGAAACATTCCGTGCCCATATTGCCGCCTTTGACTTGAAGTCACAAACCTTGAATCGAATCATCTCATCAATCTGAATCCCGAACCTGATGTTTCTCTCTGCAAACATGAATGGATGCATCTCCCAGAACATGAAACGAGCACGCCTCCATAAGCATATGTTCCGCATTTGTACGCGAAATCCGAATCACCAAATCGTTGCTCCAACTACCATGCGTTACTGCAACGAATGATCTTGAGGCGGATGCACTTTCGAAAACAGAAACAAGTGCTCCACCCAGAACCAGGCTCAAAAAAATTCATTGAGAAACATGACCGAATGTAATCTCGATGCACCCAATTGTGCCAGACAGATGCACTATGACATAATGCTTAGATATCGCTTTCAGACTTGATGCACTTAGCGACGAGTGCCCCAAAAATTGTCATGCCCGATGCGCCATATGCTCGGTAGAAACAGATCGCGCCAGATGCGAGCTCAATGTGGGTCATGGTACACGCTCCGAAACCAAAAAAGATGCACGCCAGATCAAATTCCTCCACAATGCACAACCAAGACCATATGCGCGTCCCAAAAATCTCACGCGCCAGATGCTCCATGTCGTTGCTCCAACTTCTACGAGTTCCTGCAACCCATGAGCCAAAACCAGATTCAATTCACACGCCAAATGCTCCAAGCCAGGAGCCAGGTTGCGCCCGAAGTCAATCGCTAGAGCGCCAGATGCGCGTGAACTGCCAGATTTGCGCCAGTACCGAATGTGTGTTGGATTTTCCAGATCCCTTGCACGCCTAATCATAGGTGCGGCAGATTGCTCCGGCAGAAGCTCGGATATCCCCCTCAATGGGGCTTTAGATGGTGGGTGTACATGCTTCTCCCTCACAAACAGATCGATCTTGAACGCCAAACCAGACATCGTTCTTGCTAGAATCTCAAAACCCAACTCCATATAGCCTTTTCCACATGAATCGCGAAACCCTAGCTTTGAGTTCTACCGAAACGTGAAACCCTAGCTCTTCCCTCCACCTAGATCTTGGAACCCCGGTTCTGATACCAGTTTGTTATAACCTGGTGGTATTCAAGCAAGATCGATGAAACAAAAATCAAGAACGAGACAATATTTAAAGTGGTTCACTAACAAATTCCCAACGAACGCACTAGCTACCTCCATGGCCAAACTTAATATTTTATTGAGAGAGACCCCAATTACAATTCACGACGTGGCCACAACGGCCACCCCGATAAACCACCCACCGACAAACACAAATAAACCTCTCAATTCGAGAGTCGCGAACCCACTGTGTGTTGTGTGTAACCAAAACCAAGGCATATACCCAAATGTGTGGCAACAATGGGCACAAAGCCAAAAACAAGCACCGCCTCGCAAAATGGAAACATTCCATGTCCATGTTGCCGCCATTGACTGCAAATCACAACTCAACAATATCCTTGTTAGAAGCTACGTATTTCATAACCCATAAAATATGAGTAGCGAGGTTGTTGGCTTGCTTAAAACAGAAATCATAACAGAATAGTCGACCTCGTTTCTCCCTAACCCGGCCCTAGCTGCCCACCTACCCAACCTAACCCATATGGGACCCCACCCCTCAATCAGGACCCCAGCCCCGCACCTAAAACCCCCAACAAGCATCGGCTCAGCCTGACCCGCGCCAGGCCCCTCTACCCCAGCCCGCACCTTAACCCCCCCAAATCTGCACCAATTCAGCCCGGCCCGCTCCGGACGATAAAATATTAATATATATGTTATATATACATAAATATTTTATTTTTTGACAATTACATCATATAGCTGGGTTCGAACGTGAACCCATGACCTAATGGATGGGCTTCAAATGCCTTACCATTGAGCTGGCACCTATTTTCATATATACATAAGTATATTAATATAATTATATGTAAAATTATAATAAAAAAATATAAAAAAATTGACCGGATGGCCCGCCCCCTATAAAAATAAGGGGTTCGAGCCCGGCATGTCAGGCTAGGAATCCTCCAGAAAAATCCAGGCCCCACCCCACTAGACCTCCAACCCACCCCACCCTACCCTCTTATCCCCATAAACACGCTTGCCCCCTCCCACACCTGACCTCCGAACTGTCCCACCCTCCCCTCCTTGACCTGCATAAATCGGCCGGCTCTTTGACACTACGAAGGAAAACTGATATGTAGCCTTGTTTGGTAAACATATATATTAGCATGAGTTGATTTTACTGTAAAATTTAGGTGCAACTATTTCATTTACTGCTCAAGTTAGCTCTAAATATTCTTTCTTAAGATTCAATGTTAAATTTTCAAGTAATAAGAAGAGAAATGAAAACCTGCTACTAGAAAAGCTCATAGACCCGTTCCTCTAGAAACTGTTAAAGAAAGTGGCGATACAAGGACCCCTTGCTTTCTGATACCGCACTTGGGTCACCACAGGGCAGGGGCGATTCCCACTCATCGTCCCTGCCCCGTGGCATGGTACCTTCCCCATCATCTGGGCGCGACCCTGATTTTGATAACTTCAAAATCATAGTCAATGGCGAGACCATTGATCCGAAACTCTCTATAGCCATTTGGATGAAGTAATACAAGCTTTGTTGCTCTAGGGATTGATATTTGCAGGAGCACTTTCTTAAGAATATTGATCGCACGTTGGCAACTGGAATTCATGACAAGCACGGTAAATGTTTCCAATGCGATTAGAGATTGTGAAATTGGTGCTTCCGGGGGTGATTTCGCTTTGTGGGACTGTACGCTAGAGGGTTTCGAGAGTTTGGGGATGGAGGTCCAATTTTTGCGCGATAGATTTAAACGACTTGTGAGGATCGGATCGGAGTTGATAGGGGAAGAGGAGGTGAAGAGGTATGAAGAAGCTAAAAGGAAGAGAGATTGCATGCGGCAGGAGATGAGGAGTGTGAAAGTGAAGTTGTTGGAGCTAAAAGAGGCTGCTAAGAAGCTTGAGGATGAGAGAAAGAGCATAAATGTGAGTATCTGAGAAGAAAGATAGTTTCCAGTAGGAAGCCAGTGCTCCATGGTGATATGGAAATGGTACGATGGTCACATGATGGAGATGGTACGATTCTACCCTTAGTCGCACAAAACCAGGTAAAACTTTGCATATATGGTCTGAAGTCCCTCAAAACCATTGGTGCAGCCGCACAAGGGCCAAAATAGGGGTTAAAACATATATTCTCCAACTTAAGGGGGGGTCTATTGTGAATATGATAAGTTGGAGCATACTGATAATAGTCCAAAGATATGGGGTTCATTTGTAATATGAAGTATTTGGTTAGTTACAGTTAGTATAAATAGTGTACTCTCTCTCTTACCAATTAACGAGAATCATTTTTCCCTCTTTTGTCATCTTCTTCTCTAGTTTTGATAAAAAAAACTTACCTTTTAAGAAATATTCATATCAATATAAAAAAGGTCTAGTTGAAAAAAATAAAACGTTCATTCATTTAATCAAAGTTCACCCAAAGTGATTCACATCCCACAAAATTGAATTTTAGTTACAACATTTCTCCCTAAATCAACACAAAAGATGAGATTTTTCATTTTCATATCACCGTGGAGCACTGGCTTCGTGCTGGAAACAATCTTTCTGTCTCAGATACTCACCTTCATGCTCTTTCTCTCATCCTCAAGCTTCTCTGCAGCCTCTTTTAACTCCAGCAACTTCACTTCCACACTACTCATCTCCTCCCACATGCAATCTCTGTTTCTTTTAGCCTCTTCATACCTCTTCACCTCCTCTTCCTCTCTCAACTCCGATCCAATCCTCGCAAGTCGTTGCAATCTATCGCGCAAAAATTGGACCTCCATCCCCAAACTCTCGAAACCCTCCAGCGTACAGTCCCAGAAAGCGAAATCACCCTCAGAAGTACCAATTTTGCAATCTCTAATCGCATCGGCAACTTTCACCGTGGTTGTTATGATTCCAGTTGCCAACGTGCGATCAATAGTCTTAAGCAAGTGCTCCTGGAAATACCAACCCTTAGAGCGACAAAGCTTGTAGTACTTCAGCCGAATGGCTATAGAGAGTTGCGGATCAATGGTCTCGCCATTGACTATGATTTTGAAGTTATCAAAATAACGGTCGCGCCCAGATGATTGGGAAGGTACCATGCCACAGGCCATGGACGATGAGTGGGGATCGCCCCTGCCCTGTGGGGACCCTGGTGCGGTATCAGAAAGAAAATGGTTCCTTGTATTGCCACTTTCTTGAACAGTTTCTAGAGGAACGGGCCTAGGAGCTTTTCTAGTGGCAGGTTTCCGTTTTCTCTTCTTCTTATCTGAAAATTTAACATTAAATATTAAGAAAGAAGATTTAGAGCTAATTTGAGCAGTAAATGAAATAAACACCTAAATTTTGCAGGGAAATCAACTCATGGTAATATAATTATTTACCAAACAAAGCTTCAGATCAGTTTTTCTTTGTGGTGTGGGCCGGGCGGGCCGGTTTATGCAGGTCAAGGAGGGGAGGATGGGACGGTTTGGAGGTTGGGTGTGGGAGGGTGCAAGCGTGTCTATGGGGATTAGGGGAGAGGGTGGGGCGGGTTTGAGGTCTAGTGGGGTGGGGGCTGGTTTTTCTGGAGGATTCCTAGCCTGACATGTGCGAGCTCGAACCCCCTATTTTTAGAGGGGGTCGGGCCAACCGGTCAAATTTTTAATATTTTTTATTATATTTTTTACATATATTTTATATTAATATACTTATGTATATATGCAAATGGGTGCTAGCTCAATGGTCGAGCATTTGAAGCCCATCCATTAGGTCCCGGGTTCACGTTCGAACCCAACTATATGATGTAATTCTCAAAAAAGAAAATATGTATTATGTATATATAACATATATATTTATATTTTATTTTCCGGAGCGGGTCGAGCTGAATTGGTGCGGATTTGGGGGGTTTAGGTGCGGGCAGAGGTAGAGGAGCCTGGTGCGGGTCGGGCTGAGGCTATGTTTTTTGGGAGTTTTAGGTGCGGGCTAGGGTCCAAATTGAGGGGTCGGGGCCCAGATGGGTTAGGGAGGGTAGGTGGGCGGCTAGGGCCGGTTTAGGGGAGAAACAGGGCGGACCATTCTGTTATGATTTCTTTTTTAAGCAAGCCAACAGCCTCGATACTCATCTTTTATGGGTTATGAAATACAGAGCTTCTAACAAGGATACTGTTGAGTTGTGATTTGCAGTCAAAGGTGACAACATGGACATGGAATGTTTCAATGTTGTGAGGGGGTGGTTGTGTTTTGGCTTTGTGCCCAAGTCACATTTCTGCCACACATTGGAGTATATATAAAGGCAGTCTTGGTTTTGGTTACTGACGACACGTAGTGGGTTCAAGGCTCTCAAATTGAGAGGTTTACTTGTGTGTGTCGGGTGGGTGCTTTATCGGGGTGGCAGCCGTGGCCGTTCTTGGCTCGTATTGTGACCGAGTTTGATCTGGCGTGCATCAGTTATGGTTTTGGAGCATTTACCATGACCCGCATTGAGCTTGCATATGGCGCATCTGATGCATGCATGGCGTATCGGGCATGAAAATTGTTGGGGCAGTCATCGCTAAGTGCATCAGGTCTGAAAGCGATATCTAGGCATTATGTCATGGTGCACCTGTTTGACGCAATTGGGCGCATCGAGAATACATTCGGTCATGTTTCTCAGTGAATGTTTTCGAGTTTGGTTATAGGTGGAGTACTTGTTTCTGTTTTCGAAAGTGCATCCGCATCGGGCGCATTCGTTGTAGAAACGCATGGTAGTTCGAGCAACGATTTGGCGATTCGGGTTTCACATACAGCTGTGGAACATCTGTTTAGGGAGGCCTGCTCGTTTCTGGTTCCGGGAGACACATCCAGTTCAGGTTTGTGGTGTACAACTGTCCTCGGTTTGTGGTGTACAACTGGCCCACCCAACCGCTCGAGATAGTGAAAAGCCTCTGTGAGATACACACGTCCTTCTAGGGCATCCATTCCTCTCTTTCTCTCTCATCAGTTTCAGGTACGCCACCTCTTTCACCGTACTTTGCAAATCCTTTTCAAAGATAACCTGAGAGATTCAAATCTCCGGCCATCTTTGTGTCAACGGGGAGAGCTCCTGCTTCTGCATATCTTGCCGATCTACCGAACGGCAAGGGTTTTGATAAACCGACGATGAAGATACCCTCAACATCTCTGATAACGACTCCAATAGCAGCTCTTCGCTAGCGGGGTCTCATGCAGCACCGCCAATGACCCTGGACAAGCCGATCGGGGGACTCGTCAGATTGAATTTGGGTAAGAACTCATCATCCGGTCCAGAAAATTTGAGCTTTCTTCGCCTCCTAAAAAGCAGCTAAGTAATCATTCATTTCTAGTACAATTTGTATAGTGATTCAATTAATCTTGATAGATTTTATTCTCGTTAATTAAGTATATTGAAACTCAATCCGTACTACTTATATTCATATGAATGATTTTTGAATAGAAGAAGAAATTTTACACTTTGATTGGTCTCCATATTTACAAAACAAGCTAACTTCGAGAAAGGCGCACTTAAAAACTATTTTAGATAAAAGTCACTTTTTATTAAATGAATTGGCTGAAATGTTGTTACATCATACAGAAAAGGCTTTAAAGCTCAAACCAGTTGTCCACCCCCATTTCCACTTCATATAATCCTAGCTGAAATATCACGATATGTTGTGTATCGGGCGCACCATATCATTTTCCTCTACTTCTCTGTCCTTATCCATTTGTTGGCTTCATCATATGTAATTTCCAAAGAAAACCTTTAGTTCATTTCTCTTCCTTCCATCTTTGAATTTCTCTCATAACTATTTCACTATTTGTATCAATATCCACTTCTTTAATGTACATTTCGTATGCAAATTTTGATTAACCCCTCCCTCACAATTTTTTCTTTGATTTGTAATGTCGATGCTCTGAATGGTTAGGGGATGGCATTCTCGATTACAATCTGCCGGGCAAGTTCCTTGCACCAGCCTCGACTCCAAACTTTATGTGCTTTGGGAACCATGCCCCATCGCAGATAATTTTGATGACGCTAGCGCTAGGGAGTTCCCATTTTACTGTTCCTTAGGCATGTGATTGTTGTATTCCGTTGTTTCCATAGCCGATTCAAAGAAGATAAGTAGTTTTGAACTAGTTCTTTGATTTTTCCCTAGATCTAGTTGTGCCTTGGTGAGTAGCAAGTTTTTCTCCATCCACATTGCCCAATTTTTTTTTACATCGCATGTTTATCTTTTTTAGATCTAATTTGTGTTTCTATTATTTCGTCAACATGTTCTAAACTCTTTTCATATTTTTCCCAGTAAGGTTATCGCCGGAGGTTTGCTTCCAGATCTTCATGTTTGGACCCTTGCGTGACGGACATTATCGGTAGATATATGCCTCTCTTTTGTAGATTTGATGCCCTTGGTAAGTTGTCTTAATTTCCTTTCTACATAGTCTCTTTATTGTGATCAAGATTTTCAGCGATATAGTGTCTTTATTCCTCTTTATAAGAGTGAAGTTGAAATTTTGCTATGGTCCATAAATTATGTCCAGTGCCCATTTGGACAACTTGTGGACTAGATGTTGCTACTGAATTTTGGCATTAGGCCCGTGAGCCCATCTAATTCAGTTAATCTTGAAATATTTTATTTCTCTTTAATTGCGTATATTGAAACTCATATCCGTACTACTCACGGTCATTTGTAAAATTTGTGAAGAGAAGAAGTAGTGTTATACTTTGATTGGTCTCTATATTTACACAGAAGGCTTAATTCGAGAAAGGAGCTCTTAAATATTTTTTAAGATACAAAATCACTTTTATTGAATGGATTGGGCTGAAATGTAAATTACATCATGCAAAAAAAAGCTTTTGAAGCCCAACCTGGACAGTTGTCCACCCATATACCCATTTCATCTAACCCTAGCGCAAATCTCGCGATGTGTTATACTATTTGTGCCGCCTGCGCACCATCTTATTTTCCTCTTGTTCTCCGTCCTTATCCTTCTATTGGCCTCATCAAATATAATTGCCAAAAGAAACAATTCAGTTCTTTTCTCTTCTTTCCATCTTTGGATTCTCTCATAACATTTGCGCTATTTGCATCAATATCTACTTGTTTAATGTACATCTCGTATGTAAATCCGAACCCCTTCCTCACCTCCTTTACTTTGTTCTATGTTGATGCTCTAAATGGTTAGGTGCCGATTACAAATCCGTTGATTGAGTATCTTGCACCAACCCGACTCATACCTTCTTGTGCTTTGGGCACCAGATTAGAAATTTTACACTTTGTTTGGGTGTTTCCATTTCACCGCTTATCGGGCATGTGATGGTTGTATCCAACGCTTTCCATTGCCGAGTTAAAAGTAGATAAGAATTTTGAACTAGTTTATTTTTCACTCAAGATTTAACTGTGACATGGTGATTAGCACCACTATCAAGAAGTCAGGGGTGATGAAAACTTGTAGGCATAACTGGTGCTGGAGCAGAATATTGTGGAGAGAAACTTGAGAATACACTTGTCTAGGAACTCCAAGAATAGATGAACCAGGTGCTACAGGGAAGTGAGTTCTGTGGTCTAGCCAGATTTGGAGGTTTTGGTTTTGTAGCTGCATACTGAGTGACATTAAGTGTATGCCAAGAATTAAGTGCAGAGTGTCTACCTTTCGCACATATTTGGCACACCAAACCATCACTAGAAAATCCTCTTCCTCTGCCTTGAGACTCAGAAGACTGAACATAATGTGGAGAGATAGACTGAAATGGAGAAACAACATCAGAAGCCAATGCGTGTTGTGTGTAAACCACCCACCCGACACACACAAGTAAACCTCTCATTTTGAGAGCCCCGACCCCACTGTGTGTTCTGTGTAACCAAAACCAAGGCTGCCTTTATATATACTCCAATGTGAGGCAAAAATGTGACTTGGTCACAAAGCCAAAAACAACCACCGCCTCACAACATGGAAACATTCCGTGTCCATGTTGCCGCCTTTGACTTGAAGTCACAAACCTTGAATCGAATCATCTCATCAATCTGAATCCCGAACCTGATGTTTCTCTCTGCAAAAATGAACAGATGCATCTCCCAGAACATGAAACGAGCACGCCTCCATAAGCAGATGTTCCGCAGTTGTACTGCAACGAATGCGCCCGAGGCGGATGCACTTTCGAAAACAGAAACAAGTGCTCCACCCAGAACCAGTCTCAAAAAAATTCATTGAGAAACAGGACCGAATGTATTCTCGATGCGCCCAATTGTGCCAGACAGATGCACTATGGCATAATGCTTAGATATCGCTTTCAGACTTGATGCACTTAGCGATGAGTGCCCCAAAAATTGTCATGCTCGATGCGCCATATGCTCGCTAGAAACAGATCGCGCCAGATGCGAGCTCAATGTGGGTCATGGTACACGCTCCGAAACCAAAAAAGATGCACGCCAGATCAAATTCCTCCACAATGCACAACCAATACCATATGCGCGTCCCAGAAATCTCACGCGCCAGATGCTCCATGTCGTTGCTCCAACTTCTACGAGTTCCTGCAACCCATGAGCCAGAACCAGATTCAATTCACACGCCAAATTCTCCAAGCCAGGAGTCAGGTTGCGCCCGAAGTCAATCGCTAGAGCGCCAGATGCGCGTGAACTTCCAGATTTGCGCCAGTACCGAATGTGTGCTGGATTTTCCAGATCCCTTGCACGCCTAATCATAGGTGCGGCAGATTGCTCCGGCAGAAGCTCGGATATCCCCCTCAATGGGGCTTTAGATGGTGGGTGTACATGCTTCTCCCTCACAAACAGATCGATCTTGAACGCCAAACCAGACATCGTTCTTGCTAGAATCTCAAAACCCAACTCCATATAGCCTTCTCCACATGAATCGCGAAACCCTAGCTTTGAGTTCTACCGAAACGTGAAACCCTAGCTCTTCCCTCCACCTAGATCTTGGAACCCCGGTTCTGATACCAGTTTGTTATAACCTGGTGGTATTCAAGCAAGATCGATGAAACAAAAATCAAGAACGAGACAATATTTAAAGTGGTTCACTAACAAATTCCCAACGAACGCACTAGCTACCTCCATGGCCAAACTTAATATTTTATTGAGAGAGACCCCAATTACAATTCACGACGTGGCCACAACGGCCACCCCGATAAACCACCCACCGGCAAACACAAGTAAACCTCTCAATTCGAGAGTCGCGAACCCACTGTGTGTTGTGTGTAACCAAAACCAAGGCATATACCCAGATGTGTGGCAACAATGGGCACAAAGCCAAAAACAAGCACCGCCTCACAAAATGGAAACATTCCATGTCCATGTTGCCGCCATTGACTGCAAATCACAACTCAACAATATCCTTGTTAGAAGCTACGTATTTCATAACCCATAAAAGATGAGTAGCGAGGTTGTTGGCTTGCTTAAAACAGAAATCATAATAGAATAGTCGCCTCGTTTCTCCCTAACCCGGCCCTAGCCACCTACCCAACCTAACCCATATGGGCCCCCACCCCTCAATCAGGACCCCAGCCCCGCACCTAAAACCCCCAACAAGCATCGGCTCAGCCTAACCCGCGCCAGGCCCCTCTACCCCAGCCCGCACCTTAACCCCCCAAATCTACACCAATTCAGCCCGGCCCGCTCCGGACGATAAAGTATTAATATATATGTTATATATACATAAATATTTTATTTTTTGACAATTACATCATATAGCTGGGTTCGAGCGTGAACCCATGACCTAATGGATGGGCTTCAAATGCCTTACCATTGAGCTGGCACCTATTTTCATATATACATAAGTATATTAATATAATTATATGTAAAAATTATAATAAAAAATATAAAAAATTGACCGGTTGGCCCGCCCCCTCTAAAATAAGGGGTTCGAGCCCGGCATGTCAGGCTAGGAATCCTCCAGAAAAATCCAGCCCCCACCCCACTAGACCTCCAACCCACCCCACCCTACCCTCTTATCCCCATAAACACGCTTGCCCCCTCCCACACCTGACCTTCGAACTGCCCCACCCTCCCCTCCTTGACCTGCATAAATCGGCCGGCTCTTTGACACTACGAAGGAAAACTGATCTGTAGCCTTGTTTGGTAAACATATATATTAGCATGAGTTGATTTTACTGTAAAATTTAGGTGCAACTATTTCATTTACTGCTCAAGTTAGATCTAAATCTTCTTTATTAAGATTCAATGTTAAATTTTCAAGTAATAATAAGAGAAATGAAAACCTGCTACTAGAAAAGCTCATAGACCCGTTCCTCTAGAAACTGTTAAAGAAAGTGGCGATACAAGGACCCCTTGCTTTCTGATACCGCACTAGGGTCACCACAGGGCAGGGGCGATTCCCACTCATCGTCCCTGCCCCGTGGCATGGTACCTTCCCCATCATCTGGGCGCGACCCTGATTTTGATAACTTCAAAATCATAGTCAATGGCGAGACCATTGATCCGAAACTCTCTATAGCCATTTGGATGAAGTACTACAAGCTCTGTCGCTCTAAGGGTTGGTATTTGCAAGAGCACTTGCTTAAGACTATTGATCGCACGTTGGCAACTGGAATCATGACAAGCACGGTGAATGTTTCCAATGCGATTAGAGATTGCAAAATTGGTACTTCCGGGGGTGATTTCGCTTTGTGGGACTGTACGCTAGAGGGTTTCGAGAGTTTGGGGATGGAGGTCCAATTTTTGCGAGATAGATTGAAACGACTTGTGAGGATCGGATCGGAGTTGATAGGGGAAGAGGAGGTGAAGAGGTATGAAGAAGCTAAAAGGAAGAGAGATTGCATGCGGCAGGAGATGAGGAGTGTGAAAGTGAAGTTGTTGGAGCTAAAAGAGGCTGCTAAGAAGCTTGAGGATGAGAGAAAGAGCATGAATGTGAGTATCTGAGAAGAAAGATAGTTTCCAGTAGGAAGCCAGTGCTCCATGGTGATATGGAAATGGTACGATGGTCACATGATGGAGATGGTGCGATTCTACCCTTAGTCGCACAAAACCAGGTAAAACTTTGCATATATGGTCAGAAGTTCCTCAAAACCATTGGTGCAGCCGCACAAGGGCCTTTCCATTTTTTACTAGCCAAAATAGGGGTTAAAACATATATTCTCCAACTTAAGGGGGGGGGGGGGTCTATTGTGAATATGATAAGTTGGAGCATACTGCTAATAGTCCAAAGATATGGGGTTCATTTGTAATATGAAGTATTTGGTTAGTTACAGTTAGTATAAATAGTGTACTCTCTCTCTTACCAATTAACGAGAATCATTTTTCCCTCTTTTGTCATCTTCTTCTCTAGTTTTGATAAAAAACTTACCTTTTAAGAAATATTCATATCAATATAAAAAAGTTCTAGTTGAAGAAAATAAAACGTTCATTCATTTAATCAAAGTTCACCCAAAGTGATTCACATCCCACAAACTTGAATTTTAGTTACAACATTTCTCCCTAAATCAACACAAAAGATGAGATTTTTCATTTTCATATCACCATGGAGCACTGGCTTCGTGCTGGAAACAATATTTCTGTCTCGGATACTGACCTTCATGCTCTTTCTCTCATCCTCAAGCTTCTCTGCAGCCTCTTTTAACTCCAGCAACTTCACTTCCACACTAATCATCTCCTCCCACATGCAATCTCTCTTCCTTTTAGCCTCTTCATACCTCTTCACCTCCTCTTCCTCTCTCAACTCCGATCCAATCCTCGCAAGTCGTTTCAATCTATCACGCAAAAATTGGACCTCCATCCCCAAACTCTCGGAACCCTCCAACGTACAGTCCCACAAAGCGAAATCACGCTCAGAAGTACCAATTTTGCAATCTCTAATCGCATCGGCAACTTTCACCGTGGTTGTTATGATTCCAGTTGCCAACGTGCGATCAATAGTCTTAAGCAAGTGCTCCTACAAATACCAACCCCTAGAGCGACAAAGCTTGTAGTACTTCAGCCGAATGGCTATAGAGAGTTGCGGATCAATGGTCTCGCCATTGACTATGATTTTGAAGTTATCAAAATAACGGTCGCGCCCATATGATTGGGAAGGTACCATGCCACAGGCCATGGACGATGAGTGGGGATCGCCCCTGCCCTGTGGGGACCCAGGTGCGGAATCAGAAAGAAAATGGTTCCTTGAATCGCCACTTTCTTGAACAGTTTCTAGAGGAACGGGCCTAGGAGCTTTTCTAGTAGCAGGTTTCTGTTTTCTCTTCTTCTTACCTGAAAATTTAACATTAAATATTAAGAAAGAAGATTTAGAGCTAACCTGAGCAGTAAATGAAATAGATGCACCTAAATTTTGCAGGGAAATCAACTCATGGTAATATAATTATTTACCAAACAAAGCTTCAGATCAGTTTTTCTTTATGGTGTGGGCGGGGTGGGCCGGTTTATGCAGGTCAAGGAGGGGAGGATGGGACGGTTTGGAGGTTGGGTGTGGGAGGGTGCAAGCGTGTCTATGGGGATTAGGGGAGAGGATGGGGCGGGTTTGAGGTCTAGTGGGGTGGGGGCTGGTTTTTCTGGAGGATTCCTAGCCTGACTGGTGCGAGCTCGAACCCCCTATTTTTAGAGGGGGTCGGGCCAACCGGTCAAATTTTTAATATTTTCTATTATAGTTTTTACATATATTTTATATTAATATACTTATGTATATATGCAAATGGGTGCTAGCTCAATGTTCGAGCATTTGAAGCCCATCCATTAGGTCCTGGGTTCACGTTCGAACCCAACTATATGATGTAATTCTCAAAAAAGAAAATATGTATTATGTATATATAACATATATATTTATATTTTATTTTCCGGAGCGGGTCGAGCTGAATTGGTGCGGATTTGGGGGGTTTAGGTGCGGGCAGAGGTAGAGGAGCCTGGCGCGGGTCGGGCTGAGGCTATGTTTTTTTGGAGTTTTAGGTGCGGGCTAGGGTCCAAATTGAGGGGTCGGGGCCCAGATGGGTTAGGGAGGGTAGGTGGGCGGCTAGGGCCGGTTTAGGGGAGAAACAGGGCGGACCATTCTATTATGATTTTTTTTTAAGCAAGCCAACAGCCTCGATACTCATCTTTTATGGGTTATGAAATACAGAGCGTCTAACAAGGATACTGGTGAGTTGTGATTTGCAGTCAAAGGTGACAACATGGACATGGAATGTTTCAATATTGTGAGGGGGTGGTTGTTTTTGGCTTTGTGCCCAAGTCACATTTCTGCCACACATTGGAGTATATATAAAGGCAGTCTTGGTTTTGGTTACTGACGACACATAGTGGGTTCAAGGCTCTCAAATTGAGAGGTTTACTTGTGTGTGTCGGGTGGGTGCTTTATCGGGGTGGCAGCCGTGGCCGTTCTTGGCTCGTATTGTGACCGAGTTTGATCTGGCGTCCATCAGATATGGTTTTGGAGCATGTACCATGACCCGCATTGAGCTTGCATATGGCGCATCTGATGCATGCATGGCGTATCGGGCATGAAAATTGTTGGGGCACTCATCGCTAAGTGCATCAGGTCTGAAAGCGATATCTAGGCATTATGTCATGGTGCATCTGTTTGACGCAATTGGGCGCATCGAGAATACATTCGGTCATGTTTCTCAGTGAATGTTTTAGAGTTTGGTTATAGGTGGAGTACTTGTTTATGTTTCCGAAAGTGCAACCGCATCGGGCGCATTCGTTGTAGAAACGCATGGTAGTTGGAGCAACGGTTTGGCGATTCGGGTTTCACATACAGCTGTGGAACATCTGTTTAGGGAGGTGTGCTCGTTTCTGGTTCCGGGAGACACATCCAGTTCAGGTTTGTTTATGGTATATATATGTGGTTTGTACTATTTATACATCTAACACAATTGCAGATGATTAGAACAGGAAGAATCAAAGTTATCTGGGTTTAATTTTGAAATGCTGTGAAGCAGGTTCAGAGCTCCAAGGCCTTGAGCTATGCCTTGAGCTACTGACAGTTTTTACAGAACTTGATTGATTCTTTCTTGCAGGTTATGACTCTTAGTATTGTGATTATTTACTCACTTCTAAGTGTCTTAAACTTTTTTTTCATATCTTATTTGTTCTAGAGGATATGCAGATTAATGTTCTAAATTTATTAAACAGTTTTATCAGAAACTGTATAACCAAACAGTCTCAGTACTGTTGGTTGTTTGGATTGTGTTGTTGCAGTGTTTCTTTTCTGTTGCAGGTTTGTTAAACGTGCAGGAGAAATCTCAACAAACTCCAACGAATATCCACTTGAAGATGTTTGAATTTAAGTTGAAAACAGAAGGAGGATTTGTAGGAACTGAGATCCTAAAATCTCTCAATCAGTTGAAACTGTGGATAAAAGAGACTGGTTTGAATTTTGAAGGATAGAGAGGCTTGCAGAATACTCTGAGAGGTGTGACAAATTCGTGGTAGATCATCCATTCAAACACACAATCATTCAAGCTTCATTCCAGACTTCTGAAGATCAAATCAATCCAGTCATTCCTGAAGAACACTTCCAGGCTTCAACAGCTTATCTTTAGACTGTGTTCTTCATTTGTACTTCATCTGTGTATCTCTATATTATCTTAAACCTCACTTAACCTAGTGGTTGGTTGTTCAAGTGAACAACAAGAGGTTCTTGTTAGCTCAAAAATTAGTAGCTGGAACTAGATAGGTTTGGAAGCACAAGCTGTATAGGTGTAAGGGAAATCACTTAGGCTTGAAGATCTAGGGTTGTTTCTGTGTGAGTAATAAGAAGTGTTTGCCCAATCGTGGTGGGATTAGATCCCTCAGGAAGAGATTAGGTCCATTGGGACTGAACTCTGTAAATTGCTTTGTGTTCTTTACTTTTCTATTTGATTATTATCTGCTGCACACAACTCAAATCAAACTAGGGTTTACAAGCTGTTTAGAATTGTTCAAAGCTCAAGGTCTTGAAGCTTACAATTTTGCCTTAGTGAGTTTCAGACAGTTTACAAAATCTCAAGGCCTTGAGATTTCAAGTTTTACACAAAACTATCCTGTTAAACTTTAAGTTTTGAAAAAAGTTTCCATACTCTATTCAATCCCCCCCCCCTTCTAGAGTATTTAGGTCCTGTATTCAGTCTACATTACACACTTTCAGTTGGTATCAGAGCTTGTGTCACTGTTTTTAGATCTAACAATCTGGTGACTATGAGTAATGTAGGAGATGGTGGATTCTCACAAGGAAGGGCAGCTAACAGACCTCCATTGTTCTGTGGTGACAATTTCATGCATTGGAAGGCTTTGATGAAGATGTTCATCATAGATCAAGACATGGAACTATGGTCAATAGTTCAGAATGGTCCTCATGAGTATTACACTACAATTGATGGAGTCAGAACTGTCAAGTTTGAGGAAAATCTCTCAGTTACTGAACTGGAAAAGGTATCCAAAAATTACAAAGCTATGAATTTGTTATACTGTGCTTTAAATGCAGATGAGTTCAAGAGAGTGTCAAACTGCAAAAGTGCCAAAGAAGTGTGGGATAAACTGGTGGTGACATATGAAGGAACTAGCCAGGTTAAGCAGAATAAAATCAACATACTTCTGAGGCAATATGAGTTGTTCAAGATGAATCCAGATGAAACCATCAAGGAAATGTTCAAAAGATTCACTGATGTGGTGAACAACCTGGAGTCTTTGGGAAAGAGGTTCTCAAATGAAGAGAAAGTCAGAAAGATTCTGAGAAGCTTGCCAAAAGCAAAGTGGGAGCCAAAGACAAGAGCCATTGAGGAAGCTCAGGACTTGAGTCTTCTTCAGCTAGATGATCTACAAGGAAAGCTGCTAACTCATGAAATGTCCATGAAGGATGTGGAAGGTGATTTGAGTGAAAATATCAGGAACCTAGCTCTTAAGGCAAAAGACAATGAAAAATCTCAAAGCCTTGAGACTGAGGAGGAACCTGATGATGAAGAGGCTTTAGAATTGATCTCCAAAGCCTTGGCCAGGATTCTTAAAAAGAAAAGAAACTCTGGTAACAGGGATTACAACAGAGAGAGATCAAGACCCTCAGGCAGCAAGGATTACAAAGGTAAATCTTCATCACAGTCACATAAAACTAAAGTAATAAATTGTTTTGAGTGTGGTGATGCAGATAATTTAGTAAGGGATTGTCCACAAAAGAAGAAGAACAGAAACTTTCAGAAAAAACAACAGAAGGAAGAAAGCCATGATGGCTTCCTGGAGTGATTCTGATTCATCAAGTGATTCAGACACAGAAGAAGAGCAAGCAAACTTATGCTTCATGGCAAAGCATAATGAGGAAAGTTCATCAGACAGACACATTGAAGACATGGTAAAAAATTTACTTGCTAGGCCATCTGATGTACTTCCTGAAATTCTCAAAAGTATGTTTTTGAATGAAGAGAGTTATAGAAATGAGATTTCTTCTTTAAAGATTAAGGTTTATGAGCAGGTAAAAGAAAACCTGGACCTAGTATTTTCAAACAAAACTGTTGAAGTTTCTAAGACAAAGCTGGAAAAAGACTTCAAGGCCTTGGACAGCAGGTTCAAAGTCTTGAAGGCACAGATAAAAGAGGTTGTTGATCAAAACACTCTTTTAACTGAAAGATATGCTGATCTAAAAGCTCATTCTGAGAATTTAGAACAACAGATCTGTACATTGACTGAGAAACTTCAAGAGTCTAAGAAGGTCCGAGCTAAGTTTACAGGCTCAGAACATAATCTAAATCTCATTCTTGGAGGAAGTCTGAAATCAATGCATAAAAGTGGGATTGGCTATAATCCAAATTTTCCAAAGAAAGGCCAAACTACTTTTGTCAAATCTGGTAGCAGACATTCTCCAAAATGTCATTACTGTGGAAAAATTGGTCATGTCAGATTAACTTGTCCCTTCAGAAGATCAGAACCTCATATTATGAGTAATACTTATCCTTATCAGCTTAAGGGACAGGTTATGCAGATTTGGGTTCCAAAAGGAATTAGGCCACCTAATATGGCTGATTCTGAGTATGAATCAAAGTTCTACACTTGGTCTAATAGCCTGTTGAGGCAATGATTTGTTTTTGTAGGATGTCACCAAGGCCTTGAAAGATCATAAATGGATATTAGACAGTGGATGTTCCAGACATATGAGTGGAAAGAGGTCTCTCTTTACTGAACTTACAGAGAAATCTGGAGGAACAATCACACTTGGTGACAAAGCAAAGTGCAATATCATTGGTATAGGTAGTATTGGTAATGGTTCTACAAATTCTATATCTGATGTTTATCTGGTAGATGGACTTAAATATAATTTGATTAGTATCTCTCAGTTATGTGATAAAGGTTATAAAGCTGTATTTGACAAGGAGAAATGTGTGGTGCAAGATGAGAAATCTGGTGATTGCATACTCACTGCTCCTAGGTCATATAATCTATATGCCATGAATACTAACAGTGTTGCAGGTGATAAGCTAAAATGCCTCAAGGCCTTGAAGGAAGATTCAAAGCTTTGGCACAGAAAGCTTGGGCATATTAGTATACATACCTTGAATAAGATCATCTCAAAGGACTTGGTAAGAGGTTTACCATCACAGAAATTTTCATATGATGAGGTTTGTAAGGCATGTGTACAAGGTAAACAGACCAGAAGCTCTTTCAAGCCAAAGAACTTTGTAAGTACTTCTAGACCCTTAGAATTGCTGCATATGGACTTGTGTGGTCCTATGAGAGTTCAGACCCCAAAAGGTAAGAGATATATGCTTGTTATAGTTGATGATTATTCTAGATTTACTTGGGTGATGTTTATCATAGACAAAACTGAAGCTTTATCTGAATTTTCTAGATTGTGCAAAGAACTTCAAACTTTGAAAAACTTACCTGTTGCATCCATTAGAAGTGATCATGGTAGAGAATTTGATCAACTTAACTTTGATTTGTTTTGTGCAAAGCATGGCATTTCACACAACTTTTCTGCACCTAGAACTCCAGAGCAAAATGGATTAGTTGAAAGTAAAAATAGGACACTTGAGGATATGTCAAGAACCATGTTGCTTGAAAGTAACTTGCCAAAATTTTTATGGGCAGAAGCTGTTAATACTGCTGAATAGATGCTTGATTAGACCTATTTTGAAAAAGACTCCCTATGAACTGTTTAAAGGGAGAAAGCCTATTGTTTCTTATTTTAAGCCATTTGGTTGTATCTGTTTTGTGCATAATAATGGTAGAGACAATCTTGGTAAGTTTGATGCTAGAAGTGATGAAGGTGTATTTCTTGGATATTCTCAAACTAGCAAAGCTTATAGAGTTTATAATAGAAAAACCAAGATTGTGGAAGAGAGAATTCATGTAATTTTTGATGAAAGTACTAAGGATTCTCTGAGTGAAAGTTTTGCAGGGCTAGATTTGAATAAGCATGAATCAGATGATGATGCTGTGAAAGAAGACAAAAGCAAAACTGTTGTACAGAATCAACCAGCAGAATCTCAAGGCCTTGAATCTCCTGCTGAACCAAAATCTCAAAGCCTTGAGACAGAAGCTGAAACTTTCTATGATGCTCCCTCTACTGTTTCAAGGACTCAAAGACTTGAAGGAGAATACTCCTGGGTACCAAGAAAGAAGTTTAAGTACCTTGCAGACTATCCAACTCACAATATTATATCAGATCCATCAACTGGAACACAAACAAGAGGACAATTGAAGAACTTTTGTGCTTTCAGTGCATTTGTATCTTTGATTGAGCCTAAGAATACCAAGGAAGCTCTGGAAGATGCAGAATGGATTATTGCAATGCAGAGTGAGCTGAATGAGTTTGAAAGGAACAAGGTTTGCAATTTAGTCCCCAGAACTAAAGAGAAGTCAGTTATTGGAACCAGATGGGTATTCAGAAACAAGCTTGATGAGAATGGCAAAGTGGTAAGAAATAAAGCCAGACTGGTAGCTCAAGGATATAATCAAGAAGAAGGTATAGATTATGAGGAGACTTCTGCTCCTGTTGCCAGGCTAGAAGCTATTAGAATACTTCTTGCTTTTGCATCTCACAATCACATAAAGCTTTATCAAATGGATGTCAAATGTGATTTTCTAAATGGATATTTACAAGAAGATGTTTTTGTAGCACAACCTCCTGGTTTTGAAGATGAAAAGTTTCCTGATCATTTTTATAAACTGGATAAAGCTCTTTATGGTTTAAAACAAGCTCCAAGGGCTTGGTATGACAGACTTTCAAAATTTTTACTTGAAAACAATTTCAGAAGAGGATTAGTAGACAAAACCCTTTTCATTAAACACCAACAAAGTGATTTGTTAGTAGTTCAGATTTATGTAGATGATATATTATTTGGTGCTACTAATGATGCTCTTTCAAAAGAGTTTTCTAGTCTGATGTGCAGGGAGTTTGCGATGAGCCTAATGGGCGAACTAAATTTCTTTCTTGGACTTCATATATTACAAATGAAGAAAGGAATTTTTGTGCATCAAGGAAAATATACCAAGGACTTATTGAATAAGTACAACATGTCACAGTCCAAGGTTCTTAAGACCCCTATGAGTTCATCACTCTCTTTAGACAAAGATTCAACTGGTAAGAGTGTGAATCAGAAGGAATACAGAGGTATGATTGGATCACTATTGTATTTAACTGCTAGCAGACCTGACATTATGTTTAGTGTCTGTATGTGTGCTAGATTTCAAGCAGATCCTAAGGAAAGTCATCTAACTGCAGTTAAAAGAATCTTTAGATATTTGAATGGAACCAGAGACTTAGGGCTTTGGTATCCAAGAAGAACTAATTTTATGTTGAGTGGCTATTCAGATGCAGATTTTGCAGGTTATAAAGTAGACAGGAAAAGTACTTCTGGATGTTGTCAATTTCTTGGATCTTCATTGATCAGTTGGCATTCCAAAAAGCAAAATTCTGTAGCACTATCAACTGCAGAAGCTGAATACATTGCAGCTGGTGCTTGCTGTTCACAAGTGCTATGGATTGCTCAGCAACTTAGAGATCTTGGCTACAACTTCAGAAATGTGCCAATTCATTGTGATAATACAAGTGCTATTTCAATCTCTAAGAATCCAGTTCAGCACTCAAGGACAAAGCACATAGATGTGAGACATCACTTTCTTAGAGATCATGCAAAACAAGGTGATGTTGTTTTAAATTTTATCTCTACTTCAATGCAAATTGCTGATATTTTCACTAAACCTTTGCCAGATGATAGGTTTTCATCTTTAAGCCTTGAATTGGGGATGTTAAACAATGATGCATTGGTTTAGGGGGAGTATCAGTACCTATATGTGTATATGTGTTAGAATCTCAAAGCCTTGAGATTATACTTTCTGAAGCCTTGAAAGTATAGCTCAAAGCTTTGAAGTTTCTCAAACTGCAGAAAATCTCAAGGCCTTGAGATTGTTCTCCAGGTCTTGATAATGTCTGTAATATTTTTTTTTTAAAAAAAATGGATCATCAAATATTATATCTTATCTTTTTAGATAACTGTATAATATTTGAATTACTCAGAGAATTTTCTAAAATATCCCAAAAAGATTTTTCAAGATTCTATTTTTGCATGTAGATATTGCAGAGTCCTTTTATGACTCATCCCCTCAACCTACTTAAGCTGAAAGTCAGGGTTTTTTCTTCACATTCTCTTCCAATTTTCTGCGACTACTCTCTCTCTCTCTCTCTCTCTCAAATCCTCTCAATCACATTCTCTTCTCAAAACCCTAAACCCTAAAATGGAGCGCAAATCAGCCAGAATTCAGCAACAGGGAAAGCCCTCTGGCAGATCCAAGAAGAGAGCAAACAAGAAGGAGAAGATAGTGATTTATGATTCAGATTCAGAAAACACTCAAAGTTTGCATGAGGATACCCCTCTTGCAAAGAAGTCAAGGACAGAGAAGGGAGATGAAGGCTCAAGTGTTGATCCACAACAAGAGACTCAGGGTGGTGATCAACCTAGGTCAGAGCAGAAGAAAGGGGGAGGAAAGAAAAAGGCTACTGAAGAGGAAAAAGGGAAGTCAACTCAGGAGAGCGAGAAGAAATCAACAGAAGGAGTACAAGAGAAGGAAAAACCCCCTGAGAAGAAGACTAGGGTTAAGCAAGTTGCTGCTGCAACTAAGAAAGGATATCAAGGTAAAAATGTACTTCCAACTGAGTGGTTTATTAGTTCTGAAGTTAGGACAGTTTGGATGCAAGGGTATGCATCATCTAAAGTGGCCTTCTGTAGCATGATTTCTTATGAGTTATTGGATAAACTGCACATAGAATGCATGAGAAAATTGAGGGAAACTGCTGTTTGGAAAGTTTTAAATCCTAGTTCAAAGGCTTATCCTAGGTTAATTAGGTTATTTTATCTGAACTTGGTGTCTGAAGGTGATGAGAAAATGATTTTAACATCTAAAGTGACTGGTGTGGATTTGAGGTTAGATCATAGGACTTTTGCCAAAGTCTTGGGCATTCCTAGGAAATACAATGTTGGAGATTATCCTGATAGGAAGGAGTGTTTAGATAAGGAAAAGGAGATGTTCTTTGTTGAAGGTGTTGCCTCTGGTCCAAAACAGTTGACACACTCTGTGCTCAACTGTGAAGCCAAGATTTTGTTTACTATTTTGATGAGGAGTGTAGTTCCCAGGGAGAACTCAAGAGAGCTGGTAACTGATAAAATTCTGATTTTGATGTATCTG
This sequence comes from Linanthus parryae, assembly GCA_023055425.1. NCBI lineage: Eukaryota > Viridiplantae > Streptophyta > Magnoliopsida > Ericales > Polemoniaceae > Linanthus > Linanthus parryae. Next base: position 100,958,356 of record JALGPY010000006.1, on the reverse strand, counting down.
ATATCTCAAGGGTTTGAGATAGACCTGCCTACAGTTGTGATGGAGCACATGATTTATTGTGCAACCAGGACTAGAAACCATCCTCTTCCATATCCCAACCTGTTACCTCTTTTCTTTGAGTATTTTGATGTGCCTGTGAAAGGAGAAGAAAAGATTACTGGAGGATTTGGGTTGATAGATGAGACTGCACTTCAGAGGATTGGGGTGGTTCAGACTGGGAAAGGGCATTGGAAATTCTATTCTGATTTGTCAAAGGAGGAACTTGCTGAGAAGGAGTTTGTGAATCCTAAGGGGACTGCATCTGGGAAAGGGCAAGCCAATGAGGATTACTCTCTGCTGGTTGAGAAATTAGAAGATCAGCAAGTTGAGATTGAGGATCTCAGGCAAAGGTTGTTTGACCTGTCAACTGAATTTCATCAGTTCAAGGGTTTGATGAATACTATGAATGGGAAGTTAGATGTTGTCATCAAGGGCTTGAATCTGGAGAAGATACCTTCTGCTACTAGTCATGACACCAGTGTGGATTCAGAAGAGAAGCTAGGAGAGTTTCTGAAGAATAAGAAGAAGCCAATTTCAGTGGTGCTAGCTTCAAAAGACTTGTTTGAGCAAACTGATGAGGAAGATGTTGATGAAGACACAGGTGTTGATGCAGCTACAGAGGTAGATTCAGCACAGGCTAAGAACGTAGATGAGATAATCCAAGAAGTGGTTGCTAAAGTTGAAGCTGAACAAGAAGGTAATCAGTCTGCAGAAGAAGCTGCAAGTGAGGAAGAAATTGGGGAAGGCTCAGAGAAAGGCCAGACATCAAAGAAGAAGTGAAGATCAGAGACTGCCAAAACTTTGACCATCTTTCTCATTCTCTTCTATCTTTTCTGTCTCAAGGCCTAGACTTTTTAGCTAGCTTTTGTTTTAAGTTTTTTTTTTTAAACTCTGAGTAATGATCCTACATTTCTTCAACCTTATTTGATGAAAGTCAAAAAGGAGGAGAATGTATGTGTTGTTTTTTTGCAGTATCCAGTTAATAATAAGAGTTGGCCTTTAGTTATTTTGGTTAATTTTTATTTCTGTGATAATTCTGTGGTATTTTGTAATGTTTATTCTTTTGGTTATCTGTTTGGGTTCAGTATACATTTTATCTGTTTATCTGCAGATTGTCGTTATTTAATTTTTTGATTATTAGTGGCAGGAAGATCTATGCAAGACATTAGGTTTTGTCTTTCATCAAGGGGGAGATTATTGAGTCAAGATCCCTGAATGTGTTTTGATTGGTAATTTTTTTGAGTGATGAAAGACAAAAGGCTAAGACATTAGCAGCACAGGCTTGTTAGTTATCTCAAGGCCTTGAGATTGACAGAACTTCAAAGCCTTGAGATTGCTTATTCTGCTATGTGTGCTAACATCTTTGTGTTGCAGATTTGGATATCTGATTATGCAAATCAGTTGTTTATGGTATATATATGTTGTTTGTACTATTTATACATCTAACACAATTGCAGATGATCAGAACAGGAAGAATCAAAGTTATCTGGGTTTAATTTTGAAATGCTGTGAAGCAGGTTCAGAGCTCCAAGGCCTTGAGCTATGCCTTGAGCTACTGACAGTTTTTACAGAACTTGATTGATTCTTTCTTGCAGGTTATGACTCTTAGTATTGTGATTATTTACTCACTTCTAAGTGTCTTAAACTTGTTTTTCATATCTTATTTGTTCTAGAGGATATGCATATTAATGTTCTAAATTTATTAAACAGTTTTATCAGAAACTGTATAACCAAACAGTCTCAGTACTGTTAGTTATTTGGATTTTGTTGTTGCAGTGTTTCTTTGCTCTTGCAGGTTTGTTAAACGTGCAGGAGAAATCTCAACAAACTCCAACGGTTATCCACCTGAAGCTGTTTGAATTTAAGTTGAAAACAGAAGGAGGATTTGTAGGAACTGAGATCCTAAAATCTATCAATCAGTTGGAGTTGTGGATAAAAGAGACTGGTTTGAATTTTGAAGGATATAGAGGCTTGCAGAATACTCTGAGAGGTGTGACAAATTCGTGGGAGATCATCCATTCAAACACACAATCATTCAAGCTTCATTCCAGACTTCTGAAGATCAAATCAATCCAGTCATTCCTGAAGAACACTTCCCGGCTTCAACAGCTTATCTTTAGACTGTGTTCTTCATTTTTACTTCATCTGTGTATCTCTATATTATATTAAACCTCACTTAACCTAGTGGTTGGTTGTTCAAGTGAATAACAAGAGGTTCTTGTTAACTCAACAGTTAGTAGCTGGAACTAGATAGGTTTGGAACCACAAACTGTATAGGTGTAAGGGAAATCACTTAGGATTGAAGATCTAGGGCTGTTTCTGTGTGAGTAATAAGAAGTGTTTGCCCAATCCTGGTGGGATTAGATCCCTCAGGCAGAGATTAGGTCCATTGGGACTGAACTCTGTAAATTGCTTTGTGTTCTTTACTTTTCTGTTTGATTATTATCTGCTGCACTCAAATCAAACTAGGGTTTACAAGCTGTTTAGAATTGTTCACAGCTCAAGGCCTTGAAGCTTACAATTTTTCCTTAGTGAGTTTCAGATAGTTTACAAAATCTCAAGGCCTTGAGATTTCAAGTTTTACACAAAACTATCCTGTTAAACTTTAAGTTTTGCAAAAAGTTTCCATAGTCTATTTAACCCCCCCCCTCCCTTCTAGAGTATTTAGGTCCTGTATTCAGTCTACATTACACACTTTCAGTACCCGTAAAGAGGGAATAGACTATGAGGCTATTACGTGATATGGTCACGGCAGAGCCATGTGTTGGCTAAGTTGAACGAACGCGTTGTGTGCGGTCGCCAGCAGAGCCATGTGTTGGCTAGTACGTACACCGTCGGTGGCGATTTGAGTGCTATATGATTATGAGTTGATAAGATAGCGTAAGGTGTCATATATGTGAATTGTGTGTACGCTTGTAGTGTAAATTCATATGTGTGACTCTTTGATTTCGTTGAATACTTTCGGTGTAATCTCAGACTATTACTTCTACTGGGCATTGGTTTGCTCACTCCTTCATTTTTTGGTGCTAGATTGGAGCCGAGAGTCTAGACATAAGCTTCATACAAGGAGAAGATTTTAGTTGCATTTAGTTAATACAATTTGTCTATGTGATGCAAACTTTAACTTGTCGAGATGTTGCTTTTGTTTTTGAATTCAATTTGAGGCCAGAGGCCATTTCATATTCTAGATAGATTGGATTTGATGATTGAACTCGAATAGGATTTGAAGACATCTATTTGTCAATTTGCTCATTCTGATTTTTTACGGACATCAGTGGACGTCTCAATAAGTGTAGCTTGGATTAATATTTTGCAAAAATGTTTTAGATGTCTATTGTACACATATATATCAACATTGTGTTCAAATTTAATATTTATTGAATTCTAAAGTTTGTGTTGCAGTCCTGAGTAGTTTTTACCAGTTAGCCCCGCGTTAAATTCAATAAGTGAAACACCACTTTTTATTTTGCAAAAATTGTTTCTATGGGGTATTATACACTTGTGTATAAATTTTGTTCCAAATTCCATTACATTTAGACTTACCGTTTAGGAGATATTAAATTATGAAGTTGTAGTCACAATTCTGAATTTTGTATCGATCAGCCGCACATTTTCTCCTTTATCTCCTACACCCCTTGACCTTTGTAAAAACCATTTTAGTGGGTTTTAATACACCCTTATAGGATCCCTCCTACCAAAATTCACAATGTTCAATGAACGGGTTGAGAGAAATCAATTTTTTAATCTAGACTTCCATTTCTGTCCGTTTTTCAGCTTGTTGTTTGTAACTTTTCTCACATGCTCGGGTTATGGAAACCGGGGCGTGACAGTAAATAATTGATATTAAGTCATATTTCAGAGGGAGATGCAGACAACAGGGCTGGAGGCACGAATTGGAGCTAGAGTTCCGTTTGATCTCTATACTCTTTATCTTTTCGGTGTTTTACTCATGATCATGAAAACTCTTGTAATTATGATCATGAGCAGTACCTAAGTACTTCATACCAGGGTTTCTCAATGGTAGCTAGGGTTAGAGCAGTTTTGGAGAGGATTTTAGGCGCGGTGAAGGGGGAAGAAATGGATCTTCACTCCAAGTTGCAGCCATTACTTAGAGATTCTAACCCTAAGGTTCTTAATCGAAAAAATTTCCGTGAAGTAGTATTTTTAGTTTTGATTGTTATTTACTTGTTATGAAGTATGATGCACTACATGTGTTCTACGTGATCAATGGAAGTGTTAATTAATTTTCTTGTGCACTATCGTATGATCTTATAAATCTAAATTTTTCATTATGCAAATTGTATAGGAATTGGACTTCAATATGTGAATTACATGTGATGCGGTAGTACTTGTCGTCACGTGTTGATTGAATTTGTTGTAATATGTCACAAACTTTAGACGAGTGAGAGGTTGTTGTTGGTGATACCGGTTGGGTACGCCTGATAATTAAGTTAGGCTTGAATAGTTCCACGGTGAAAGACCGGAAACCTGCGCAGGAGGTAACTCATTCCATCGGGTAGTACCCGCAAAGAAGGCAGAGCCTATGGGGTTATTACATGATATGGTCACGGCAGAGCCATGTGTGGGCTAAGTTTAACGGGAGGCGCTTTGTGCGGTCGCCGGAAGAGCCATGTGTTGGCTAGTACGAGGATGCCATCCAAGTACTTTCCGCAAAAAAGAATTCTCGGATGCAGAGCTCGGGTGTGGTCCATCCTACGCGTGGCGAAGTATTCTTGAGGGTCGCATAATAATGGGAGAAGGTCTAAGATAGAAGTTAGGAGACGGCAAGAAGATAGAGCTGAAAAGGAAGTGGATACCTTCATCAGATTCCGGGAAAATAATTACAGTACTCCCCAACGATGTTAACTTCAAGGTCAGTGAATTTATTCTCAGTGACACAAAAAACTGGGATGTAGTAAAGTTGAATAAATATCTCTGGCCAGTGGATGTTGCTACTATTGAGAGAATTTGTCTACCCAGCGTGGCCAAGAGTGACAAATTGGTCTGGAAGTATAGCACTAATGACCGGTACTCGGTGAGAAGCGGCTATGAGGTGGCTAGAAGGCTAGCAACAGTCCCGTCCGAACATGTTGGCTCCAAATCCTTTACTCGAACTTTTCTGAGGCTCTGGGAAGTCAAAGTCCCTACAAAAGTTACGCATACGGTTTGGAGAGCCTTTCGGTGAGCTCTACCAATGTGTAACGCTCTTCGACGTCGATGGATAAAGGTTGAGAACAAGTGTGATCTCTGTAATGGGATGGCTGAAAATTCGACCCATATTCTTCTTAGATGTCCAGTGGCAAAGAAAACTTAGGGTTTACTTTTCGGATTCGACTTCACTTACAACTTTAGAAGGGGCTTCAGGGACTGGCTTGAATGCCAACTGAATACAAGATCGGAAGAAGAGCTGCAGATAATTTTCACAACGATCTATACTCTCTGGACAAGTCGTAATAACAAGGTTTTTAATAATGTAGACATGAACATGGCTATGGTAGCTGAGGATATTAAGCTTCGGGTAAAGGAATTCGCTGATTTGTAGAGCTTCACAACGATAGGAGGCAACCACCCTAGGCAGCGTGTGCATTGGAAATGTTATGAATTGGTGATCAAAACACCTAGCTTGAAGTTGGAAATCAAATCGAATTGGCGAAGCATTGAAGATTTATAGAAAAGAAGCAGCAGTTCAACGGGTCTGGAACAGTTCGACGGGTCTGGGTCCGAACAGTTCGATAAGGCGGATGGACTTTGTTTCCTTGTTCGTTTTTGGTATCTTCTTTGTTTCTTGGGCACCAAGTCGGTATCCTAGGCCTTTATAAGGACCTAGGGTCGTGGCTTACTGGTGTGTGGTGTGTCTTGGATTGTAATTGGCTCTCTCATCAATATATCGGGTTGTTTTGGTCGTGGATGTATCTAGTCTCAAAACTAGTGAACCACGTTAAATATCGTTGTGTTGTTCTTCATCTTCTTCTTTTTCCCATCACTCTTCTTGGTCCCCAACAACTGGCAATCGAGCTTCCGCGCATCGTTTTCTAACAAGTGGTATCAGAGCAGGTTGTAAGGTTAGGGTTTGTTGGTGAGGAGTGATGGCGAATTCGTTGGGGATGAAGATCAATTGTTTTGATGATGAGGATATTGTTGATACACCCACCACCAAGTTCCTTATTGGGGGAACTATTGAGTTCCTTGTTGTGGGAGCTATCGGGTTCCTTGTTGTAGGAGCTATCGGGTTCCTTGTTGTGGGAGCTATCGGGTTCTTTGCCATGGATCATCGGGCGCGCACTCTAGCGCGAATTTGGAGTTTCACGTGCAATTGGCGTTCCGGCGCAATCGGGCTTCAGGCATGGAGCATCGGGCGTGTGAATCTCAATCGGGCTCATCCGTTGCAAGAACTCGTAAGAGTTGGGGCATCGTCATGGAGCAATCTAGTTCGGGCCGCTAGGAGGATTCAAGTCAAGGTGGAGACGGCTCGAATCAACCGGCGGATTTGGCTCGTGGCATGGAGCAATAGACGTGTCTTGTTGGCACGTAATTGATTGGTGACGCGTTATTGGGCACGAATTGGTTGGTTACATGTTATTGGGAATGTATTGATTGGCGGCGTGTTATTGTGCACGCATTGATTGTTGGCACGTTATTGAGCGTGTTTTGATTGGCGTCTTGGTGCGGTACTTTGGCAACCCAATTGGCATGACTTGTTTGATAGGCACTTTTGTCACGAAGTGTCATTGGCATGACGATTGGGGAGATGCATTGTGTCATGGTGCATTAGGGTGTGTTTATTGAGACACACAAGTCTATGCGTTTGTTGAGGCGCAAAGACGCGCTTGTTGTGGCGCATAGTGGATGTATTTCATTACCGCAAATCTGGGAATACATTCTATCGGTTGATTGGTTGATCGTTTCAATTTGGGTGGAGCACTTCGAATTTGATTGTTGGAGGTGATCCACAATTGGCGCATTCGTTGAAAGGACGGATGGCAATTGGAGAAACGATTTGGTGAATTGGCTTTCGCATCTAGGTGCGGAATATCGGGTTTTGGGTGGAGGCGTTCTCGATCGTGAGACATATTCATAATTGGATTGATGAAGGGCATTGGATTGGTTTCTAGGGAGTTTTGATCAATGTGGAGATTTGTTATGAATTGGTGATCAAAACACCTAGCTTGAAGTTGGAAATCAAATCGAATTGGCGAAGCATTGAAGATTTGTAGAAAAGAAGCAGCAGTTCAACGGGTCTGGAACAGTTTGACGGGTCTGGGTCCGAACAGTTCGATAAGGCGGCTGGACTTTGTTTCCTTGTTCGTTTTTGGTATCTTCTTTGTTTCTTGGGCACCAAGTCGGTATCCTAGGCCTATATAAGGACCTAGGGTCGTGGCTTACTGGTGTGTGGTGTGTCTTGGATTGTAATTGGCTCTCTCATCAATATATCGGGTTGTTTTGGCCGTGGATGTATCTAGTCTCAAAACTAGTGAACCAAGCGGGAAGGCAACAATGCAGCTCACCAACTAGCAGATTACAGGAAAAAAATCACAGATTATGTAAATTGGTTTGAAAATTCGCCAGAGTGGCTTACAACTCTTATTGATCAGGATGTAACTGCTAGTTTTTGCCCTCCTTGAGGCTTCTATAAAGTTTTTGTTCCTAAAAAAAATAATAAAGACAAGTTCACACCAAACATGATTTTTAGAACAACATTTCTCCCTACCTAGCTACATTACAGTTTTTCCTAAATAGACGCTAGCCCCAAATCTGTCTGAGACCAAACATTTTTCATGACACTGGAGCACTGGCTTCCTGCTGGAAGATATGTTTGTCTTTTTGGATTTTCACCTTGATGTTCTTCGTCTCATCCTCAAGCTTCTCCTTCGCCTCTTTAAATTTCAAAAACTTCACTTCAACACTCTTCATATCCTCACTCAAGCAGTCTCGCTTGCTTTCAGCTTCCGTATACAACTTTTTTTCGGCTCCCAACTCTGATCCAAGGCTCGCAAGTCTTTTGAATCTGTCGCGCAAAAAATGGACATCCATACCTAAAGTCTCGCCAAGGTTTCATCCAACATAGCCAAATCATCTTCAAAAGTTGTACCAATTTCGCAAGCTGTAATCGCATCAGCCGCTTTTATTGTTCCCCTAATGATTCCAGCCGCAACTTTACTGTTGACAGTCTCTAGCAGGTGTTCGTGCAAATACGCCTTCCTAGAGCAACATAGGTTTAACTACTTCAAGCGAGTTGGTACAGAGAGCTGAGAATCAATGGTTTCGCCATTAGCGATGATGTTGAAGTTCTCGAAACTGCTAACTTGGTGAAGCTCAATGTCCCTGTCAGCAGGCTGTGATGAACCAGGTCCAAGATCAGAATTTGGAACAGTGTCTAGAGGAACAAGCCTATGGCCTTTTCTATTAGCAGGTTCGCGTCATCTTTTCTTACAGCCTGAAAATTCAGCATTAAATGTTAAGAAAAAATTAAGGTAGGTTTGGAGCTAACATCGTGAGCACTGAGCAGCCAAGTTTGATGTTGATAGATACCTTCATTTGCATGGACGTTAAGACTACTTGAACATTTAGCAGCTTCGACTAGATTTGGATCATTTGTGTTAGCAATTGGTGCTCCCATGTGGGGTGCCCAATGCAATTATCATAACCTTATGGGGTTAGTTGCACTAATGCACAAACTAGAGGGGTTAGTAGCTAAGGCTCAAACCCTAGGGGTTTATGTGCAAACCTAGGAGAAGTTTTGCCTATATAAGGAGGCAGCCTCCTACACATTATGGAGTGCTATAGTGCTATTATGCTAAGGCTAATAGCTATTCCAGATAATAAAGTTACTCTGTCTAGATTCATACTAGTTGTAGAGAACCCTAGTCTCTCTCCAACTTCATCCAAGGAGGTGGAACGTGGTGTGGAAATCAGTGTTCGTCCTTGAGATTCACACTAGATTGGTGGGAGCAAGATCAAGGAGGAGGCGCGTGAAAGCAAGCAACAACCGATCATCCGCTGCATTAAGGAGCTTAGGAAGACAAGGTAAACAGATGAATCTTCCGCTATAATTCATGTTGTAGATCTGTATGTGATAGATCCTTCCTGCCCTTCATTGGTATCCGAGCCATAGGCTTGTTTTTCGTGCCTCGTTAAGCGTTCCCGAATCTGTTTAGAAAATCGAGTTTCTGAAATTTCATAATCAGTAGACGAAACCTATATGGTTAGGTAGGGTTTTTCACGAGGATTCCAGATATATAAATTTTATACTTTTTGGATTTACGGTGAATTAGTTATGAATTTTTAAAGATTCGGAACTGTATTAATCTGGACTGCTAGATCCAATCAGTAGAACAGGTTTTTCAAAACTTGTTAAAATTGGATTTTGACCACATAATCGGGATCAGGACGAAACGGGGATCCCGAAAAAATTAATTTCGTCGAGAACGGAGCACGGGAAGGTGGCGCGTGGGCTTCACGCGCTTCAGACGCCGCCTCCACGCGCCACACGCGCCAAAGGGCTGGCGGCGGCTGCTGACGTGGCCCTAGGACAGACGTGGCAGATGACGTGGCGGTGCCACGTCAGCAAAAAGGCTGATGTGGCGATGACGTGGCAGACACGTGTCGGCTGGCGTGACAGCTGACGTGGCGATGACTGGCGGGGTGACGTGGCGACGACGTCACCATAAGCGCTGACGTGGCATGCTGACGTGGTACATGGCCGACGTCGGCGCGTGAGGGCGCTTGCGGCCTCCTCCCGCCGTCATTTTTCGTCCGGTTTTTTCCTAGGGACTCCAAATTAAATTTCCTATTTTGTGGATATTTTTTCATAATTTTTGGAGAGACGGAAAATTTTAGTAATTTCCAGATTAATTAATTAGTGTTTAGCACACTTCCCGAGGCAGTTTGACGACCTTAAACACACTGTTTTGAGCCCAAATTTTTTCTTGAGACTTAGGTCATTTTTCCCTACGTTTTGCCATAGGTGGTGAGACCCTAAGTGGTAGGGAGCAATTTTCAATCTTTTTAGTTGATTAGATTATTGCTTATTAATTTCCAGTAGTTAGAGATTAATTCTGGAAATTTCCAGAAAATTCCAGTATGTTTATTATATTGTTATACATGCTATTGTGGGTTGAATGGATGTGTTTGGTGCATGGATGTGGCATAGATGTTTTTATATTTTGGTTTTGGTTTTGGTTTTGGTTTTTGTTTTTGAATATGTAATCAAAATACGGCCTGCGAGTCGTGCCTCTCTATACTCTAGTGTCTTCTCTTCTCATCCACTCGCCTCTATGAGGTTACTTCTTATTAGAAATAAGATAGTTAGTAGAGATTGAAGATTGAAGCTTCAAGAGAGGTGGCCAAACCAAAAGCTATGGCGCAAGGTGCATGGAGCAATTAGATGGTCTAAAGGAGCCTCAAGCTTGGAGTCCTCAAGTAGGCGAGATGGCATGAGATGGAGTTCAAGACTTGCTCAAGAAGTACTCTCAACAGTGGGAGTGCACCTTAGGGGCCACATCCATTGCATATTTATTTATGCTTATGCTTGTTTTATGTTATAACTGCGTGTGATTGGATATATATGTTTAACCTCGCATGCTAAAGAACTAAAGCAAAAGAGCTCACATGATGACATGATTAAAATTGATAGGAAATCACAAGTGATGAGATTTGATTCCTAGGATATACGCTAGGTTTTGGTGGAGTCCTTGTGAGGAACTATTAAGCTTTAATCGATGTCACATGTTATTTTGGAGCTAAATAAATGCTAGTGATTAACTTCCACAATGTCTCTATCAATCGTGTCTAAATCTAAACTGTAAAGGCTAAATGGTGACGACAAACGATATGATGAGTCGTCGTACTATGTAACCATCCGTTGGACATAGGTTGTCAACCACCTACAAACATGGTCGAACCTGTGATGAATAAGTTGTCACAGCAGCACATGGACATTATCTTTAGGCTCACCAATAGTGGGAGGCAACAGTCAAGATAATGTCATGGAGCATGCTATGAAAAGGCGGGGAAATGACCTCATCAGCATGTACTAGACCACTTTTAAAATTTTAGGAAGCCAAAGAATAATCTTGGATCCATCTTAGCCATTTGCGTACATAAATTGTGAGTAATGACTCACAATAATCCTACCTTAACTATGAGATATGGCTCATGTCATAATATTGAGCACTCGACTTTAAAGTCTGAGATTGATGCCATGTATGATAAGAGAGTTAAGGGTTGTTAGGTACAAGCTATCCGATTTGCAATATGTTGAAATCTCTGCCACGTTTCATGAAACGTTATATGACACACTTTGTAAGTGTCAAGATGTTTGGATAAGGCCAAACATCACCCTGTTCTAGGATCTAGGCAAATAAGTTTTGCTAAAGAATACTAGTCCAGCATACTTCGGATGCCTAAGCAATATATGGTTGCTAAAGGTTGTTGGAGAAGTATGATCATACTTAGTGAAGTATGATAGGCAGATATGGTCCCTAGCCCGGTATTAGGACCAAGGCAACAGGTGGGGCAAGGGTAAGGGAATTTAGGGGCAATATTGGTATAACGCCAGTATTTCCCAAGACTGGCAAACGCAAAAGGGAGCAAAGGAGTTTTCCTAAGACAAGAGAAAAGGCCAGACCTGGCACTAGCTTCTCGTCTAAGGATCCGAAGGATTATCTTTGAGGGAGTAGCCACCAAAATTTGTTTTGGTCACAGTTTTAACTTAGGATATGGTTATATCATGGTGTTTGCGTTCTTAAGATTCTAGCATGAGTGACGCCTCAGAATTCTTGGATGTCAACTTAAAGGTATGACTTAAGATTCTGATATGTGGCGCGCTAGATTAAGACACACAATAACAGGAAAGGATGTTCAGGCTAGCTAGGGCATGCCTGCTTGGATTTTGCCCAAGGTACCCTTACCTGTGTGTGGTTCTTTCCGGACATGAAAGGCAACACGCAAATCATCCAGTAGAGCATTAAGGACTACTGAGTCTTTATATATTCTTCATTCTGTTGTTGTGTTCCATTATTTGTAAGAGCTAAGACATGGTGCTTACTGTTCCATCACATTCGTAGATGATTGTCCGCGTCTCAACTGTGTGTGCTTGGGCCACATAAGTCTGAGGCAAACCGTCTGGATAAAAGGATATGTCCTTGGCCAGAATGAGACTGGAAGTATCTATCTTAGCAAGAGCTATGTGATGGAAAGAATAGTAAGGCAGTTGGCTATTCCCACGCCTCAGCAGGATGCTGTAGAGAATAAGAGGAAGAGGATACTGTAAGAGATGGTCTGATGTATGATAGAGCGTGCAAAGTACAAGTTCCCTATTTGGAGGAGACACATTGCTAAACCACTATCAACATACGCAACCATAAGTCCACCAAGTCTGTAGCCACTACACCCTACGAGATGTGGACCAAAAGGCAACCTGAATGAGTTCACCTTAAGCCATGGGGATCGGCAACTTATGTACTAACTAAATTTCAAGTCAGGAAGAGGTTCGTTGAGAAGTAAGTCTCTACGAAACAGAAGTCTCACTAGAAGACACCGCATCCCTGAATGATCAACAGGAAATAGTTCCTACGGATCTTCAGGACAGTGGGAGTAACGTGCCTAGTGAACAGCCCATCATAGATTATGACTATGTGGAGGAACCCTCTTTGCGTAGGAGCGCTCTTTGGAGCATATCCCGTCGATGAATTGACATCGAAAGGAAGACCATAAGGGTCACCACGCAAGAGAATGATGAACCTAGGATATTGTCCCAGGATATTTCATCACCTGATGAGAAGGAATTTGAAGTTAGACCCTAGATGGAAGAAACGTATCTTCATGGAGTAACGTATCTTCTTATGCTATTCGGAGCAATCTAGGGGTTGCGTATTTGAAACACAACAGCCAATAGGTAGTGCAACAAAATGGATTCACGAGATATGTGATCTCTCATGTGAGATGTCCATAATTAAGGGATATGTTCGTAGAGATGATGATCTCCACGAGCATGGAGGATACCGCTGGAAGATACCCGTTCATTAAATCGATTATGAGGAATTAGTCCCTCAAGGATATTTTGAACAGTGGGAGTGACTTTCCAATCTGGGTGCCCATCCATAAGGGATGAGAGCAAATGATGATCCTCCTATGCAAAGGAATTGCTCATAGGAGCATACCCCATCGACTACTTGAGATCGAAGGGATGATCTTAAGGATCACCTTGCATAAACGATAGGATAGAATACTAGGCCTTATCGTTCCCTAATTATGAAGAATGAATAGTAAGCTTTACAGGATAAATTAGAGTCTATAAGGGGCCAACCGAGTTTAAGGCTAGGTTGACTTTCCGACTGGATGGAAGACTATTGGAGATTAATGGATTTCCAAGGTCAATCAGAGACCCAGACGGAAGCGTGGTAAGGCATACAACTTGCGTAGAAGCGAATAAGTCTACACTCATTATGAGGATAGACATCGACGAGTTTGAGTCGATCCGACGAATTTGCTTTGGTTCAACGAGGTATCCTTCCCAAGGCTTTGGGTAATAAGGATTACGTTGATTCGCTTGGTAGCATCAATAGTTGTGGATCCATTCTCGATAGACGTAGCGACTGAATTTCTCAATGGAGAAATCCTAGAGGTGACTAAGGTCAAATGCACAGAATGTATGCAAGCTATTTAAGTCCATATGGGATCTTATGTAGTCCTCTGGACAGCAGTATTTCATCAGGGATCGTTTACTATATGTTTACGATAACAAATGGAAACCGCTGTGAATTACTCTCACTAGTAGAGAGTTAATAAGCACTTCACTTTATATCGATGACACACTATTGGCTAGTGGAGCTTATGGATTGTTCGAGTCCCCTACGGAGTAACTGTACTCCCGTAGCTCAGTGCAAGTCTTTACGAGCCTAGGCATGTGCACTAAAAGACACCATATAAGAATGACCAGACGACCAGAGTGCCCGATGCATTAGGAGTCTTTTATGCACTATGGTGTATACTTAGACGTAGCGAACGTTATGCAGTCGGAAGAATTGGGTTTCATGATATTCCAATTTAAGACACAAGATTGCAACCAAGAGGATACTCTATATGATGGATCACGTGCTATGACTATCGAAGATGATGCTTCGACTAGTTAGCCATATATGCTAACTAGGGTGGGGACCTAGATGCACATGGATCCAACTCAGGCTATTGTCCATGTTTGATGATAGACTCGCATGGAACAAATGCAATGTAAGTGTTGCATGATTGTATTGGACCGCTCCATTGACCATGGAAGCGAAGCACGATTGCCTGTTCTGCCATAGGGCAGAAATGTGTTTGACCGAAAAGGGTTTCTTGTAAGCTTATGAGCTACCAACAAACCTATTACCATGAGTAGTGTTAGCATACGGCTATAACATTGCGGTAAAAACAAACACATAGTCGAGGGTACTATTTCACAAAAGGTGAAATAACTACCTAGAGAGTAATCCTGGAGTGGATCGACTATGGGCCAGGATGTTGGCTCATCCCATTCCTAAACCACATGAGAGTCGTCCTTGTGGATCTCTTTTAGAGAATTGGGACTTTGTAGTCGATAACTAGAAATATGATTGATGAGCACATGAGACATTGATTGACTGGATTTTGATTGGATTTGTTTTAAGCAGCATGTTATTTTGATACATGTATGATATGTTACATTTCCTGTACTAGCTTAGAACATGTCACGCAGACACTAGGTTGTCTCACTCACACGAGCAACCGCCTTCGCAATATCCTGGATATGTCTGGGTGTGGCGGAAGATGAGACACAATCCCGATAAGCGCTGAAAGCCTGTGATATGATATGAGATGCCTTCTTCATATGAGCATATGGCCTATGATAAGAGCTTGATGTCTATCAGTAGAGCTAGGAGCCTGTCAGACTGATTCAACTGTCGCATTGGAAATAAGTTCCAAGGTGAGACTGGTTATGGCCAATCGAACATGGTTATTACCCCGAATCATGTATAGTCTGTGTAGAAGAAGCCAGATGCGAGAGCTGATAATTGTTCACAATAGTGTGACATCGCAGCACTCTGGCTGGTGGCCATAAGGGCTACCGGATAGACATCTGCATAGTGGTCCTTTGCAAGGATAAGACATGCGCTCTGATCAGAGTCTAAACACTATGGCGCATATTCCCCTTTGAATAACGCGCGCTTATGAGTGACCATGAGGTGATGAGTAGAATTAGTCCCTGGGATTCCTCATCGTGTGAGCCTCGTCGATCACATAAAGGTGATTGACACAGTATACCCTTTGTACTTACGTCTGTGTCATGAGGAGACGGGTCGGTGGTGCTACTTTGGCGTGACACCTTACGGCTATGGATGATTCGGCCTTCCGGACACTGCTGGGAAAGCAGGTGAGCCGAATCTGAGTGACACATGTATGTAAGGAAAGATTCTCGTTGCATCGCTCTTTATTATCTTCATTGGGCCCACCTGCAAGATCTTATGGGATCATGTAGGATATGAAAATATAAAGGAGATGTGGACTCATTGGAGCATGGCCTTCGGGACAAGGCAGGTGCTCATGATCCACGAGATGACAATCGGAGGAATCAGGGGAATACGAGAGTTACGGAGAGCATTATCACTGTTATATGTTTTAAGGGTGCCTTCCTGCGCTGGCTATACGAGTTTGGTATGTGGATCTCCCAAGAGGGTGCCTTCCCATGCTGGCTATACGAGTTTGGTGTACGGATCTCCCGAAATGCAGGTACTCTCACCGGTCACACGCCACGGCCACACAATACTCTTTTGTAGATGATAGAAAGTTGGAGATTGATAGAGACTGGATAGATTGTGCAACCCCACTGTGCGAGTGGGAGATGTTAGCAATTGGTGCGCCCATGTGGGGTCCCCGATGCAATTATCATAACTTTATGGGGTTAGTTGCACTAATGCACAAACTAGAGGGGTTAGTAGCTAAGGCTCAAACCCTAGGGGTTTATGTGCAAACCTAGGAGAAGTTTTGCCTATATAAGGAGGCAGCCTCCTACACATTATGGAGTGCTATAGTGCTATTATGCTAAGGCTAATAGCTATTCCAGAGAATAAAGTTACTCTGTCTAGATTCATACTAGTTGTAGAGAACCCTAGTCTCTCTCCAACTTCATCCAAGGAGGTGGAACGTGGTGTGGAAATCAGTGTTCGTCCTTGAGATTCACACTAGATTGGTGGGAGCAAGATCAAGGAGGAGGCGCGTGAAAGCAAGCAACAACCGATCATCCGCTGCATTAAGGAGCTTAGGAAGACAAGGTAAACAGATGAATCTTCCGCTATAATTCATGTTGTAGATCTGTATGTGATAGATCCATCCTGCCCTTCAATTTGCTTTCATAATATGGACCTGTGAAAGTTTGCATCAACAAAGGTCATCAATCATAATCAAGCTGAGCAATAATTCTTTACCAAACTAATGGTCTGGATCAGATTTTATAGTTTCCTCGGTTTTCATCCTTTCCCTCACTTTTTTTTCACAATCGCCAGCAAAATTCTCTGGCAGTTTTCCTTCTTCACTTTTTTCACAATCATCAGTACATTAAGTTCTTCCCTTACCACTCTATTCCTATTTTAGTACTATTTTGTATATAGTTTCTTTCGCTGATTCATCTCTTGCACCAGTTCATTCGAAATTTCTAGGGTTCTCTTCGGGCTTTCGATTGAAAAATGGGGGTTTACAATACTTGGCTAGAAGAAATTATTCGACGTCTGTTTTGTGTGTGTGTGTGTGTGTGTGTAGGGGGGGGGGGGTTATTGAAATCATATTTGCTTGAATTTTCAGGTTTTCCAAATTCATCAACGTATGTTACATTAACTGATTGAAACTCGACCTGGCATTTCAAAAAAAAAAAAAAAAAAAGGCCCAAAACACCTAAGAGATACATGGGACACGCATCTCCATTTGGGAAACGTCTGCGAGACGTACAGAAAGTTAGACAAAGCTGTAAGACGTCGACTTGCCTAACCAGATCAAATAATCCTTCCTCTCGTCGTCTTGGTCAAAGAGACTTTGCGGCTAGGGTTTGTGAAGACAGTTTAAAGATGAAAACATGAGATAGTTTTTTCACCTCTTCCTGTGTATTTTTTAAAATTTCAATAAACACCATAATAATTTGTTTGTTTTTTTAGTTACTATCTTTTGGACGCTAAGTTTCAACTCTTACAATGTACTTAGTTTTTAAGAAATTTGAGTAACTTCAAATTTTTGAATCCTATATATACGCATACGGCATGACGTTAAGTTTCAGCTCCAATATTCCCTACAACATAGGTGTCACCAGAAAAGGATGGCAACAACCACCCGACCCTAAGAGAAATGAATGAGTTTAGCAGGGTAGCCAATTCGAGGCATGGATTTCCTTGGCACACATGCTCGTCTTTGAAAGGTGCTCTTTTACCAACGTCGCCATTCACAAGAATAACATTCTTACTTCCTCTGTCCCATAAAAGGCTGTGTCCTCTCCTAAAATAGATGTTCCTCATTAAATGTTGTACTGCTAAAAACTTGCATACCTTTCCAATTTACTTCTCTCCATACTTTTTTGCATATTTGTACTTTTTCTCTTGCTAAGAAAAAGTACCCACCATTCCAAAGGTTATTTACGTAAAGCTATCAAGTCAAAAGCATCTCATAAAAGTTCGTGAATAGTGAAACATGACATCCCTTTTGTAACGGAAGTCTCAAGATCGACCAAGTGTGAAGTGACTATAACCTCCCTCCCCACTCCGAGCTTATTCTCTCGCCAGGTTGGATATTAATATTATTCCGAACCACATAAGCTCAAGGTCAGAATTGCCCTATCTACACTATGGGAATCCAGATACAGCAGTTTCATGACCCTAGAAGGCTAAAGCTAGATGCAGGTACTTCTAGGAGACGAAAAGGTTATACAACGGAACATCTATCAAAATCGTAAAAATGTGACCTTTATGCTCCAGAGTGTGCAGTTTTTCTTCTTCAGTGGGCATATTTTGGCAGCACAACGTCAACCTGACAGTTGGTTGAGCATACTCGTGCTGTTAGCATGTCCATTTGAACTCCTATCATCTCCTCATGGGACAAAGAAGAATCACCAAAACAGATCTTCATTCTCTCCAGCACTCGGGCAGTGCTAAGAAAATATTTCACCAGCTTGACCTCATCTTTTGCTCCTTTGAACTCGAGGAACGAAATTTCAGAAAGGTGGGATGATAAACATGTAGGAACCAAATATGGCAGACGACTATGAAATCTTTCGTAGCACTCCAGGTGGTTGGTAAACACCTATTAAACAGAGAAGTCTTAGTTATTAGTTGTAAATTATAACCCTAGTGAAAAGAACACCAAAAACAAGAAAAGACCATCAACTTCTTCATGACCTCCTCGGGAAAGTGAAGTACTCGAAGGATAGGTGTTGAATCAAGCTCAAACACCAGAAATGGAGAATGAAGAAGAAGAAGAGAAAGGGAAAGTTCTCAGCTGAAGAAAAGTTCTCAATCCATTTCTTACTGCAAAAGAAAACCACACCGAGGCTTTATATGACCTCTCTAACGGCAAGAGACAGGTAGCCAATTAGAGAAGGACACCTGGCTAATTACAACTTAATGATAATTGCTAAATACTGCTAAATACTGGGGTAGAAATGAAAATACATAAAACTTAATAATAACATGAAATACGGTATGGGACTTATATTTTAACACCCCCCCCCCCTCAAGTTGGCCAGGGCTTAACTAGAACTACCAACTTGCTGATTAAACCTTGAAACACAGGAGCTGAAAGAGCCTTTGTGAGAAAGTCTGCAAGCTGGAGAGGTCCTGGAAAATGGCTGAGCTGAATAGTCTTGGCTTGAACAAGATCTATGACAGAGTGACAATCCATCTCTATGTGCTTAGTGCGCTCATGAAAGATAGGATTGCTAGCTATATGAATAGCTGAGCTGCTATCACAAAACAAGCTGGGAGGATCAGAAAGATGAATATTCAGTCCTTGAAGTAAAGAGAGTAGCCACTGAATTTCACAAGCAGTTGAACAGATCCCTCTATACTCAGCTTCAGAAGAACTATGAGACACAACTTTCTGTTTCTTTGATTTCCAGAAGATGAGAGATTTTCCCAGAAAAATCAGGTATCCAGTTGTTGATCTTCTGGTGTCAAGACACCCTCCCCAATCAGAATCAGAGTAAGCTGTGACATGAAGATCTTTAGTGCTTGAGAAACAAAGACCTAGATCAATTGTCCCTCTCAAATATCTGAGCACATAATGGAGAGCAAACTGGTGGTCAATAGTTGGTGCAGATATGTATTGAGAGATCTTGTGCACTGAATATGTTAGATCAGGCCTGGAGTTGCACAAATAGAGGAGTTTACCAACTAGCTTTCTGTATTTTGTGGCACCTTCTTCTGTCAATGCTTCACCTGAAACTGCACTAAGATGACAAATAGGTAGCATTTGTGAAGAAGTAGGCTTACAACCCAGAAAGCCAAATTCTTGCAGAATACCATGAGCAAAGCTTTGCTGACTCATGAACAACCCAGAAACAGTTCTGCAAAATTCAAAGCTCAGAAAATAATGCAGATCTCCAAGATCCTTGAGTTTAAACCTCTCATCCAGCAAGACTTTGAAAGAGTTCATATCAGCTTTGTGATTACCAACCAATAGTATATCATCAACATATAACAATAGTAGAAGAAAACTACTATTATTGTTCTTTAAAAACAAAGTATAATCACTCTTACATTGTAAGAAACCAAGCTGCAGAAGAGTACCCGAAAACTTTGAAAACCATTGTCTTGAAGCTTGTTTCAATCCATACAGAGCCTTCTTGAGTAAGCAAACTGGATTTCTGATGTTTTTAGGAGCTAAATAGCCTTCTGGGAGCTTCATATAAACCTGTTCAAAAAGTTCTCCATGAAGAAAGGCATTATTAACATCCATTTGGACTATATACCATCCATGCATTATAGCAAGAGCCAAAACACATTTCAATGTAGGAAGCTTTGCCACTGGAGAGAATGTCTCAGAATAATCAATTCCTTCAGTTCGAGTGTACCCTTTGGCCACTAGTCTTGCCTTGTGTCTTTCTAAAGTACCATATGCCTTGTATTTGGTTTTAAAAACCCACTTGCATCCAACTATTTTCTGATTATTTGGAGCTGAGACTATGTCCCAGGTACCATTAAGCTCAAGAGCTTGAAGTTCATTGCTAACAGCAACTTTCCATTCATCAAATTGAGAAGCTTCATCATAGGTAAGTGGCTCTATAGGACACATGGTGTTTGTGATTGAGGAGGAAAGTAAAGTTCTCTTTGATTTGGGTTTGGAGAGAACAAAATCTTTCAAATGTGAAGGTGGTTTTGACACTGATAACTCCTTAATAAGAGTCATCATATGTACACTTTATATTTTTATTTGTGTGCGTTTCAGTTTGAAGTGACAAATTTCGGGCTTATTTGAGAAGAAAATGCGTTTTATGATGTTTTAGAGCTTAAACGTACAATCCGGGCGTTTCTTGAATAGTTTTACTTATGATTTGTATGATTTTGTCACATTTGATCTTTGCGGTAGTGTTCGTGTTGTGATTTATAGGAACATTGCATGATGAGAGCAATTGGAGAGAAGAAACGAGCTTCGGAAGTCAAGAAGAAGCAAGAGAAGCAAAGTTGGAGGAGCAGAATTGACCATCCTTCACTATTTTGATGATATCTTGAGTTCTACAAAACCTGTTATAGTGAGATTGGTGCCAAATGAAATTAGACTCAAAGATCTTTCCAACGGTAGGTCACGGAGCTCAATCAAATGTCGGACGAGAAAGATATGGTCCGGCGAAGTTGACACAAAAACGAAGAAAAGCTGGTAAATTTTCACTGGACCAGTGTGCACTCTTCTGGATGTATCTGGAGTTACACATACAATTTTGGAGCAAGGCCTACGCCATTAGAAAGTAGACATCTAGGGCTTTCCAAAGAAATAAGATAGGCCCAAAACGGATTCCGTATAAGGTAGAAAAGGCCCGCGCAAGATCAGCTTATGAAATCTGTCAGGGAATTACAAACTGGAGGGGCTGAAGTGCAAATTCGGCCAAAGTTCATTAAAAACGTGCCCAGGCCTTATGAAACGACTTCTCAGCCCTAGAACACAGGAGGACGCTGCTGGAGGAAGGGAGGAGACAGCTCCCAAGCCATTGGAGAGCTCGGATTCCCGCCGGATCAAGGATTCATCGTTTGATCTCTCTATCTCTCTTGTTTTTGATGAATACTTAGAAATTCTTCGTTGTATTCCCAACTATGAGTAGCTAAACTTTCTTCTATTCGGGATATCTCATAGGTAGCTAGGGTTTGAACACCATGTTGGTGATTTATGGATCTTTTTCATGCTTTTAGCTTAATTGAATGTGTTTTTCTTAGCTATGCTTGATTTATGTACTTAATTCTATCGTTTCTATTGTTTGAGCTCTCAATAGGATGATTATAGGTATAGGATGTTAGAGGAATCAACATTCTCTACCCGGAAACTTGAATCAAGCACTAGCCGTATCAAGGGTTGAGGAATCTTGCTAGTTAGCTAGAACTAAGAGTAGACCACAACAACATAATGCTTATTTGAACTTGAGTAGGCTAGAGGAATCAGGTACAAGAGTTTGAATATAGGCTTTTGTTGAGGAATCTTCAAAGCATAGGTGCTCGTTTGGCTAAGTAAAAGACGTTTGTGTTACTTGAACATAAATCATAAGTGGTGTGAGATCCCTAGTGAATTTGAAGAGATATCCTGATACTTGTCCCTCGTATTAATCTCACTTTTATTAATCAGTTTGTTATTTAAATTATTAGTTTAGTAAAACAATCCAATTGCTTGCCCACACGAAGTTAGTCATCCTAATTAATTCACGACAAGTCCCAGAGAAGAACTAGAAAGTGCTGTATGTATAGAGACTGTGCTAAAAACTCCACCCAGAAAATGTGTACTACTGTTGTTAGATGATTCATGCTTCCCAACTAATGGATTATCATAATGATGCAAAGAGGTACCCTCATAGGGACTTACTGATCCCACTTCACTCACATTGGAAGGCTTGATCCCTTGGAGTTGAAGTTGAGAGCTAATTAAAGAGGCAATCTGCTGACACTAAGCAGGTGTGAATTCCACAGAATTGTACATAGAAGCCCCTTTTTCTGGTGAAATAGCTACTGCAGCAGTGACATTATTTCTCAACTTAGGTTTATAATTGGCTGGATAACCATGAAGCTTCCAGCACTTTTCTCTTGTATGTCCAGTTACATTACAGTAAGTGCAACTCAGCTTACTCTTAGAACTGTGCTTGAAATTGTTCCCTTGTTGAGCATAATTGACCTTATGAGTTTCAGAACTAGAAACAGCCATTCCCATATTAGGATTAGGCAAAATTCCATGATAACCAGCACTAAGTGCCATTTGATTTTCATGTTGAATGACTTTAGAAAAGACATGATTCAAAGAAGGTGTAGGTTCCATAAGCAGTATCTGCTCTCTCACAGCTGAGTATTGATCATTTAGACCCATCAAAAACTGCATAGTTCTTTCTTCTTCTTGTAACTCTGCAAATGCAGTAACATGACCACAAGTACAGCTGGGAAGACATTTGTAATTCATCAATTCTTCCCATAAGGTTCTGAGTTTAGTGTAATACACTGTTACACTCATATCACCTTGTTTCAAATCAGAAATCATAGTTGATAACTGATAAATCCTGGGCTTATTGCCTTGAGAGAATCGTTCTAAAAGGTCAACCCAGATCTCCTTAGAGGTAGTTCTATAAACTACACTTGCAGCAATATCTGGAGAGATAGAATTCAATAGCCAGGAAATAACCATACTATCACATCTTCTCCAGATTTGTGCATATTCCGAATTAGGGTCTGGTTTTGGTATAGAACCATCAACAAATCCCAATTTATTCTTCGCATCTAAGGCGACATTCATGGATCTTGCCATGGATAATAATTTGGTCCAGTAAGTGTCTGAGAGACAAGTAAATGACCTGGATTATCAGAAGGAGATAGAAAATAAGGGGAAGAAGGATTTATACCTCCATTGACACCGAAGACAGCGTCGGTGGTGTTCATCGGCGGCGTGGTCGCCATTTGAAGAAGTTACAAGGAGGAACAGATCTGTGACCCAGAAATAAACTAGGTCACGCAGAAATTTGAGGAGAGCTTGAAGTAGATCGATCTCTAAGAGCAACCTGGCTCTGATACCATGTTGAATCAAGCTCAAACACCAGAAATAGAGAAGAAGAAGAAGAAGAAGAAGAAGAAGAAGAAGAAAGAAGAAGAAGAAGAAGAAGAAGAAGAAGAAGAAGAAGAAGAAGAAGAAGAAGAAGAAGAAGAAGAAGAAGAAGAAGAAGAAGAAGAAGAAGAAGAAGAAGAAGAAGAAGAAGAAGAAGAAGAAGAAGAAGAAGAAGAAGAAGAAGAAGAAGAAGAAGAAGAAGAAGAAGAAGAAGAAGAAGAAGAAGAAGAAGAGGAGTTCTCAATCCATTTCTTACTGCAAAAGAAAACCACACCGGGGCTTTATATGACCTCTCTAACGGCAAGAGACAGGTAGCCAATTAGAGAAGGACACCTGGCTAATTACAACTTAATGATAATTGCTAAATACTGGGGTAGAAATAAAAATACAGAAAACTTAATAATAACATGAAAAATACGGTATGGGACTTATATTTTAACAATAGGTGAATACTGAAGAAACTTGGGCAAGATCTCCCATCCAGCAATGTTGAAAATACCAAGGTTTAATTCCTTCAAGTATGTGAAAGTAGACATAGGAAAACTAGCTTGCTGATCTAATGCAAGATTAGTAACAGTAAAGCTGAGAGTCGTAACACTAGAGCATTCTGCCAATAGCTTAGCTATAATCCCAGTAGAAGCCAATTCAGGAACCGAATCTCTCGGTCTAACAGATATCGCGGCTGTGTCAAGCGAGTGAAACCGCCAGGGTTGAGTACCGAGAATATTCGGGGTATATTATCATAAAACCCGAGGGATTCGAGTTGCGGGGTTTCAAACATTAGCTTCAATCTATCTACGCGACATCTTCTCATTATCAATTTCCTCAATGAAGGAACAGAGATGTGAATAACGCGAAGATCACATCGTTTATAAAATCCCAAAAACACCATTTCCAAATCCCTCAGGCTGGGGCAGGCGGCGAGAGATCTGGCGAAAGAATTCAAACCCACAAATATAACACCATACATTACTATGGATGTCAGATTAGGGAACAATGATGTTGATTTAGGAAATACCATTTCGCGATTCAATGAGTACAAGTTTAAGCTACAGATTGATGAGAAAGGGCGAAGAACCTCAAGTGATGGTATCCCAAGGAAAATCCCAGGGAAGCGAAGTTGGAGGCTACGAAGATTGCAGGTGGGTGCAGTGGAAAAGCACTTGACGATTCGTTTGTTTCCGTAATTTTGTTCCAGGATGAGAGAGAGTTCTTCGATAACAGAGAATTGGGGAAGGATGTGGTTGAGCAAATGAGAGACGAAGTTTATAAAACCAGAGGCGTGTTTGGAGTCCGAGATATTGATACGGGGATTTGGGATTAAATAAAAGGAGTACCTCCACTTGGTGGAGAGGACGGCGGTGGCGGTGGCGATGGCGGATTTGGTGGGGAGTTTGGAGAGGATGAGGCCGATTACGGACTCCGGCAAGTTGGTGATTATGTCTTCTTCTGCGTCTTCCGCCCTCTGGTCGTTGCCTGTCATATATTTTTGTCACTTGACACTCTCACAGCAACTTCACAGTTGAATTTACCAAATACAAAATTACTATATCAATATTTCACAGCAGATTTTACGTAATATTTACCAAACAACATTTTATCAAGAATTCACAGCAGCTTTTCCACAGTGTTTTCACAAAGCAGCTTTCTACCACCGCCAAAGCATTCCCAAACTAAAGTTCACCCAAAAAAATACCGGAGTTCTTAACCAAATAATGGTGGGAGCTATGGCGCATCTTGGGACCCAAAAAAAAAACCGGCCCACCCGGTAGCTTGTGACACATAAAAAAGGACATGGACACTTTTTTGAAAAAATAAAAAATAAAAAATAGACACAACACATTGCGCAACACTCGTGTACCCAGTTTACGCCTATCTTCTCCCTCATCCGCAAGACAGTTATGGAAGATTTTTCGGCAGACGCCCTTATCAAAGTCGACAACGCTTGGACATCCGCAACTCCATTTGGAACCGCTGCAGTGCATCTCCCTTCTAGACGATCAGTTTTTTTGCCTACACCGAGCTTTGCACTGCTGACTCGACTTTGCAAAAGGAGCTTCTTGCTATCTTATATGGGTTTTAAGTAGCGCGTCACTTTCATTTCAGAATTGTTTTATTACACACATATAGTCTTATTTCCTTCATCATTCTACTGGAGACAAAGATGATAAAACAGACGGATCAAACATTGAACACAATATTTAACTTGGTTCTTTAACAAATTCGTTAGGTACTTTCAATTCATAGAATCTCCAAAATTGAGGATTATGCAGCTAAAGAACCTTAAAACAATAATTTTAATGTTTTTTTTTTATATTTCATAATCGTAATTCATTTATAAGTGAGAATATTCAAGTAGTTGGACTATAAATCTCTTTAAACTTTGTCAAATTAACCAAATTAATTACCTACAATCTCAACTCATACCAAATAAATTTTAATATTTAATTCAACTTTCTTTTTTAACCAGATTATTTTCAATCGATTTTCTAAATTTTCAGCTGATATTAAATATGACATAATTTAGAGAGAGTTTTTTTTTAGATTTTCTAAATTTTCAACTAATATCGTTGTAGATAGTGCTTTCTAGACACACAGATCTTAGCCACGTGGCGACCATCTAGCACACCTAGTTGTGCTCCACACACACTGGATCACCAGCCGCGCTGATCCACGTGGGGGCTGGGAGACAGGGCCCTCGCATACCACCACACGGGACCTGTAGGGATTTAGTGGTTTGGAGGCTAGAGTAAGTCCTGTCGCGCGCGAGCGACAACCAAGCCCGCGCGCGACCCCTAGTAACTGCTTTGAGAGATTTATGGCACGAGCTCCATAAACTCGGTCAACCCGGTCAACCTCGTAACGGTTCCGGTATACGCGGGTAACGTGCTGTAACGATCCCTATATACGCGGACGAACGTGTCGTTGTGGTTAAGCTAATTAAACCGCCATTAATGGGCGCATTAACCACACTACAACGGTCACATTCTCTGTTATATATAGGATCGTTAACCCTTCCATACAAGGGTGGAATCACCTGAGATACGCGAAAGCTCTGCCAAAATCCTGTCTCTCTCTCATACAGTGCTATTGTCTTACTCTCTCCCTACACACAACCTTACACTTCATGTGTCCTTTCTATCCCCTACTCTTGGTGTATATTGAATTCTCTCTGCAGGATTCTCTCGTACACATTTGGTGAACCCGACGTGAGTCTTACCATTGCAAGCAACCAAGTCTCATGAAGATGAAGTCAGTAACAGATCGCCCTCCACAGAGACCACCTCGGGAGAGGAGACCCGTCACACTCCTACGGCCGCCGGTGAGGCCCCGACGCTAGAAGCTTTGAACGCCACTATCCAGAATCAGGCAAAGGCTCTTAAGGCTCAATCCGCACAAATGGAACGGATAATGGCCATTCTGGGGACCCTTGCTCCGAATCCCACATCGACCGCTGCCGTCCCTCAAGGAGGAGGAGCCTCCACCACTCAAGGGATTGGGGTGACACCCACGCCACCTAACCCTAACCTGCAAACCTCGCCGGCAATGGCACAGTTTCCCTCAGTTCAGGGGCAAACAGCTCAAATACTACCTCTTACCACTCATATTCCTCAAACGCCAACTTTGGTACCCTATCCGTCTTCACAATACCCCTTGCCTCCTCCGCCGGCAACCTGGGGCAACGCGAATTCACAGTACGCTCCTATCCCGACCGCGGCATATGTGTCGCCTCCACCTGCAACAACCCTTCCTCCTGCTGCTGGGGAAGTGCAGCGGAGTGCATGACGTCGCTGCAGCGGCGCATAGAAACCATTTTGGCTAATCAACCGTTCGCAGATTCCATCATCCCAAAGGTTGACAATGATCCCTCTATTCCACGCGAGATCTACCTCATGCCTAACCCCGCCGGATACAAGGGTCCAAAATGGGAAAAGTTCGAAGACGTCAACGGAAACGCCCACGAGCATGTCATGCGCTTTATTGATGTGATGGGGCCATATGGGGCTGATCCCAAGTTGCTCATGCGCGAGTTCCCGAAATCTCTGGGGAACGCGACCTACAAGTGGTACAGGACGTTGGAGGCCGGATCCGTGAAGACCTGGGACGACATGGTCCAGAAGTTCTATACTAAATTCTTCCAGGTGGAAGAAAAGGTGACAATGATTCATCTCTCTCGCATGTATCAGAAGCGCGAGGAGGATGGAGTGACATTCATTAAGAAGTTCAGAGCCAAGTCCTTGGAATGCAGAGACGAAGTGCTTGAGGGCAGGCTCGTAGAAATATGTTTACAAGGCATGCGAGACGAGTACAAAGGTATGCTCATCAACCTACAAACTCCTACATTTTCAAAGCTAATAGAATGCACAAAGAACATAGAGCCTATAGTGGAGAGGCAAAAGAAGAAACACGCCCCCGAACGATCCCCGAGTGGAACTAATTTTAAAATTGGAAGGTTCAACTACAAGAGGGTGCACGAAGTTGAGGCTAATACAGTCTCGCCACAAAAGCAGCCCAGGGTTACAAATTTGGATGCGCCACCTCTACCCTGTTCAGTGGAGGAAGCGATGGACTTGTGCAAGCAATGGCGTAAAGACGGTATCTTGCCGCCGCTCGAAAGGATACCCTCCAAGGAGATGATGAGGGACCCAAAGTGGTGTGAATGCCACGGAAAGATCATGCACCCCACGACTGACTGCAAGAAGCTTAGAAACATGGTGAGCCGAAAGATGAAAGACGGTGAGTTGATTGTCAGCGACCAGAGGCAGGATGTGCGAAACAATCCACTGCCTGCCCATGCGGAGCAAGAGCCGAAGGGAAAAGAGGTCGCCATGATTGCGATTATGGACCTCGAAGAGATTGCGGAAGATGGTCTACCCATCGTTGCTGAAGTCTACAATGATGAAGACTACAGCATAGACACGGAGGATGAACGTGCCGATCGGATGAAGGGGTCGCACGGGTTCAGCAGGTTCTTCGATGAAATGAACTTTTCAGAGAAATGCCGGAAGGAAATGACAAAGGCGATCCTGAGGATAGCGGAAGACTACGAGGAAGATATCGTGGTTTCCAATGGGAAGGTTGTCAGAGCATCCCGCTCCACTGAAAAAGTCATAACCTTCTTCGCAAGCGACAAAAATACAGATGCGAGCCACCAGAAGCCTTTGTACGTGACGGCAGTAATCAATGGTGTTGAGTTCAAACAAGAATTTTTTGACGGAGGAGCGGCAGTTGACGTGGTCTCACTCAACACTCTGAAGTTGGCGGGAATCCCAGAACAGAAGATTGTCAGACGTCCATCCCCGCTGATGGGATTTGGAAGCGACTCCAGGATGACGATAGGATGGATCCGTCTGGGCGTCCAGATTGGCAAGATCAAATGTTCAGCCAAATTCTATGTCATCGATGCGAACACTACGTATCATATGATCATTGGCGGGGCCTGGATTCATCACTTCGATGCGATCCCCTCGACAGCTCACCAGGTGATGAAGGCTATCTGGAACGACAGAGTAGTGGAGATACCCGCTTCGGTAAATCCTTTTAACTTGGATGAGGCGCACCTCACCGAGGCAGTGTGGTTCACTGAAATTGCAGATGAGCAAACGCCGGGGCCGTTTAATCCGACTCCTTTGCCTCGATGGGAGGACATCAAGGATCAATCACCCGCAGGAGTGATGGTGACAAGGGAGGAGGCCAAGGAAAATTCGTCTGCGCGAGAAGAGGCACCGCGGATTGCCTATCAAAGAAAGAATGTTTACACCCTGAAAAGGATAGCAAAACATGATCCCGAAAGCAAAGAGATAGAAAGCTTCTACGCTAACGGGAAGAAATGTTACCGCATATGAAGGTGCGCGGGGATACCCCCACGCGAGCATGGGGATATCCCTGAGCAAATCAATCAAATCGAGCAGGTCGTAGAGTTAGATAAACCAACACCAGGCGTTTTAGAGGAGAAGCTAAAAGAGGCGCCCGAATGCATGGAGGACAAGCCCAGACCGCAACAGCAGGAGCTGAAGGAGGTATTCCTATGCCCAAGCGAAGAAGAGAAGAGACCTGTCTTTCTAAGTGCAGACCTCGCGAGAGAGGAGGAAGAAAGACTGGTGCAGCTTCTGACCGAGTACAAAGATGTGTTCGCATGGGAATACGATGAGAGGCCCGGTCTGGACACGAGCATCACCATGCACAGGTTAGATGTAATCCCAGGGTCTAAGCCGGTAAAGCAGAGCACAAGGAGCTTCAGGCCGGAGATCAACGTGAAAATCAAGCAAGAAATTGTCAAACTGCTGACTGCCAAATTCATCGAGCCAAATCACCATCCTACATGGTTGGCTAACATCGTGCCTGTGGTGAAGAAGAATGGGCAGCCTCGCATTTGTGTGGACTTTCGATACCTTAACCGTTTATGTCCCAAAGACGATTTTCCGCTGCCCAACATCTATCTACTCATCGATTCGACCGTGGGTCATCGCATGTTCAGCTTTATGGACGGCTTCAGTGGGTACAACCAGATCAAAATGGACCCTGAAGACGCACGGAAAACCGCGTTCATTACGCCTGTGGGAGTCTTCAATTACACGGTTATGCCTTTCGGACTCAAGAACGCAGGTGCGACTTATCAGCGAGCCATGATAGCTCTGTTCCACGACATGATGCACAAAGAAGTGGAATTTTATGTGGATGACTTGGTTGTCAAATCCAAGGAAGAAAGGGACCACTTGGAGGATCTGCGGATAGTATTCGAAAGATGCAGAAGTTTCCAGCTAAAGATGAACCTGATGCGCAAACTAACGTGTTGTTCGCAAGTATACGAATCTTGTAATACCGGGCGTAATTAAGCTCGGGTGATCGTTCCCACGAGGACTATTTCGGGTTTTTTCGAGAAATCAGTTTTAACTTCCAGAGTATAAAAGGAGGAGTAGTTTGTGATCGTGATTAACTATGAACTAAAAATAAGCAAAACAAAACGCAAATATTTTTTGTGACGTTTTTCTGAAAATCGTGAGAGTTGTAAATCTAGAGTTTGGAATACTAGGTCCAGGATCCCCTAGGGTTTCTTAGAATTATGTTCTTTGGTTTGTTATGAAAACACTCAGCAGTTTTAATTACCCATGCCACGTACCGGTTGTGCAGTAACCTTTCAGATTCCACACGCTGTCACGATCCTGCAGACTTTCGGGTTCCTGTTAAGCTGCCTAAGTCTGCAGTCTCGTTCTAAGTCTGCTAGGATTTCTAACCTGTCCTGATGGCCCGGGTCAGATTCTCTAACAGTTGGTCTATACGTTTTGGCTAGCCCTATCTCCCTTTCTCTGGTCGGTCTATCAGGGTAAGGTACTAAATCCTGTCTTTTCTTCCTAACCCTAACCTGACGTTTTCACCTACAGGCTCGGGTCTATA
The DNA here is from genome assembly GCA_023055425.1 of Linanthus parryae. NCBI lineage: Eukaryota > Viridiplantae > Streptophyta > Magnoliopsida > Ericales > Polemoniaceae > Linanthus > Linanthus parryae. The sequence continues at coordinate 100,927,648 of JALGPY010000006.1, read as the reverse complement.
GCAATTCTAGTTCGCGACTCCGATCATGCATAGACAGATATAATCAAAGACAGAATAACTGATAATACTGCTGAATTAAGATAACGTAATCATGAATTCATACTCAAACTGCAGAAATAATGTCTGAAAACGAAACCCTAGGTTCACCGAGAACCTAGGTAAAAGGTTTAGCTGTTAAACGACATAACTAATTAACAAAGTTTCTGACTTTAAAAGAGAGATTAAGATCAAACTAAGTCTTCGGATCTGGATGAGTGCTTCCGTGCTCTCCTGGGATGCTCAGACTTGTCCTTGGATGAATTGTCTTGTGTGTTCTGTCTTCAAAACGAGTCTGGACGAGTCTTTTTATAGTGCTGGCGAAGTTTCTGGAACTTGTCATTATTTACGAAACTGCCACTGCCCGAAACCGCCTCAGTTTTGGTGCTGTCTGCAAATAATACGCAGCCTGCTGCGTATAATACGCAGACAGGGTCTTCTGTCCCGTTCCTAAAACCGAGGCTTTCCGAGGGTGAAAATTGGCTAAAACGTAAGTTTTCCGGCACAAATGCACAAAAACCGAGCTATAAGATAACCCCTATTTGGGCGTTATCAAATACCCCCGCACTAAATATTGCTCGTCCCGAGCAATCCCCTTGCATACCATCCTGCTTGCATACCTCTCGGATTTTGCAAAATCGACCCTGTCCTGCATACACTACCTTTGCATACTCCCTGCAATTGCATACTCTTTCAACCTGAACCGTATAACCAGACGACTCGATAGAAAGACCGACTCGGATAGAATATACACAGACTCAATATACACGACTCAAAAATACTAAAACAGTTTATTTTTGGTGAGATTGGGCAATCTCAAAAACGTAACCGAGTGTCCTCAAAACCTCACCCTTTTTCCAGAAAATACTTCCCTGCAATCGATCGGTAAGTCTGGACAGATTTCTTTGGTGGATTTAAGCACGGGACCCGAGTACTGTTACTTTTGCTATCAACCTGAGCGAATCCCTAGCTAACCGACCATCCGAGCTATTTCCGAATCAAGGTTCTAAATCTAACAGGTAGGATATATATATATGTAAAGGTATGGCATGATCCTACTCGTTATGACATTCTCACAATTTCCCAAACTCACACCCCTCACCGAGTTCCCGAAAAACTGCGTGAAACACCTAAGTTTCTGCCATATCAATCTTCCTGTCCCTCGGTGTGTCTTCGCCGTTCTCGCGGCCACAAATGTGAAGCGGTGTAACTTGTCTCGAAAATTGTGCTACTCACTCAGCTTTTTGACTCAATAACATAAACAACATAAATAACTGAAAAACTGCAAAACTAGATCATTTCTTTTTTTTCCTTCTTTTTTTTTATATTTCTTTTTTTCTATATTATTTTTTTTTTCTTTTTTTTCTTTTTTTTTCTGTTTTTTTTTAATATATATTTTTCTGATTTTTTTTTTCATAATAACACTCTATATACACATAAATACACGAATAACAATAAATAAACTGACTAAAGCTGAGTGAGTAGAAATAAACTATCGTTGTGGGGTATGAAAGATGTCCTCATATGGAATACCCCCACACTAATCCTGAAGCGCTGATCCTGTAGTCGAAATAATACTGTGCAGTCCCACCGAACCTCCTCATCACCAAAGATGTAGAAAAACGGCACAACCACCAATTAACCTCTCAACCCCTCGGACCCCATTGTGTGCGGAAAGATGTCTCGCACGCGACTAACGCCTCCTGTGGTCACTATGTAATGCAGTGATCCACCTCCGCAAATTAATGCACTGTCGCCTCTCACTCACCCTGTCCTTCCCTCGAAAAGCGTGTCAATGTCGAAACTGTCCAAAACTGATATGCCATGAAGTGCTCCATCTAAAACCCTCCCCAACTCACTCCCTTCGTCATAACTCGTAGAATAGCCAACTAATCGACTGATGAGGTCTCAAAGAAGGCTTCCTAGGCTAAAGTGGCTAAGAATAAAAGGGGTAAATGGCTTCAAACGGGTTTACTAGTTGGACCTAGGGGTAAGAAACAGGACGTGAGGTCCCTTGATAGCCAATCACTCCACCGAAAGATGCGATGACCGTGACGGCGCCCGTGGGCGGGTTGTCGACTACCTAGATGACGGCGGTGTGGCAACTAGTCGGATCCTTAGCTCAGGTGATAACTACTTGCGGTTTCCAAGGGTCACTGGCTCTCACCTATCTACTATACCTCGGTGCAAGCTTTCTTTTCTGTCAAAGGATTTAATCTCAATTTCTTCCCAGTTTCTGTTATCTTGATTGCCCTTTCTCAGATTTTCTAATTTTTTTAAATTTTTTTTTGGATTTTCTGAAAATTTTGATTTTTTTTTTTAAATATACACAATGCAAGGCCAGAATGATGTGGTGGGTTGACTCAATTAAAGAAAATATGCTGACTCAAAAAATAAAATAAAACTGCAAATAAATATGAAAAAACGTGCAGACCGGGTTATGCAGACACGACTCCCACCCCCACACTAAGAGGTGGCATGCCCTCATGGCACTGACTCGTCTGGACTATACGGCGGGTCTGACCCGGTCTCGGACGAACCGGACATGCTGCTGGGTGAGCTGCTGGTCTGCCTGAATCTGGCACTACTAGACTGTCGTGGGTGCGAGCTCGACGACTGGCGTGACCGTGAGCTCGATGACTGTCGGGACTGTGTCCGGGATCCTGACCGACTGCTAGGTGGGTGTGGAACCGACGTTGTGGCATGCTCACTCGAGCTCGCCTCGTCCGACCAGCTGGTAGTGTAGTCACTGGAATAGGAGGGAGGGAAGATGATAGGCAATGGCACCTCTCGGCCCTCATGGCGGGCCGCCTCTCGCTGCTCCTCTCGGAGTGCAGTAATCGCATCGCCATGGTCTTTGGCTATCTTCTTTGTGGTCTTCTTGAGGTTCTTTAGGTATCGGAAAACCTTCCCTAACTTGTTAAGCACCTTCTCACCTAAAGACGCCTGGCCAGCACGGCACCCCTCAAGTCCCTCCTCAACTCGGGCCAACCTACGGTTCATGACCGAAAGTGGCGGTGGACCGGTCGGACCTCTCGTACCTCTCGTACTAGGTCTAGCTCTCTGACTCGGCCCGGCTCTCTGGCTCGGCTCCCCGTGGTCATGGGTGGACTGAGAACGCCTAAGTGTAGACGCTCCCGTCCCCCGAGTAGGTCTGTCCTGGGTCGATCGCCTCCTAGGGGCAGGGGCAGGCTTATCCTCCTCCATAGGGTCTGCATCAAGGTCGATGACTGGGTCATTCGGTCCCGGACCTCACCCTCTAATCTTCCTATAGGCCTTAAGAAGAGGAGGTTTCCAGTCACCCTCGAGCTCGGAGAGAGGAATCTGGTAATTACGAGCCAGTTGGATAATCAGGTTGCTATACCTGAGTCCCTTCCGGCTCGCTGAGGCATTCCTCTCCTGAATATAAGCCCAAATGAGCTGAGCTATATCAATCCGTCTCCTCATCATCAGACAGTACACTATCATGGTCGCCTCATTCTCTAGGTAGGTAAAGTGTTGGATCCCCATAATACGGTTCACCACCCATTCAGCCCACCACTTGGCAGGTTTGCACAAAAATCCCGAGTGCAGTTTCAGCCCCACGTTTCCTTCTTCCTCGAAGTGGGCCCCCGCGTTTCCACCTGTCAGAACCCGCAAAATTTCCCCAGCTGACGGAGGGTCACTCACAGCTAACTGGTATGCACACGGCTCTTGGGATGGTGGAATCCCGTAAGCCTGCCTAATAGATTCAGGGGTCTGCAAGATATAGTCACGACGGCAATAAATCCACCGCACATCAGTGTTCTCGGCATCGCCGGCATGCATAAGGTTGCAAAAGAATTCCCTAGTCAGTCTAGAACTCGACGTACCCTCAAACCCAGCTAGTGAAGTGCCAAAAATGTCTGCTCGACTGGCAAAATTCACCATCTGGATCGGCCTGCCTATCATCGTCTACCTCGAAACGGTGGTCCTTAGCCAACCTATAGTTCGGCTTTTTACCGGTCAGATAATAGTCATGGGCACGGTGGGTCACAAACCGATAACTGTCAAAGTTATGCGGTGTAATTTCGCGGACAGGGACATCAATCGGCTCATGCCGACGGTTCGGGTCAATGACAGGTTTGACTAAAGCCATGAAAATGCAAAAACGAGCAGAAACAGAATTCTAGAGTACGTGCGCGTGAAATAGTGCGTCTCAGCAAATAACCCCCTAAAAATCTACCAGAGGTCCACACGGCACGGAAACCGAGAAAAATTTCAGAAATAACGACCCGGCTACGGGTCGTGCTTAAAACTGAAAAATTAAAGAGAGAGTAGAAATTTGGACCTTCCCACAACGGGGGTGAAGTGCAGACTCCGACAAGGTTGTTGCCGGAAAACCGCCGAAAAACCGCCGGTACAGCCGCCGGAAAAGCTGCCGGAAAAAGTCAACTTTGCCGGAATGAAATTCCGGGCACACCCACACGTAGCCTTCTTCCTCCTCTTCAACGTTCCCTTCTGTGAAATTTTCCGGTTTGGCTTCAAACTCAACAAATCTGGGGTTTTTCCTCAAGAACACCCTTCACTTTCCTTCCACCCCCACACTAGCTCGGTTGGAATTTCTGAAAACCGAGAGTAGTTCCGTGCTCCTTGCGACGAGGGGATTCCAAAAATGCCTTCAATTTTTGATTCCGAGCACTTTTGAAAAATTGGTGGGTTGGTGCTAGAGAGGAATGGAGGTAGAGAGAGAGAGAGCTTGAAAGCAACAATGGCTTCCCCATGGCCGGACTCCTCCATTTAAACCCTAAGTGCCAAAATGACAAAAATGCCCCTGGCTTAAAATGGTCAAAAACTGCTTATTTTGTGCGTATAATACGTATATGTTGCGTATTTTACGCACACAGGGGTTCCGGGTGATCAAAAAAGTAAAAAAAAAAATTGCATTTCCTTCTCTGTCTGCGTATAATACGCAGGAAGCTGCGTATTTTACGCAGACAGAGAGGGAAACTGCATTTTTTATTTATTTTTTTTTTTTTTTTCAAAAACTGATTTTTCAGTGCTGGCTACGTATAATACGCAGTATCCTGCGTAAAATACGCAGACAGCCCTCAAAAAATTTTTCATTTTTTCCAAAAAAATTCAATTTTTGGTGCTGTCTGCGTATAATACGCAGAAAGCTGCGTAAAATACGCAGACAGCAGCAAAATAAATTTTTCAATTTTTTTTTTTTTTAGAAGAATACAGTTTATTGCGTGGCTGCGTATAATACGCAGAAACCTGCGTAAAATACGCAGACAGCAGCTAAATTAATTTTTCAAAAATTTTCAAAAATCAATTTTTCTTTGCTGGCTGCGTATAATACGCAGAAAGCTGCGTAAAATACGCAGACAGCAGAGAAAAATAATTTTCAATTTTTTTTTTTTATTTTTTTTTATTTTTTTTTTCACCTCAGTTATTTTGACACTGTGGGTATAAGGGGGTAATTTTTTCTCTCTCTCCTTTCTGTTTCTTTTCGTCTGCTTCTTCTGTATCTGCACATGCTGAATTTTCATTAAATACCCACTCATCTTACCTCTCTAAAAATTCAAAACTTAAAATAAAAAAAATAATTATTTAAACTTACTACGTTGGGTTGCCTCCCAACCAGCGCTTTGTAATTTACGGTCGACGGCCCGACCCAGTTACCTCAGGTTCGATCACGGGTCGTCGAAGTAGATTGGATCTACTTTGGCGACCTCGGCGTTCTCGAGATACGGCTTGATTCGGTTTCCGTTCACCCTGAAGCTTGAGTTGTCTTTTGGATTCTCTAGCTCAAATGCGCCCCATGCGAATATCTTCCTGATGATGAACGGTCCCGACCAACGAGATCTCAACTTTCCCGGAAAGAACCTCATTCTTGTGTTATAGAGAAGTACCTTGTCTCCTTCGTTGAACTGCTTTGGTGTGATACGCTGATCATGCCACTTCTTCGTCTTCCTTTGTAAATTTTGACGCTCTCAAATGCCGTCCTGCGGAACTCCTCTAATTCCAGCAGCGCCATCTTTCTCTTATCTCCAGCCAGACTCTCATCCATGTTGAGCAGTTTGATAGCCCAATAGGCCTTATGCTCCAGCTCAACCGGGAGGTGACACGCTTTCCCAAACACGAGCTGGTATGGTGACATTCCCAGCGGTGTTTTGAAAGCTGTCCTGTATGCCCATAACGCATCATCCAGTCTTATCGACCAATCCTTCCGGCCCAGATTTACGGTTTTCTCGAGAATGCCCTTGATCTCTCGGTTTGACACCTCTGCCTGCCCGTTAGTCTGGGGGTGATAAGGCAGTGATACCTTATGGATCGATACCCCGTACTGCTTAAGTACCCTGGCAAACACTTTGTTAATAAAGTGTGACCCTTCATCGCTGATCATTGCTCTGGGGGTCCCGAATCGTGTGAATATGTTGCGTTTCAGAAAACGCTCTACTGTCGCTGCATCGTTTTTCTGACACGCTATCGCCTCGATCCACTTTGTAACATAGTCCACTGCCAGCAGTATGTACAGATTTCCCATTGAAGACGGGAACGGCCCCATGAAGTCAATCCCCCATACATCAAAGGGTTCGACTTCCGGCCAAATAGTCAAAGGCATCTCGTCCCTGTGTGACGTACTCCCTGTCCTCTGGCATCTATCGCATCCCTGTACATAATCATGACAGTCCTTGAAAAGTGTTGGCCAAAAGAAACCTGACTGCAGTACCTTGTGTGCCGTGCGGGTCCCTCCGAAGTGACCCCCACACTGAGCCGAGTGGCAGTGCCTGATCATGTTCCAGGCCTCGTGGGTCGGAACACACCTCCTCAGTATGTTGTCGGCTCCTTGTTTAAACAGATACGGGTCGTCCCAGAAATACTGCCGGCTCTCAGAAATAAACCGTTTTCGCTGTGACGGGGTTAGGTCCTCGGGAAGCGTGCCACTCACCAAATAGTTGGCTATAGCATAATACCACGGTCTCCCAAGTTTGACCGCCATGATGTGCTCGTCCGGGAAGTTCTCCTGGATCGGTACCGGGTCCACCTCAGCATTCTCAAGCCTGGACAGGTGGTCCGCTACGACGTTCTCGACCCCCTTCTTATCCCGGATTTCCACATCGAATTCCTGCATCAGCAATACCCACCTCAGCAGTCTCGGCTTTGCGTCCTTCTTGTCCAGCAGATATTTCAGGGCACTATGGTCGGTAAAAACGATGACTTTTGACCCGACCAAGTACGGCCTGAATTTATCCAGGGCATATACCACAGCACGCAACTCCTTCTCAGTAGTGCCATAGTTGATCTGGGCATCGTTGAGCACCCGAATTGCATAATAAATCACATGGCACACCTTGTCCTTCTGCTGCCCCAAAACTGCACCGACTGCATAGTCGCTTGCGTCGCACATTAGCTCAAACGGAAGTGACCAGTCCGGTGTAGTGATAACCGGGGCTGTGGTCAGCTTCTCCTTCAGATGGTCAAAGGCCTGGTGACAAGCTGTATCAAAGTCAAAGGGCACGTCTTTTCCAAGTAAAGCGCAGAGTGGCTTCGTGATCTTGGAAAAGTCTTTGATGAACCTCCGGTAAAATCCTGCATGTCCTAGAAAACTTTTGATCGCCTTTACGGTTGTCGGATATGGAAGCTGTTTTATCACCTCGATCTTGGCCCTGTCCACCTCGAGTCCCTTGCTGGAAATTTTGTGACCCAGCACGATCCCCTCGGTGACCATAAAATGACACTTCTCCCAGTTCAGCACCAAATTCGCCTTCTTGCATCGGATCAGAACCTGTCCCAGGTGGTGCAGGCAGTCGTCAAAACTGTCCCCGAACAGTGAAAAATCGTCCATAAAGACCTCCAGATTTTTCTCGATCATGTCGGAGAATATCGCCATCATGCATCTCTGGAACGTGGCTGGAGCGTTACACAACCCGAATGGCATGCGCCGGAACGCAAACGTACCATACGGGTAGGTAAACGTTGTCTTCTCCTGATCTTCCGGGGCTATGCAAATCTGGTTATACCCGGAGTACCCGTCCAGAAAACAATAATAGGCGTGATGGGCTAGCCTGTCCAACATCTGGTCCATGAAGGGTAGCGGGAAGTGGTCTTTCAATGTTGCATCGTTTAGCCTCCGATAGTCCATACAGATCCGCCAGCCTGTAACCGTGCGCTGCGCAATCTGTTCCTGGTCCTCATTCTGCACCACCGTAATACCCCCCTTTTTGGGCACACACTGGACCGGGCTGATCCAAGTGCTGTCTGATATGGGGTATATGATTCCTGCTTCCAGCCACTTCATGACCTCCTTGCGCACAACATCCTTCATGTTCGGGTTCAGTCTCCGCTGGGGCTGAATCACCGGTTTCTTGCCTTCTTCGATCCTGATCTTGTGCATGCAGTAGGAGGGGCTGATCCCCTTAATATCCGCAATCGTCCAGGCGATTGCTTCTTTGTGCTCTCGCAAAACTTCCAGCAGTTTCTCTTCCTGTTCGTGAGATAGAAGAGAAGAAACAATTACGGGCAGAGTATTATTATTACCAATGTACGCATACCTGAGATGGTTCGGGAGCGGTTTAAGCTCGATTGCAGGTGGCTCTTTGAGTGACGGAACCAGGATCATCTTCTGCCCGCCATCTTCGTCCCGGTGCAAAGTGGTCCAGTCCTCGGCTCTCATGGCTTGCTCGCACCGAGTCATCTCCTTCTCTTCTCCGTACATGCTATCAATTTCTTCCCATAACTGATCCATCTCCTCGTTTTCCCAGCCATCATCAACTACGTCTATGGAGAAGATATCTTCGTGATCATAATAATTTGGCAGTTGCAGATTTTTGAAAACATTAAATTTAACCTTGTCCTCGTTAATCTGCATGGTCAGTTCCCCACTCTTGCAATTTATCATGGCTTCTCCAGTGGCCAAAAACGGCCTGCCCAGTATGAGCGGTACCTCCCCTGCCTCCATGTCCAGGATCACGAAATCTGCTGGAAAAATGAGCTCACCGACCTTCACCAAAATATCCTCGATAACTCCATAAGCCTGTTTTACGGACCTGTCTGCCATCTGCAGCATGATTCTGGTGGGCCGGGGCTCCCCGACTTTCAAACTCTTGAAAATCGTCAATGGCATCAGGTTGATGCTGGCCCCTAGGTCACACAGAGCCTTTCCTGTGTAAGCGTTACCTAGGGTGACCGGTATTACAAAACTGCCAGGATCTTTTCTCTTCCTCGGTAGCCCATTCTTCACACAGTTGCTCACTTCTGCCGTCAGGTTTATAGTCTCGAAATCGCTCATTCCCCTCCTCCCATACAAGATGTCCTTGAGGAATTTGGCGTAAGTGGGCATCTTAGCCAAAGCCTCGGAAAAAGGTATGTTAATCTGCAGCTGTTTGAACATCTCAAGAAACCTGGCGTAGTCCTTGCTATCGTCCCTCTTTCGTGTCTTCAAGGGGTATGGTACCTCCTTGGAGACAGGTACCGTTTCTGCATCTGTCTCATTCTGCACTGCATCCTGCTCAACCGAGCCCTTCGGCTGGGGGCGGTCGACTGAGCTGTTATCCTGGCCAAACAGTTTGCGTTCTACTTCTTTCGACTTTTCTGCGCGTGCGTGGCTAGGATACAGTGGATCCTGTAGTACTACTCCACTCCGAGTGGTGATAGCATTGATCTGAGCACGTGGATTATTCACTGTATTCGAGGGCAAGTTTCCTGGCTGTCTCTCCGTTAGCTGCTGTGCTAACTGCCCCACTTGTACCTCCAAAGCACGCAGTGACGTTTTGGTCGTCTGCATGTCGGCTGTCAGGGCGTCCATGTGCTTGAATCGGGACTCCATGGTTTGGAACATGGACTTGATCTCTTTCATCTGGGCGTCGTACTGCTGCGCAAATGGGACTGACTGAGCCTGCTGGGCCGGGACAGCCTGCTGGGCTGGTGGCCTGTGCTGGAATCCCGGTGCATAAACTGCTGCGTTCGGGTTTCCGTACCGAAACCCGGGATGGTCTCTCGTACCCGGTCGGTACCGGCTCGGGTCCCACTGCTGCTGTACGTAATTGGTGTCTTCGGTCCTTAGCTCCTCAATGGCTGTGTCCAGATTAGGTTCTTCGACTGTTGCAACAGTCTTCTTATCCGAGTAGACTTTCTTGACCAAGTCGTGAACGATCTTAGCCAGGTTGTCTATCCGGTCATCCTCTGCGGGTTCGGCTCTAGCCGCCATCCTGCGATCGTCAAACAGTCGGGTGTCCTGCTTGGCCAACTGCTTCATCAGGTCATACGCACCTTCTTTGTCCACGTGATACAGGAAGTTACCCCCGGCCTCTCTGTCAATCCTGTCGGCGTTCTCCCTGTCTAGGGCATGGTAGAAAACCTTCAGAATTTTCGCGTCTCCAAAGTCGTGGTTCGGGCACCGTTTGACCAATCTCATGAGCCTGTCCCATGCGTCCACCACCGTCTCCCCCATCTTCTGCCTGAATGACAGAATCTCGCTCTGTAACTGTATGACTCGGGAGGCGGGATAGAACTTTTCCAGAAATCTGCGACACACTCCTCCCATGTGGTGATGGATCGGGGTGGTCGGGATTCGAGCCAGTCCTTGGCTACTCTGTAAAGACAGTATGGAAATAAGATCAGCATGAGTGCCTCTGCTTCTACCCCCTTGTATCTGACCTTGTTGCAGTAATCTTCGAATTTCCCGATAAAATCGTTCGGGTCTTCGTCGGCCCTGCCATGAAACGGGCAGAGAGTTTGTACCGTCTGGATGGTGGAGGGTTTGATGTCGAAGTGTTCTGCGGTGATCTCGGGCACCACAATAGCTCGCTCATGCCCCCCGGTGGGGACTTCGAAATTCTCCACCAATGCCTTCCCAGACCGGTTATATGTTCTCTGGTTGCTTCGGGCAGCAAGTCCTGCTAAGACAAGTTCCTCAATGTAACGAGCCATCTGGGCTGGGGTACGTGTCTCTCGTTCCTGTCCACCGGCTTCGGTGTTCTCGGGTGGATCTCTCTGGTTGGTTGCCATCCTGCTTTCTCGGTTTCTGTGGTTCTGTTCGGTATACATTTTTTCCGGATTGTCGAGTGGTGTTACCAAACTGCGAGGCAATCTGGGCATCAACTGAACAGTCCTGAAAAACGCAGATTCAAAAAGCAGTGAGATAAAAGAAGAATAACGAAACTAAAAAATAAAAACTCCGAAAACTAATTCTGATAACTAAATTAACCCTAAAAAGTCCCCGGCAGCGGCGCCAAAAACTTGATGCGCAAACTAATGTGCTGTTCGCAAGTATACGAATCTTGTAATACCGGACGTAATTAAGCTCGGGTGATCGTTCCCACGAGGACTATTTCGGGTTTTTTCGAGAAATCAGTTTTAACTTCCAGAGTATAAAAGGAGGAGTAGTTTGTGATCGTGATTAACTATGAACTAAAAATAAGCAAAACAAAACGCAAATATTTTTTGTGACGTTTTTCTGAAAATCGTGAGAGTTGTAAATCTAGAGTTTGGAATACTAGGTCCAGGATCCCCTAGGGTTTCTTAGAATTATGTTCTTTGGTTTGATATGAAAACACTCAGCAGTTTTAATTACCCGTGCCACGTACCGGTTGTGCAGTAACCTTTCAGATTCCACACGCTGTCACGATCCTGCAGACTTTCGGGTTCCTGTTAAGCTGCCTAAGTCTGCAGTCTCGTTCTAAGTCTGCTAGGGTTTCTAACCTGTCCTGATGGCCCGGGTCAGATTCTCTAACAGTTGGTCTATACGTTTTGGCTAGCCCTATCTCCCTTTCTCTGGTCGGTCTATCAGGGTAAGGTACTAAATCCTGTCTTTTCTTCCTAACCCTAACCTGACGTTTTCACCTACAGGCTCGGGTCTATAGCAATTCTGGTTCGCGACTCCGATCATGCATAGACAGATATAATCAAAGACAGAATAACTGATAATACTGCTGAATTAAGATAACGTAATCATGAATTCATACTCAAACTGCAGAAATAATGTCTGAAAACGAAACCCTAGGTTCACCGAGAACCTAGGTAAAAGGTTTAGCTGTTAAACGACATAACTAATTAACAAAGTTTCTGAATTTAAAAGAGAGATTAAGATCAAACTAAGTCTTCGGATCTGGATGAGTGCTTCCGTGCTCTCCCGGGATGCTCAGACTTGTCCTTGGATGAATTGTCTTGTGTGTTCTGTCTTCAAAACGAGTCTGGACGAGTCTTTTTATAGTGCTGGCGAAGTTTCTGGAACTTGTCATTATTTACGAAACTGCCACTGCCCGAAACCGCCTCAGTTTTGGTGCTGTCTGCGTATAATACGCAGCCTGCTGCGTATAATACGCAGACAGGGTCTTCTGTTGCTACTTTTTCTCCACTTTTTGCTTGCTGTCTGCGTATAATACGCAGGCCCTGCGTATAATATGCAGACAGGGACCCATCTTGCCTTCCAACTTCTTCTCTCAGCGTATTTTCTGCGTATTTTCTCCCCCTGGCTGCGTATAATACGCAGGGGCTGCGTATAATACGCAGACAGGGGAGAAAACTTGTACAAAATCACCTCTCCCTCCTTGCTGCCTGCGTATTTTACGCAGGGTCTGCGTATTATACGCAGACAGCAAGGCAGGGTGCTCTTTTCTGCCTGTGTTTGCCTCCCGCTGCATTCCCGGGCCCTGTTCCTGCATAGACAACATGAACACACCCGCGATCATATCCAATAAAAGTACGGAAAATGCAGAAATTTATAAAGAGCAAATAACTGTCCCGTTCCTAAAACCGAGGCTTTCTGAGGGTGAAAATTGGCTAAAACGTAAGTTTTCCGGCACAAATGCACAAAAACCGAGCTATAAGATAACCCCTATTTGGGCGTTATCAGAACCCCATGAAATGCGCATTCGGAGTGACCTCAGGGAAATTCTTGGGATGTTTAATACATCGCCAAGGCATCGAGCCTGATCCCGCAAAAGTATCAGCCATCACTAGCATGACGGCGCCGCCCAATCAGAGTGCTCTGAAAACATTCTTGGGGAAGTTATCTTACCTGCGAAGGTTCATCCCTGCGATCGCAGAAATAATTTTCTGCTTCAGTGATCTACTCCAGAAGAATGTTGTATACAACTGGACCACAGAACATGAAGCCGCGTTCGGAAGGCTAAAGGACTTGTTGACGTCAAAAAGGCTAATGATCGCACCACAGCTCGGATCACTGCTCTTGCTGTACCTAACATCGACAAAGAGGTCTATAGGGGCACTTTTGGCTCAGGAATATGAGGGGCAAGAAAGGTCGATCTACTACATCTCTCGCATAGTGCAGCCAGCCGAATCAAGGTATACAAATATTGAGCGTCATTGCCTTGCCTTATTCTTTGTAATAGAAAAGTTGAAGCACTATTTAGCCTCGCACAAAGTGGTAGTGGTTACAAAGAGTGACCCCATACGGTACCTCTTGACTCACACTTCCACTGGCGGAAGACTGGCAAAATGGTATATGACCACTTCTCAATACAACATCACGTGCGTTCGAGCGCGGGCAATCAAGTCGCAAGCCGTGGCTGATTTGCTATCACAGTTCCCTGATAACAGTCACGAGCCCATGATCGAGGAAGAACTAGAGGGACCCGAGATATACGCAGTTGAATTGCCCTACTGGACGCTTCATTTCGACGGGTCGTCAACAAGGAAGGGTGGAGGAATTGGAATAGTTCTGAGCAAACCCGATGGAGAGGTCATACAGATGTCCACAAAACTCGAATTCGCGGTCACCAACAACGAAGCGGAGTATGAAACTATCATTGCAGGTCTTCGCGCAGCCAGGGCACTAGAAGTAAGCAATTTGACGGTTATGGGGGATTCCAAGCTAATCGTCAAATAAGCTTCGGGCGAGTATGGATTAAAGGAAGTAAATCTATTGCCCTACCGGACTTTGGTACAGAAGCTGGTGCAAAAATTCTGCGATGTTAGGTATGAGCATAAACCTAGAGCAGATAATCGGCATGCCGATGCTTTGGCCACTCTGGGATCTAAAGTTAGTGTAGACAAGTGCCCCGCGAGAATCTCGATTGAAGTACGAATGTCATCGGCGTTGACAGAGGATGCATGCGACGATGAATGCATGGATGATGCAGACTGGAGGAGGCCAATATTACAAGCCATCGCAGAGGGAACGAGTAAAGAAAACTGGGCATCCACCAAGGGGTATTGTATACATGACAACACGCTCTACTATAAAGGCCCGGGTGGAATACTCATGCGATGCGTCTCGCAGCAGGAGGGACAAGCGCTGTTAGAAAAGATTCATCAGCATACTTGCGGGGAAAGTGAAGTATCAATCTATCGAAAGGCCCAAAGGTATGGGATTCACTGGCCGGACATGTCGGCGGCTGCGGCGTTGATTCAAGGAAATTGCGAGAGTTGTGCACTGATCAAGGACTCTCTAACAATTGCTCTGGTCGATGACGATATGGATTGGAGAAAGCCGCTCTTCGATTTTCTCACACAGGGAGTCGAACCCGAATCGAGAAAAGAAGCCGAGAAACTGAAAAGGAAAGCAGCCCGGTACGTGGTGCAAGAAAACATACTCTGGCGAAGGGGTCACGAGGGAAACCTACTTCGATGCCTAGATAGTAAGGAATCACAAGAGGTGATGGACTTCTCTCACCAAGTGGAACATCAAGGAGGTGCGAAACTATGCAGACAGCTTCTCACAGTTGGTTACTTCTGGCCTACCATGGAGGCAGATTGCCGCGCTAAAGTAAGAAGATGCCAGGAGTGTCAATTCAAAGGCAACCTCGTACATCCCCTACCGTAGATCTACATGCGTTGGGAACACCATGGCCGTTCCACACTTGGGCTCTGGATTTTGTTGGCCCTATCTGACCAACCTCGCATGGGAATCAGTTTATTCTCACCGCGACCGAGCTGTTCACTAAGTGGGTAGAAGCAATACCGCTGAAGACAGCAAATGCGCTTGCTGTAGTCCATTTCATTCAAGAGAACATCATATACAGGTTCGGAATCTCTAACACAATTCTCTCGGATAATGTTACCCCCTTCGTCAATCGCCAAGTAGCTGCAAAGCTAGCAGAGTACAACATAAGGCAGATATGTTCTACTCCTTATTATCCAAAAGGGAATGGTCAAGCGGAAGCGACCAACAAGACACTGCTAAGAATCCTGAGCAAGATGGTTGCGGACGACCACAAGAAATGGGCTGATTCTTTGAACGAAGCCTTGTGGGCGTATCGAACTTCTCCGAGGACCCCCACAGGAGTCTCCCCATTTCTCTTGTGCTATGGAGCTGAAGCTGTTGTACCGGCGGAGGTAAAAATCAACTCTGCAAGGTTGGCCTTTCACGCACTATACGACAATCAGCGCGATCATGACTTGATTCTATTGGAAGAAAAGCGAGAGCAAGCTAAGTGGACTAATAAGCGGTACCAGGAGAGGATCGCTCGCGCGTACAACAAAACAGTCCAACGTCGAGACTTCGCAGTCGGGGACCTGGTCTTGCGTGCATCGGATCACTGCATGCGGGAGGCAGCTCACCCAAAGTTCGCAGCCAACTGGGAAAGACCATTCGAAGTCAAAGAGGTCTTTGATAGTGGCTACCGCAATATACAAAGGCTACATGGGATGGCCACAACCCCAAGCTCAGTCAACATGCGCTGGATTAAGAAGTATTATCCTTAACTTCTCTCATTACATGCGTCCGATTACAATGCCTATTTTATGCTTAGTTGTGACAGATTCATGCGTCGTTCCTCCCATATGAGGGACTTGTAATTTCGCCTCTCCCATATGAGGGTGTTTATAATAAAAGACTTCTCCCAAATGGGAAGAATTTTATGATTTTGGCTGTCTTTTATCGCTTCATTTACTTCTCCATTTCTTAATAACGAAAGCCTATTTGCTGAGATAGCGACACTAATCACATACGATCTTAATTGATCCCAAGCCTATCTGCCGGGATAGCCGCACTATGCAAATATGATCTTAATTGATCCCAAGCCTATCTGCCGGGATAGCAGCACCATGCAAATATGATCTTAATTGATCTCAAGCCTATCTGCTGAGATAGCCGCCATATTTAAATCTGATCTGAAGTGATCCTAAAGCCTATCTGCCGAGATAGCAGCACTATACGAATTCGATCTCAAATTATCTAAAAGCTTACCTGCTAAGGTAGCAGCTCTAATGTATGATCTTCATGATCTACGAATCTATCTATTAGATAGCCAGCTATAGCGATAATGCATCGTGCGAATACGAAACTACAAAGAACAAAATTTGCCAGCACGCATGCGAAACTACGATTTGTTGTAACAAGAGCATCAAATGATACAAAGCGCTTTATTATGAGTCAAAATGACTTACAATTTATCTGTCTAGATAGCAGCTTACAAGTGAAAGCTCAGACTGAGCTAATTACGTAGTCAAAGTGACTTACTATTCAGCTAGATAGCAGCCTACAGGCAAAAGTTATACAGAAAGGAAATCCTTACTGTAAAATGATCGGCCTACTGGACCTAACAAAAGCTATACGACATAATAGTCTGCGAACAAAGATATATAGCAAGAAAGGTCTTGCTATAAAATGAACGGCCTACAAACGCTACAAAAGCTATGCGATGCCATCTTCAAGCTCCCAGGATCTGACAAGGCCTCTGTCTGGTCTTCACCCCAAGAGACATGCCAGAGGAACCACCTGTTCAGGCGTATGCGGCGTTGAAGAACAGGCAAGCAGCAACTCCTGCTGCAGAAGGCTCCTTGTCCACGGAGACGAGCACAATGGCTCGCCACCCCGAGTTCAAGAACGTGGAGGCAAGTAGTTCTCCTCCGGGAAAGCTAGAGGAGAAACCCCCGTTCGTTACGAGTTGGTAAGAAGGTCAGTACGGCACTGCACCTCGCCGGGAGGCAGCCGAAAATACGACCTGCAAACATAATAGACGAAGAAAATTCTTCGAGCAAGCATGAGGTATTATGTGCATCTTCTTTACGATGGTTATGAAGATCAATAAGCTTCGTAATGAAGATCTTGAAAGCTATTTCTATGGCACAAAGCACAAACTCAGGTTTCACAACTTGAGATTGCCATGAATCAACAAAGGACAAGTGTTGAAGCCAGCAGTCGTAAGGACTTTGGCAAGCCACATTTTGGGATCAAGAACCCAAGCAGCAGAAGGCAGGGTTTATATAGACCCTACGGAGACCCTTCAGTTCCCCAGCTGAGTCAGCAAAGCTTGAAAAAGGGGTAAGAATCAATCACTTACGTCTTGAAAAAGGTAACATTCAATTACCCTACTAAAGGCTACGACGATTCGGTGGCGTGCCCTAATTAATGACGGAAGGTCATAATACGGAGGGACTTCTTAAGGAAAGCGTGCTTATCTGATAAGCAGTTAGCGCGAAAATCAAGGCGGACATGTCACCAGCTGACGTCATAATTGATACGCATAAAATATTCGAGCAAATCCCGGAAAGGGCAAAACGGGCATTCAAGCCTTGAATAAAAAAAAAAAAAAAAAAAAGAGGGAGAAACACTAGAAACATTACAATAATGTTTTAACATTTTTTTCAAAACAAATACTTGCTATTTTTCAAAATAAATCTTTGATCAGGGGGTCATTTCGAGAAAACAAGAGTGATGTATTTGTCAATTGGTCCACTTCTCGCTTCAGCTGCTCATACTTGGCGCTCATCTCATGGAAGAGCTTGAAAGCCTCTTCAGCCTTCTGCCTTTCCTTCTCTACCTTTTGCCCCTCAGCTGCCAGGTTATGGAAGTCGCGCTTCAAATTCACAGTTGCGCGAATCTGGGTGACTCTGTTGACAAGATACCCGAAGCCCAGCTTGCCTTGAACTTTGGCTTGAAGGCCTTGGCACATGCCGAAAAGCAGCTGCGCACTCTGAGGAGAAATGGTCGCAGGGGTGGCCGCATATAGCTGCTCCAAAATCCAGATGGCTTCAGTCAAGAACAGTCTTCTGTTAAAAGGTTCTATCTCTAGAGACCTCGGAAATGACCGAGGATAGGAGAGACGCATCCAAACTAGCCAATCCACATCAGCTTGCTTCAACCCTGATAGTGATGATTCAAGTTTAGAGCATAAAACTTGCATATGAACAAGTGAAAAATGCGAAAAATGGTAACCCAGTTCCTTCAAGGATCTCGCGCAAAGAAGGAATGCGCATTGCTGGAGCAGCTGAAGTCTGTCCTCGCTCCATTTCTCGTCTATCAGGTGCGAGCTCTAGCTCCTCATAGTTGGCCGGAAGGGTATAGGCCGCCACAGGCGCGATTGCAGCTCCCACCTGCGAGCTCCAAAAACTCCACGCTTGGGGAACCTCTAGAGGGTCTATCTCTGCTGGAGGAATGGCAACAGCAGTAGCTGCTGCTCGATCGGGAACTCCTTCAGGTGCGAGGGGCTGGCGAGACTCGGGAGCACTCATTTGAACATTCACATTTGCATGTGATGTTGTGTCTTCCACGACCTGCTCATGAACCTCAGCCTCAGCAGCATCTGTCTCCATCCCCTCGGCTGCAGCATTAGTATCTTCCTCCATCAGCACGGTGTCAGCTTCGACATCATCAGAAACTTTGATGACATCCTCAAGGGGCTCTCCTGCATACTCAGCGGCTGCGACGGGCTTCTCGACATGAGAGCTTCGCTCTGGGGTGTAAGATGCAAGGGGTTGACTTCTTTGTTCCAGCACGGCCTCATCAGCATCACCTGCGATACAAGGCAGGAAAATGTGAGGTAACTTGTATCATACAGTGTTTTGCTATTTTGATAAACCAAGAGCGAGCACCTCCACGCGTAGATGGGATTGTAGCATCTTCATCATATGCTAAAGACGCGACACCATATCCTATTAATGTATCTTCGCTAAGCACATCCTTAAGGTGAGTGTGACCTGGGGTGCGAAGAAACCAGTTATGATGATGCTTGGGTTGCTAAGCCTAGTTTACCAACACTGCTTGAATGATTACCTGAACGTTCACCGCACTTGCTTACTAGCCATCGACGGATGTTAGCTTTTGACAAGCCATGCTTTAATGCACCCCTAATCACTTCTTGATAAGTCACAACGAGGTTAAAAATCTCACCTTGCTTACCACCTGCGATTTCCTCAAAATCTGCTTGAGCCTGCTCCAGAGCAGCCGCATCTTCCTCTTGAGCCGCATCTTCCTCATCAACTTGAGCCGCATCTTCCTCATCAACCTGAGTCGCATCTTCCTCATCGGTTTGCCGCGCCAAGTCGTCAACATGTTGCTCTTCAAGCTCCTCTGTTTTATGCGTTCAATCTCATCTTCTTATCGCTTCCTTCTTCTTTAAGCAGCCTCCGCAGCTGTTCTTCTAGACTCAGCAAGGATATCCTCGTCTATGGCTTCACTGGAAACACCAGAGTGGGAACCCCTCTTCTGCCTCTTGGCCAGAAGTCCGCTGATAATTTCTCCATCATCATCTGCGAAAGAACAAACTGTTCAGTAAAGACTGCGACAGCTAAGATAATGAGAAGATAAGTTCGTTAGAGATACCTTCCGAATCTTCCTCTTGTATCTCACCTCTTCCTTCTTCTCTGTCATCTTCGACTCTCTCCTATTCTTCATCATCATCTTTCTCTCTCACCTCTCTTCTCTCATCCTCCTCTTCCTCCTGACCAAACGGAACAAAAGTCTCGACTGCGAGCTCTTTCTGCGCCTTGCTTGGCATGCGACCTTTGCCTTTGTCCTTGGAAGTAAGGGACTTCGCAGGGGAGGAAGTTGGAACACTCCTAGGGGAAGAGATTGTGATTCCCTTCTGCCTTGGTCTCTTTGCCCTTGGAGCGGCAACTGTTGGAGGAGATGGAGCGTCCCTGGGAGGAGACAACGCTGGAGTGTTGTCTATCAGCGAGTTCAGCGAATGTGTCCATTACCTCGCGAATTCGGGTCTCGACTGCGGGAGCCATTCTCATTGCTAGCAGAATTGGCTCACCCTGCCTTCTCGCAGCAACAATGGTGTTGATCAGCGACTTGGAGCGCTCACCAGATGCAAACCTCCTCACATAGCACTGCAACAGAAAATGGAGCATAAGGTTCGACACCTCAGAGTAAAGGAGCTCAACATGCGCAAAGGAAATTGTTTACCTTGGCAAAATCTTCGCTGTATTTGATGACATGCGAAGCACCTTCCCTAACTGCGGCCATCTTTTCTTCAAGGATGGTGGAGGGGCACAAGTGATTCTCATGATCCAGCAATGAGTAGCGGCCGTACTAGGAGTCATCCAAGCTGCAGTTAGGACGGAAGGGGAAGGAATTTCTCTTGATCACAGGTGCTCTGCTGGGAGGAGGAGTCGACTGTGTCTTGAATTTGGCATGCTGGGTAGTCCAGTAAGCAACCCAATTCTTGCAGTAGCCGCCTGCGCGGCCACCTGCAGGTTGATCAAAGGGAAGATTGCTCCTCAGAATCGTTTGGCACTCGCCAGACAGTAGCCGCTTGTAGCAGCCTCGTACGATGGATTTGGGCCAGACCGATGGCGCCACCGCATCAAACCCAAACTGGGGAGAAACACGAGTGGGATCGACATCGACTGTGATCCTCTCGTACCTGGGAGCAAGCTCGCGGACATACTCAAAAAGAGCATGAAGAGAACCCCTTAGAATTCGCGGTAGCGCTCATGGAAACGCTTATGACCCTTGAAAAGAAGTTCTTCCGAGAAATCAACAGGTCTGGCAAGATACAACTTTGGGAACCATCGCACATTTTCAATGCGCGTGGCATAAGGCCTAGCCGTAAACTTGCTGCGATAATCGCATATCAAGCTCCAGGTACACTTAGGAAAATGAGTTCCAAACCATCTAGCAGCCCTTCCACTAGAAAAGTTCCTCCTCCGCACCTGGGACACACCACTTGCTGGGTTTAGAAGGAACAGGAGCATAAGAGGGCCATCGCTCAAAAACCCACATAGTCAGGAATGCGATGTTGACATAGGTCAACACATCAAGGCGACCGCGAGAGTCCTTGGTTGCCACAACCAATTGGTCCAATCTATGGTACACGGTGCCCAAGACTAGCGGCCCAAGTGCGACTCTTTGACCAAGGGTCAGTTTCACAGCAAGAGGAAGGACATGGTAGAAAACCCCATCATGAGTGTGGCCATCAATTAAATACCCTGATAACCAGGCGCAGAGAAAAGCACACAAGGTCAGATGGTAACCTTTCCCGTTCACGTAATTCTTCTCCTTAGGGTTCAGGCTCAGGAGTTTCTTGGTGTAGATAGTGCTTTCTGAGCTGACAGATCTTGGCCACGTGGCAATCATCTAGCACACCATATTGTGCTCCACACACATTGGATCACCAGCCGCGCTGATCCATGTGGGGGCTGCGAGACAGGGCCCTCGCATACCACTGCACGGGACTTGTAGGGACTTAGTGGTTTGGAGGCTAGAGTAAGTCCTGTCGCGTGCGAGCCAAGCCCGCGCGCGACCTTTAGTAACTGCTTTTGAGAGATTTATGGCACGAGCTCCATAAACCCGGTCAATCCGGTCAAACCCGGTCAACCCCATAACGGTTCCGGTATTCGCGCATAACGTGCTGTAACGGTCCCTATATACGCGGACGAACGTGCCGTCGCCATTGATTGGCGCATTAATTACACTACAACGGTCACGTTCTCCGTTATATATAGGACGTTAACCTTTCCATACAAAGGAGAACACATCAGACATACGCGGAAGCTCTGCCAAACCCCTATCTCTCTCTCAGACATTACTACTGCCTTACTCTTTCCCTACACACAACCCAACTCTTCCTGTGCCATTTTCGATCCTCTGCTCTCGTTGTACACAGAGTGCTCCCCGCCGGGTTCTCTTGTGCACATTTTGGTGAACCCGACGTGAACCTACCATCTCAAGCAACCATGTCTCAGGAAGATGATGTCAGTAACAGATCGCCTTCCACGGAGGCCGCCTCAGGAGAGGAGATTCGCCGTACTCCTACAGCTACCGATGAAGCTCCGACGCTAGAAGCCTTGGACGCCACCATCCAGAGTCAGGCGAAGGCTCTCAAAGCTCAATCTGCGCAGCTAGAACGGATCATGGCTGTCTTGGGGACTCTTGCTCCAAACCCTGCACCAGCCACCGCCGTCTCTCAGGGAGGAGGAGTCTCCACCACTCAAGGATTGGGAGTGTCAACCACACCACCCAACCCTAATCTGCAAACTCCACCGGCGACTACGCAGCTACCCTCAATTCAGGGGTCAACAGCTCAAATGTTGCCTCTCGCTGCTCATACTCCTCAGCCTCTGGCTTTGGTACCTAATCCGGCCTTACAGTATCCCTTGCCTCCTCCAACGGCAGTCTGGGGTAACGTGAATTCGCAATACGTCCCTAGCCCTCCTGCGGCATATGTGTCGCCTCCGCCTGCGGCAATCCCTCCCCCCGCTGCCGAGGGAAGTACTCCGGAGTGTATGACGTCTCTGCAACGACGCATAGACACTATTCTGGCTCACCAATCGTTCGCAGATACCATCATCCCGAAGCTCGACAACGATCCACCTATCCCACGAGAGATCTATCTCATGCCTAACCCTGCTGGGTACAAGGCTCCTAAATAGGACATGTTCGAAGATGTCAATGGGAACGCCCATGAGCATGTCATGCGTTTCATCGATGTGATGGGGCCGTATGGAGCTGATCCCAAACTGCTGATGCGCGAGTTCCCGAAATCCCTGGGGAACGTGGCTTACAAGTGGTATAGGACATTGGATGCTGGATCCGTGAAGACTTGGGACGACATGGTCCAGAAGTTCTACACCAAGTTCTTCCAGATGGAGGAAAAGGTGACGATGATTCATCTCTCGCGGATGTATCAGAAGCGCGAGGAGGACGGAATAACCTTCATCAATAAGTTCAGGGCCAAGTCCTTGGAATGCAAAGATGTGATACTCGAAAGCAGACTCGTAGAGATATGCCTGCAGTCCATGCAAGACGAGTACAAAGGTATGCTTATTAACTTGCAAACGCCTATGTTTTCAAAGCTAATCGAATGCACGAAGAACATAGAGCCTATAGTGGAAAGGCAGAAAAAGAGAAACGCCCCTGAGCGATCCTCGGGCAGTACTACTTTCAAAATCGGGAGATTCAGCTACAAGAGGGGACGCGAGGCCGAAGTGAATACGGTCTCACCCCAAAAGCAGGCGAAGATTGTGAACTTTGATGCACCACCTCTGCCATGTTCGGTGGAAGAAGCAAGCGACCTTTGCAGGCAATAGCGTAAGGACAGTGTCCTACCGCCGCTCGAGAAGGCACCCTCCAGGGAGATGGTGAGGGACCCGAAGTGGTGCGAATATCACGGAAAGATCATGCATCCCACGGCGGACTGCAAGAAGCTCAGAATTGTGTTTAGCCAAAAGATGAAGAATGGCGAACTGATTGTCAGCGATCAAAGGCAGGATGTGCGCAGCAATCCACTCCCTGCCATGCGGAGCAAGAATCGAAAGGCAAAGAGGTCGCTATGATCTCGATTGTGGACCTTGAAGAGGTCGCAGAGGATGGTCTACCCATCATTGCCGAAATCCATGATGATGAAGACTACAGCATAGACACGGAGGACGAACGTGCCGATTGGATGAAGGGGTCGCACGGCTTCAGCAGGTTCTTCGACTAGATGAATTTCTCAGATAAATGCCGGACGGAGATGACAAAGGCGATCTTAAGGATAGTAGAAGACTACGAGGAGGATCTCGTAGTCTCCAATAGGAAAGTCGTTAGGGCATCTCGATCTACAGAAAAGGTCATAACCTTTTCCGCAAGCGACAAGAAGACAGATGCGAGCCAGCAGAGGCCTCTGTACGTGACGGCTATCATCAATGGCGTTGAGTTCAAAAGAGCGTTCGTCGACGGAGGAGCAGCAGTTAACGTTGTTTCGCTCCATACATTGAAGCTAGCGGGAATTCCAGAGTACAAGATTGTCAAGCGTCCATCTCCGCTGATGGGATTCGGAAGCGACTCCAGAATGACGATAGGATGGATCCGCCTGGGTATCCAGATCGGCAAAATCAAATGCTCAGCAAAATTCTATGTCATAGATGCGAACACTACGTATCACATGATCATAGGTCGAGCCTGGATCCATCGCTTTGATTCTGTCCCTTCAACAGCTCACCAAGTGATGAAAGCCATTTGGAATGACAGAATAGTCGAGATACCAGCTTCGACGAATCCATTCAACATGGATGAAGCGCATCTCAGTAAGGCGGTGTGGTTCACCGAGATGGCAGATGAGCAAACACCGGGACCATTCAACCCCACTCCTTTGCCCCGATGGGAGGATATCAAAGATCAGTCGCCTGCGGGAGTGATGGTGACAAGAGAGGATGCCAAGGAAAAGCCGCCTGCACGAGAAGAGGCGCCGCGAATTGCCTACCAGCGAAAGAGTGTGTACACTCTGAAAAGAATAGCAAAGCATGACCCTGAAGGCAAGGAGATAGAGAGTTTCTACGCCAATGGGAAGAAATGCTATCGCATATGAAGGTGCGCGGGGGTGTCCTCACGCGGGCATGGGGATATCCTTGAGCAAATCAACCAAATTGAGCAGGTTTCGGAGATAGAAAAACCAAAGGCGAGCACTCTAGAAGAGAAACTCAAAGAAGCACCCGAATGCATGGAAGACAAACCCAGACCGCAAAAGCAGGAGCTGAAGGAGGTATTCCTAAGCCCGAGCGAAGAAAAGAGGAGGCCAGTCTTTCTAAGTCCAGACCTCACAAGCGAAGAGGAGGAAAGATTGCTACAGCTTTTGACTGAGTACAAGGATGTATTCGCCTGGGAATACGATGAAATGCCTGGCCTGGACACGAGCATCACCATGCATCGGTTGGACGTGATTCCAGGATCCAAGCCGGTAAAGCAGAGCACAAGAAGCTTTAGGTCGGAGCTCAACATGAAGATTAAGCAGGAGATTGTCAAACTCCTAGATTCCAAATTCATAGAGCCAAATCACCATCCCACATGGCTGGCCAACATTGTGCCAGTGGTAAATAAGAATGGGCAGCTTCGTATTTGCAAGGATTTCCGGGATCTCAATCGTTTCTGCCCTAAGGACGATTTTCCGCTTACAACATCGATTTACTTATTGATTCGACAGCGGGTCATCGCATGTTCAGCTTCATGGACGGCTTCAGTGGGTACAATTAGATCAAGATGGACCCCGAAGATGCACGGAAAACCGCATTCATCACCCCGGTGGGAGTATTCAACTATACGGTGATGCCTTTTGGCCTCAAAAAACGCAGGTACAACCTATCAGCGGGCCATGATGGCCCTGTTCCACGACATGATGCACAAAGAAGTGGAATTCTATGTGGATGACCTAGTTGTCAAATCCAAGGAAGAGGCAGACCATGTGGCGGATTTGCGAAAAGTGTTTAACAGATGCAGACGCTTTCAATTGAAGATGAACCCCATGAAGTGCGCATTCGGGGTAACATCAGGGAAGTTCTTGGGATGCGTAGTACATCGCCAAGGAATCGAGCCCGATCCTGCGAAAGTATCAGCCATTACTGGTATGACTCCGCCGCACAACCAGAGTGCCTTGAAAACCTTCTTGGGAAAGCTATCCTATCTGCGAAGATTCATCCCAGCGATCGCCGAAATCACCTTCTGTTTCAGTGATCTTCTCAAGAAAGATGCTATATACAATTGGACTGCGGAACACGAAGCTGCGTTCGGGAAATTAAAGGAGCTGCTGACATCTTCAAAAGTAATGATCGCACCTCAGCTCGGATTACCACTCTTGTTGTATCTGACGTCAACAAGGAGGTCTATAGGAGCTCTCCTCGCTCAGGAGTACGAGGGTCAAGAAAGGCCCATCTACTACATCTCCCGCATCGTGCAGCCCGCAGAATCAAAGTACACGGACATCGAACGTCATTGCCTTGCTTTATTCTTCGTAATAGAGAAGTTGAGACACTATTTTGCTTCGCAAAAAGTAGTGGTGGTCACAAAGAGCGATCCCATACGATATCTTCTGACTCACACCACTCCTGGGGGAAGATTGGCAAAGTGGTATATGACCATTTCCCAATATGACATCACATGCGTTCGGCCGCGGGCGATCAAATCGCAGGCGGTAGCGGATTTGCTGGCGCAGTTCTCCGATAACAGTCATGAGCCCGTGATTGAAGAATAATTGGAGGGACCTGAAATCTACGCAGTTGAGTTGCCCTATTGGACGCTCCATTTCGACGGCTCGTCAACAAGGAAAGGTGGAAGCATCGGGATAGTCTTGACTAAACCAGATGGGGAAGTCATACAGATGTCCGCAAAGCTTGACTTCGCAGTTACCAACAACGAAGTAGAGTATGAAGCTCTCATCGCAGGACTCCGCGCGGCAAAGTCCTTGGAGGTAAGCAACTTGACGGTTATGGGGGACTCCAAGCTAATCGTCAAACAAGCCTCGGGCGAGTATGGTTTGAGGGAAATGAACTTATTTCCCTACGAGACCCTGGTACAGAAATTGGTGCAACAGTTCTTCGACGTTAGATACGAGCACAAACCTCGAGCGGACAATAGGCATGCTGACGCTTTAGCTACCTTGGGATCCAAGGTAAGTGCGGACAAACGTCCCGCAAGGATCTTCATTGAAGTGCGAACATCTTCGGCGTTGACAGAAGACGCGTGCGACGATGAATGCATGGACGATGCGGACTGGAGAAAGTCAATCTTACGGGCCATCGCAGAAGGCACGAGCAGCGAGAACTGGGCATCCACAAAGGGCTATTGCATACATGACAACACCCTTTCTTACAAGGGCCCTGGCGGAATACTTATGCGATGCGTCTCCGAGCAAGAGGGACAACTTGCTGTTAGAAAAGATTCACCAACATGCTTGCGGGGAAAGTGAGGTGTCAATCTATCGGAAAGCCCAGAGGTATGTCATTCATTGGTCGGACATGTCAACGGCCGCAGCATTGATTCAAGGAAAGTGTGAGAGTTGCGCACTGATCAAGGACTCTTTACTCATTGCTCTGACCGACGAGGATGCGGATTGGAGGAAACCACTCTTTGATTTTCTCACCCAGGGTGCTCTACCCGAGTCGAGAAAAGAAGCCGAGAAACTAAGGAGGAAAGCAGCCCGATATGTGGTGCAAGAAAATCTGCTTTGGCGAAGGGGCCATGAAGGTAACTTGCTGCGATGTCTAGACAGCAGGGAAGCACAAGAAGTGATGGACCTTTCTCATCAGGTGGAACACCAGGGAGGTGCGAAATTATGCAGACAACTCCTCTCAATTGGATATTTCTGGCCCACTATGGAGGCTGATTGCCGCACCAAAGTAAGAAGCTGCCAGGAGTGTCAATTCAAGGGTAATCTAGTGCACGCCCCTGCCGTAGATCTACATGCATTGGGAACACCATGGCCGTTTCACACATGGGCTCTGGATTTCATCGGTCCCATTCGACCGACCTCGCACGGGAATCACTTCATTCTCACCGCGACCGAATTGTTCACCAAGTGGGTAGAAGCGATACCACTGAAGACAGCAAATGCGCTAGCTGTGGTCCATTTCATCCAAGAAAGTATCATATGCAGGTTCGGAATTCCCAACACCATCCTTTCGGATAATGGCACTCCTTTTGTTAATCGCCAGGTGGCTGCAAAGCTAGCAGAATACAACATCAGGCAGATTTGCTCCACTCCATACTACCCGAAGGGGAATGGGCAAGCAGAAGCAACCAACAAGACGCTATTGATAATTTTGAGCAAGATGGTCGCAGATGACCACAAGAAGTTGGCTGATTCTTTGAGCAAAGCCCTGTGGGCTTATCGGACTTCTCCAAGGAAACCCACAGGGGTCTCACCATTCCTTTTATGCTATGGAGCTGAGGGTGTGGTACCTGCGGAAGTGAAGGTTAACTCTGCAAGATTGGCTTTTCATGCATTATATGACAATCAACGCGGTCATGACTTAGTCCTGCTAGAAGAAAAGCGGGAGCAAGCTAAAAGGACCAACAAACGATACCAAGAAAGGATCGCTCGTGCGTACAACAAAACAGTCCAACGTCGAGATTTCGCAGTTGGAGATTTGGTCTTGCGCGCATCTGACCATTGCATGCGCGAGGCAGCTCACCCAAAATTCGCAGCCAATTGGGAAGGACCCTTTGAAGTCACGGAAGTCTTTGACAGTGGCTACTGCAGCATACGGAGGTTACAAGGAACGACCTCAACCCCATGCTCAGTCAACATGCGCTGGATTAAGAAGTATTACCCTTAACTTCTCTCGTTACATGCGTTATATTACAACGTTTGCTTCATGCTCTGTATTGCTATGATTCGCACATCTTCTCTCCCATATGAGAGAACTGTAATCTCATCTCTCCCATACGAGAGTTTTATAATAAAAAGACTTCTCCCAAATGAGAAGAACTTTATGCTTCTAGCTATCTTTATTGCTCTGTTTATTTCATTATTACTGTTAGCGAAAGCCTATCCGCCGTGATAGCAACCCATGCGAATACGATCTTAAGTGATCTTCTAAAAGCCTATCCGCCGTGATAGCAGCCTGCGCAAAATACGATCTTAAGTGATCTTTTAAGCCTATCTGCCACGATAGCAGCCCATGCGAATACGATCTTAAGTGATCTTTTAAGCCTATCTGCCACGATAGCAGCTCATGCGAATACGATCTTAACTGATCTTTTAAGCCTATCTGCCACGATAGCAGCCCATGCGAATACGATCTTAAGTGATCTTTTAAGCCTATCTGCCACGATAGCAGCCCATGCGAATACGATCTTAAGTGATCTTTTAAGCCTATCTGCCACGATAGGAGCCCATGCGAATACGATCTTAAATGATCTTTTAAGCCTATCTGCCACGATAGCAGCCTATGCGAGTATGATCTTAAATGATCTTTCAAGCCTATCTGCCACGATAGCCGCACTATACAAATGCGATCTTAAAATGATTCTTAAGTCTATATGCCATGATAGCAGCATTATGAAAAATGATCTTAAATGATCTACAAAAACATATTTGCTGAGATAGCAACTGCACTTGAATCTAAAGTAAATCGCAAGCCTATCCGCCAAGGTAGCAAAGCTGCGCAAATACGAGCTCGAACGATCTAAAAACATATCTGCGAATCTACTCGACAGATAGCCAATCATAGCAACAATGCAAAGTGTGAATACAACACTACAAAAGGCGAAATTTGCCAACGCGCATGCGGAATCGTAATTTGTTGTAACAAGACAGTAAATCATACAAAGTGATTTATCATTATGAGTCAAAATGACTTACAAATTATCTGTCTAGATAACAGCTTACAAGCGAAAAGCTCAGATCAAGCTAGCTACGCAGCCAACATGGCTTACAATGTATCTAAGTAGTAACTTACAAGCAGAAGTTACACATCGGGGGAATCCTAACTGGAAAAGGATCGACCTAACGGTCCTAGCAGAAGCTATGCGATACAAAGATCTGCGACCAAAGATCTGTAGCAAGTAGGGTGTTCCTGCGAGAAGAACAGCCCGCAGCTCGCCATGTCCACAAGACCTATGCGACGCTATGTTCAAGATCCCAGGATCTGACAAGGCCATTCTTTGGTCTTACACCCAAGAGACGTGCCTGAGGAACCACCTGTTCCGACGTATGCGGCTGTGCAAGACAGGGGAGCAGTCATTCCTCTGGCAATGGGCTCCTTGTCCACGAAGACGAGCACAATGGCTCGCCACCCTGAGCTCACGAACGTGGTGGCGAATGATCAACCTCCGGGCATGCTGGAGGAGAATTCCGCCGTTCATTACGAGTCGGTAGCAAGGTCAGTACGGCATTGCACCTCACCGGGAGGCGGCCGGAAACATGACCTGCAAGCATAATAGACGAAGATAATTCTTCGAGCAAACACGAGGTATTACCTGCATCTTCTTTATGATAGTTATAAAGATCAATAAGCCTTACGAAGCAGATCTCAGAAACTATTTCTATAGCACAAAGCACAAACTCAGGTTTCACAACTTGAGGCTGCCATGAATCAACGAAAAACAAGCGTTGAAGCCAGCAGTCGTAAGGACTCACGGCAAGCCACATTGTGGGATGAAGAACCCAAATAGCAAAAGACATGGTTTATATAGACCTTGTGGAGACTCTTCAGTTACCAAGATGAGTCAGCAGAATTTGAAAAGAGGGTAAGGATCAATCACTTACGCCTTGAAAAGAGGTAGCAATCAATTACCCTACTAAAGGCTACGACGATTCGGTTGCGTATCCTAATTAATGACGGATAGTCATGATACGGATGGACTTCCCAAGGAAGCGTGCTTATCTAATGAGAAATTAGCGCGAAAATCAAGGCAGAATATCAATTGCTGACGTCATAATTGATATGCACAGGTTTGCTCAAGCAAATCTCGAGAAGGGCAAAAATGGCATTCAAATTTCTTTTTGAAAAAAAAGGGGGAGAAACCCTAGAAATATTACAGTAATATTTCAGCTACTTATTTGCTACTTTTCAAACAAGCCCTTGATAAAGGAGTCGTCAGGAGTAAACTGACGGCTCAGATTTTCCACTTGCTCCACTTCTTGTTTCAATTGCTCGCATTTGGCGTTCATCTCATGAAAGAGCTTCACAGCCTCTTCAACCTTTTGTCTTTGCTGCTCTACCTTCTGCTTCTCAGCTGCGAGGTTTTGGTGGCCGCGTTTCAAAGTTACGGCCGCGCGAATCAGGGTGACTCTTTTGACAAGAAACCCAAAGCCCAGTTTGCCTTGAACTTTGGCGAGAAGGTTCTGGCACATGCCAAAAAGCAATTCCGCGCTCTGAGGAGAAATGGTCGTAGGTGTGGCCGCGGACGGCTGCTCTAAAATCCAGATGGCTTCAGTCAGAAACAGCCTTCTATCGAAGGGGCCTATCTCCAGAGACCTCGCAAACGATTGGGGGTAGGAGAGGCGCATGCGAACTAGCCAGTCCACGTCATCTTGATTCAACCCTAAAGCAATGTTAAAGTCAATATTAGACTGTCAAACTCGCAAGTAAAGAATGCAAGATGCGAACAGCAAACCACGACATACCAGTTCCTTCAAGGATCTCGCGCAGAGAAGGAATGCGCATTGTTGGGGCAGTTGAAGACTGTCCTCACTCCATCGCCCTTCTATCAGCTGCGAGCTCTAGCTCCTCATAGTTGGGGGGAAGAGTATAAGCCGCACCAGGTGCGATTGCAGCCCCAACCTGCTGATGCGCAAACTAACGTGCTATCGCAAGTGTACGAATCTTGTACTACCGGGTGCAATTAGACTCGGGTGATCGTTCCCACGAGGACGATTTCGGGTTTACTCACGTTGTCAGTTTAGGTTAACCGAGTGTAGTAACAAGGAGGAGTAGATTGTAATTGTAGTGACTAAACTAAAAACAGAAATTAAAAACGTAAACGTAAATATTTTTTGTGACGTTTTCTGAAATAAGCTGAATCGGGTGTAACGATAATAGATGAAAACTAGGCTCCAGGATCCCCTAGGGTTTCTACAGATTTCAGTTTTACGTTCGATTATGAAAACACTCAGCAGTTTCGATATCTGTGCAACGTACCAGTTGTGCAGTGACTTTTCAGATTCCACACGTAATCCCGATCCTGCAGACTTTCAGATTCTTGTTAAGCTGCCTAAATCTGCAGTCTCGGTCTAATCCTGTTAGGGTTTCTAACCTGTCCGAATGGCCCGGGTCAAATTCTCTAACAGTTGGTCTCACGTTTTTGGATGTTAGCCCTATCTCCCTTTCTCTGGTCGGTCTATCAGGGTAAGGTACTAAATCCTGGTTTTTCTTCCTAACCCTAACTTGACGTTTTCACCTACAAGCTCGGGTCTATAGCAATCCTGGGTGATCAATCCTATCATGCCTATACGATAACAATCAAAACCAGAATAACAGATATAACTTGCTGAATTAAGATAACAATCATGAATCCATAAACGTAGTAGTCATAAAATCTGGATACGAAACCCTAGGTTCACCGAGAACCTAGGTGAGAAGTTTAGCTACGACTAGACATAATACAAAACGCAGTTTCTGAATATAAAAGAGAGAGAACGAAATCAAACTAAGTCTTTGAATCTCGAATCGCGCTTTCGTGCTCTCCGTGAATGCTCTGACTTGCCCTTCGGTTGTGCTGAGAATTGTGTTGTGTCTCCGTGTGTCTTCAAAACGAGTCTGGACGAGTCTTTAAATAGTGCTGTTTTCTCCAAAAACGCTTGTGCCCGAAATTACGGAATCTGCCATCGGTCCACCGTCTTTGACTAAAAAGTCAAAACTGGCTGCGTATATACGCAGGGTTGCGTATATACGCAACCAGAGCATATAATCACCTCCCCCTCTCCCCCTCATGCCTGCGTATATACGCAAGGCTGCGTATATACGCAGGCCTGCGTATATACCCAGGCAGGGGGGTGGAGAGGAGGCCCTGCTTGGTCCTTTGGTGGGCCAGGTTGGGTCCCCTGGGTCCCACTCTTCTGCCTGACGCTCCCGGTTTGCCTCCCTTGGTGTTCTCCTGCTTTTCCGTGTTCCCGTCTTGACCCGGTCTTGTGCACGTGTCCCGAGACGGTCCCGGCTTGAACCCGACACGCTTCCCGATGCACCTCCCGAACCTGTTCCTGAAAAGGCAACACGAACGGAAACCCGCGATCATATCCAAATATAGCAATAAATAAGCAGAAATCCAGGAAGTACAAATAAACGTCTCGTTCTAGATTCCCGAGGCATTCTAAGGCATTTTCCGGCAAAAACCGCTACTTCCGACACAAATACTCGTGAAATCAGGCTAAAAGATAACCCCTAATTGGGCGTTATCAAATACCCCCGCACTAAACATTGCTCGTCCCGAGCAATCCTGCCAACTCTAGCCTGCATTTCTGTCCTCGTGACTGACTCTGTACATACCCTACCGTTGCATACGCTTTCGACCCGAACCTTTCAACCGGACGACTCGATAGAAAAACTGACTCAGATAGAATATACACAGACTCAAACGACTCAAAACAGACTAGTTACAAAAATATTTTTGGTGAGATTGGGCAACCTCAAAAACATAAACAGTGTGTCCTCGTGATCTCATCCTTTTCAGAATGTACTTCCCTGCAAGCGATCGGTAAGTCTGAACAGATTTATATGGTGGAATTAAGCACTGGACCGAAGTACTATTACTTTGGTTATCAAACTGAGCAAATCCCTAGCTAACTTACCATCCGAGCTGTTTCCGAAAGGATCTATGTCTAATCAGGTAGGATAAATATATATATCATGGTACGGCATAATCCTACTTGTTATGACATTCTCACAATTTACCAAACTCACACCCCTCACCGAGATCCCGAAAAACTGCCCGAAACACCTAAGTTCCTTCTTTCCCAATTATCCTGTCC
This sequence comes from Linanthus parryae, assembly GCA_023055425.1. Classification (NCBI taxonomy): domain Eukaryota; kingdom Viridiplantae; phylum Streptophyta; class Magnoliopsida; order Ericales; family Polemoniaceae; genus Linanthus; species Linanthus parryae. Next base: position 100,894,292 of record JALGPY010000006.1, on the reverse strand, counting down.
CCCGGTGTGTCTTCGCCGTGCTCGCGGCCACAAATGTGAAGCGGTGCAAAACGTCTCGAAAATTGTGCCACTCACTCAGCTTTTTATTTAAATAACAAAAACATAAAACAAACTAAAAACTAAATCATAATTTTTCTTCTATTTTTTTCTTTTTCTTTTTCTATTTTTTTTTCTTTTTCTTTTCTCTTTTTTTTCATATTATATATATATATTTTTTTAACACAATAATATATACCAACGTACACAAATATCAACAATACTAAACTGACCAAAGCTGAGTGAGTGAAAATAAATCTCTGTCGTGGGGTACGCAAAATGTCCTCATGTGAAGTACCCCCACACTAGTCCTGAAGCGCTGATCCTGTAGTCGAGATAATACTGTGCGGTCCCACCGAACCTCCTCATCACCAAAGATGTAGAAAAACGGCACAACCACCAATTGACCCTTCAACCCCCCGGAACCCCGTTTTGTGCGAAAAGATGCTCGCACGCGACTAACTCCTCATGTGGTCACTATGTAGTGAAGTGATCCACCTCCGCAAATTAATGCACTGTCGCCTAACTCACCCTGTCCTTCCCTCGAAAAACGTGTCAATATCGAAACTGTCCAAAACTGATAACTCATGAAGCTCCCCCATCTAAAACCTGCCCCTACTCACTCCCTCCGTCATAACACGTAGAATAGCCAACTATCGACTGATGAGGTCTCAAAGAAGGCTGCCTAGGCTAAAGTGGCTACGAAGAAAGAGGGTAAATGGCTTCAAACGGGTTGACTAATTGGACCTAGGGATAAGAAACAGGACGTGAGGTCCCTTGATAGCCAGTCACTCCACCGAAAAATGCGATGACCGTGACGGCGCCCGTGGGCGGGTTGTCGACTACCTATGTGACGGTGGTGTAGCAACTAGTCGGATTTTTAGCTCAGGTGATAATTACTTGCGGATTCCAAAGGTCGCTGGCTCTCACCTATCTATTATACCTCGACGCAAGTTTTCTTCTCTTTCAAAGGATTCAAACTCAATTTCTTCACTGTTTTCGTTATTTCGATTGCCCTTTCTCAAAATTTTCCGATTTTAAACTTTTTTTTTTTTGAAAAAATAATTTATACTTGCTGTTTGCGTATATACGCAGGTCTGCGTATATACCCAACCAGCAGCATAAAAAAAATTCATTTTTCATTTTTTTTTTAATTATATACAATGCACGGCCAGAATGTTTGTGGTGGGTTGACTCAAATAAAGAAAATATGCTATATCAAAAATAAAAATAAAAACTGCAAATAAATACGAAAAAACGTGCAGACCGGGTTAATGCAGACACGACTACCACCCCCACACTTAGAGGTGGCATGCCCTCATGGCACTCACTCGTCCGGAAAAAATGCCGGGTCTGACCCGGTCTCGGACGTACCGGATATGCTACCCGGCGAGCTGCTACCTGAATCAGACCTAAAGACGACCGGCTGACGCGCACGTGTACCGGATATGCTACCCGGCGTGTGACGCGCACGTGTACGGCCCGTAGGCTGCCGGGATCATGTCCCAGGCTGCCGTCTCTCCTGTCGGGCAGGTGGCGGTGATGGCTGAGTCGGAGGAGGTGGCTGAGTCGGAGGTGGTGGAGCGGATGTACACTCGCTAGAGTCCCCGTCATCCGACCAACCCTCGGTAAAGATGCTGGAGTAGGTGGGTGGAAAATACAGCGTAAGTGGCGGTTCTCGGCCTGCGTGCCGAGCCGCATCCCGCTGCTCCTCTCGAATACTAGCTAAGGCAGCCTGGGTGTCCTTCGTGACCTTCCGCTGAGTCCGGCGGTTATGCGTCAACGCTCTCCAAAGCTTGCCCACACTCTCATACACCTTCTCTCCTATGGACTTGCGTCCCCCCTGACACCCCTCAAATCTCTCGTCCACTCGTGGCAGTCTACGTGGCGGGGCTGGTCTAGCTCGTGGGGTCGGGTTGGCCCGTGGGGCCGGCTCACCTCGCTGTCGGGCTGGCGGAGGCTGGGCATTCCTCTCAGTCCCCTGCCTACTCGACTCGGGACGCTCACTCTCTCTACTAGTACGGCACCGCCGAAGTCCGGCCGATGCCTGGCGACTGGCTGGTCGCTCCTGATTCGAACGCCTCCTAGGGGCAGGGGCAGGTGCAGGTGCAGGAGCCGGGTCCTCCTCCATCATATCATCATCCTCATCGAGGTCAACGACCGGCTGTGGTGGGCCCGCGTGACAGGCTATGAGCTTCCTATAAGGCCGTGGCCTAGGAGGAAGTAGATCACCCTCTATGTCGTACATCGGAACCTCAAACTCCCGTGCCAGTTTGGCGATGAGGTTGGCGTACCCCAATCCCTTGTGGCTCCCGGAGCAGTTCCGCTCCTGCATGTACACCCAAATGCGACGAGGAATGTCGACCTCTCGTCGGAGAACAAGGCAATAGACTAAGAGTACGTACTCAAAGTCAAGGTAGGTAAAATGCTTAATACCCACTACCCTGTTAACTACCCACTCGGCCCACCAACGTGGCGGGCCGGTAATAAAATGAGAATGCAATTTCTTGCCTATCTCGCCTGGCCCCTCTCTCTCGAAATGGGCCCCGGGTACCCCCCAGTCACAACCCGCAAAAGCTCAGAATCGCTAGGCGAGTAATCTGCACACTCAGCATATGCGCACGAGAAATGGCGCATCGGAATCAAGTACGCTTGGCGGATGGTATCCGCCGTGATCAACAGAAACGTACGCCGTAAATACACCCACCGTACATCCCCGTTGGCCTCACCCTCCCCCTTATGCATGAGGTTTGCGTAAAACTCACGCACCAAGTCAGAACTAGAAACCTCCGAAAATCCCGCTAGGGACGTTCCGAAAATGTCCGGTCGACTCGCATACTCTGCCATCTCTGGTGGCATGTTCATATGGTCGACCTGAAACTGGTAGTCTACGGGAAGGCTATGACCCATTTTGGTTCCGTTCATAAAGTAAAACTGAGCGTTATGGTTGACGAACCTAAAACTGTCAAACCTCCTAGAGGTGATCTCATCCGCCTCATAGTCAGTAGGGATCTCGTCCCGGTCTTGGTCTAGGACCGGTACCGTAAACTCCATAACAGTCACAACCTCGTAAAACGTGCCGACTCGGGAAAATTAAGCAAAAACGTGAAACGTGCACAAAACTAGTGTGTCGCAATAGATAGTCCACCTAAGAGCTACCAGAGGTCCACACGGCAAGTGCCGCTCCAAAAACAAAAATACCGAAAATACGGACCCGGCTACGGGCCGTGCCAAAACGGAAAATAAAGCGAGGGATGAGATTTTCGACCTTCCCTAAACAGGGGTGAAGACCGGAGATTCTGCCCGGAAAGTCGCCGGAAAAGTCGCCGGCGGTCGCCGGAAAAATCGCTGGAAAACGGAACTGCCCGGAATTGGAATCCCAACCCACCAAATCGAAGCCCTCGATCTCCTCGTTCACGTTCCCTTGTACGGTTTTTGCTAGTTCTTGCTCTAACACCTACGAATCTGCACTTTTCCTCAAGAACACCTCACTTTTTGATGGAAATTGCCCGCTCGATTTTCGCTTGTTTCTGGATTTTGATGGATGAAACTTGCTCCTTGCGACGAGGGGATTCCAGAAATGTGCCCGGATTTTGATTCTGAGGTCCGATGCAAAATCCTTGTTCTTCAAGTGGGAGGAAATGGAGGTAGAGAGAGAAAGAGAGGTGCCAACAATGGTGAATGGCCGGCCCCCTCTCCATTATAAACCCTAAAAGGTCAAAATGACCAAAATGCCCCTGGGATTTGAAAAAATTACAATTTTTTTTTCTTTCTGTTTGCGTATATACGCAACACTGCGTATATACCCAATCAGAAATCAAAAAGAAAAACACAAAAATAAAAAATTTGCCCACGGGTTGCGTATATACACAGGGCTGCGTAATATACGCAGTCCGAGGCAATTTTTTTATTATTTTTTTATTTTTTTTTTTTCAAATCATCTCTCTTCCTCTGTTTCCTGGTTCTGGCTGTTTTGGATGTTTCTCTCACTGCACAGTCTCAAATTCAAAGTCAAAAACCCGCTCATCTCGCCTCTCTCGGAAATTCAGAACTTAACATAATAACGTAATAAACTAAGAAGAATAAATAAACGATTAATTTTGGGTTGCCTCCCAAACAGCGCCTTGTGATTTACGGTCGACGGCCCGACCTTGTTACCTCTTACGGGTCATCAAAATAGACCGGGTCTACTTTGACGACTTCGGCGGTCTCGAGATACGGCTTGATCCGGTTCCCGTTCACCCTGAAACTGGACTTGTCTTTTGGATTTTCCAGCTCGAATGCCCCCCAGGCAAAAATCTGCTTGATGATGAACGGTCCCGACCAACGAGACCTCAACTTTCCCGAAAAGAACTGCATCCGGGTATTGTAGAAAAGCACTTTGTCGCCTTCGTTAAACTGCTTTGGCGTGATACGGTTATCATGCCACTTCTTTGTCTTCTCTTTGTAAATTTTGGCGCTCTCGAAAGCCGTTCTGCGGAATTCCTCTGATTCCAGCAGCGCCATCTTCCTCTTATCTCCTGCTAGATTTTGGTCCAAGTTGAGCAGTTTGATGGCCCAATACGCCTTGTGCTCCAATTCCACCGGTAAGTGGCACGCTTTCCCAAACACGAGCTGGTATGGTGACATTCCCAGCGGTGTTTTGAAAGCAGTCTTGTAGGCCCAAAGCGCATCGTCCAGTCTGACGGACCAATCCTTTCGGCCGAGATTCACTGTTTTCTCGAGTATGCTCTTAATCTCTCGATTCAACACCTCGGCTTGCCCGTTTGTCTGCGGAAGGTAGGGTAACGAGACTTTATGAACTGACACGCCGTACTATTTCAGAACTTTCGAAAAAACCCGATTGATGAAGTGAGAGCCCTCGTCGCTAATCATTGCCCTGGGAGTCCCGAAACGAGTGAAAACGTTACGTTTCAGAAAACGCTCAACGGTAGCTGCATCGTTTTTCTGACACGCGATCGCTTCGATCCACTTTGTCACATAATCTACTGCCAGCAGAATGTAAAGATTTCCCATCGAAGACGGGAACGGACCCATGAAGTCAATCCCCCATACATCAAATGGCTCTACCTCCTGCCACACGGTCATCGGCATCTCGTCCCGGTGTGACGTGTTTCCTGTCCTCTGGCACCTATCACATCCCTGCACATAGTCGTGACAGTCTTTGAAGATTGTCGGCCAGAAAAAACCGGACTGCAGTATTTTATGAGCTGTTCGCGTTCCCCCAAAATGACCCCCACACTGTGATGAGTGGCATTGTCGAATCACGTTCCAGGCCTCGTGGGTCGGGATACACCTTCTCAGGATGTTATCGGCCCCCTGTTTGAATAAGTACGGGTCGTCCCAGAAATACTGTCGACTTTCGGCAATGAACTTTTTCCGCTGTGACGGGGTGAGATCCTCGGGAAGCGTGCCAGTTACCAAGTAATTGGCTATGGCATAGTACCATGGTCTCCCGATTTTTACTGCCATGATGTGCTCGTCCGGGAAGTTTTTCTTGATCGGCACCGGGTCCACCTTCACGTTCTCAAGTCTGGATAGGTGATCCGCTACCACGTTCTCAACTCCCTTCTTGTCCCGGATTTCCACATCGAATTCCTGCATCAGTAGTACCCACCTCAACAATCTCGATTTCGCGTCCTTCTTGTCCAGCAGGTATTTGAGGGCACTATGGTCGGTAAAAACGATAACTTTCGACCCGACCAAATAGGGCCTGAATTTGTCCAAGGCATATACCACGGCCTGCAGTTCCTTTTCTGTCGTGCCATAGTTGAGCTGGGCATCGTTGAGTACCCGGCTCGCATAATAAATGACGTGGCATACCTTATCCTTTCGCTGTCCCAAAACTGCCCCGACTGCATAGTCGCTGGCGTCACACATCAGCTCAAACGGGAGTGACCAATCTGGCGTGGTTATAACCGGGGCTGTGGTCAGCTTCTCTTTCAAATGGTCAAAAGCCTGCCGACATGCTGCATCGAAATCAAAGGGTACGTCTTTTCCGAGTAAAGCGCAGAGTGGCTTTGTGATCTTGGAAAAGTCTTTGATGAACCTTCGGTAAAATCCTGCATGTCCCAGAAAACTCTTGATCGCCCTTACGTTTGTCGGGTATGGAAGCTGCTTTATCACTTCGATCTTAGCCCTGTCCACCTCGAGTCCTTTGCTGTAAATTCTGTGACCCAGCACGATCCCCTCGGTGACCATAAAGTGACACTTTTCCCAATTGAGCACCAAATTCGCCTTCCTGCATCGGATCAGAACCTGACCCAAATGGAACAGGCAGTCATCGAAACTGTCCCCGAATAGTGAAAAGTCGTCCATGAAGACCTCCAGATTTTTCTCGATCATGTCAGAAAAAATCGCCATCATACATCTCTGGAACGTGGCAGGAGCATTACACAACCCGAACGGCATGCGCCGAAACGCGAACGTACCATATGGGCAGGTAAACGTCGTCTTTTCCTGATCTTCCGGGGCTATGCAAATCTGGTTGTACCCGGAGTACCCGTCCAGAAAACAGTAATAGGCGTGGTGGGCGAGCCGGTCCAGCATTTGGTCCATGAATGGTAGTGGGAAGTGGTCCTTCAGTGTTGCGTCGTTTAACCTTCGATAGTCCATGCAGCTCTGCCAGCCTGTAACGGTACGCTGCGCAATCTGCTCCTGGTCGTTATTCTGCACCACCGTAATACCCCCCTTTTTGGGTACGCACTGGACCGGGCTGATCCACGTGCTGTCCGATATGGGGTATATGATTCCCGCTTCCAGCCACTTCATGACCTCTTTTCGCACAACGTCCTTCATGTTCGGATTCAGTCTCCGGTGGGGCTGAGTCATCGGTTTCTTGCCTTCTTCAATTCGGATCTTGTGCATGCAGTAGGAGGGGCTGATCCCCTTAATATCTGCAATCGTCCAGGCGATTGCTTCCTTATGCTCTCGCAATACTTCCAGCAGTTTCTGCTCCTGTTCCTGAGATAAACGAGACGAAATAATTACGGGCAGAGTACTATTTTCACCAATAAACGCATACCTGAGATGGCTCGGGAGCGGTTTCAGCTCCAGTGCGGGTGGCTCCTTGAGTGACGGGACCAGAATCATATTTTGCCCGCCGTCTTCGTCCCGGTGCAAGGTGGTCCAGTCCTCGGCTCTCATGGCGTGCTCGCATCGAGTCTTCTCCTTTTCATCCCCGTACATGCTGTCGATATCTTCCCACAATTGGTCCATCTCCTCGTTTTCCCATCCTTCGTCCACCACATCTATAGAAAAGATGTCCTCGTAGTCGTAGTAATTCGGCAGCTGCAGATTTTTAAAAACGTTGAATTTCACTTTTTCCTCGTTAATCTGCATGGTCAGCTCCCCGCTCTTGCAGTTTATCATTGCTTCGCCCTGGCCAAAAATGGCCTGCCAAGTATGAGCGGTGTAGGGTTTTGATTCATGGATCGCGCAAACGGAAGCATAATCAAACAAACAACCATGCAAAACCCTCCAAGGATCACAAGTCTAGATGCATAACGATAGTGAAAGTAAGAAATCATAAACACACCTTTGGGTTCTCCTTGATGAATTCAAACGCGAATAGTGTCACGTTCTCTATAGTTGATCCACGCCTAGAGTTGTTCCTAGATCTCCAATCTCCTTGGTGCTAGCCCGGAATGAAAGGAGGGTGAAGGAATCACGCAAAACGAGGCACAAAAGGGGGTTCGGCCCTTTTGTGGCGTCGGGGACGAGTGGGCGGCGGTGATAACTCCGTTTTCGGAGTTATATTATTGCTTATTTTGCTACATTTTGCGCGCTTATAATGGAGAATGTTGCGTCTTTTCGAGTAGATCATGTGTTTATTTGAGAAAGTGAGTTCGTATGCTAAAACGTGAAGTCCGGGCGTTTCTTGCATTGTTTTACGTGCTATTTATCTTATTTTGTCACATTTGATCTTCGCGGGGTGTTCGTGTTGTGATTTTCAGGGCCGGAGCACGCGAGGAGCAAGTGGATAGAGGAAACGAACTTCGGAAGTGATGCGAGCTCAAGATTTGGGAAGGAAAGCGAGAGTTGATGGATCAAGTGCTAGAGAGGCTCAAGAGAAGATGATACGAGTGTTGAGGCATGAGGAGAGCTCAAAATGGAGGATTGAATGAAGAAACGATGCCCGGGAAGTGATTTGGAAGCAAGAGGAACAAGTGGGAAGAAGATGGAAAAGATTTGATGAAGCAACTAGGTCGCATGACCTAGTTACTAGGTCACACGACCTAGTTAGCGAATCCAGTTGGTTTCAGTAAGTCATGCGACCTACTACACAGGTCACACGACCTGTTCTGGGCAGCACAGTAGGTCGCACGACCTACTTAACTAGGTCACACGACCTAGTTCGGGCAGAGTTTAGTTTGTAACTTTTTGGGGTTGCTTTGTAATTACTCCTAACTTATTCTAAACATTGGGAGAACGTATTAGACCTGGTTAGGGCATGTTTTTGGGGATTATCACGTACCCTATCACATTGAAGAGAGCTTGGAGCTTAGGAGACGATCAAGGAGGCTTGGAATCATTCGTTTGATCTCTAAAACCCCGTTTCTTCTCTATTCTTGTTATTTGATCACGAAACTTTGTACGTGAATCATGTTTTTGAGTAGCTAAACTCTCTATTTGGGATATCTCGTAGGAAACTAGGGTTTGATCACTACAACTTGTGGTTTATGGATTTACTCTCATGCTTTTGAGCTTAATTGATGATTTCTTCTTTAGTTATGTGTATTTTATGTTTCTAATTTATCTTTTCTATTGATAGACGTGTTAATAGGATTGTGCTAGGTTATGAACGATAGAGGAATCTACGTTCGTTGCCCGGAAAATTGAAATACACACTAGCCGTATCTAGGGTTGAGGAATCTTGCTAGTTAGCTAAGAACAAGAGTAGAAATTAGTATCGTAATGCGTGTTTGAACTTGAGTAAGCTAGAGGAATCAGTTACGATAGTTTAGGCATAGTTATTGGTTGAGACATCTTCAATATACAATTGCTCGTTTAACTAGAATAAGAAATTATCGTGTTAGTAAAACATAAATCCAACGTAGTGTGACATTCCTAGTGATCCGTAGAGATATCCTGAATTTAATCAAACTTGATACACAACAATATCAACTCGTGCTCGTTAATCTTGAAATAATTCTTTGAATTATTTGAGATAATTGTTATTTGAATTTTTAGTAGAATTAGGAACCACAAAACAACTGCGTTTTGCCCACATAAAGAACAAACTTAATAGTTAGTTACACGAAGTCCCTTGGGTTCGACAATCCGGACTTTTCCGATTATTACTGCACCGACAACTGTGCACTTGCAGTTGGAGCGTGTCAAGTTTTTGGCGCCGTTGCCGGGGATTTCTGATAAATTAGCTATTATTTTTCTCTTTAGGGATTTACTTTTCAGTTTATATTTGTTACTCACCTGTTTTGTGTGTGTGATCCGTGTTTCAGGTCTGATTCATTTGGTGCATGTCACGTTCTAGAGACGAGCCTTTGCATCCAACACTTGAAGACCCGGAATCCTTATTGCGAGCACAGAATAGAGACAAGAGGAAAGCAAATTCAGTTCAAATGGACGAGCAAACTAGAGCTGAGTTTGAGAGGTTCCGCAAGGGCCTCGAAGATGCGGAAGCAGCTAGAGCTGCAGCTGTGGAGGATGCAGCAAATCGAGCAAGGGAAACTGAGGAGCTTAGGGCTCAAATGGCTGCGATGCAAGCCATGATTGATCGCATGAATCCCCAGAATCCACAACAACTCCCTGGTGCAGAAATAGTTAATGGGAACAATGGAGGAGTTAACGGTGGAAACAACGGTGGCAATGGGAACAATGGGGGTAATAATCGGAACAATAACGGCCGGAATGTGGTAGAGCAAGTCAACAATACTGAGGAGGATGACCGTCCTTTGGTGGACTACTTCAGAACTACACCGGATGGATATCAGCCTACCATTGTCAGGCCGCAGATTAATGCCGCGCATTTCGAGATTCGCCAACCGTTGATTAATATGGTTAGGGATGAGTGCTTATTCACGGGAGCCCCGAGTGATGATCCACATCAGCACTTGCTCAACTTCGAGCAGATTACGTCTACCATGTATGACCAGAGAGTGCCAATCGAGACTATAAAGCTCATGCTTTTCCCCTTCTCTTTATCGGGAAAGGCAAAGACATGGCTTATGGAACTTCCAGCAGGCAGCATAGTTACATGGGCAGATTGTAGCAGAGAGTTTCTCAGGAAGTATCTTCCACCATCTAAGGTTGCTCAACGGATGGCCGACATAACCACATTTAAACAGCAGGAAGATGATTCTCTGGGTGACACGTGGAGAAAATTCAACCAGCTCCTTCGCAGATGCCCTACTCATGGGGAGCCATGGTATAAACTGCTTCACTATTTTTATAATGCTTTGGACAGGGAGACTGCTAGCGAATTAGACATGATGGCTCAAGGCAATTTTATGGGAATGGGACTACAGAGATGTCGTGATTTGCTAGATAATGTGGCAAAACGTGAATCCACGAGGTCTGAAACTCGTAGAAGCACGAAGTCAGATGGAGCATTGGTTAGTCAGATTGAGTCTATGGTGGAACAGAAATTTGAACATCAGATGGCAGTTATGACATCGGCTTTCAGTCATTTGAATCCATCGGCACAGGTGAAGTCAGTGGGAGAGATGGTAGCAGATGCAAATCAGGGATATGGGGATGGCATTGAAGACGTGAATTACATGGGTCAACAAAGACAGCAGCAATGGCCAAACACCTATCATCCTAACAATCGCAATCACCCCAACTTTAGCTATGCCAATCCGAATAGTGGTTTATATGCGCCAGGTCATAGGCCAAATGTTCCATACCAAGCTTAGAGACAGGCTCCACAACAACAGGCTTCAGCCCCACCCTCAGAAGAACAGGATACAAATGCGATGTTGAGGAAACTGTTAGCTAGCAACGACAAGATTGAGAGTAAAATTGTTGCAATGGAAGCCTCGTTAAAGAATCATGAGACACAAATTGGCCAAATAGCTAATCAGAATCCTCGACTTCCGCCAGGTATACTCCCGTCTAACACTATTACTCCAACTGAGCAATTGAAGGCTATTACTACTCGCAGTGGGACCACTACCCAGGATCCCCCATATCCTACCCATGCGCGAGCTGAGGCGACCAAGGCCACTGAAAAAGCCTTAGATGAAGAGATTCCCGTGCCTACCGTGATTCCCCAATCAAAGGACACGGTGAGGAAGTCGGATGAGAAACAGAAGCCAAGGGAGGAATACAGTGTGCGAGTGCCATACCCGCAGAGATTGAAGAGTCAAGAAGATGCCAAGCATTTCAAGAAGTTTGTGGATATCTTCAAGAAACTGCACATTAATATACCTTTTGCGGAGGCCATTTCACAAATGCCGAAATATGCCAAGTTTCTCAAGGACCTCCTTTCTAATAGGAGGCGCATGGATGACTTTGAAACCGTGACCCTGAATGAGGAGTGTAGCGCAGTTGTGCAAAAGGCGCTACCAAAGAAGATGAAAGATCCGGGCGGTTTCATCATTCCTGTTACATTGGGTGATGCATTTCATGGGAGGGCATTATGTGATCTGGGTGCAAGTATTAATTTGATGCCCACATCGGTTTTTGAGCAACTTGGTGTGGGAGATCCTAAGCCTACCAGGATGTGTTTGCAGATGGCTGATCGCACTATAAAACGCCCCAGAGGTGTTTTGGAGGACGTATTAGTGAGAGTTGAAGGACTCATCTTCCCAGCGGATTTTGTGATCTTAGACATGGAGGCTGACGATGATGTTCCTCTTATTTTGGGTCGCCCATTCCTAGCTACTGGGAGGACTATCATTGATGTGGCCAATGGAGAGCTGACTATGCAGATCAACGATGAGAAGGTGGCCTTCAATGTATTTGAGGCTATGAAGTTTCCCGCATATGCGGTAAGTGAGCAGTGCTTCGGGGTGGAGGCCTACACGCCGGACGAAGAGGATGATATTTTATTGGAGCAGCTATATGAGGAGCTTGTTCTACTTGATTCCAGCGAGAAAGAGCAAGCATTTGATGTTCATTGGCGTCAGCCCCTACCCCTCTTTAATGAGGGAAGCAGGAAGATTCTTACTCCTTCTCTTATTACTGCTCCTATTTTAGAATTAAAGCCTTTACCGGTACATTTGAAATATCTATACTTGGGATCTAATGAGTCTTTACCTGTGATTGTGTCTGCATGTTTGGACAGGGAACAGGAGGAGCAGCTTCTCAAGGTACTACAGGAGAGAAAGGCAGCTATGGGATGGACCATAGCGGATATCAAGGGGATCAGCCCCACAGTTTGCCAGCACAAGATTCGGCTCATGGAAGACAAGAAGCCGGTAGTTCAGTTTCAGCGCCGCCTCAATCCTCACATGCAGGAGGTGGTGAAGAAAGAGGTGCTTAAATGGTTGGAGGCGGGCATCATTTATCCGATTTCCGACAGCACATGGACTAGCCCGGTGCAATGTGTCCCTAAAAAGGGAGGTATAACTGTGGTGGAAGGGGAAAAAGGTGATCAAATTGCTACGCGTACTGTTACTGGGTGGAGAGTTTGCATGGATTACCGCAAGCTCAATGATGCCACTTTGAAGGATCATTTTCCCCTTCCATTCGTTGATCAGATGCTTGATAGGCTGGCACATCACTCTCATTATTGCTTTTTGGATGGGTACTCCGGGTACAACCAGATAGCAATTGAGCCAGCTGACCAGGAGAAGACGACATTCACTTGTCCTTATGGGACTTTCGCTTTTAGACGCATGCCTTTTGGGTTATGCAACGCACCTGCTACGTTTCAGAGGTGTATGATGTCGATCTTCTCTGATATGATGGAGCAGAACTTTGAAGTGTTCATGGATGACTTCTCGCTCTATGGTGATGGATTCGAAGACTGCCTGCAGCAGTTGGCCCGGGTTCTGGATAGATGCATTGACACCAACCTAGTGCTCAACTGGGAGAAGTGTCACTTCATGGTTACCGAGGGTATTGTTTTGGGCCACAAGATCTCCAGCAAAGGATTAGAGGTAGATAGAGCCAAGATCGAGGTTATTGAGAAGCTTCCTTACCCTCCCTCTGTTAAAGGAGTAAGGAGTTTCTTGGGACATGCAGGGTTCTATCGGCGCTTCATTAAAGACTTCTCGAAGATCACGAAACCCTTGTGTGGATTGCTTGAGAAGGACGCAGTTTTTGATTTTAATGCGGAGTGCAAGTCGGCTTTTGATTTGCTCAAGGAAAAGCTGATTAGCGCGCCTATCATCACCACACCAGACTGGTCCCTACCATTTGAGCTCATGTGTGATGCTAGTGACTATGCGGTGGGAGCAGTTCTAGGCCAGCGGAAAGATAAGGTAGCTCACGTCATTTATTATGCCAGTCGTACTCTTAATGATGCACAGGTTAATTATGCTACCACGGAGAAAGAGATGTTGGCTATTATATTTGCGTTGGACAAGTTTCGTCCATATCTTGTGGGTTCTCAGGTGACGATCTTCACGGACCATTCAGCCCTCAAGTACCTTCTCACCAAGAAGGACGCCAAGCCAAGATTGATCCGGTGGGTGTTATTGATGCAAGAGTTTGATGTGGTAATCAAAGATAAAAAAGGGGTAGAGAATGTGGTTGCAGACCATTTGTCAAGACTGGAGAACGATAAGCAGGAAGATTTGCCGATTCGAGAGGATTTTCCAGATGAGCAGCTCATGGTTGTGGTTGCAGCTGTGCCTTGGTTTGCTGACTTGGCAAATTTCAAGGCACTCAACATTGTGCCCAAGGACCTGAATTATCACCAGAGGAAGAAGTTCTTTGCAGACGCGCGACAGTATTTCTGGGATGATCCTTATCTGTTCAAGTTGGGGGCGGACAATGTATTGCGGAGATGTGTTGCGGAACCGGACACGTTGGAGATCCTTAGACACTGCCACGAGTTGAACTGTGGGGGACATTTCGGCAAATCACGCACAGTTGCAAAGGTACTTCAGAGCGGTTTCTATTGGCCAACTTTGCATAAAGACGCCCATCTATTTGTGCAGCAGTGTGACCGATGCCAAAGAACAGGTAATATCTCTAACCGAAATGAAATGCCTCAAAATTTCGTGTTAGAAGTAGAACCGTTTGATGTGTGGGGGATTGATTTTATGGGGCCATTCCCATCGTCGCTTGGTAATCTGTATATTCTGTTGGCGGTTGATTATGTCACCAAATGGGTGGAGGCTTTGGCTTGTCCAAAGAATGATAGTGCTACAGTCGAGAGATTCTTACGCAAGAATATATTCACAAGGTTTGGAACGCCTAGAGCCATTATTAGCGATGAGGGATCACACTTTGTGAACAAGGTTTTTGCCAATACCTTGAGCAAGTACGGGGTAAAGACACACAAGATCTCATTGGCCTACCATCCGCAATCCAATGGACAAGCTGAAGTGTCTAACCGTGAGATAAAGGGGATTCTAGAGAAAACTGTCAATCCAGGGCGCAAAGACTGGGCTCTACACTTGGACGATAGTTTATGGGCATATCGGACTGCATACAAGACTCCCCTTGGCATGTCTCCCTACCAACTAGTTTTCGGGAAATCATGTCATTTGCCGGTAGAACTTGAGCACAAAGCGTTTTGGGCGCTCAAGAAACTGAACCTGGATGCTAAGCTCTCTGGTGAGCAAAGAAAGCAGGCGTTGCTTGAGTTAGAAGAACACAGGTTGATGGCATATCAGAGTGCCAAGATATACAAAGAGAGGACCAAGCAATGGCATGACAAGCATATAATTCCGCGAGATTTCAGAGTAGGCCAGAAGGTACTGATATTCAACGCCCGACTGAAATTGTTTCCGGGCAAGCTGAAATCAAGGTGGAGTGGTCCATTTACAATTACAGAGATTTACCCATGGGGATCGCTCGAGGTAGAAGCTGAGAATGGGAACAGGTTCAAGGTAAATGGACAGCGAGCAAAACCGTACGTGGACGGGAATTTCATTGGGGTTATCGAGAGCCTCAAACCAATTCCCGATATCTGAGCTCATTTGAGGTAACTTGGTCGGGCCGTCGACCTTAAATTACAAAGCGCTTGTTGGGAGGCAACCCAACCTATTTACTGCATAGTGTAGATTTCAATACTGTTTTGTTATTTGATTTTGTTCTAACTATTTGAGAGGTGCGAGAGAGTGGGTTTAATGTTTATAATGAGTATGTGCAGGATTCCTAGGTGAAAGGCCTATTCTGGATCCCCCTTCTTGATGCGCACGGAGAAAAGTTCACAAAAATCGAGAAAAAGCAGCTAAAAAGGCGTATCGGGATCCGGAATGAAGAATTGGGGGAAAAATGATGTACCAACACGCACTCAACACACGCACCTGAGGGGAGGCGCGAATCCGGACTCCCCCTCTTGATGCAAGCGAAGAAGGTATATCGAAACCGAAAAAGCAGACACATTGGCACGGATTACGAGGCAAATTTTTGCAAACAAGACCGTGAGCTAAAATTGAAGAGTGCCATTAGGTGGGGGTTGTCGAGAGCTTTCTGTTGATAGGTGGATCGCATGCATCGGAGTCCGGACGCGAGAGTTATGGCAATTTGGATGTTTTCGCGGAGAAAAAGTGACGAAAAGCATCCGGAATCGCCAAACGGGCCTTTAAAAGAGCAAATTTGAGAAATAAAGAATTCCCCGGACATTGGGAATTGTTTATATTCAAAATGGAGTCTCAAGGTCGAGGAGATCCATGAAAAAAGTAAAGGAACGGTCAAAAAGGCGAGAAAGGATGTTTTCGTGAAGAAAAAGCGATAAAAAGCATCCGGAAAGGGCGAAAGAGGTTAAAATCATGAGCTACGGGTCGAGATGGTGAATGGGCATATTGGAGACCTAGTGTGGGGGTGAAATACCATGTTTGAGCTTATCGGAGGCTGTTTCAAGCTAAAAATTCAAGAAAAAGCAAGTCGGGAGAAGTTAAATTTTATGCAGGGGCAAAACTAGGTCGCACGACCTAGTTACTAGGTCGCACGACCTAGTTTGTCAAAGCAGTTAGTTTTACTAGGTCATACGACCTAGTAACTAGGTCGCACGACCTAGTGTTGGGCGAGTTCAATTTGGTCCAAATGTGGGGTCTATGTGCATTATTTGAAAGCTCACAGGGAGCCGAGTGAAAAAAAAAAAAAAAAAAAAAAAAAAATGAGTCAATCATCATCCTTCTCCATCGGGTAAAACTCAAAACACCCAAAACCCTTCTTTCTCTGCAACTCACTCACCCGACGGTATCAACACCACGCACTGCCATCACCATCGTCACAGCTCCACCCTCCTCCGGCCGGCGTTCCTCCGCAGCAACCAGAGAATCTCCGGCGCCACTGCGTGCGAACCCGACCCACAGACCCCCAACCCTCAGGTCCGACCCCCCCCCCCCAGCGCGCCAGGAACACCATCGCAGACCACCCACAGGTCTTCGACTTCCACTCCTCTCCTCTGCAATCACCACCGCCAGCCATCACCACCTGTAACCACCGCCGCCTCACCGTCCGCACACTCTCTCACCAACACCACCAGCTTCGTCTCTTCTCTCTCTCTCACAAAACCCAGCAGCCTTCTCTCCCTCTCACAGCAGAGCTCTCCTCAACCATCACAGGACCATCACCACCACTACCACAACTCAAATTGGTGGTGAATCGAAGGAGGCAAGGCTAGGGTTTGAGGAAAAATCTGAAATTGGGGGCGATTGAGGTCGAATTCGAAGGAGCTATTCTAGGGTTTCGACGGGGACACCGCAAGGAGCAAAAGGCACACGTCAATTGAAGAATTCGGAACAAAAATTTCGGCGACCCTAAAACAGCCCGGGTTGTCGAAATTCTGCAAATTCGTGCCCGTAAGACTTGCTCCGGGCACGTAGGTACGTCCTAATCTCTCGCAATTACTTTTTATCGAGTCTTAGGCACAATTGAGTAAAAGCCCAAATTTTATTGTTGCGCTTAGTAGCGCGCTTGGGGGCGATTGACTAGAGTCCTAGGACTTATTTGTTAATTGCGTAACTGTTTCTTTTCCGTACACACATCCTGACACTGAGCACGTAGCTTAATTCTTTTTGTCAATTTAATTGTCAATTTGTGCTACCTTCTTGTGCCATGTCGAGTCGAAAAGATAAGGGAAAGGCCGTAGCTAAAGGAAAGGGGGTAGCTACGAGTCAGAATATAACCGGGGGGAAAAGGAAGAAACAAAAAGTAGTCGTCGATAGTGATGACGAGTATATTCCCGAGGGAGAAGTGAGAGAGACAGGGGACACGGGTAGTAACCTAGCTAGGAATGCGACCTTTTGGGTTGTGGGGAGCATGGTTTCACCAGCTCCCTCGGACCCTGATGAGTTAGCAAGTGCGGAACCTGATAGAGTGCCAATAGCGAGGGACACGAGAGAGTCTAGTCCTAGGGACCTTGACCCGGCGAAAGGAGTGTTTTGTGACTATCGGTTTATCACCCTACTAGCGCATTCTAGGTACGCCAAGCGGGAGGGGAGTGTGTTCAAGGGGGCAAATGTAGAAAAGCATTTCCCGTTTCAAACTGAGATGCCCCAACAAATCCAAGAGTTCATGAAAAGAGAGAATCTTGCAGGGTGGTGTGAGCTCGTCAAGGGGAACGCAAGTTCGGAGCTCATGTGGGAGATTTACTCAAACGCCAAGTGGTCTGGGTATGGGGAGGATGAAGAGTTGGATGATCGTAGGATCATTTACGCCCGTAGGAATTTTTTTGTTTTCTCTCCGGCTAGCATAGCCGCGGCCCTACAATGGCCACCACTCGAGGGCGACTGTCACTTTGAGACCACCATGAAAATGAACGTAGAGGACTTAGTGACCGCAGTGTCAATCTTTGCCTTTGGTGGGGTGACGGGAGCGCCGTGGGATACTCATGCGTGTCAGGACGTTAGAAAGTGGACGGTTTCGGCCAGACACTTACTTCGTCGAGCGCGTTATTTAGTTAACATAGTGGAGGCATGGGTTGAGGGCGTTTCGACCCAGACCGACATACGTTTCGAGTGGTGTGTTATGGCTATGTGTTGGTATGAGGGCCATCGATTCAACGTCCCGAAGCGCATTTATTTGAGTTTTCGATCGAGACTTCGGGATTCTAACCGTCGAGCAGCCGGGTTTGGATATTTGCTAAAGCACTTGGCCACTAAGGCTGGTGCTGCGTTTTATGGTGGAGACCGTGCAGCCGAACCCCCGCGATACTGGACTCAGGTACCCGACCCGAAGAAAGATGAGGTAGTCGTAGAGAGCAGCCGGCCCCCACCGAAAAAGGGGGCTCAGAGGGGCGGTAAGGGTAAGACCCCGGCTGTGAGTGAGGAGTCGAGTCCGTCTGCCGCACCTAATGCTAGCCTCGAGGCCACTTTGCAGGCCATGCAAAGGATGATGATTGCAAATGAGAAAAAGGCCGTGGCTCGAGGGCAAGAAGCAGAGAGGAAAGCCAAGTCAAGGGCTATGCATGCGCGACGGAACCAGCGCCAGCTCGGTGACATTCTGCATAAGCAGAATCAGTGGTTACACGAGCTTGGCAGGGCAGGCGGGGTGACACTGACTCCGGAACCTCAGATTTTGATGTATTTGTCGAGTGACCACTCGGATGGCTCGGAGGAGAGCGAGTAGACCAGCCCGCCCTCGCATTGGAATGTTGAGTCCCTTTGTTTTATCTCTGAATTCGTTGGGGACAACGAAGCATTCTAGTGTGGGGGTGAGATTTTCTGAATATTAGCCAAGTCCGTGTCTGCATGAACCAATTGCATATAGGATGTTTGTGTCGTAGTGTGTTTCGTAGTCTTTGTCGTAGAGTGTATTTGTGTCATAGTGTTGTGTGATATATATGTGTTCGTATTATATGATTGCACGTTTTCTTACTTTGAGTCCACCTACCCAAATTGAGTCAGTTTCGAGTCTTCTTTCGAGTCGGCCCATGCATATAGAGTAGGAAATATTATCTTAAAAAAAAAAATTAAAAAGTTAAAAATTTGAGAAAGGGCAATCAAAAAGATCTTAGTATTGGTAAAATCGAGGAGTGTGAGAAAATTTAGGCATAGGGCGTGACTTGCGACCGAGATAGACAATGTGAGTTCCCCTTAGTACGTATAGAGAAACTTTCTTTACGGGAGTGCCTACCTATTTTTATACACTTACTTGATTTTCAAATCTAAAGTGTGTGCCTAGTTTTCTTACAAGAGTTGAGCTAGGTGTGAGCTAAACAAGCCGAACATTCATGTGTACGTCTTAGGTAGTCGCCAACCCGCCTCGTAGTGGCACACAGAACAGCTGTGCGAGGTGTGTATTAGAGCACTCACTGCTTATAGAACTTACCTTGTAGGACCACTAGTAAAACCTGTTTCGAACCTTGGATTCTTTGATAACCTCTGGACTTAGGGTGACGATTCTTGGCATTCATCATTGATTGGTTAGAATCACCGCTTTAGTGCGTCACGAGGGTGTTTGTAGTTGAGGGGGTTCGATGAGGGAGTACTTCATGATATATTTGTGTGAGTCTTACATATCGCATGTACTTCATTTATGATTATCGAGGGGAATGCGAGGGTGAGTGAGAGTAGGCTTGCGCACTTCGGTGTGGCGGTGTTCCATGTCGTTACATCATGGACACAGTTGTGGAGAGCCGTGAGTGCGTGACATCTAATACGCACAAATTGGGTTGGGTGATTTAATTGGTGGATCGTGCTAGGTACTGGATCTCATTCATCGTGGTGTAGGAGGTTTGGTTGGATTAGGCACGAGACTTACATTGTTTTGATTACTTGAGAGGGGACGTGACTACATTCGAGTGTGGGGGTGTCGACTTTTGACCACGGACATCGAGATCGAGCTTGCGACGATTCCATCCCCACACATGTGATTTGATTTGTTTGCGGCTTTGTTTAGTGGCACCATGTACTTCATAGACTTAGGGGAGGAGGAATTTTATATGTGATACTCATTCATTGGATTGTTTGTTTTCTTCCCCTAACATACTCGTTTGACTACTCTTGGAAGACCACTCGTACATTTGAAAGGATTGTGTTGATTGTGGAATTTAAAAAAAAAAAAATATATGAAAAAAAAAAAATGAAAAAAAAGAAAAAAAAAAGAGAGAAAAAAAAAAGAGAGAAAAAAAAAAAGGGAGAGAAAAAAAAAAAAAAAAGAGATGGAATAAAGGAAAGAGATTGAGCTTAACGGAAATCGAGTGGAGGAAGCAACTATTTCGGTAACGACGGTTTGAATTTTGTGCACGACTCAAGACGGTGGCCACGGGATCGTAACTGTACCGGGGTTTTGAGGGAATCGAGGGCCGGAGACGGTGAGTTTCGGGTTGCGGTTTCTATCATCGTGGTGAGGGTGTGTGAGATATGGGTTACAATGTGAGAATGTGACGCTTTAGGACGTGTTTCATCATGATTTTCCTTATGTCCCTAAGCCTCGACATTCTAAAACCGTTAGCGGATTAGGAGCTCGTACCTTGGATGTGGCTTAGCCTAGCGTAGCCTCTTACTTATCGGCACACGCGAAGAGGTAGGATACTCTTGTAGTTAGTAAGGTTAGGTTCTCTATACGATCTAAGGGAAATTCTTGTTGTCAAGTTTAGTTTCAATTCACGCCTTGTATCTAAATTGATCATCACTCCATGAGAACCGATTTAGGGACTTGAGATTGCCCGATCTCGCCAAAAAGAAAAAAAAAAAACAAAAAAAATTAGTTTAGTGTGTGTGTGTAAATATATGTGTTTAGGATCGAGTCTAATTTGCATTGCATCATATTGTTGCATGAATCGAGTTGTGAATTGAGTCTTGTTTGCGTCAAGTCGGCTAATATTTGGTTATGTATGCAATATGGTGGGTTGAAAGCTAGTTGAGTTTGTGGCTTGGACATGATGTGAAAGTTGGGATTTGCTCGGGACGAGCAAAATGTAGTGTGGGGGTAGTTGATAACTCCGTTTTCGGAGTTATATTATTGCTTATTTTGCTACATTTTGCGCGCTTATAATGGAGAATGTTGCGTCTTTTCGAGTAGATCATGTGTTTATTTGAGAAAGTGAGTTCGTATGCTAAAACGTGAAGTCCGGGCGTTTCTTGCATTGTTTTACGTGCTATTTATCTTATTTTGTCACATTTGATCTTCGCGGGGTGTTCGTGTTGTGATTTTCAGGGCCGGAGCACGCGAGGAGCAAGTGGATAGAGGAAACGAACTTCGGAAGTGATGCGAGCTCAAGATTTGGGAAGGAAAGCGAGAGTTGATGGATCAAGTGCTAGAGAGGCTCAAGAGAAGATGATACGAGTGTTGAGGCATGAGGAGAGCTCAAAATGGAGGATTGAATGAAGAAACGATGCCCGGGAAGTGATTTGGAAGCAAGAGGAACAAGTGGGAAGAAGATGGAAAAGATTTGATGAAGCAACTAGGTCGCATGACCTAGTTACTAGGTCACACGACCTAGTTAGCGAATCCAGTTGGTTTCAGTAGGTCATGCGACCTACTACACAGGTCACACGACCTGTTCTGGGCAGCACAGTAGGTCGCACGACCTACTTAACTAGGTCACACGACCTAGTTCGGGCAGAGTTTAGTTTGTAACTTTTTGGGGTTGCTTTGTAATTACTCCTAACTTATTCTAAACATTGGGAGAACGTATTAGACCTGGTTAGGGCATGTTTTTGGGGATTATCACGTACCCTATCACATTGAAGAGAGCTTGGAGCTTAGGAGACGATCAAGGAGGCTTGGAATCATTCGTTTGATCTCTAAAACCCCGTTTCTTCTCTATTCTTGTTATTTGATCACGAAACTTTGTACGTGAATCATGTTTTTGAGTAGCTAAACTCTCTATTTGGGATATCTCGTAGGAAACTAGGGTTTGATCACTACAACTTGTGGTTTATGGATTTACTCTCATGCTTTTGAGCTTAATTGATGATTTCTTCTTTAGTTATGTGTATTTTATGTTTCTAATTTATCTTTTCTATTGATAGACGTGTTAATAGGATTGTGCTAGGTTATGAACGATAGAGGAATCTACGTTCGTTGCCCGGAAAATTGAAATACACACTAGCCGTATCTAGGGTTGAGGAATCTTGCTAGTTAGCTAAGAACAAGAGTAGAAATTAGTATCGTAATGCGTGTTTGAACTTGAGTAAGCTAGAGGAATCAGTTACGATAGTTTAGGCATAGTTATTGGTTGAGACATCTTCAATATACAATTGCTCGTTTAACTAGAATAAGAAATTATCGTGTTAGTAAAACATAAATCCAACGTAGTGTGACATTCCTAGTGATCCGTAGAGATATCCTGAATTTAATCAAACTTGATACACAACAATATCAACTCGTGCTCGTTAATCTTGAAATAATTCTTTGAATTATTTGAGATAATTGTTATTTGAATTTTTAGTAGAATTAGGAACCACAAAACAACTGCGTTTTGCCCACATAAAGAACAAACTTAATAGTTAGTTACACGAAGTCCCTTGGGTTCGACAATCCGGACTTTTCCGATTATTACTGCACCGACAACTGTGCACTTGCAGTTGGAGCGTGTCAGGCGGCAAGGGGGCGGCGTCCCTCTTGTTGCTTGCTCTCTCTCTCCTTTGTTCTCTCCTACTCTTGTTATGTTCTCTTTAGAGCATAAGTTGTGTAGGGAAGGAAGGAAGGAGGGTCCTTTATATAGTCCAACAACTCCTTGTTAACTACCTAAAGGACTTATTCTAGTCCTACTAGAATTCAATTTAGTCCCTTCCTTGCAAATTAGTCCCTACTAAGTTTGCAAGGGTTTGCAAAATGATCCTTCTAATTAATTAATCCAATTAATTAATTCCCAAATCTAGTACAACTCTATATAGCGTGTGACCCATAGGTTCTATCTAGTTGGTAGCAACTATTTGCTAATATGGAGCGGTTTCTAGCAAAACATCCATTCTAGCCAACTAATAGAATAGTCATCTAGACAACCTTGTACAAGTAATTGTCTCATCCCTTTGCCTCCATATCCGGATTGGACACGAGATATACAAGTCACACTCGTATATCCAATCCCTAGTTTCTCGATCCATGGAATAGCCTTATTCGTGCAAATAACATCAATATCCCATATATTGATTTATTTGAGTCTGGCCAGACATTCTATAAGCACTATCCTTGAGTGGCCTTGGATATTTGCTCCCGTTATGTGGGAGGGGCAAATCCTCTCTACGTCCACTACGATCTCTAAGCTTGCTTCTCATTGTATCCAGTACACGCCTTTATAACTACCCAGTTACGGTGTAGCGTTTGACGCTACCAAGATCACAATGATCCACAACTAGAATATCTAGTGACTTCAAGTCTAAGGATGACAATACCATTGTACCCGAGAAGCACTTGTGACTCAACATAACGTGTATGTAGCCTTCTCGGTAATGGGTCAATCCAGTGCAACATTCCGTAATGCACACCTATGTGTTGGATCATGATATCTCCATATCAATCCAACCCCATACTAGTCTATAGATGATTGTCCCAATTAATCATTATACTTGACTAGGGATATTTAAGATAAACAACACGATTGTAAATCTAAGGACTTCATTATATTAAATATCCAATAAATAATAAATGAATTTCTAGCCAATTACAAATTCATACTAAACAAGATTGCCTCTAGGGCATCTATTCCAACAGTCTCCCACTTGCACTAGAGCCAATCTGGCGCATCTCGTATGCCCATACACCTAGTGTGCCCTTCATGCTTCCACTGCGTGAGAGGCTTCGTAAGCGGGTCTGACAGATTATCATCTGTAGGAATCTTGCATATCCGAACGTCTCCTCTATCGATAATATCTCGAATCAGATGAAACTTCCTGAGCACATGCTTGGACTTCTGGTGCGATCTGGGTTCCTTTGATTGCGCGATCGCCCCAGTGTTGTCACAAAACAACTCCACTGGATCCGCAATGCTAGGGACCACACCAAGTTCAGAAACAAACTTTCTGATCCAAACAGCCTCCTTTGCTGCGCCATTTGCAGCAATGTACTCAGCCTCTGTTGTAGAATCAGCTACCGTCTCTTGCTTGGAACTCTTCCAGCTCACCGCTGCTCCATTCAGGCAAAACACATATCCCGACTGTGATCTGAAGTCATCTCTATCGGTTTGGAAGCTTGTATCAGTGTAACCCCTTACACGCAACTCTTCCTCACCGCCAAACATCAAGAAAGCATCCTTAGTTCTTCTCAAGTACTTTAGGATGTTCTTGACAGCAATCCAGTGACTCTCACCCGGATTGGATTGGTATCTGATTGTCATACTCAAGACATATGACACATCTGGTCTAGTACATAACATGGCGTACATGATAGATCCTATGGCCGAGGCATAGGGAATCCTACTCATGCGTTCCTTCTCAATCTCATTGGAAGGGCATCCACTCTTCGAAAGAGTGATTCCATGTGACATGGGCAAGAATCCCTTCTTGGAATCTTGCATGTTGAACCGTTTCAACACCTTGTCAATATATGTACTTTGACTTAGGCCTAGCAACCTCTTAGATCTATCTCTATAGATCTTTATATCGAGTATATAGGCTGCTTCCCCTAAGTCTTTCATTGAGAAACACTTTCCTAGCCAATCTTTCACAGATTGCAGCATGGGAATGTCGTTTCCAATGAGTAGTATGTCATCCACATACAAGAGCAGAAAAGCTATAGAGCTCCCACTAACCTTCTTGTAGACACAAGACTCATCTTCGTTTCTGATGAAGCCAAACTCTTTGACCACTTCATCAAAACGTCGATTCCAACTCCTAGAAGCTTGCTTCAATCCATAAATGGATCGTTGCAGCTTACAGACTTTGTCGGCTTGCTTTGGATCTTCAAAACCCTCTGGCTGTATCATATACACGTCCTCGAGGAGATTCCCATAAAGGAATGCTGTTTTGACATCCATCTGCCAAATCTCATAGTCGTAGTATGCTGCAATCGCAAGTAGGATTCGGATGGATTTGGTCATTGCGACTGGTGAAAAGGTTTCATCATAGTCAATACCATGAATTTGTCTGAATCCTTTAGCCACCAATCGGCCCTTATAGGTAATCACATTACCATCCATATCGATCTTCTTCTTGAAGACCCACTTGCACCCTATGGGCCGCACCCCATCAGGTGGTTCCACCAAAGTCCATACTTTGTTGGTATACATGGATTCCATCTCGGATCTCATGGCTTCAAGCCACTTCTGCGAGTCTGGGCCACTCATGGCCTCCTCATAGGTAGTAGGCTCATCATCTATGAGCATCGTGTCACCGGAATCAGTTACGAGAAGTCCGTACCTCTCGGGTTCCTGGCGCACTCTACTAGATCTACGAAGCTCTTGTGTTACCTGAACAGGTGGATCCACAACTGCTTGTGATTCCTGTTCATGTTCCATAATCGGTTCAGTGATTTGTGTTACCTGAACAGGTGGATCCACAACTGCTTGTGATTCCTGTTCATGTTCCATAATCGGTTCAGTGATTTGTGGTTCTTGAACTTCTTCAAGTTCTACATTCCTCCCACTTGCTTCTTTAGAGACAAACTCTCTTTCTAGAAACACGCCGGTCCGAGCAACAAACACTTTGTTTTCGGTTGGATTGTAGAAGTAGTATCCCTTAGTTTCCTTAGGGTACCCCACAAATTTACACTCATCCGATTTAGGCCCTAGCTTGTCTGATTGTAAACGTTTTACATAGACATCGCAGCCCCAAATCCTCATGAACGACAGTGTGGGACGCCTCCCACTCCACATCTCATATGGTGTCTTCATGACTGATTTAGATGGAACACGGTTAATGGTGAAAGCTGCACTTAATAGAGTGTAGCCCCAAAATGACAATGGAAGATCGGTTTGACACATCATAGACCGAACCATATCCAATAGGGTTCGATTCCTCCTCTCGGACACGCCATTCCATTGTGGCGTTCCGGGTGGAGTGAGTTGGGACACGATCCCACACTCTCTAAGATAGTCGTCAAACTCTTGGCTCAAGTATTCTCCTCCACGATCCGATCGTAGAGCCTTGATACTTTTGCCAAGTTGCTTCTCTACTTCATTCTTGAATTCTTTGAACACTTCAAAGGATTCGGATTTTGCCCTCATAAGGTACACAAATCCATATCTACTGTAATCATCAGTAAACGTAATGAAGTAGACATAACCACCCCTGGCAGGCGTGGCAAATGGCCCACACACATCGGTATGTATGAGCGCCAATTGCTCACTAGTCCTCTCACCTTTCTTATTGAAAGGGGACTTTGTCATTTTTCCTAATAAACAAGCCTCACATGTCTCATATGATTCAAAATCAAATGAGTCTAGTAATCCATCCTTATGGAGTCTAGATACACGTTTCTCATTTATGTGGCCTAAACGACAATGCCATAAATAAGCAGGATTTAAATCATTTATTTTAATCCGCTTGGTATTAATGTTGTAGACAGGATTACTTAGATCAAGGACATAAAGTCCATTAAATAATTGCGCACTAAAATAGTGAATATTATTCAAATAAAAGGAACAACAATTGTTCTTTATTGAAATAATAAAACCTTCCTTGTCCAAACAAGAAATAGAAATAATGTTTCTGCTCATAGCAGGCACAAAATAGCAATTATTTAATTCTAAAACTAATCCTGAAGGCAGAGATAGCTCGCACACGCCTATGGCCAACGCAGCAACCTTTGCTCCATTCCCAACGCGCAGATCTACCTCCCCTTTAGCCAATCTTTTACTTCTCTTTAGATCCTGCATATTTCGACAAATATGAGATCCACATCCAGTATCTAATACCCATGATGTAGAGACAGTTAAATTGACATCTACAACAAAAATACCTGGTGGTGGTGGAATCACTATTCCAAGCCTCTTGTCCTCCAGATATTTTGGGCAGTTCCTCCTCCAGTGTCCAGGTTGACTACAGTAGTGACATTCACCCTTAGTCACGACCTTGGCAATGGCACCAACAGGCTTAAGGGCTTGTTCCTTGGACTTAGCAACTGACTTGCCTTTGCCCTTGGAGAAAGAGGCAAACCTTTTACCCTTTCCTTTATGCACCATCATAATGGCCTTGCCCTTACCCTTGTTGATGCTCTGTTCAGCCGTCCTCAACATGTTGAGCAAATCTGGCAGTGGTTTTACGATCTCGTTCATGTTATAGTTCATAATGAACTGTCCATAACTCTCGGGCAACGATTGCAACACGAGATCGGTTGCCAACTCTTGGCCGACCGGGAACCCAAGCCAGGCGAGATTTTCCAAGTACCCGATCATTCGGAGTACATGGGGTCCCACCGGGTTCCCTTCTGCCAGATGACATTTGAACAGTGCCTTTGAGACCTCATACCTCTCTACCCTCGCCTGCTCTTGGAAGAGCTGCTTTAGATGTTCGATCATATCGACAGCATTCATGTTCTCATGTTGCTTCTGAAGCTCAGAGGTCATGGTGCAAAGCATTAGGCAGGCCGCATCATTAGCGTCATCAACACGCTTTTGATACGCCTTTAAGGCAGCAGGTGTCTGATTCTCTGGTCCTTCTGGAACTTGCTCCTCTATTGCGTACAGCTTCTTCTCTTGCTTGAGAACAATTCTCAAGTTTCTGTACCAATCAAGAAAGTTGGTCCCAGAGAGCTTGTCCTTCTCAAGGACAGATCGTAGGGAATGTTGTGAACTCGATGAGTTGTTTGCCATTTGGAATTCTACAAAAGGAAAATACGCAAGTTTTAGTATTTGTGAATTTTTGACTATATTTAATAATGGCTAGTTTATTAAATATAGCTCCCACTATTTTTCTACGGATTAATAACCCTCAAGATATTAATGCGGAAAATATCCTTATATTTTCTAGTGGGCCAATATCCATCTTTTTTCATCTCCTTATGAGCTTGCTTTGGCAAGTCACCCATAATTTGACTACTTCTTAGGTAGGAACAATTCCAATTGCATCCCATATGCAACTCTTGGTTCAATCGGGCAAATAACTCCTTATTTATCCATCCTTATGGATAATCCCAATTGATTGCCTCTAGGTTTCTTAATCAAATTAATAGCCTAGTTGTGTTCAACCTCTTATCTAAACAATTGCACATTGTTACGTGCCATCGCATTCCATCATTATGAACCAAGTCGCCATGCTTTGGCACGCACGAACTTGATAAATAATGATGATAATGAGTGTTTAAATAACGAGAAGGCAAGAACACAATATTTTAAAATTTGAGGGATTTTTCAATTCAATTTTAATTATTTTGTTGATCAATATCAACTGATCTATCTATTTGAGTTTGGGCACAACTCCAAATAATAGATCCGGGTTGTCTAATTATCTTATTATCCTAATTGCATGCATCATCCATACACCAACCACACAAATAATAAGACAATAAATAAACAACCACAAAACAGAAATTAAACGTGATGTGGATATGGCCTTTTCTAGACTAAGATAATTCCAAGCCAATGGAATTATCTATGAACCCTAAAACAAACACATCTCCATGCGTCTTGATCTCTTGGTCCATCCTTCATAGTCACGTGGGATACTCCATGCTCCATGCTCCATCTTTTGCTGCTTCTTTGGCTTTGGGCTTCTTCAATCTTGGCTAACAATCTACTTTATCTAGCACTAGCTAATATCTATACTAAATAAAATAAATCTCACAAGTTGAGAAAAAAAATGGCACGCAGGCCATAAAAACCCTAATTAATTATTACAAATAATTGATCGGCTCGCAGGCCGTAAAACCAAACCACAAAATTAAACATCCACATCAAACCACATCCTAAGGCCATATCCAATCACCATGCGAATTGCACATAAACAGTTAAAATCCAATTTTAACGCGCTTGGTCAATTTTAATTGATTTTAGGATTTCTAGGGTTAAAACGGTCCATGGGCCCAACAATCCAATTGCCCGGGCTCAAATAAAGTGAACCATAAAGCCCTAGGGCCGGCCCGGCCCAAAACCCGCAAGCTAGGCCCGCGGGTTAGGGCCGCCCGGCCCCTTAGGGCGCCAAGCTTGGGCGGCAAGCAAGGGGGCGGTCCCCTAGGGGGCCGAACCTCCTTGTGGAGGTTGTTTCCAAAACAACCTCCTTGCTTGGAGCCCAAGTTTGGTTGTTTCCTTGTTGTGGGAGAACTCCTTCTTCCCCAAGGATGCCCAAACCCTAGATCTAAGATCCTAAAATTTCTCAAACTCACCAAATCATGCATCCAATGCAATAATTGGGTCTTGTTATGATTAATTCTTTGACAAATTGCATCCAATGCTTGATTTGTCTTGTTTTACGCAATAAACAACAAATTAAGGTGTAAAACAACAAGAATGTAACACATAAACTACGTTTATGCTCTATGACCTGTGGCTCTGATACCACTGTAGGGTTTTGATTCATGGATCGCGCAAACGGAAGCATAATCAAACAAACAACCATGCAAAACCCTCCAAGGATCACAAGTCTAGATGCATAACGATAGTGAAAGTAAGAAATCATAAACACACCTTTGGGTTCTCCTTGATGACTTCAAACGCGAATAGTGTCACGTTCTCTATAGTTGATCCACGCCTAGAGTTGTTCCTAGATCTCCAATCTCCTTGGTGCTAGCCCGGAATGAAAGGAGGGTGAAGGAATCACGCAAAACGAGGCACAAAAGGGGGTTCGGCCCTTTTGTGGCGTCGGGGACGAGTGGGCGGCGGCAAGGGGGCGGCGTCCCTCTTGTTGCTTGCTCTCTCTCTCCTTTGTTCTCTCCTACTCTTGTTATGTTCTCTTTAGAGCATAAGTTGTGTAGGGAAGGAAGGAAGGAGGGTCCTTTATATAGTCCAACAACTCCTTGTTAACTACCTAAATGACTTATTCTAGTCCTA
The DNA here is from genome assembly GCA_023055425.1 of Linanthus parryae. Classification (NCBI taxonomy): domain Eukaryota; kingdom Viridiplantae; phylum Streptophyta; class Magnoliopsida; order Ericales; family Polemoniaceae; genus Linanthus; species Linanthus parryae. Next base: position 100,864,357 of record JALGPY010000006.1, on the reverse strand, counting down.
CTAGAATTCAATTTAGTCCCTTCCTTGCAAATTAGTCCCTACTAAGTTTGCAAGGGTTTGCAAAGTGATCCTTCTAATTAATTAATCCAATTAATTAATTCCCAAATCTAGTACAACTCTATATAGCGTGTGACCCCATAGGTTCTATCTAGTTGGTAGCAACTATTTGCTAATATGGAGCGGTTTCTAGCAAAACATCCATTCTAGCCAACTAATAGAATAGTCATCTAGACAACCTTGTACAAGTAATTGTCTCATCCCTTTGCCTCCATATCCGGATTGGACACGAGACATACAAGTCACACTCGTATATCCAATCCCTAGTTTCTCGATCCATGGAATAGCCTTATTCGTGCAAATAACATCAATATCCCATATATTGATTTATTTGAGTCTGGCCAGACATTCTATAAGCACTATCCTCGAGTGGCCTCGGATATTTGCTCCCGTTATGTGGGAGGGGCAAATCCTCTCTACGTCCACTACGATCTCTAAGCTTGCTTCTCATTGTATCTAGTACACGCCTTTATAACTACCCAGTTACGGTGTAGCGTTTGACGCTACCAAGATCACAATGATCCACAACTAGAATATCTAGTGACTTCAAGTCTAAGGATGACAATACCATTGTACCCGAGAAGCACTTGTGACTCAACATAACGTGTATGTAGCCTTCTCGGTAATGGGTCAATCCAGTGCAACATTCCGTAATGCACACCTATGTGTTGGATCATGATATCTCCATATCAATCCAACCCCATACTAGTCTATAGATGATTGTCCCAATTAATCATTATACTTGACTAGGGATATTTAAGATAAACAACACGATTGTAAATCTAAGGACTTCATTATATTAAATATCCAATAAATAATAAATGAATTTCTAGCCAATTACAAATTCATACTAAACTAGATTGCCTCTAGGGCATCTATTCCAACATCTGTAGGGTTTTGATTCATGGATCGCGCAAACGGAAGCATAATCAAACAAACAACCATGCAAAACCCTCCAAGGATCACAAGTCTAGATGCATAACGATAGTGAAAGTAAGAAATCATAAACACACCTTTGGGTTCTCCTTGATGACTTCAAACGCGAATAGTGTCACGTTCTCTATAGTTGATCCACGCCTAGAGTTGTTCCTAGATCTCCAATCTCCTTGGTGCTAGCCCGGAATGAAAGGAGGGTGAAGGAATCACGCAAAACGAGGCACAAAAGGGGGTTCGGCCCTTTTGTGGCGTCGGGGACGAGTGGGCGGCGGCAAGGGGGCGGCGTCCCTCTTGTTGCTTGCTCTCTCTCTCCTTTGTTCTCTCCTACTCTTGTTATGTTCTCTTTAGAGCATAAGTTGTGTAGGGAAGGAAGGAAGGAGGGTCCTTTATATAGTCCAACAACTCCTTGTTAACTACCTAAAGGACTTATTCTAGTCCTACTAGAATTCAATTTAGTCCCTTCCTTGCAAATTAGTCCCTACTAAGTTTGCAAGGGTTTGCAAAATGATCCTTCTAATTAATTAATCCAATTAATTAATTCCCAAATCTAGTACAACTCTATATAGCGTGTGACCCCATAGGTTCTATCTAGTTGGTAGCAACTATTTGCTAATATGGAGCGGTTTCTAGCAAAACATCCATTCTAGCCAACTAATAGAATAGTCATCTAGACAACCTTGTACAAGTAATTGTCTCATCCCTTTGCCTCCATATCCGGATTGGACACGAGACATACAAGTCACACTCGTATATCCAATCCCTAGTTTCTCGATCCATGGAATAGCCTTATTCGTGCAAATAACATCAATATCCCATATATTGATTTATTTGAGTCTGGCCAGACATTCTATAAGCACTATCATCGAGTGGCCTTGGATATTTGCTCCCGTTATGTGGGAGGGGAAAATCCTCTCTACGTCCACTACGATCTCTAAGCTTGCTTCTCATTGTATCCAGTACACGCCTTTATAACTACCCAGTTACGGTGTAGCGTTTGACGCTACCAAGATCACAATGATCCACAACTAGAATATCTAGTGACTTCAAGTCTAAGGATGACAATACCATTGTACCCGAGAAGCACTTGTGACTCAACATAACGTGTATGTAGCCTTCTCGGTAATGGGTCAATCCAGTGCAACATTCCGTAATGCACACCTATGTGTTGGATCATGATATCTCCATATCAATCCAACCCCATACTAGTCTATAGATGATTGTCCCAATTAATCATTATACTTGACTAGGGATATTTAAGATAAACAACACGATTGTAAATCTAAGGACTTCATTATATTAAATATCCAATAAATAATAAATGAATTTCTAGCCAATTACAAATTCATACTAAACTAGATTGCCTCTAGGGCATCTATTCCAACAGTCTCCCACTTGCACTAGAGCCAATCTGGCGCATCTCGTATGCCCATACTCCTAGTGTGCCCTTCATGCTTCCACTGCGTGAGAGGCTTTGTAAGCGGGTCTGACAGATTATCATCTGTAGGAATCTTGCATATCCGAACGTCTCCTCTATCGATAATATCTCGAATCAGATGGAACTTCCTGAGCACATGCTTGGACTTCTGGTGCGATCTGGGTTCCTTTGATTGCGCGATCGCCCAGTGTTGTCACAAAACAACTCCACTGGATCCGCAATGCTAGGGACCACACCAAGTTCAGAAACAAACTTTCTGATCCAAACAGCCTCCTTTGCTGCGCCATTTGCAGCAATGTACTCAGCCTCTGTTGTAGAATCAGCTACCGTCTCTTGCTTGGAACTCTTCCAGCTCACCGCTGCTCCATTCAGGCAAAACACATATCCTGACTGTGATCTGAAGTCATCTCTATCGGTTTGGAAGCTTGCATCAGTGTAACCCCTTACACGCAACTCTTCCTCACCGCCAAACATCAAGAAAGCATCCTTAGTTCTTCTCAAGTACTTTAGGATGTTCTTGACAGCAATCCAGTGACTCTCACCCGGATTGGATTGGTATCTGCTTGTCATACTCAAGGCATATGACACATCTGGTCTAGTACATAACATGGCGTACATGATAGATCCTATGGCCGAGGCATAGGGAATCCTACTCATGCGTTCCTTCTCAATATCATTGGAAGGGCATCCACTCTTCGAAAGAGTGATTCCATGTGACATGGGCAAGAATCCCTTCTTGGAATCTTGCATGTTGAACCGTTTCAACACCTTGTCAATATATGTACTTTGACTTAGGCCTAGCAACCTCTTAGATCTATCTCTATAGATCTTTATACCGAGTATATAGGCTGCTTCCCCTAAGTCCTTCATTGAGAAACACTTTCCTAGCCAATCTTTCACAGATTGCAGCATGGGAATGTCGTTTCCAATGAGTAGTATGTCATCCACATACAAGACCAGAAAAGCTATAGAGCTCCCACTAACCTTCTTGTAAACACAAGACTCATCTTCGTTTCTGATGAAGCCAAACTCTTTGACCACTTCATCAAAACGTCGATTCCAACTCCTAGAAGCTTGCTTCAATCCATAAATGGATCGTTGCAGCTTACAGACTTTGTTGGCTTGCTTTGGATCCTCAAAACCCTCCGGCTGTATCATATACACGTCCTCGAGGAGATTCCCATAAAGGAATGCTGTTTTGACATCCATCTGCCAAATCTCATAGTCGTAGTATGCTGCAATCGCAAGTAGGATTCGGATGGATTTGGTCATTGCGACTGGTGAAAAGGTTTCATCATAGTCAATACCATGAATCTGTCTGAATCCTTTAGCCACCAATCGGCCCTTATAGGTAATCACATTACCATCCATGTCGATCTTCTTCTTGAAGACCCACTTGCACCCTATGGGCCGCGCCCCATCAGGTGGTTCCACCAAAGTCCATACTTTGTTGGTATACATGGATTCCATCTCGGATCTCATGGCTTCAAGCCACTTCTGCGAGTCTGGGCCACTCATGGCCTCCTCATAGGTAGTAGGCTCATCATCTATGAGCATCGTGTCACCGGAATCAGTTACGAGAAGTCCGTACCTCTCGGGTTCCTGGCGCACTCTACTAGATCTACGAAGCTCTTGTGTTACCTGAACAGGTGGATCCACAACTGCTTGTGATTCCTGTTCATGTTCCATAATCGGTTCAGTGATTTGTGGTTCTTGAACTTCTTCAAGTTCTACATTCCTCCCACTTGCTTCTTTAGAGACAAACTCTCTTTCTAGAAACACGCCGGTCCGAGCAACAAACACTTTGTTTTCGGTTGGATTGTAGAAGTAGTATCCCTTAGTTTCCTTAGGGTACCCCACAAATTTACACTCATCCGATTTAGGCCCTAGCTTGTCTGATTGTAAACGTTTTACATAGACATCGCAGCCCCAAATCCTCATGAACGACAGTGTGGGACGCCTCCCACTCCACATCTCATATGGTGTCTTCATGACTGATTTAGATGGAACACGGTTAATGGTGAAAGCTGCACTTAATAGAGCGTAGCCCCAAAATGACAATGGAAGATCGGTTTGACACATCATAGACCGAACCATATCCAATAGGGTTCGATTCCTCCTCTCGGACACGCCATTCCATTGTGGCGTTCCGGGTGGAGTGAGTTGGGACACGATCCCACACTCTCTAAGATAGTCGTCAAACTCTTGGCTCAAGTATTCTCCTCCACGATCCGATCGTAGAGCCTTGATACTTTTGCCAAGTTGCTTCTCTACTTCATTCTTGAATTCTTTGAACACTTCAAAGGATTCGGATTTTGCCCTCATAAGGTACACAAATCCATATCTACTGTAATCATCAGTAAACGTAATGAAGTAGACATAACCACCCCTGGCAGGCGTGGCAAATGGCCCACACACATCGGTATGTATGAGCGCCAATTGCTCACTAGTCCTCTCACCTTTCTTATTGAAAGGGGACTTTGTCATTTTTCCCAATAAACAAGCCTCACATGTCTCATGTGATTCAAAATCAAATGAGTCTAGTAATCCATCCTTATGGAGTCTAGATACACGTTTCTCATTTATGTGGCCTAAACGACAATGCCATAAATAAGCAGGATTTAAATCATTTATTTTAATCCGCTTGGTATTAATGTTGTAGACAGGATTACTTAGATCAAGGACATAAAGTCCATTAAATAATTGCGCACTAAAATAGTGAATATTATTCAAATAAAAGGAACAACAATTGTTCTTTATTGAAATAATAAAACCTTCCTTGTCCAAACAAGAAATAGAAATAATGTTTCTGCTCATAGCAGGCACAAAATAGCAATTATTTAATTCTAAAACTAATCCTGAAGGCAGAGATAGCTCGCACACGCCTATGGCCAACGCAGCAACCTTTGCTCCATTCCCAACGCGCAGATCTACCTCCCCTTTAGCCAATCTTTTACTTCTCTTTAGATCCTGCATATTTCGACAAATATGAGATCCACATCCAGTATCTAATACCCATGATGTAGAGACAGTTAAATTGACATCTACAACAAAAATACCTGGTGGTGGTGGAATCACTATTCCAAGCCTCTTGTCCTCCAGATATTTTGGGCAGTTCCTCCTCCAGTGTCCAGGTTGACTACAGTAGTGACATTCACCCTTAGTCACGACCTTGGCAATGGCACCAACAGGCTTAAGGGCTTGTTCCTTGGACTTAGCAACTGACTTGCCTTTGCCCTTGGAGGAAGAGGCAAACCTTTTACCCTTTCCTTTATGCACCATCATAATGGCCTTGCCCTTACCCTTGTTGATGCTCTGTTCAGCCGTCCTCAACATGTTGAGCAAATCTGGCAGTGGTTTAACGATCTCGTTCATGTTATAGTTCATAATGAACTGTCCATAACTCTCGGGCAACGATTGCAACACGAGATCGGTTGCCAACTCTTGGCCGACCGGGAACCCAAGCGGGGCGAGATTTTCCAAGTACCCGATCATTCGGAGTACATGGGGTCCCACCGGGTTCCCTTCTGCCAGATGACATTTGAACAGTGCCTTTGAGACCTCATACCTCTCTACCCTCGCCTGCTCTTGGAAGAGCTGCTTTAGATGTTCGATCATATCGACAGCATTCATGTTCTCATGTTGCTTCTGAAGCTCAGAGGTCATGGTGCAAAGCATTAGGCAGGCCGCATCATTAGCGTCATCAACACGCTTTTGATACGCCTTTAAGGCAGCAGGTGTCTGATTCTCTGGACCTTCTGGAACTTGCTCCTCTATTTCGTACAGCTTCTTCTCTTGCTTGAGAACAATTCTCAAGTTTCTGTACCAATCAAGAAAGTTGGTCCCAGAGAGCTTGTCCTTCTCAAGGACAGATCGTAGGGAATGTTGTGAACTCGATGAGTTGTTTGCCATTTGGAATTCTACAAAAGGAAAATACGCAAGTTTTAGTATTTGTGAATTTTTGACTATATTTAATAATGGCTAGTTTATTAAATATAGCTCCCACTATTTTTCTACGGATTAATAACCCTCAAGATATTAATGCGGAAAATATCCTTATATTTTCTAGTGGGCCAAGATCCATCTTTTTTCATCTCCTTATGAGCTTGCTTTGGCAAGTCACCCATAATTTGACTACTTCTTAGGTAGGAACAATTCCAATTGCATCCCATATGCAACTCATGGTTCAATCGGGCAAATAACTCCTTATTTATCCATCCTTATGGATAATCCCAATTGATTGCCTCTAGGTTTCTTAATCAAATTAATAGCCTAGTTGTGTTCAACCTCTTATCTAAACAATTGCACATTGTTACGTGCCATCGCATTCCATCATTATGAACCAAGTCGCCATGCTTTGGCACGCACGAACTTGATAAATAATGATGATAATGAGTGTTTAAATAACGAGAAGGCAAGAACACAATATTTTAAAATTTGAGGGATTTTTCAATTCAATTTTAATTATTTTGTTGATCAATATCAACTGATCTATCTATTTGAGTTTGGGCACAACTCCAAATAATAGATCCGGGTTGTCTAATTATCTTATTATCCTAATTGCATGCATCATCCATACACCAACCACACAAATAATAAGACAATAAATAAACAACCACAAAACAGAAATTAAACGTGATGTGGATATGGCCTTTTCTAGACTAAGATAATTCCAAGCCAATGGAATTATCTATGAACCCTAAAACAAACACATCTCCATGCGTCTTGATCTCTTGGTCCATCCTTCATAGTCACGTGGGATACTCCATGCTCCATGCTCCATCTTTTGTGGCTTCTTTGGCTTTGGGCTTCTTCAATCTTGGCTAACAATCTACTTTATCTAGCACTAGCTAATATCTATACTAAATAAAATAAATCTCACAAGTTGAGAAAAAAAATGGCACGCAGGCCATAAAAACCCTAATTAATTATTACAATTAATTGATCAGCTCGCAGGCCGTAAAACCAAACCACAAAATTAAACATCCACATCAAACCACATCCTAAGGCCATATCCAATCACCATGCGAATTGCACATAAACAGTTAAAATCCAATTTTAACGCGCTTGGTCAATTTTAATTGATTTTAGGATTTCTAGGGTTGAAACGGTCCATGGGCCCAACAATCCAATTGCCCGGGCCCAAATAAAGTGAACCATAAAGCCCTAGGGCCGGCCCGGCCCAAAACCCGCAAGCTAGGCCCGCGGGTTAGGGCCGCCCGGCCCCTTAGGGCGCCAAGCATGGGCGGCAAGCAAGGGGGCGGTCCCCTAGGGGGCCGAACCTCCTTGTGGAGGTTGTTTCCAAAACAACCTCCTTGCTTGGAGCCCAAGTTTGGTTGTTTCCTTGTTGTGGGAGAACTCCTTCTTCCCCAAGGATGCCCAAAACCTAGATCTAAGATCCTAAAATTTCTCAAACTCACCAATTCATGCATCCAATGCAATAATTGGGTCTTGTTATGATTAATTCTTTGACAAATTGCATCCAATGCTTGATTTGTCTTGTTTTACGCGATAAACAACAAATTAAGGTGTAAAACAACAAGAATGTAACACATAAACTACGTTTATGCTCTATGACCTGTGGCTCTGATACCACTGTAGGGTTTTGATTCATGGATCGCGCAAACGGAAGCATAATCAAACAAACAACCATGCAAAACCCTCCAAGGATCACAAGTCTAGATGCATAACGATAGTGAAAGTAAGAAATCATAAACACACCTTTGGGTTCTCCTTGATGACTTCAAACGCGAATAGTGTCACGTTCTCTATAGTTGATCCACGCCTAGAGTTGTTCCTAGATCTCCAATCTCCTTGGTGCTAGCCCGGAATGAAAGGAGGGTGAAGGAATCACGCAAAACGAGGCACAAAAGGGGGTTCGGCCCTTTTGTGGCGTCGGGGACGAGTGGGCGGCGGCAAGGGGGCGGCGTCCCTCTTGTTGCTTGCTCTCTCTCTCCTTTGTTCTCTCCTACTCTTGTTATGTTCTCTTTAGAGCATAAGTTGTGTAGGGAAGGAAGGAAGGAGGGTCCTTTATATAGTCCAACAACTCCTTGTTAACTACCTAAAGGACTTATTCTAGTCCTACTAGAATTCAATTTAGTCCCTTCCTTGCAAATTAGTCCCTACTAAGTTTGCAAGGGTTTGCAAAGTGATCCTTCTAATTAATTAATCCAATTAATTAATTCCCAAATCTAGTACAACTCTATATAGCGTGTGACCCCATAGGTTCTATCTAGTTGATAGCAACTATTTGCTAATATGGAGCGGTTTCTAGCAAAACATCCATTCTAGCCAACTAATAGAATAGTCATCTAGACAACCTTGTACAAGTAATTGTCTCATCCCTTTGCCTCCATATCCGGATTGGACACGAGACATACAAGTCACACTCGTATATCCAATCCCTAGTTTCTCGATCCATGGAATAGCCTTATTCGTGCAAATAACATCAATATCCCATATATTGATTTATTTGAGTCTGGCCAGACATTCTATAAGCACTATCCTCGAGTGGCCTTGGATATTTGCTCCCGTTATGTGGGAGGGGCAAATCCTCTCTACGTCCACTACGATCTCTAAGCTTGCTTCTCATTGTATCCAGTACACGCCTTTATAACTACCCAGTTACTGTGTAGCGTTTGACGCTACCAAGATCACAATGATCCACAACTAGAATATCTAGTGACTTCAAGTCTAAGGATGACAATACCATTGTACCCGAGAAGCACTTGTGACTCAACATAACGTGTATGTAGCCTTCTCGGTAATGGGTCAATCCAGTGTAACATTCCGTAATGCACACCTATGTGTTGGATCATGATATCTCCATATCAATCCAACCCCATACTAGTCTATAGATGATTGTCCCAATTAATCATTATACTTGACTAGGGATATTTAAGATAAACAACACGATTGTAAATCTAAGGACTTCATTATATTAAATATCCAATAAATAATAAATGAATTTCTAGCCAATTACAAATTCATACTAAACTAGATTGCCTCTAGGGCATCTATTCCAACAGTCTCCCACTTGCACTAGAGCCAATCTGGCGCATCTCGTATGCCCATACTCCTAGTGTGCCCTTCATGCTTCCACTGCGTGAGAGGCTTTGTAAGCGGGTCTGACAGATTATCATCTGTAGGAATCTTGCATATCCGAACGTCTCCTCTATCGATAATATCTCGAATCAGATGAAACTTCCTGAGCACATGCTTGGACTTCTAGTGCGATCTGGGTTCCTTTGATTGCGCGATCGCCCCAGTGTTGTCACAAAACAACTCCACTGGATCCGCAATGCTAGGGACCACACCAAGTTCAGAAACAAACTTTCTGATCCAAACAGCCTCCTTTGCTGCGCCATTTGCAGCAATGTACTCAGCCTCTGTTGTAGAATCAGCTACCGTCTCTTGCTTGGAACTCTTCCAGCTCACCGCTGCTCCATTCAGGCAAAACACATATCCTGACTGTGATCTGAAGTCATCTCTATCGGTTTGGAAGCTTGCATCAGTGTAACCCCTTACACGCAACTCTTCCTCACCGCCAAACATCAAGAAAGCATCCTTAGTTCTTCTCAAGTACTTTAGGATGTTCTTGACAGCAATCCAGTGACTCTCACCCGGATTGGATTGGTATCTGCTTGTCATACTCAAGGCATATGACACATCTGGTCTAGTACATAACATTGCGTACATGATAGATCCTATGGCCGAGGCATAGGGAATCCTACTCATGCGTTCCTTCTCAATCTCATTGGAAGGGCATCCACTCTTCGAAAGAGTGATTCCATGTGACATGGGCAAGAATCCCTTCTTGGAATCTTGCATGTTGAACCGTTTCAACACCTTGTCAATATATGTACTTTGACTTAGGCCTAGCAACCTCTTAGATCTATCTCTATAGATCTTTATACCGAGTATATAGGCTGCTTCCCCTAAGTCCTTCATTGAGAAACACTTTCCTAGCCAATCTTTCACAGATTGCAGCATGGGAATGTCGTTTCCAATGAGTAGTATGTCATCCACATACAAGACCAGAAAAGCTATAGAGCTCCCACTAACCTTCTTGTAAACACAAGACTCATCTTCGTTTCTGATGAAGCCAAACTCTTTGACCACTTCATCAAAACGTCGATTCCAACTCCTAGAAGCTTGCTTCAATCCATAAATGGATCGTTGCAGCTTACAGACTTTGTTGGCTTGCTTTGGATCCTCAAAACCCTCCGGCTGTATCATATACACGTCCTCGAGGAGATTCCCATAAAGGAATGCTGTTTTGACATCCATCTGCCAAATCTCATAGTCGTAGTATGCTGCAATCGCAAGTAGGATTCGGATGGATTTGGTCATTGCGACTGGTGAAAAGGTTTCATCATAGTCAATACCATGAATCTGTCTGAATCCTTTAGCCACCAATCGGCCCTTATAGGTAATCACATTACCATCCATGTCGATCTTCTTCTTGAAGACCCACTTGCACCCTATGGGCCGCGCCCCATCAGGTGATTCCACCAAAGTCCATACTTTGTTGGTATACATGGATTCCATCTCGGATCTCATGGCTTCAAGCCACTTCTGCGAGTCTGGGCCACTCATGGCCTCCTCATAGGTAGTAGGCTCATCATCTATGAGCATCGTGTCACCGGAATCAGTTACGAGAAGTCCGTACCTCTCGGGTTCCTGGCGCACTCTACTAGATCTACGAAGCTCTTGTGTTACCTGAACAGGTGGATCCACAACTGCTTGTGATTCCTGTTCATGTTCCATAATCGGTTCAGTGATTTGTGGTTCTTGAACTTCTTCAAGTTCTACATTCCTCCCACTTGCTTCTTTAGAGACAAACTCTCTTTCTAGAAACACGCCGGTCCGAGCAACAAACACTTTGTTTTCGGTTGGATTGTAGAAGTAGTATCCCTTAGTTTCCTTAGGGTACCCCACAAATTTACACTCATCCGATTTAGGCCCTAGCTTGTCTGATTGTAAACGTTTTACATAGACATCGCAGCCCCAAATCCTCATGAACGACAGTGTGGGACGCCTCCCACTCCACATCTCATATGGTGTCTTCATGACTGATTTAGATGGAACACGGTTAATGGTGAAAGCTGCACTTAATAGAGCGTAGCCCCAAAATGACAATGGAAGATCGGTTTGACACATCATAGACCGAACCATATCCAATAGGGTTCGATTCCTCCTCTCGGACACGCCATTCCATTGTGGCGTTCCGGGTGGAGTGAGTTGGGACACGATCCCACACTCTCTAAGATAGTCGTCAAACTCTTGGCTCAAGTATTCTCCTCCACGATCCGATCGTAGAGCCTTGATACTTTTGCCAAGTTGCTTCTCTACTTCATTCTTGAATTCTTTGAACACTTCAAAGGATTCGGATTTTGCCCTCATAAGGTACACAAATCCATATCTACTGTAATCATCAGTAAACGTAATGAAGTAGACATAACCACCCCTGGCAGGCGTGGCAAATGGCCCACACACATCGGTATGTATGAGCGCCAATTGCTCACTAGTCCTCTCACCTTTCTTATTGAAAGGGGACTTTGTCATTTTTCCCAATAAACAAGCCTCACATGTCTCATGTGATTCAAAATCAAATGAGTCTAGTAATCCATCCTTATGGAGTCTAGATACACGTTTCTCATTTATGTGGCCTAAACGACAATGCCATAAATAAGCAGGATTTAAATCATTTATTTTAATCCGCTTGGTATTAATGTTGTAGACAGGATTACTTAGATCAAGGACATAAAGTCCATTAAATAATTGCGCACTAAAATAGTGAATATTATTCAAATAAAAGGAACAACAATTGTTCTTTATTGAAATAATAAAACCTTCCTTGTCCAAACAAGAAATAGAAATAATGTTTCTGCTCATAGCAGGCACAAAATAGCAATTATTTAATTCTAAAACTAATCCTGAAGGCAGAGATAGCTCGCACACGCCTATGGCCAACGCAGCAACCTTTGCTCCATTCCCAACGCGCAGATCTACCTCCCCTTTAGCCAATCTTTTACTTCTCTTTAGATCCTGCATATTTCGACAAATATGAGATCCACATCCAGTATCTAATACCCATGATGTAGAGACAGTTAAATTGACATCTACAACAAAAATACCTGGTGGTGGTGGAATCACTATTCCAAGCCTCTTGTCCTCCAGATATTTTGGGCAGTTCCTCCTCCAGTGTCCAGGTTGACTACAGTAGTGACATTCACCCTTAGTCACGACCTTGGCAATGGCACCAACAGGCTTAAGGGCTTGTTCCTTGGACTTAGCAACTGACTTGCCTTTGCCCTTGGAGGAAGAGGCAAACCTTTTACCCTTTCCTTTATGCACCATCATAATGGCCTTGCCCTTACCCTTGTTGATGCTCTGTTCAGCCGTCCTCAACATGTTGAGCAAATCTGGCAGTGGTTTAACGATCTCGTTCATGTTATAGTTCATAATGAACTGTCCATAACTCTCGGGCAACGATTGCAACACGAGATCGGTTGCCAACTCTTGGCCGACCGGGAACCCAAGCGGGGCGAGATTTTCCAAGTACCCGATCATTCGGAGTACATGGGGTCCCACCGGGTTCCCTTCTGCCAGATGACATTTGAACAGTGCCTTTGAGACCTCATACCTCTCTACCCTCGCCTGCTCTTGGAAGAGCTGCTTTAGATGTTCGATCATATCGACAGCATTCATGTTCTCATGTTGCTTCTGAAGCTCAGAGGTCATGGTGCAAAGCATTAGGCAGGCCGCATCATTAGCGTCATCAACACGCTTTTGATACGCCTTTAAGGCAGCAGGTGTCTGATTCTCTGGTCCTTCTGGAACTTGCTCCTCTATTGCGTACAGCTTCTTCTCTTGCTTGAGAACAATTCTCAAGTTTCTGTACCAATCAAGAAAGTTGGTCCCAGAGAGCTTGTCCTTCTCAAGGACAGATCGTAGGGAATGTTGTGAACTCGATGAGTTGTTTGCCATTTGGAATTCTACAAAAGGAAAATACGCAAGTTTTAGTATTTGTGAATTTTTGACTATATTTAATAATGGCTAGTTTATTAAATATAGCTCCCACTATTTTTCTACGGATTAATAACCTTCAAGATATTAATGCGGAAAATATCCTTATATTTTCTAGTGGGCCAAGATCCATCTTTTTCATCTCCTTATGAGCTTGCTTTGGCAAGTCACCCATAATTTGACTACTTCTTAGGTAGGAACAATTCCAATTGCATCCCATATGCAACTCTTGTTTCAATCGGGCAAATAACTCCTTATTTATCCATCCTTATGGATAATCCCAATTGATTGCCTCTAGGTTTCTTAATCAAATTAATAGCCTAGTTGTGTTCAACCTCTTATCTAAACAATCGCACATTGTTACGTGCCATCGCATTCCATCATTATGAACCAAGTCGCCATGCTTTGGCACGCACGAACTTGATAAATAATGATGATAATGAGTGTTTAAATAACGAGAAGGCAAGAACACAATATTTTAAAATTTGAGGGATTTTTAAATTCAATTTTAATTATTTTGTTGATCAATATCAACTAATCTATCTATTTGAGTTTGGGCACAACTCCAAATAATAGATCCGGGTTGTCTAATTATCTTATTATCCTAATTGCATGCATCATCCATACACCAACCACACAAATAATAAGACAATAAATAAACAACCACAAAACAGAAATTAAACGTGATGTGGATATGGCCTTTTCTAGACTAAGATAATTCCAAGCCAATGGAATTATCTATGAACCCTAAAACAAACACATCTCCATGCGTCTTGATCTCTTGGTCCATCCTTCATAGTCATGTGGGATACTCCATGCTCCATGCTCCATCTTTTGTGGCTTCTTTGGCTTTGGGCTTCTTCAATCTTGGCTAACAATCTACTTTATCTAGCACTAGCTAATATCTATACTAAATAAAATAAATCTCACAAGTTGAGAAAAAAAATGGCACGCAGGCCATAAAAACCCTAATTAATTATTACAATTAATTGATCAGCTCGCAGGCCGTAAAACCAAACCACAAAATTAAACATCCACATCAAACCACATCCTAAGGCCATATCCAATCACCATGCGAATTGCACATAAACAGTTAAAATCCAATTTTAACGCGCTTGGTCAATTTTAATTGATTTTAGGATTTCTAGGGTTGAAACGGTCCATGGGCCCAACAATCCAATTGCCCGGGCTCAAATAAAGTGAACCATAAAGCCCTAGGGCCGGCCCGGCCCAAAACCCGCAAGCTAGGCCCGCGGGTTAGGGCCGCCCGGCCCCTTAGGGCGCCAAGCTTCGGCGGCAAGCAAGGGGGCGGTCCCCTAGGGGGCCGAACCTCCTTGTGGAGGTTGTTTCCAAAACAACCTCCTTGCTTGGAGCCCAAGTTTGGTTGTTTCCTTGTTGTGGGAGAACTCCTTCTTCCCCAAGGATGCCCAAACCCTAGATCTAAGATCCTAAAATTTCTCAAACTCACCAAATCATGCATCCAATGCAATAATTGGGTCTTGTTATGATTAATTCTTTGACAAATTGCATCCAATGCTTGATTTGTCTTGTTTTACGCGATAAACAACAAATTAAGGTGTAAAACAACAAGAATGTAACACATAAACTACGTTTATGCTCTATGACCTGTGGCTCTGATACCACTGTAGGGTTTTGATTCATGGATCGCGCAAACGGAAGCATAATCAAACAAACAACCATGCAAAACCCTCCAAGGATCACAAGTCTAGATGCATAACGATAGTGAAAGTAAGAAATCATAAACACACCTTTGGGTTCTCCTTGATGACTTCAAACGCGAATAGTGTCACGTTCTCTATAGTTGATCCACGCCTAGAGTTGTTCCTAGATCTCCAATCTCCTTGGTGCTAGCCCGGAATGAAAGCAGGGTGAAGGAATCACGCAAAACGAGGCACAAAAGGGGGTTCGGCCCTTTTGTGGCGTCGGGGACGAGTGGGCGGCGGCAAGGGGGCGGCGTCCCTCTTGTTGCTTGCTCTCTCTCTCCTTTGTTCTCTCCTACTCTTGTTATGTTCTCTTTAGAGCATAAGTTGTGTAGGGAAGGAAGGAAGGAGGGTCCTTTATATAGTCCAACAACTCCTTGTTAACTACCTAAAGGACTTATTCTAGTCCTACTAGAATTCAATTTAGTCCCTTCCTTGCAAATTAGTCCCTACTAAGTTTGCAAGGGTTTGCAAAATGATCCTTCTAATTAATTAATCCAATTAATTAATTCCCAAATCTAGTACAACTCTATATAGCGTGTGACCCCATAGGTTCTATCTAGTTGGTAGCAACTATTTGCTAATATGGAGCGGTTTCTAGCAAAACATCCATTCTAGCCAACTAATAGAATAGTCATCTAGACAACCTTGTACAAGTAATTGTCTCATCCCTTTGCCTCCATATCCGGATTGGACACGAGACATACAAGTCACACTCGTATATCCAATCCCTAGTTTCTCGATCCATGGAATAGCCTTATTCGTGCAAATAACATCAATATCCCATATATTGATTTATTTGAGTCTGGCCAGACATTCTATAAGCACTATCCTCGAGTGGCCTTGGATATTTGCTCCCGTTATGTGGGAGGGGCAAATCCTCTCTACGTCCACTACGATCTCTAATCTTGCATCTCATTGTATCCAGTACACGCCTTTATAACTACCCAGTTACGGTGTAGCGTTTGACGCTACCAAGATCACAATGATCCACAACTAGAATATCTAGTGACTTCAAGTCTAAGGATGACAATACCATTGTACCCGAGAAGCACTTGTGACTCAACATAACGTGTATGTAGCCTTCTCGGTAATGGGTCAATCCAGTGCAACAATCCGTAATGCACACCTATGTGTTGGATCATGATATCTCCATATCAATCCAACCCCATACTAGTCTTTAGATGATTGTCCCAATTAATCATTATACTTGACTAGGGATATTTAAGATAAACAACACGATTGTAAATCTAAGGACTTCATTATATTAAATATCCAATAAATAATAAATGAATTTCTAGCCAATTACAAATTCATACTAAACTAGATTGCCTCTAGGGCATCTATTCCAACAGTCTCCCACTTGCACTAGAGCCAATCTGGCGCATCTCGTATGCCCATACTCCTAGTGTGCCCTTCATGCTTCCACTGCGTGAGAGGCTTTGTAAGCGGGTCTGACAGATTATCATCTGTAGGAATCTTGCATATCCGAACGTCTCCTCTATCGATAATATCTCGAATCAGATGAAACTTCCTGAGCACATGCTTGGACTTCTGGTGCGATCTGGGTTCCTTTGATTGCGCGATCGCCCCAGTGTTGTCACAACTCCACTGGATCCGCAATGCTAGGGACCACACCAAGTTCAGAAACAAACTTTCTGATCCAAACAGCCTCCTTTGCTGCGCCATTTGCAGCAATGTACTCAGCCTCTGTTGTAGAATCAGCTACCGTCTCTTGCTTGGAACTCTTCCAGCTCACCGCTGCTCCATTCAGGCAAAACACATATCCCGACTGTGATCTGAAGTCATCTCTATCGGTTTGGAAGCTTGCATCAGTGTAACCCCTTACACGCAACTCTTCCTCACCGCCAAACATCAAGAAAGCATCCTTAGTTCTTCTAAAGTACTTTAGGATGTTCTTGACAGCAATCCAGTGACTCTCACCCGGATTGGATTGGTATCTGCTTGTCATACTCAAGGCATATGACACATCTGGTCTAGTACATAACATGGCGTACATGATAGATCCTATGGCCGAGGCATAGGGAATCCTACTCATGCGTTCCTTCTCAATCTCATTGGAAGGGCATCCACTCTTCGAAAGAGTGATTCCATGTGACATGGGCAAGAATCCCTTCTTGGAATCTTGCATGTTGAACCGTTTCAACACCTTGTCAATATATGTACTTTGACTTAGGCCTAGCAACCTCTTAGATCTATCTCTATAGATCTTTATACCGAGTATATAGGCTGCTTCCCCTAAGTCCTTCATTGAGAAACACTTTCCTAGCCAATCTTTCACAGATTGCAGCATGGGAATGTCGTTTCCAATGAGTAGTATGTCATCCACATACAAGACCAGAAAAGCTATAGAGCTCCCACTAACCTTCTTGTAAACACAAGACTCATCTTCGTTTCTGATGAAGCCAAACTCTTTGACCACTTCATCAAAACGTCGATTCCAACTCCTAGAAGCTTGCTTCAATCCATAAATGGATCGTTGCAGCTTACAGACTTTGTTGGCTTGCTTTGGATCCTCAAAACCCTCCGGCTGTATCATATACACGTCCTCGAGGAGATTCCCATAAAGGAATGCTGTTTTGACATCCATCTGCCAAATCTCATAGTCGTAGTATGCTGCAATCGCAAGTAGGATTCGGATGGATTTGGTCATTGCGACTGGTGAAAAGGTTTCATCATAGTCAATACCATGAATCTGTCTGAATCCTTTAGCCACCAATCGGCCCTTATAGGTAATCACATTACCATCCATGTCGATCTTCTTCTTGAAGACCCACTTGCACCCTATGGGCCGCGCCCCATCAGGTGGTTCCACCAAAGTCCATACTTTGTTGGTATACATGGATTCCATCTCGGATCTCATGGCTTCAAGCCACTTCTGCGAGTCTGGGCCACTCATGGCCTCCTCATAGGTAGTAGGCTCATCATCTATGAGCATCGTGTCACCGGAATCAGTTACGAGAAGTCCGTACCTCTCGGGTTCCTGGCGCACTCTACTAGATCTACGAAGCTCTTGTGTTACCTGAACAGGTGGATCCACAACTGCTTGTGATTCCTGTTCATGTTCCATAATCGGTTCAGTGAATTGTGGTTCTTGAACTTCTTCAAGTTCTACATTCCTCCCACTTGCTTATTTAGAGACAAACTCTCTTTCTAGAAACACGCCGGTCCGAGCAACAAACACTTTGTTTTCGGTTGGATTGTAGAAGTAGTATCCCTTAGTTTCCTTAGGGTACCCCACAAATTTACACTCATCCGATTTAGGCCCTAGCTTGTCTGATTGTAAACGTTTTACATAGACATCGCAGCCCCAAATCCTCATGAACGACAGTGTGGGACGCCTCCCACTCCACATCTCATATGGTGTCTTCATGACTGATTTAGATGGAACACGGTTAATGGTGAAAGCTGCACTTAATAGAGCGTAGCCCCAAAATGACAATGGAAGATCGGTTTGACACATCATAGACCGAACCATATCCAATAGGGTTCGATTCCTCCTCTCGGACACGCCATTCCATTGTGGCGTTCCGGGTGGAGTGAGTTGGGACACGATCCCACACTCTCTAAGATAGTCGTCAAACTCTTGGCTCAAGTATTCTCCTCCACGATCCGATCGTAGAGCCTTGATACTTTTGCCAAGTTGCTTCTCTACTTCATTCTTGAATTCTTTGAACACTTCAAAGGATTCGGATTTTGCCCTCATAAGGTACACAAATCCATATCTACTGTAATCATCAGTAAACGTAATGAAGTAGACATAACCACCCCTGGCAGGCGTGGCAAATGGCCCACACACATCGGTATGTATGAGCGCCAATTGCTCACTAGTCCTCTCACCTTTCTTATTGAAAGGGGACTTTGTCATTTTTCCCAATAAACAAGCCTCACATGTCTCATATGATTCAAAATCAAATGAGTCTAGTAATCCATCCTTATGGAGTCTAGATACACGTTTCTCATTTATGTGGCCTAAACGACAATGCCATAAATAAGCAGGATTTAAATCATTTATTTTAATCCGCTTGGTATTAATGTTGTAGACAGGATTACTTAGATCAAGGACATAAAGTCCATTAAATAATTGCGCACTAAAATAGTGAATATTATTCAAATAAAAGGAACAACAATTGTTCTTTATTGAAATAATAAAACCTTCCTTGTCCAAACAAGAAATAGAAATAATGTTTCTGCTCATAGCAGGCACAAAATAGCAATTATTTAATTCTAAAACTAATCCTGAAGGCAGAGATAGCTCGCACACGCCTATGGCCAACGCAGCAACCTTTGCTCCATTCCCAACGCGCAGATCTACCTCCCCTTTAGCCAATCTTTTACTTCTCTTTAGATCCTGCATATTTCGACAAATATGAGATCCACATCCAGTATCTAATACCCATGATGTAGAGACAGTTAAATTGACATCTACAACAAAAATACCTGGTGGTGGTGGAATCACTATTCCAAGCCTCTTGTCCTCCAGATATTTTGGGCAGTTCCTCCTCCAGTGTCCAGGTTGACTACAGTAGTGACATTCACCCTTAGTCACGACCTTGGCAATGGCACCAACAGGCTTAAGGGCTTGTTCCTTGGACTTAGCAACTGACTTGCCTTTGCCCTTGGAGGAAGAGGCAAACCTTTTACCCTTTCCTTTATGCACCATCATAATGGCCTTGCCCTTACCCTTGTTGATGCTCTGTTCAGCCGTCCTCAACATGTTGAGCAAATCTGGCAGTGGTTTAACGATCTCGTTCATGTTATAGTTCATAATGAACTGTCCATAACTCTCGGGCAACGATTGCAACACGAGATCGGTTGCCAACTCTTGGCCGACCGGGAACCCAAGCGGGGCGAGATTTTCCAAGTACCCGATCATTCGGAGTACATGGGGTCCCACCGGGTTCCCTTCTGCCAGATGACATTTGAACAGTGCCTTTGAGACCTCATACCTCTCTACCCTCGCCTGCTCTTGGAAGAGCTGCTTTAGATGTTCGATCATATCGACAGCATTCATGTTCTCATGTTGCTTCTGAAGCTCAGAGGTCATGGTGCAAAGCATTAGGCAGGCCGCATCATTAGCGTCATCAACACGCTTTTGATACGCCTTTAAGGCAGCAGGTGTCTGATTCTCTGGACCTTCTGGAAATTGCTCCTCTATTGCGTACAGCTTCTTCTCTTGCTTGAGAACAATTCTCAAGTTTCTGTACCAATCAAGAAAGTTGGTCCCAGAGAGCTTGTCCTTCTCAAGGACAGATCGTAGGGAATGTTGTGAACTCGATGAGTTGTTTGCCATTTGGAATTCTACAAAAGGAAAATACGCAAGTTTTAGTATTTGTGAATTTTTGACTATATTTAATAATGGCTAGTTTATTAAATATAGCTCCCACTATTTTTCTACGGATTAATAACCCTCAAGATATTAATGCGGAAAATATCCTTATATTTTCTAGTGGGCCAAGATCCATCTTTTTCATCTCCTTATGAGCTTGCTTTGGCAAGTCACCCATAATTTGACTACTTCTTAGGTAGGAACAATTCCAATTGCATCCCATATGCAACTCTTGGTTCAATCGGGCAAATAACTCCTTATTTATCCATCCTTATGGATAATCCCAATTGATTGCCTCTAGGTTTCTTAATCAAATTAATAGCCTAGTTGTGTTCAACCTCTTATCTAAACAATCGCACATTGTTACGTGCCATCGCATTCCATCATTATGAACCAAGTCGCCATGCTTTGGCACGCACGAACTTGATAAATAATGATGATAATGAGTGTTTAAATAACGAGAAGGCAAGAACACAATATTTTAAAATTTGAGGGATTTTTCAATTCAATTTTAATTATTTTGTTGATCAATATCAACTAATCTATCTATTTGAGTTTGGGCACAACTCCAAATAATAGATCCGGGTTGTCTAATTATCTTATTATCCTAATTGCATGCATCATCCATACACCAACCACACAAATAATAAGACAATAAATAAACAACCACAAAACAGAAATTAAACGTGATGTGGATATGGCCTTTTCTAGACTAAGATAATTCCAAGCCAATGGAATTATCTATGAACCCTAAAACAAACACATCTCCATGCGTCTTGATCTCTTGGTCCATCCTTCATAGTCATGTGGGATACTCCATGCTCCATGCTCCATCTTTTGTGGCTTCTTTGGCTTTGGGCTTCTTCAATCTTGGCTAACAATCTACTTTATCTAGCACTAGCTAATATCTATACTAAATAAAATAAATCTCACAAGTTGAGAAAAAAAATGGCACGCAGGCCATAAAAACCCTAATTAATTATTACAATTAATTGATCAGCTCGCAGGCCGTAAAACCAAACCACAAAATTAAACATCCACATCAAACCACATCCTAAGGCCATATCCAATCACCATGCGAATTGCACATAAACAGTTAAAATCCAATTTTAACGCGCTTGGTCAATTTTAATTGATTTTAGGATTTCTAGGGTTGAAACGGTCCATGGGCCCAACAATCCAATTGCCCGGGCCCAAATAAAGTGAACCATAAAGCCCTAGGGCCGGCCCGGCCCAAAACCCGCAAGCTAGGCCCGCGGGTTAGGGCCGCCCGGCCCTTAGGGCGCCAAGCTTGGGCGGCAAGCAAGGGGGCGGTCCCCTAGGGGGCCGAACCTCCTTGTGGAGGTTGTTTCCAAAACAACCTCCTTGCTTGGAGCCCAAGTTTGGTTGTTTCCTTGTTGTGGGAGAACTCCTTCTTCCCCAAGGATGCCCAAACCCTAGATCTAAGATCCTAAAATTTCTCAAACTCACCAAATCATGCATCCAATGCAATAATTGGGTCTTGTTATGATTAATTCTTTGACAAATTGCATCCAATGCTTGATTTGTCTTGTTTTACGCGATAAACAACAAATTAAGGTGTAAAACAACAAGAATGTAACACATAAACTACGTTTATGCTCTATGACCTGTGGCTCTGATACCACTGTAGGGTTTTGATTCATGGATAGCGCAAACGGAAGCATAATCAAACAAACAACCATGCAAAACCCTCCAAGGATCACAAGTCTAGATGCATAACGATAGTGAAAGTAAGAAATCATAAACACACCTTTGGGTTCTCCTTGATGACTTCAAACGCGAATAGTGTCACGTTCTCTATAGTTGATCCACGCCTAGAGTTGTTCCTAGATCTCCAATCTCCTTGGTGCTAGCCCGGAATGAAAGGAGGGTGAAGGAATCACGCAAAACGAGGCACAAAAGGGGGTTCGGCCCTCTTGTGGCGTCGGGGACGAGTGGGCGGCGGCAAGGGGGCGGCGTCCCTCTTGTTGCTTGCTCTCTCTCTCCTTTATTCTCTCCTACTCTTGTTATGTTCTCTTTAGAGCATAAGTTGTGTAGGGAAGGAAGGAAGGAGGGTCCTTTATATAGTCCAACAACTCCTTGTTAACTACCTAAAGGACTTATTCTAGTCCTACTAGAATTCAATTTAGTCCCTTCCTTGCAAATTAGTCCCTACTAAGTTTGCAAGGGTTTGCAAAGTGATCCTTCTAATTAATTAATCCAATTAATTAATTCCCAAATCTAGTACAACTCTATATAGCGTGTGACCCCATAGGTTCTATCTAGTTGGTAGCAACTATTTGCTAATATGGAGCGGTTTCTAGCAAAACATCCATTCTAGCCAACTAATAGAATAGTCATCTAGACAACCTTGTACAAGTAATTGTCTCATCCCTTTGCCTCCATATCCGGATTGGACACGAGACATACAAGTCACACTCGTATATCCAATCCCTAGTTTCTCGATCCATGGAATAGCCTTATTCGTGCAAATAACATCAATATCCCATATATTGATTTATTTGAGTCTGGCCAGACATTCTATAAGCACTATCCTCGAGTGGCCTTGGATATTTGCTCCCGTTATGTGGGAGGGGCAAATCCTCTCTACGTCCACTACGATCTCTAAGCTTGCTTCTCATTGTATCTAGGGCATCTATTCCAACAGTCTCCCACTTGCACTAGAGCCAATCTGGCGCATCTCGTATGCCCATACTCCTAGTGTGCCCTTCATGCTTCCACTGCGTGAGAGGCTTTGTAAGCGGGTCTGACAGATTATCATCTGTAGGAATCTTGCATATCCGAACGTCTCCTCTATCGATAATATCTCGAATCAGATGAAACTTCCTGAGCACATGCTTGGACTTCTGGTGCGATCTGGGTTCCTTTGATTGCGCGATCGCCCCAGTGTTGTCACAAAACAACTCCACTGGATCCGCAATGCTAGGGACCACACCAAGTTCAGAAACAAACTTTCTGATCCAAACAGCCTCCTTTGCTGCGCCATTTGCAGCAATGTACTCAGCCTCTGTTGTAGAATCAGCTACCGTCTCTTGCTTGGAACTCTTCCAGCTCACCGCTGCTCCATTCAGGCAAAACACATATCCCGACTGTGATCTGAAGTCATCTCTATCGGTTTGGAAGCTTGCATCAGTGTAACCCCTTACACGCAACTCTTCCTCACCGCCAAACATCAAGAAAGCATCCTTAGTTCTTCTCAAGTACTTTAGGATGTTCTTGACAGCAATCCAGTGACTCTCACCCGGATTGGATTGGTATCTGCTTGTCATACTCAAGGCATATGACACATCTGGTCTAGTACATAACATGGCGTACATGATAGATCCTATGGCCGAGGCATAGGGAATCCTACTCATGCGTTCCTTCTCAATCTCATTGGAAGGGCATCCACTCTTCGAAAGAGTGATTCCATGTGACATGGGCAAGAATCCCTTCTTGGAATCTTGCATGTTGAACCGTTTCAACACCTTGTCAATATATGTACTTTGACTTAGGCCTAGCAACCTCTTAGATCTATCTCTATAGATCTTTATACCGAGTATATAGGCTGCTTCCCCTAAGTCCTTCATTGAGAAACACTTTCCTAGCCAATCTTTCACAGATTGCAGCATGGGAATGTCGTTTCCAATGAGTAGTATGTCATCCACATACAAGACCAGAAAAGCTATAGAGCTCCCACTAACCTTCTTGTAAACACAGAATATCTGCCGGATATTCGCCCTGGCCAAAAATGGCCTGCCAAGTATGAGCGGTACCTCCCCTGCCTCCATGTCTAGGATGACGAAATCTGCCGGAAAAATCAGCTCACCGACCTTGACCAGAATATCCTCGATAACCCCATAGGCCTGTTTTACGGACCAGTCTGCCATTTGCAGCATGATTCTGGTGGGTCGGGGTTCACCGACTTTCAAACTTTTGAAAATCGTTAGCGGCATCAGGTTGATGCTGGCCCCTAGGTCACACAGAGCCTTTCCTGTGTAAGTGTTACCTAGGGTGACCGGTATAACGAAACTGCCAGGATCCTTTCTTTTCCTCGGTAGCCCATTCTTCACACAATTGCTCACTTCTGCCGTCAGGTTTATAGTCTCGAAATCGCTCATCCGCATCCTCCCATACAAGATGTCCTTGAGGAATTTGGCGTAAGTGGGCATCTTAGCCAAAGCCTCAGCAAAAGGTATGTTGATCTGCAGCTGCTTGAACATCTCGAGAAACCTGGCGTAGTCCTTGCTGTCATCCCTCTTTCGTGTTCGCAAGGGGTACGGAACCTCCTTGGAGACGGGTACAGTTTCTGCACCTGTCTCGTTCTGCACTGCATCCTGCTCAACCGAGCCCTTCGGCTGGGGGCAATCGACTGTGCTGCTATCCTGGCCCGACAAGTTGCGTTCTATTTCTTTCGAATTTTCTGCACGTGCGTGGCTGGGATACGGTGGATCCTGCAGTGCCAATCCACTCCGAGTGGAGATAGCATTGATCTGAGCCCGTGGATTGTTTACTGTATTCGAGGGTAGGTTTCCTGGCTGCCTCTCTGTTAGCTGCTGTGCTAACTGCCCCACCTGTACTTCCAAAGCGCGCAGTGACGTTTTGGTTGTCTGCATATCTGCCGTCAAGGTATCCATGTGCTTGAACCGGGACTCCATGGTCTGGAACATGGACTTGATCTCTTTCATCTGAGCGTCGTACTGCTGTGCGGATGGGACTGACTGAGCCTGTTGGGCCGGGGCAGCCTGCTGGGCTGGTGGCCTGTGCTGGAATCCCGGTGCATAAACTGCTGCGTTCGGGTTTCCGTACCGAAACCCGGGATGGTCTCTCGTACCCGGTCGGTATCGGCTCGGGTCCCACTGCTGCTGTACGTAATTGGTGTCTTCGGTCCTTAGCTCCTCAATGGCTGTGTCCAGATCAGGTTCTTCGACTGCTGCAACAGTCTTCTTGTCCGAGTAGACTTTCTTGACCAAGTCGTGAACGATTTTGGCCAGGTTGTCTATACGGTCATCCTTTGCAGGTTCGGCTCTAGCCGCCATCCTGCGATCGTCAAACAGTCGGGTGTCCTGCTTGGCCAACTGCTTCATCAGGTCATACGCACCTTCTTTGTCTACGTGATACAGGAAGTTTCCCCCGGCCTCTCTGTCAATCCTGTCGGCGTTCTCCCTGTCTAGGGCATGGTAGAAAACCTGCAGGATTTTCGCGTCTCCAAAGCTGTGGTTCGGGCACCGTTTGACCAATCTCATGAGCCTGTCCCATGCGTCCACCACCGTCTCCCCCATCTTCTGTCTGAATGACAGGATCTCGCTCTGTAACTGTATGACTCGGGAGGCGGGATAGAACTTTGCCAGAAAATTTGCGACACACTCCTCCCATGTGGTGATGGATCGGGGTGGTCGGGATTCGATCCAGTCTTTGGCTACTCCGTAAAGACAGTATGGAAATAAGATCAGCATGAGTGCCTCTGCTTCTACCCCCTTGTATCTGACCTTGTTGCAGTAATCTTCGAATTTCCCGATAAAGTCGTTCGGGTCTTCGTCGGCCCTGCCGTGAAACGGGCAGAGAGTTTGTACCGTCTGGATGGTGGATGGTTTGATGTCAAAGTGCTCTGCGGTGATCTCGGGCACCACAATAGCTCGCTCATGCCCCCCGGTGGGGACTTCGAAATTTTCCACCAACGCCTTCCCAGATCGGTTATATGTTCTCTGGTTGCTTCGGGCAGCAAGTCCCGCTGTGACAAGCTCCTCAATGTACCGCGCCATCTGGGATGGGGTACGTGTCTCTCGTTCCTGTCCACCGGCTTCGGTGTTCTCGGGTGTATCTCTCTGGTTGGTTGCCATCCTGCTTTCTCGGTTTCTGCGATTCTGTTCGGTATACAGTTTTTCCGGGTTGTCGAGTAGTGACACCAAATCGCGAGGCAATCTGGGCATCAACTGAACAGTCCTGAAAACGCAGATTCAAAAACGCAGTGAGATAAAACGAAAAATAACAAAACTGAAAATAAACAAAAACTCAGAAAACTAATTCTGACTACTAAATAGACCCTAAAAAGTCCCCGGCAACGGCGCCAAAAACTTGATGCCCAAACTAACGTGCTATCGCAAGTGTACGAATCTTGTAATACCGGGTGCAATTAGACTCGGGTGATCGTTCCCACGAGGACGATTTCGGGTTTACTCACGTTGTCAGTTTAGGTTAACCGAGTGTAGTAACAAGGAGGAGTAGATTGTAATTGTAGTGACTAAACTAAAAACAGAAATTAAAAACGTAAACGTAAATATTTTTTGTGACGTTTTCTGAAATAAGTTGAATCGGGTGTAACGATAATAGATGAAAACTAGGCTCCAGGATCCCCTAGGGTTTCTACAGATTTCAGTTTTACGTTCGATTATGAAAACACTCAGCAGTTTCGATATCTGTGCAGCGTACCAGTTGTGCAGTGACTTTTCAGATTCCACACGTAATCCCGATCCTGCAGACTTTCGGATTCTTGTTAAGCTGCCTAAATCTGCAGTCTCGGTCTAATCCTGTTAGGGTTTCTAACCTGTCCGAATGGCCCGGGTCAAATTCTCTAACAGTTGGTCTCACGTTTTTCGATGCTAGCCCTATCTCCCTTTCTCTGGTCGGTCTATCAGGGTAAGGTACTAAATCCTGGTTTTTCTTCCTAACCCTAACTTGACGTTATCACCTACAAGCTCGGGTCTATAGCAATCCTGGGTGATCAATCCTATCATGCCTATACGATAACAATCAAAACCAGAATAACAGATATAACTTGCTGAATTAAGATAACAATCATGAATCCATAAACGTAGTAGTCATAAAATCTGGATACGAAACCCTAGGTTCACCGAGAACCTAGGTGAGAAGTTTAGCTACGACTAGACATAATACAAAACGCAGTTTCTGAATATAAAGAGAGAGAACGAAATCAAACTAAGTCTCCGAATCTCGAATCGCGCTTTCGTGCTCTCCGTGAATGCTCTGACTTGCCCTTCGGTTGTGCTGAGAATTGTGTTGTGTCTCCGTGTGTCTTCAAAACGAGTCTGGACGAGTCTTTAAATAGTGCTGTTTTCTCCAAAAACGCTTGTGCCCGAAATTACGGAATCTACCATCGGTCCACCGTCTTTGACTAAAAAGTCAAAACTGGCTGCGTATATACGCAACCAGAGCATATAATCACCTCCCCCTCTCCCCCTCCTGCCTGCGTATATACGCAAGGCTGCGTATATACGCAGGCCTGCATATATACGCAGGCAGGGGGGTGGAGAGGAGGCCCTGCTTGGTCCTTTGGTGGGCCAGGTTGGGTCCCCTGGGTCCCACTCTTCTGCCTGACGCTCCCGGTTTGCCTCCCTTGGTGTTCTCCTGCTTTTCCGTGTTCCCGTCTTGACCCGGTCTTGTGCACGTTTCCCGAGACGGTCCCGGCTTGAACCCGGCACGCTTCCCGATGCACCTCCCGAACCTGTTCCTGAAAAGGCAACACGAACGAAAACCCGCGATCATATCCAAATATAGCAATAAATAAGCTGAAATCCAGGAAGTACAAATAAACGTCTCGTTCTAGATTCCCAAGGCATTCTAAGGCATTTTCCGGCAAAAACCGCTACTTCCGACACAAATACTCGTGAAATCAGGCTAAAAGATAACCCCTAATTGGGCGTTATCACCTGCGAACCCCAAAAGTTCCATGCAGGAAGAGGTGCCTCAGGCTCAGTCATTGCCGGAGGCATGGCGGCAGCAGAAGTTGCAGCTTGATGAGGGATACCTTCAGGTGCGATAGCATCGGCAGCGTTCGTTCCTATTTCCTCAGCACCAGCATGGGCATCTTCCTCCATCAACACGGTGTCAGCTTCGGCATCATCAGAAAGTTTAATGACGTCCTCGAAGGGCTCTCCTGCATATTCAGCAGCTGCGACGGGCTTCTCAGTATGAGAACTCGGCACCGGGACATAGGATGCAGAAGGTTGACTCCTTTGCTCCAACACGGCTTCATCAGCATTACCTGCGATACAAAATACGATGGTGTGAGGTAACTTGTATCGTATATTATTTTATTATCTTCGGTAAGCTAAGAGCGAGCACCTCCACGCGAAGGTTGGATCGCAGCGTCCTCTTCATATGCTAAGGACGTGGAGCCTTGACCTATTAATGTATCTTCATTAAGCATGTCTTTAAGGTGAGCGTGACCTGGGGCGCGAAGAAACCAGTCATGATTATGTTTGGGTTGCTAAGCCAAGTTCACACATATTGCTCAAATGATTACCTGAAGGTTCACCGCACTTGCCTACTAGCCAACGGTGAATATCAGCTTTTGACACACCGTGCTTTAGCGCACCGACAATTACATCTCGGTAAGTTACTGCGAGATTAAAAATCTCACCTTCATTACCGCCTGCGATTTCTTCGAAATCCGCCTGGGCTCGCTCTAGAGCTGCTGCATCTTCCTCTGGAGCCGCATCCTCCTCGTCAACTTGAGGAGCCACCTCTTCTGGAAGCACATCTTCCCCGTCAGTGGGACGCACTAGGTCGTCGACGTGTTTTTCTTCTAGGCTCCTCTGCTTCACGCATTCGAGTTCCTCTTCTTCTCGCTTCCTTCTTCTTTCAGCAGCCTCCGCAGCTGTTCTCCTGGACTCGGCAAGAATGTCCTCTCTTATGGTTTCTTCAGAAACGCCAGAATAAGAACCTCTCTTCTGCTTCTTGGCCTAGAGGCCACCGATGGTCTCATCATCATCATCTGCTAAGAAACAATTCGTTCAGATAAAATTGCAAAAGAGTTAAGGTAATGAGAAGAGAAGCACGATTGAGATACCTCCTGAGTCTTCCTCTTGTATCTCATCTCTCTCTGTCGCCGACATCTTCAATTCTTTCTTCTTCTTCATCTCCTTCTCTTGTTTCTCTTCTCTCCTCTTCTTCCTCCTGTCCAAACGGAACAAAGGTCTCCACTGCGAGCTCCTACCGCGCTTTACTGGTCATGCGACCTTTAACTTTATCCCTGGCAGTAAGGGATCTCGCAGGAGGGGAAGCTGGAGCGCTCCTAGGGGAAGAGATTGTAATTCCCCTTTGCCTGGGCCTCTTCGCTCTCGGAGCAGCAGTCGCTGGAGGAGACGGATCATTCCTGGGAGGAGACAAGGCTGGAGTGTTGTCTATCAGCGAATCAGCAAAAGCATTCATGATCTCGCGAATTTTGGTCTCAACCGCGGGATCCATCTTTGATGCCAGCCGAACTGGTTGTCCTTGTCTTCTCGCAGTAACAATGGTGGTGACCAGCGATTTGGAACGCTCACCAGATGCAAACCTCCTCACATGGCACTACAACAGAAAGTGAAGCATGAAGCTTTTGACATATTGGAATAAGGAAACCTAGCGCATGCAAGAGAAATTGTTTACCTTAGCAAAAGTTTCGCTATATCTGATGACATGTGAATCACCTTTCCTAACCGCAGCGATCTTTTCATCCAGAATGATGGAGGGACACAGGTGATTCTCGCGATCCAGCAATGAATAGCAACCATATTCAGACTCGTCTAGGCTACAATTGGGACGAAAAGGGAAAGAATTCCTTTTGATCGCAGGAGCTCTACTTGGCTGGGGGACCGACTGCGTCTCAAACCTTGTCTGCTAGGCGTTCCAGTAGGCGATCCAGTTTCTGGAATAGCCACCTTCGCGGTTACCTGGGGGTTGCTCGAAGGGAAGATTGCTCATCAAGATTGTTTTACACTCCCTAGACAATAACCGCTTGTAGCAGCCTCTGATGATAGACTTCGGCCAGATTGAGGGTGCCACTGCATCGAAGCCAAACTGGGGAGACACGCGAGTGGGATCGACATCCACGGTAATCCTCTCGTACCTAGGTGTGGGCTCACGTACATGCTCTGCAAGAGCAGGAAGGGAACCTCGCAGACACCAGCAAAAGAATTCGCGA
Source organism: Linanthus parryae (assembly GCA_023055425.1). Taxonomy (NCBI): domain Eukaryota; kingdom Viridiplantae; phylum Streptophyta; class Magnoliopsida; order Ericales; family Polemoniaceae; genus Linanthus; species Linanthus parryae. Next base: position 100,833,905 of record JALGPY010000006.1, on the reverse strand, counting down.
TAGCGCTCGTGGAAATGCTCCTCGCCCTCGAAAAGGAGCTCTTGTGAGAAAGCAACAGCCTTGGAGGGATACAGTTTTGGGAACCATCGCACATTCTCAACGCGCATGGCGTAAGGCCTAGCAATAAACTCTTCCCGATTGTCGCATATCAGGCTCCAAACGCACTTGGGAAAGTTAGTTCCAAACCACCTCGCAGCCCGGCCACTGTTACGCTCCTCCTCCGTACCTGGGGGACACCATTTGCTGGGCTTAGAAGCGACCAGGGCATAAGAGGACCATCGCTCGAAGGCCCACATTGTCAAGAAAGCAATGTTAATGTAAGTCAGTACATCGAGGCGACCACGCGATTCCTTCATTGCAACAACCAGCTGATCCAACCTGTGGTACAGCGTGCCCAAGACTAAGGGTCCAAGTGCGACTTTCTGGCCAAGGGCCAATTTCACAGAAAGAGGCAGAACATGGTAAAAGACCCCATCATGCGGGTGACCATCGATTAGATACCTCGACAACCAGGCACAGAGGAAGGCGCATAGGGTCAAGTGATAACCCTTTCCATTCACATAGTTTTTAGCCTTCGGGTTTTGGCTCAGAAGCTTCTTGGTGATACTGCTGTTCGCATAATCACGGAAAAAGTATTGCACCCACTTGTTCCAAGTATTCTTCGCAGATGTGTCAACCAACTGCCAATCAGGAAGGACTTCTGTAGGAGTCCACCGGGTGGAAATTTTCTTCACTTCTGACAAGCACTCCTCCATCTGCTTGTACAGAGCGATCTCGGCATCCGTTCTCAAGGGACTCAAAGTATCCACCTCGCCCACGGGAGATAGATCATACAGCATGTGCACATCTTCGAGCGTGGGAGCAGTCTCGAACTCAGCAAAATGGAACGTGTGAGTCGCAGGCGAGTAACGAGAAAGAAGGTTTAGAAGCATGGACTGATCCAGCTTCACGGCAGCACCCTTCATAGCACGAACAACGAAGTATATTCCGGCATCGTTTAAAGTCACGGCATGATTGGTCAACACATGGTCAATCCACTCATCCATGAAGTCCAATTTCTGAACAAATGCTTGAGTAGAAATCGCAGTGTATGGGAAGTACCCATTTTCGACTCCCAATCAAACCACATCTTCGGAATCGATCAATTCGAGCAACGCCGAGTTAACTGGAGGGGTTAACGTTTGCAATTCTTCACCGAAGACAGCGATTGGCAATTTTTTCGCCTTAACCCTAGCATGATAAAAGTATTTTCCGCCCAGATAGGGGGCTTTTCGCCATAAAGTCCGGGGAAGATCAGGTATTTCTTCGATCTCCTTAATGGGTTTGGTTCCTTTTGTCTTTGCCATTCCTGCGGAAAAGCAAGAAAAAAAAAAGGGGGGAGAAACACACATACTTTAGTTCGAAGTTCGAATTTCAAGATTCAGCTCTAAGCATACGAGGGTTTATTGGAAGAAAGATGAACAATCTAGTGGCAATTTTCAAAGTTAGAAGATTGGAATCGTTTACATTATCAGGGATTTCAGAAACCCTACATTCAAGATCCTTATCATCTGGGGATTAAATCGAAATTGGATTCAAAGATCGAGAGCTTCTTCATAAGTTGCAGCGGATAATATGTTACGGGTTTGCAGATTCAACGCAGTTCAAAGCATATATTAGTATATTAAACACAATTGAACAAGGCCAACCTTGTTTTGGTAAAGCTTGCTTGGATGCGTACAATTGAAGAAGACGATTGACAAGAGAGAACTGGTGATTGATTATCTGAATCTGCTCTTGAAGGCTTCCGGGTATCATTCACTTTAAGAGAAAGAAGTGATGCTTTGCAACAATGGAGAGTACAGAGTATTTATCCAAAAACAATGAAAGGTTGCGTCCTTTCAGTAGTCGGATCGCAACCGTCACCGTCGAATCGCGCAATCACAGGACAAGCTGACGTCACGCCTAAAACCCTAAAGGCCAAACGGCACGACTCTAGGGGTTTTAGGTCATAATGGCACGCACGGGGGCGGAACCTGCATACATTTGAATTGGTGCGTGGCAGCGACGCGTGCGTTGGTTCCTGCGCATGGAAGCCTATCCGGCTGTGAGTCTTCACCGCAGAAAGGGGGCTAATGTAGATAGTGCTTTCTGAGCTGAAAGATCTTGGCCACGTGGCAATCATATAGCACACCATATTGTGCTCCACACACACTGGATCACCAGCCGCGCTGATCCATGTGGGGGCTGCGAGACAGGGCCCTCGCATACCACTGCACGGGACTTGTAGGGACTTAGTGGTTTGGAGGCTAGAGTAAGTCCTGTCGCGTGCGAGCCAAGCCCGCGCGCGACCTTTAGTAACTTCTTTTTAGAGATTTATGGCACGAGCTCCATAAACCGGGTCAATCCGGTCAAACCCGGTCAACCCCATAACGGTTCCGGTATTCGCGCATAACGTGCTGTAACGGTCCCTATATACGCAGACGAACGTGCCGTTGTGGTTAAGCTAATTAAGCCGCCATTGATGGGCGCATTAACCACACTAAAACGGTCACGTTCTCCGTTATATATAGGACGTTAACCTTTCCATACAAAAGAGAACACATCAGACATACGCGGAAGCTCTGCCAAACCCCTGTCTCTCTCTCAGACATTACTACTGCCTTACTCTCTCCCCACACACAACCCAACTCTTCCTGTGCCATTTCCGATCCTCTGCTCTCGGTGTACACATAGTGCTCCCCGCCGGATTCTCTTGTGCACACTTGGTGATACTACTATTCGCATAGTCGCGAAAGAAGTACTGCACCAACTTGCCACAAGTGTTATTCGCGGATGTATCAACCAGTTGCCAGTCGGGAAGAAGCTTCGCAGGTGTCCACCGGGTTGAAATTTTCTTTACCTCTGACAAGCATTCCTCCATCTGCTTGTACAGAGCAAGTTATGGATCGGTCCTCAAAGGGCTCAGAGGATCCACCTCACCAACAGGAGAAAGATCATACAACATGTGTACATCTTCAAGAGTGGGAGAAGCCTCGAACTCAGCAAAGTGGAATGTGTGAGTCGCAGGCGAATAGCGCGAGAGAAGGTTTAGAAGCATGGACTGGTCCAACTTCACGGCAGCACCCTTCATAGCACAGACTGCGAAATATATGCCAGCATTGTTCAATACGATGGCATGGTGGGTCAATACGTGGTCAATCCACTCATCCATAGAGTCTAATTTCTGAACAAACGCTTGAGTAGAAATTGCAGTATGGGGGAAAAACCCATTTTCAACCCCTAATCGAACCACATCCTTGGAATCAATTAATTCAAGCATGGTTGCGTTAACAGGTGGGGTCAATGTTTGCAACCCTTCAGCAGGAACAGGAGTTGGCAGGTTCTTCACCTTAACTCTAGCATGATAAAAGTCTTTTCCGCCCAAATAGGGGGCTTTCCGCCATAAGGTTTGGGGAAGATCAGGTATTTCTTCGACCTCTTTAACGGGTTTTGTTCCTTTTGTCTTTGCCATTCCTGCGGAAGAGCAAGAAAAAAGGGGGGAGAAACACACATACTTTAGTTTGAATTTCAAGAATCAGTTCGAATTTCAGTTTGAAGTAACGATGTTTTGTCAAAGAGAAGATGAACAGTTTAGTGTCAATTTTGGGTTTGAAAGTTCAGAATCGTTTATATTGCTCGGAATTTCAGAAGCCCCACATTCAAAACCCTTACAATCTGGGGATTAAATCAGTTCTGAGTTTAAAGAACAAGGTTTCTTTTGCAGTTTCCAACGAATGACATGTTTCAGATAAGTCATGGTTTTGCAGATCCAATACAGTTCAAAGCACATATCAGCACAATAAAGGGAATTGAGCAAAGCCAACCTTGTTTTGGTAAAGCTTGCTTGGATGAAGCCAGTTGGAGAAGACGATTGACAAGAAAGAATTGATGATTAATCACTTGGATCTGCTCTTGAAGGCTTCCGGGTATCATTCACTTTAAGAGAAAGAAGTGATGCTTTGCAAAAAATGGAGGGTACAGAGTATTTATCCAAAAACAATGAAGGGTTGCGTCCTTTCAGTAGTCGAATCGCAACCGTCACCGTCGCGCAATCACAGGACAAGCTGACGTCATGCCTAAAACCCTAAAAGACCAGACGGCACGACTCTAGGGATTTTAGGTCATAATGACACGCACGGGGGCTGAATTTGCGTGTATTTGAATTGGTGCGTGGCGGCGACGCGTACATCGGTTCCTGCGCATTGAAGCCTATCCGGCTATGCGTCTTCACGCGCAGAAAGGGAGCTAATGTAGATAGTGCTTTCTAGACACGCAGATCTTAGCCACGTGGTGACCATCTAGCACACCTAGTTGTGCTCCACAAACACTGGATCACCAGCCGCGCTGATCCACGTGGGGGCTGCGAGACAGGGCCCTCGCATACCACCACACGGGACCTGTAGGGACTTAGTGGTTTGGAGGCTAGAGTAAGTCCTGTCGCGCGCGAGCGACAACCAAGCCCGTGCGCGACCCCTAGTAACTGCTTTGAGAGATTTATGGCACGAGCTCCATAAACCCGGTCAACCCGGTCAACCTCGTAACGGTTCCGGTATACGTGGGTAACGTGCCGTAACGGTCCCTATATACGCGGACGAACGTGCCGTTGTTGTTAAGCTAATTAAGCCGCCATTAATGGGCGCATTAACCACACTACAACGGTCACATTATATAATAGAGAATCACCTGAGATACGCGGAAGCTCTGCCAAAATCCTGTCTCTCTCTCATACAGTGCTATTGTCTTACTCTCTCCCTACACACAACCTTACACTTCCTGTGTCCTTTTTATCCCATACTCTTGGTGTATATTGAATTCTCTGCAGGATTCTCTCGTACACAATCGTCTATTGATTTAAATCCAATATCTTACGTATGGGCTCTACCACCACTTAAGCTAGCAGCCATTTGGTGAAGTCTTCAACTACTTGAGCTACTTTCAGAATTTGTTGGCCAGATTTTTCGTTCTATTTCGGTCCGATGTTTGTAACGTTGCGAAAAACAGATAACAACAGTACGTTGTTTCCCTCTTTCCACTCCAAGAGTCTATTCTGCACCATTACCATCAAATCCATCATCTATCCCAAAGCCTTTTGTTCCTCGTCGCCAACCTGGATCTCATCGTGCCGAGATGGTCGAACCTCGTCGCAAGTGGTCGAACCTCTCGCCGCACTTGCTGAGCTTAATCGACGACCGCCTCGACAACAGACAGGGTGTTCTGCCACGTTAAAGTCACTATCTTTCCTCCCTGCCTGCGTTGCTGCTGCGTGGCTGGCAGCTAGCCACGCAGACAGGGATCTCCGACTTGGATTTCTGCTGTTTTTCTCCCTCCACGCAGTAGCCACGCAGGCAGCAGCTTACCGTCTTCATTCTGGCCTATTTCCGGACCCGGTCTGCTCGTGTTGTGTTTTGACCCGAAACTTGTCAAAATTACCAAAATATCCTGGGTCAAAATCGCCACAAATTCCGCCCAATCCCGATTCTGGTCATAGGAAAACTCCTGACTGAATTTTGGCGCCAAAATCCAAACTCGACTCCGAGAACCCGGGCCCGGTGTCAAAATTACCAAAATACCCCTGGGTCAGAACTGTCCCGGAAATTGTCCTTAACATGAAATAGATGATCACGACTCCGGACACCGGGACCCGAGAATCCTACTTGGGCGTGGCCTGTCTGGGACCCACACTTGGCGGGAGGTCGAATTTTCGGCCGGGCTCTGTTTTAGCATTATGATCTGTTTTCGGAAAGCCCTTGACGTCCTCTATCTTCTGCTGCTTGTTTCAATTCAAAACTCCAGGTAGAGCTCAATATATTGTCAACCGAGTGTATCCTGACCATCCTCGGTTCTGACGTTTTCGGATTTCTCGGCTCTCGCCCTGCAATCCTGCTTCATTCTCCGGCTACTGCACAAGTCCTGTCCCTGCGTAAACAACACGAACAAAACCCATGATTATATCTCGAAATGCGTGAAATATAGTAGTAATGCATAAAGAAGCTCAACACACTCAGTCGTGAATTCCGAGGCTAAAAAGGGCTGAAACCAGGCCAAAACACTCGATTATTACAAAAATACCCCTCAAATTAGGCTAACCGATAACTCCTCTCTCCCATCCTACTCCCAACTAGTTAAGTAGTTATTTCTACTGCTCCCTTCCACGAGACCCTGTTTGGGCCTTCCGATTCCTGAAAAGTATAAAATGTTCCTCTGGAAATGCCTCCAAGCTCAAGGACTCCCATGCTTCTCTCACCTGGCTAAGAAACTTCCTCTTCTTGACTTCGAGTGCCCGCTGAGGAGACGATGTACCATCTCTTCCTCTGTTGCACGATTTTTTCAATCTTTTGAGCACATGTTACCATCCCCCCTCCAACTCCTCCCATTGTTACCAGCTGAATTCATTCCATCATCACCGCATATCCGTCATCGACGTATTTTCACTTGATCGCCCTGCTCTGGGCACTTTGGAAGGCACAAAACTCATGGCTGGTCTACGACTTATACCACAAAATTGTTCTCCTCATCCATTTTTGAGTTGACCACTAACTAGCAGCAATCTCGTTCTCAATCCCGTACGCCTGAATATTGGTCCCGCACCTAATCTACGCCCATCTTCTCCCTCATCCGAAAGGCAGTTATGGAAGATTTTTCGGTAGACACTCTTATCAAAGTTGGCAGCGCTTGGACATCTGCAACTCTATATGGAGCCGCTGGAGTGCATGTCTCCTTTCCAGACGGACAACTTTTTGCATACACCAAGCTCTGCATCGCTGACTCGGCTTTGCAAAAATGGAGCTTCTTGCTATCTTATATGAGTTTTCAGTAGCACGTCAGTTTCATTTCAGAACTGTTTTATTACACACATATAGTCTTAATTGCTTCAACCTTCTACAGAAAATAAAACAATAAACAAACGGGTCTAATACCGAACACGAAATTTAACGAGGTTCACTAAAAAAATTGTTAAGTATCTTAAGTGCAATTGTAGAATCTCCAAAATTGAAAATTATGGAGATGAAATACTCTAAAAGAATAATTTTAATGTTTTTTTTTTTTTTTTTACATTAGCATGATCTTAATTCATTTTATAAGTGAGAGTATTCAAATAGTTGACTATAAACTAATAACCTACCATCTCAACTCATACCAAAGAGATTTTGATTTTCAGATCAACTTTCCTTTTTAACCCAGATTCTTTTCAACAAATTTTCTAGATTTTCAGCTTATAGAGGGCTATTTTTCTGAATCAGTTGGCCAGATTTTTCGTTCCATTTCGGTCCGGTGTTTATAACGCTGCGAAAAAACAGATAACACTACGTCACTACGTTGTTTCCCTCTTTCCACTACGACAGTCTACTCTGTAACATCCCCATCAAATCCCATCACCTATCCACAAGCCTTTTGTTCCCCGTCGCCGACCTGAATCACGTCGCGCCGAGATGGTCGAACCTCGTCGCAAGTGGTCGAACCTCTCGCCGCACTTGCTGAGCTTAATCGGCGACCGCCTCGACAACTCCATCGACGTCCTCCGGTTCCGATCCGTCTGCATTTCCTGGCGCAGATCAGTCCCGCCCTTCCACCTCCCCTCTCCTCTCCCTCACATCAACCCTCCCGACACAAACCCCAGACATTTCTCCACCGGCCGCATCACCCAAACCTCCGTCTACCGCCTCCAAAACCCTAGTACCTCTCCCCCAAAGGCATTTCTCATCAAGCTCAGACAAGACCCATATACTCGACTAATGAAGCTCATGAATCCCCTCTCCGACGACGAAATTGACGAATTACCCGAAACATTCCCCAGATTGCTAAACCTATACGACCTTCGTATCACGAAGATTTGTAGCTTTTACGAGGCAGCTAAACGTCTTGCGGGTCCTGACGGTTGTGTGGATTATGAGCCAGTGGCTCGGTTAATTTTATCCACCGGCGATGTGGTGGTTGTGAGGATGGCAATGTGCAGTTTACATGTAGTTAATAAGAGTGATGATACATGGAGGTTGCTATCTGAACTTCAAGGGCTTTGCGTCTTTCACGATATCATGAGTTTTAACGGCAAGGTATTGAACGAACCCTTAGGGTTTCATGAAGAAGATGCTAGAGAGAAACAGAAGAGGTAGAGAGAGAAAATTCTATTGATTGAATGAGCCGAGAGAATACAGTGAGGCTTATATAGAAGCCATCCAACGGTCGGATCAAGCTGACCTAATATCCAACGGTAGGAATAGTACTAGGGTATTGCAATACATAGAAAAGACTGAAATACCCTTAAGGGTTTACAATAATATCAAACCAATGTTTGGGCTAACATTAAACAGCAGGAAATGAATGGGCTTGGCTTGCATATTGGGCTTGATTGAGCCCAATAGATTTTCTTCGGTTAATACGGCCCCTTAAACTGATGGTGGATGTTGAAGCAGCAGTTTATCACGAAAACTTTGAAACGGAGCTGGTCCAAGCGATTTTGTAAAGAGATCAGCTACTTGATCTGCACTTGAAAGAAAGGAAATAGTTAGATGCTTAAGTAGGGCTTGTTCACGCACGTAATGATAGTCAATTTCAATGTGTTTTGTACGTGCGTGAAAGATGGGGTTATGTGTTAAAGCTATAGCGGAAATATTATCAGTGTGCAAAAGTGGCGGATTGGGTAAACAAATGTGAAGATCATGAAATAGTTGACGAAACCAGGAGAGGTCAGCAGCTGCCGTGGCAAGGGCACGGTACTCTGCTTCGGTGGATGACCTCGAAACAGTGGGCTGCTTTTTAGCAGCCCAATGAACTGGGTTTGGGCCTATGAAGACCACCAGCCCAGTAGTACTGCGACGATCAGATGGGTCACCGGCCCAATCTGCGTCAGTAAAAATCTGCAAAGGTAAGTGACCCACTGTGTAAAATAACCCATGAGTTTTGGTGCCTTGGAGATAGCGTAGAACTCTTTTAGCACCACTAAGATGAACATCCGTAGGGGCATGCATAAATTGGCAAAGATGATTAACCGCAAAAGAAATATCTGGTCGTGTAAAAGTTAAGTATTGTAGAGCACCCAATAATTGGCGATAAATTGTTGCATCAGGCAAAAGAGTACCCTGATGAATGTGGTACTTAATTCCACCAGCAAGAGGAGTGGAACTAGGTTTGCAATGGGACATATTAAAACGAAGTAATAAATCATGCACGTATTTTTCTTGTGTAACAGAAATGCCTTGTGATGTGCGAGAAATTTGAAGTCCCAGAAAATAGGTAAGAGGTCCTAAGTTGGTCATTTGAAACTCACTGTTGAGTTTTTGTAAAAGATAAGAAATGAATGAGGAATCATCCCCAGTAACAATTATGTCGTCTACATATAATAACAAAATAGTAATGCGAGAGTTATGATGACGAATAAATAAAGAACAGTCAGCAAAGGAGGCAATAAAGCCAAGAGAAGATAAATATGTTGTAAAATGCTCAAACCAGGCCCGTGGGGCCTGTTTGAGCCCATATATGGACTTATGAAGAAGGCAAACATGATTTGGAAATTTAGAGTTAGTGAAACCAGTGGGCTGTTTCATATAAACAGTTTCACGCAAAAAACCATGTAAAAAGGCATTTTTTACGTCTAACTGCTGAAGTGGCCAATTAAAAGTGGCTGCTAATGCCAAAATAGTTCGAACTGTGGCATGCTTGACAACTGGGCTAAAAGTTTCTTCATAATCTAAGCCCGGGGTTTGATGAAAACCCTTAGCAACCAAGCGTGCCTTGTATCGAGAAATTGACCCATCTGGGTTGAATTTAGTGCGAAAAACCCACTTGTTGCCAATAATATTTGCATTCAAAGGAGGAGGAACCAAACTCCATGTTTTTTGTTGTAAGAGACTGTCAAATTCAGTGGCCATTGCTTGGCACCACTGAGGAGATTTGACAGCCTCTGTGTAGCAAGAAGGGTCAGTGTGTGTAGTGTGATCTTGAGAAATTGCAGAAAAACCAACAAACTCATGAGGTGCAGCATAATAAACTAATTTCTTTTTGCTAATGCCAGATTTACTGCGTGTTTGCATAGGGTGTGTAGCAGTAGTAGTAGAAGGGGGGTGGGAAATCATCATAGGGTCACCTTGATTTGCCAAGCCAGAGCTTGGAGAGAGTGAATGTGCACCACTGCCATGGACAGAGTGTGTAGCATCTGGGTGATCAAGTGTAGTAGCTTGAGTTGGGGTGTCACATGGAGTGGGAACAGCAGACAAGCTCTCTCCAGCTGGCTGCAAAGGATCATTTCCCTCAGAAAAGGGTGTTTCTGGTATAGAACCAGAAAAGTGCCCAGGGGAGGCCTGGGTATAAGGGTCAGGATGAGGATGGAGACCTGAAACAGAAACATCAACATGTGAGATAGGTGAAGTAGTAGTAGAATTAGATGCAAAAGGAAAAGTAAACTCATCAAATATAACATCTCTGCTGATATAAAATTTTTTGAGTTGAGAATCATAACATAAATAACCTTTGTATCCAGAAGCATAACCTAAGAAGGTGCATTTCTTAGTTTTGGGATCAAGTTTAGATGAATTGTAATCAGACAATCTAGGGTAGCAACTGCAGCCAAACACCTTTAGATGTGTATAATTTGGTTTAGTGTGAAATAAAATTTCATAAGGAGATTTGTTATGAGTTGTTTTACTTGGCATTCTATTAATTAAATAAACTGCAGTAGCTACTGCATGATACCAAAACTGTTTAGGAAGAGATGCAGAATGCAACAAAGTGACAGCTGTTTCAATTATGTGTCTGTGTTTCCTTTCTGCCACTCCATTTTGTTGTGGAGTATAAGGGCAAGATTTTTGGTGTAAAATTCCATTGTCTTGAAGAAATTTTTGAAAAGTGAAAGCTATAAACTCACCACCACCATCTGACCTAAGAATTTTTATTGTATAACCAAGCAATTTTTCAATAAATAGTTTAAATGTAACAAAAACAGAGGACACTTCTGATTTTAATTTAAGAGGAAAAAGCCATGTAAATCTAGACAAGTCATCAATAAAAAGCACATAGTATTTATAGCCATCAAAAGAAATAGTAGAAGCTGGACCCCAAACATCACTGTGTAACAGGTGAAGAGGCACAGTGGCATGAGAATCAGACAGGGTGTAAGGCAGTCTTGACATTTTACCAGCCAAACATGATTCACATAAGTCACCAACAGTACTAGAAGATAATTTAGGAGAATTAGAGAGACAATTAACACATTTCTTTAAAACAGAGTCTGATGGATGTCCAAGCCTTGAGTGCCACAAATTTGATTTAACTCTTTGACCCAAAAAGGCTTGTGGACTGCACGAAGAAGACTCAGAAGAGAGAGGGTAGAGGCCATTTTTACTGGGTCCCTGAAAAAGGGTTTGACCCGAAGACTTGTCCTGAACATAAAAGTAGTCCTTATCAAATATAAATCGTGCATTATGGTCTGAGCAAAATTTGTGAACAGATAGCAAATTAACAGAAAGATGAGGAACATGTAAAGTATCAGACAATGTATAAGATTTATTTGAAGTTGAGAGAAAAGCTGTACCGGAGTGATGAATAGGGAGAGAAGAGCCGTTACCGACAGTTACAGAGTCATTTCCACTGTAGGGTTCTGAGATAGAGAGATTGCGAAAATCAGCTGTCATATGATTGGACGCACCAGTGTCAGTCAACCAGAGATCTGAGCTAGGAGGAGATTGAGCCGGATGAGAAGAAGTAGACGCAGCCATAGCAGATAATTGTTCAGGCGGATGCTTCCCTTGATATGCATAATCCATTCTGTGATAGCAATCAATTGCAGAATGGTAGTCATATCCGCAGATCTGACAATTAATTGGACCCGAACCACTCCGGCCCGAACCTCCTCTGCCTCTGTTTGATCGACCCGAACCACGTCCGAAACTGTAACCCGACCCGGCTCCAGATCCAGATCCATTACCATAACCCGACCCGAGTCCAGATCCAGATCCATAATTAGGGTTTGACCCGGATCCGTACCCGGAATACGAACGACCTCCTCTGGAATCCGATCGGCCACCACCACCGCTTCGTTGGCCAAAACGACCACCACGTTGACCGGATGAGTTCCGGCCACCACCACGGCCGCCACCACCGCGTTGGAGAAAGAAAGCAGTAGGGTTAGGCAGATCGGAAACTGGGGTTTGCTGTGCATGCATCTGTTCTTCAGCTTTTAGGAGGACATGAAGCTCTTCAAAGGGGATCGGAGACGAATGGATGCGCAGAGAGGATCTGAAGGAGTTGTACTCCGGTGGAAGACCATTTAGAGCATAAAGGAGAAGATCTTCATCATCAGTGAGAACACCAGCAACTGCAAGTTTGTCACGAATGTTTTTCAGCCGCTGCATGTATAGATCTATAGAATCGGAGCCTTTCTTGAGAGTGTGGAACTCGGATTTGAGAGAAAGAACATTAGATCTGGTCAACGATGCATAACGGCGTTCAAGAACAAGCCAAGCCTCGCGAGAGGTTTGAGATCCAATCACCAGAGGCAACGATTCATGAGACAGAGTGGCGTTTAAGATCGTCAAAACTGCCTGATCTTGAAGTTGCCAAGCAGTAAACGCCGGATTGACCACCGGAGTTCCATCGGATGAGGGGATAGTAGAGGGAGGACATAAAACAGTACCATCTAGATATCCATATAGTGTATGTGTGCGAAATATAGAGGAAATCTGGTGTTTCCAGAGAACAAAATTTGATGAATCAAGTTTGAAAGGAAGCAAATTGTGTATATTGGACAGAAGATAAACAGGCTGTGAAGCCTGTGATGTTGTGGCTAGAGCCATGGAGAAGGCTCTGATACCATGAACGAACCCTTAGGGTTTCATGAAGAAGATGCTAGAGAGAAACAGAAGAGGTAGAGAGAGAAAATTCTATTGATTGAATGAGCCGAGAGAATACAGTGAGGCTTATATAGAAGCCATCCAACGGTCGGATCAAGCTGACCTAATATCCAACGGTAGGAATAGTACTAGGGTATTGCAATACATAGAAAAGACTGAAATACCCTTAAGGGTTTACAATAATATCAAACCAATGTTTGGGCTAACATTAAACAGCAGGAAATGAATGGGCTTGGCTTGCATATTGGGCTTGATTGAGCCCAATAGATTTTCTTCGGTTAATAGGTATATGCTTTGGATAGTGATGGGTATTGTGCTGTTGTTGATGCTGATTTGAATGTTACAAAGATTGGTTCTCCGATGAGTAAAGACTACCAAGATTGGAAATATTTAGTAGAATCGCTTGGGGAGCTATTGTTGGTGAATAGGTTGACTAACAGGGGTGAGGACTCGGATAATGGAACGATTGGGTTCGGAGTTTATAGGCTAGACGAAGAAGAAGATCGATGGGTTCCGGTGACGATAGGGTATTGTTTGTTGGCCGAGGTTGTTCCTTCTCGGTGTCTGCGAGTGATTTTGGTTGTTTGGAAAGGAACTTCATATTCATTCTTGTTTGGCGAGATGACGACGGAACATACGAAGAAGATGAATTTGATAGTCTTAGAGGATTTGAGTGCTGGGAGCCTGAAATTTTCAATCTGGAAGACAATTCTGTTCGACCGATGGTATCGTCTCCCGGCTGCGGTGACATCTTCTGGCCTCCCCCGAGTTGGCTTTCGCCAGTTGGGCGTTCATCCATTCTCAGAAGTAAGTTTTTGGTGATTATTTAATTCTAGTCTGACTTTTTTAGTATTATGCATTCTCGATTAGCTTAACATTGCATGCCTTTGTTTAAGTTAGCATTCAGAGACGTTTTATATGTTTCTGGTTTGTAGTTGAACATTAAGTAATGAAAAATTGAGAACTTGTTACTGGGCGCTCAAAGGTGGGGATTGTGACTCTATCAATGTCCCTGTTCCCAATAGTTTCTTTACACTATTTTCAAACCAAGCTGATGAGACTAGAATACATATGTTACCTTGTCTTTGAAGGTGGTTGATTTGTTTCTCGTATGGTGTTTCATGTCCTCTATGGAGCCTCATGGTGCTCCACCTCGCTATTTTCTGGTATTATGAGAAAACTTAGAACAAGTATATACTAAAATATGAGTTGTTATGATGTCCGCGAATTGATAAATTTGTGTTGTTTTATTGGATCCCACTTTAGAGCCATGGCGCAATGGTAAAGTTGTCGCCGTGTGACCAGGAGGCTATCGGTTCAGAGTCGTGGAAACAGTCTCTTGTAGAAATGCAAGGTAAGGCTGCGTACAATACTCTCCGAAGTGGTCCGACTCTTCTCTGGACTCCCGCGCATAGCGGGAGCTTCGTGCTCCAGGCCATCCTTTTTATTATATCCCTGCTTTGTTGCTTTAAACATTTGTTTTGAGAATAGTTTTCCAAATCTTTCTGTAGAAAAACACTGAAATTAGTTAAACTTTTACTCTATAAACAAAGGGGTCTTCATAGAAATGCCCAGTCTAATCTCTGGAAGAAAATCTGTAACAGAAAAAATGGATCCAACGGAAGAAGAGCGTCAAGAAATTGTTGAGCCAACTCTAGATTCGTCTCCTGGCAGCGAAGGCGAAGACATAATCAGCAGCTTGCCAAACTCGATTCTCTGCCACATTCTCTCTAAACTCCCCACCAAATACGCCGTTGGCACCTCCCTCCTCTCCTCACAATGGAGACACCTCTTCCCTTCCATCCCCAATCCCAGAATCGACATTGATGACACCCTTCTCCTTCACCCTCCCGACGCCGCAGACGGTGGTCCCCAACAGTCAACTCGCAACATCCGTTTCATTAATTTCATAAGCCACTTGTTCAACGTCACTCTCCGCGATGTCCCCAAGTTTTCAGATCTCTGCCTCCATTTTCACCATGACTACGGTAACACCACCATTAAAGAGTTGATATCTGCCGCCTCCCGGTTCCAGGTCTCTCACCTTGATCTGGAGTTCACCGTTGACGGCTGCGGTGTATCATTCGATGATCTTCGCAATTTTACGTCGTTGGGTTCACTATTCTTAACCCAGGAATGTGCACTACCCGTTCCCAACTCGTTAATGTATTTGAATCTCACAAAGTTCATTCTTTGTGGTGCTACGTTTACTCAATCAGATGGTTTGGAGAGAGTTCTGAATGCATGCCCTCTGCTAAAGGATTTGGGTCTGGACCGTTGTCATTTCCCTGCTTCGGATGTTCTTTGCATTTCAGTTCCGAATCTGAAGATGTTGATGATATATCAGTGCTATTTCGACGACATGTACGAGATTGTAATTCATACACCGAACCTCGAATGGTTCGCCTATAATGACGCTGTAGCTGAAAGCTATCCACTCATCGATTTCAGCTCTCTTCAACAAGCAGCTATACACCTCGGACTAAACAAGGACCAACTCGAAGAGGATGATTGGTCTGTTTACTATGTAAACGCAGCTGAAATTATCAGGGCATGCTATAATGTTACACGTCTCTTCTTGGAGGGGGTGTCAATAAATGTGAGCTGTGAGCTGTTTTTTATTCCATTGAATAATGTTAATGGTTGTTGTCATTGACATGGTTAGTTTGATTGGTTCTTTACAGGTCAGCTGCAAAGCTATCCATCCTTTGCCCATATTCCGGAATTTGATTGAGTTGAGCCTGGGTAATCTCAATGTTAATGGATGGGAATTGTTGCCTCACTTTCTACAGAATTCGCCCAATCTTCGAGATCTCATCTTTCAGGAGGTGATTGGTTAAATAATAGTGTCTCTTGTTAGTAATATGCGGTGAAAGTACTTGATAAGTTTTCTGTGCTTTGTAGGGTATTAAAGATCACGAGGGGTGTTACTCGAGATTCGAGAGCTGTTTGCCGGGCTCGGTGCCTGAATGTCTATCGTCCCGCCTACTTAGAATCAAGTTTGAGGGTTTTAAAGGCGAAGAAGACGAGCTTAAGCTTGTAGAATATTTTCTGGGAAATGCTATGGTGTTGAGAGTGTTGAAAGTCTGTTTGCTACCTACTTTGCCTATGGAGGAGATGAAAAGAATTTGGAGTTGTGTAAAAGCGCTACCAAAGGGTTCGAAGAATTGTTTGCTTCGGTATATGTGAATATTAATATGCCCTGCAGCTACGACTGACACACCGTCCTCCGTTTGGAAGGACAAGATTCTGGGAGGATTTAGGAACTTCAAAACAGGTTTCCACTTCTCCCCCTTTCTCTAGGAATAATAAGTTCAGTCTTTAAGTTCCTTCATGCGAGACAGATTACTCTCTGCAAGATTTTGTACAACATATTTGCATAAACCAATCTAGAGCTTGAAATAGAGGGATATGAGAAAATCACAAATTTTGAACACCAATTAGCCAATTGCAATTTTATTAATTTTACTTTCGAAGAAGCAGTGTCTTTTGAAGCTGCATTCAGAAAGATGTAAGAACCCTTTGTGTCATTTAATAATTACTTTTAGAAGTAGAAAACCTCCTACTTGTAATGTTCGTATACTCAAAGTAGGCTGATTGTATGAGCATTTTCTTCGTTCATGTCGTAGAAAGAGACAAAAGTAGAGACTTGAACTCATTTAAACTTTGGCGTTTTTAATGTAGCAGGATGAGTAACTATTCCCATGTTTTACCTGAATTCATCGTTGCTTAGAGTTCTAATCTTTTCACAGGCTGAGGAAATTGATAAGCATTTCTTTTTACGTTGGTGCTTTTCAATAGGGTGCTACTAATGTTTTATGTGTTTGCTAGGTGTTAGAGTCGCCTTGAAGATTGTGTATCTATGGGTCTGTCATCTTAACTCCCAGATTTAATTTGAAAATTTCGAAGGGGGAGAAAGACAAGTTGAAGCTCTTAAAATATTTTCTGATAATAGCCCAAATTTATGAGATGATGAAAATCTATTCCTTTTGTCCTTCATTTTCCCAAGGGATAGTACATCACCTAATCTGGTCGAAAAAACTGTTGGATTGACGATATGATGCCGAATCACATTCTCTGCAGAAGAAGAATCGCACGTCAATTTTTTGCTAGAAAGACTGACCGGTGAGAGCAGCAAAGTAAAAAATACATATAATTTTCGGACTTTTTAACAGCCTTCAACTTTTTGATGAAGTACTCCCTCTGCACGTGAATCGTGATAGAGGTATTACTGAATTCACTGTCTCTCCTTTTCTATTAGACAAAACTATGTGTTGTAAGTACTGTATGCGGTCGTAGAAAGAAGCATTTATCAAAAAAAGTTGTGCGTTCGTAAAATTCATTTGCATGAATTTCTGTGCAACATGGTTCTGGTTAATCGTTAGTGTAGGCTTGACTTTTGTATGCTACATCACGCTAGTATCTTTTATTGAAAAGTTAGACAAATTGGACCAATAAGATGTTTGTGATGGAAGGTTTAAGAAAAGCATAGTTGTCAAAATTTGGGCAATTCGCGATTCGTATCGAGCGATTCAGTTCGATTCATGCCTAAACGATTCAGAATCGTACATGAATCGAAAGTGTAGCAGATTCGTGTCACTGAATCGTGAATCGAATCGCTGAATCGTGAATCGTTCGATTCAGTTTGTGTTTATTTTGGAGGCGGGTTTGGATCCATAAGCGGGTCAAGAACATAAAAATGAAGCGTTGATTGTTGAATACGTTATTTACCATCTATTTTATTTAAATCTCCTCAATCTACGCCTTCTTTCATTACTCTTGAAGGCTTCTGGAGTCTTCATCCCCTGCAGTTACTTCAATTTATTCCAGAATATCACCTGTTCAACTCCTGGACCTTCTCCTATTGTTCGTCGTCCGTCAACAGGGATTCACAGACTGTTTGAACTTTCACGGAGAGACCTTTCTTTCTCTTGTTTACTCTTGAAAGTAGGTGACGATTCTTTGAAGGCCAAGTTAACAAACAAACAATAGCTTTTAAATCCGAATATGTATAGCATCTTAGCATCTTATTTCTAAGACCAGAAAACTTAAACGCCATCAAAATTTACTCTTGAAAAATTTGTTAGATGATGATGATGATGAGGGTGATGAGTTTAATTTGGATGATTTCAAAGTATTTTAGGGTGAAGTTTGGAGGGAACTGCAGTAGTTAACTTACTTGGATGCTATTTTATGATAATTTGTTTTGAGTAGAACTTATGTACTTACTATGTAGTCATTTCATTTGGATGCTATTTATGATTTATATGATCACATATTTATAACACCTCAGATTACTAGTAATCTCACTGGTCTAAAGGGGTATTTTTATTAAGAGAATTATTTAGACCGAATCGTTACGATTCACGATTCGATTCGACTCGATTCACGATACAAAAATTGAGATTTCGATTCACGATTTGACAAGTATGAAGAAAAGTATTTGGTCTAAATTAGTTCCTGACTTTTTATTTTATAGTATTTTTAATTATCAGTTAGCTTAACATTGCTTGTCCTTTTAAGATGTATATTTGCGGGTGGGAGAGGATCAGAGGAACATAAGAAGGGAAATTATGAAACTAACATGGAGGTTTCTGGTTTGTTTTTGAGTAGAAATTAAAGAGAAAGTGAGAACTTATAAACGGACTATGTGTCTGTCTATGCCCATATTCCCATTATTTTATCTTCCCAATTTGAAACCAAGCTGAGTGGACTAAAGTACAAATGTTACTTTCTCTTTGATGTCCCTTGTTCATTTCCAAATATGGTTTTTTATCATTTATGTCAGGTTGCGGAGCACATAAATATTTATTGTTTAGGCTTAGCACCGCAAACAGACTTTACCCAACAACGCTCATGGTGCTCTGCTTCTACTATTTTCTGGCAATATGAAAAAATTTAGAACAATAATAATTTACTCCAATTTGAGTTGTAATGATGTCAGTGAGCTTTGATGAATTAGTGTTGTTATGTTGTCAGAAGGCGTGTTTTTAGGGACCTGAAAACAGGTTTCTGTCACTTTGTCTAGGAATAATAAGCTCGCTCTTTAAGTTCCTTCATTTGGGGCTGGTGTAAATTGGTTCAGATATAATAATGTTTGTTTCTTCGGAATTGGATTTTTTTTATTTCAATCATCTTATAGATTACAATTTTTTTATTATTTTGCCGACTGTGGAGGTAGCGTTGCAAGTGTTTCAGATTCTGAAAGTTTTGGTAGAGTTCTTTTTTTGAGCCGATTGACAGAGTTCTTCATACTTCTCAAGTTATTGCTGTTTGGAAACTTTGGACCTGCTATAGCGATTACAAGGGTTCATAGTTCTCCTTATGGTGGTGGTAAATACTAAACTAGTGGTTCTCGTTCTAAAGTGGTGGTTGGGTAAATAGTATAGTAGTGGTTCTCGCTCTAGAGTGGTGGTTAATAGTATACTAGTGATTCTCGTTCTAGAGTTGAAAAATGAGATTTAAGGAGATGTGAGTAGTGGCGGGTGTGGCAGTCATAGTGATGGAGGCTGTCAGCAGCTGGGTACTGAAGGGGAAAACCAGGAAGTACTCCCTCCTTACCAATGAGGAGATACTTGTACCAGTAAAACTCAGCTCGAATTAGTTAATCGTAGTGAGATTGGGTTATCCAGTGGTAGTTGCGCAAGGAGTGAGACCGTTTACTGTTTATGCATGTTCCAGTTAGAGTGCAAACATTGAAACTGTATCCCATCAAAGTAAACTTGTCTTGTGCCCCAATGAGACGGTCCTAGCTATTTTCTCTATTTTATACTTCCAAACAAGATTTCATGATTAATTTGCTGCACCCGTTTTACATGGTTAGTGTTAATTGAACAAATTTAATTTTGCACTTTAAAAAGCATTCTATCAACTACTCAGTCCTTTGTCTTCGATATGAAACCCTGGGATTTACTAGAAATACTACAGTTGACACCGTGCACTTGCGGATACAGTTTGCATAAGCACTTGTCAATATACTTGATTATAATATGACATAGGATAGTGGAGAAGACTTCGATGGACAGAGACGATCACGACCGACTATCCACGTAAGTTATTATAGAGAGTTTTTGTATTGTATTGTGAATGTGCGTGTGTTGCTTTAGAAAGAAAAAAGAAAAAAAGAAAAAAAACAAAAAGAGAAAAATTGGTGGGAAAAAAATGTAGCAAGTATACTTCAGTCATCATATTATGATGATTTGCCTTAATTTTGATGATATTTGAATCATATATACATTGAAATGCAAATAATTCACACAATGTGCAAGTACAAGAACTTTGGTTATTTGAGTTTCCTTGATATGTTTTTAGATTATTTTCCACTTATAATTGCATCAATAGTATCCATGTTGTGCTTGGCAGGAACATGTTGATCCATTAGTGGGTGAAAAGATTATTCAAGCACTTGGAATGGACCAAAGTAGGACAAGGATATCGTTACCCCGATGAGCTATTTGCAAGGATGGAACTCTGAAAGGCTGAAATAACAAGTATGGAGGGCCAGAATTGGCTTTTAACATTATTTTTGAGGCTTCATTGATGCACTAGAGGTCAATTAGCAATTTTGTACTAGTTTTGAGGCCTTAATAATACAATTTGGCTCAATGTTATGATGACTGATATTGTTGTACATTATCCAAGGTGTTAAGTGGTTCATGCATTAACATCAGTTCATTACTACATAGACTGCGATAAAGATAACAGAAAATTAGCTCATGCAGTGATTCGGTCCAACCGAATGCTATGAGGAAGCACCAACACCATCGTCATAACCAGTCAGCTCACACTAATCCCAGACCTGGCAGACGTTGCCATCGCACACGTAATAGAAACGTCCCCCTTCACCACACACATTTGTTTTCAGAACTTGAATGCCAACAATTTTGTTACAGTCACGATAGCATGTCGTGTACAAAAGACCTTGACAACCAGAGGTTCAATTCTTTGATGACACTATCTTTCCTGTTAATGAAACATAGGGGAGATAGAACAACATTGTGACACTATAAAAAAAACATTGTGACACTATCGGTCATAAGTTGAATTTGATTGAAATTAACATGTAATCCAAATGGAAAATAAATAACAAACGAGTAATAACTTAATAAGTATATATTAATGGGTGTGTTTGGATGAGCTTAAATCAGAAGAAATTAAATTAGCTTTTTGGAATGAGTGGTTGAAGTGAGGAGAGAGACAAAAAGCTGATTTAATTTTTGCAAATTTAAGCTCATCCAAACATGGCCAATGTCTGCAAGAAAAGAGAGAATGGGAGGGGTGTTACAGCATCTCAAATCCCACGGGAGAAGGGGATAGAAAAAACTCCGAAAAATGGATTCGAGATGAGTTATAGTTTGGGGGATGCAGAGCGGGACGGAGAAAATAGGGGGCCCGCAAAGGGAGGGGGATGGGAGGGGGAGGTGATGGGAGGGGAAAAATGACATGGGTTGAAGATGTCTTTATTACCTGTTAAAGGCTAACTAGAGAAAAAAATATATTGAGGTTTGTCTAAGAAATGTTATGTTTTATGGGCATGCAAAAGTGTTATGTTTTAGGGTAAAAGTGTCATAAAATCTAATGGTATATATCATACTAGCTCAGTTTTTTCTCTATGACATCAGTTAGACTTTTTGATTCGTATCTAAATCAGTTTGAAATGGTGATTTGGATAGCGAAACGATACAATTTTTTGATAATTTTTTCACTATGTTCTAGAACAATTTTTACTCAACAATACCATGAAAAGATTATTAAAAATTGCATCATTTTCCTACCCAAATCATCAAATCAAAGTAACTCAGTGAATAATGATAAAAGTCAAAGTTGTGTTGTAGAGAGTGACTCAGTGAATAATGATAAAAGTAATATATACTCCCTCCGTCCCAGCAGGTTGTTCAAAGAGTACTATTCACCGATCACTATGATCTGATGATTTAGTTAATAAAACAATGCACGGATTTTGTAATTTTTTCATGGTGTTGTAGAGTAAACTTAACTCTACATCACCATAAAAAATTACCAAAATCTAGTATTGTTCGAATAACCAAATCACGGGGTTAAAATAACTTCAGAAAGTCAATTTTGAACTACCTCATGCGACGGAGGGAGTAAGCTTCTAAAAGTTGAAAGGGACATTACATATCGTTGGAGGGCATGGTAAACAAACACCAAGGCTGCCCAAGTGCCACCTTACAACCATTTAACCGTTGTTTACAGAAGAATATTATGGGTAAATATTTTGACGCAAAATAAGAGTGTCCTTTGCCGCGATTGACAAAATATAATGACACGTCTGCTTACGGATTATCTAGAATAAACTGGACTGGACTAAATTTTTCCGATAGAGTTAGATTGCATTAGACGAGTTATTATTAATAATGTATTTGGTTTTGTGTAGTAGTAATTCAGCATTAAAATATAAATAATTTAATCATGTTAATACACTCGTGTGAGAGAAGATTAAAATTAGTCCAGCACAACCAAACACAATATCACTCCGTCCCTGCTCTTTTTACCCCAACTGACTTTTTGACTCGTATATGGGTTACTTTGACCGGGTGATTTGGATAGTATAATAATACGATTTTTTGATAATTTTTTCACTGTATTATAGAGAAACTTTTACCCTACAACACCGTGAAAAAATTAGCGAAAAATTGCATAGGTTCGCTATTCAAATCAACGGGTCAAAGCAATTAAGTGTGGCAAAAGTTAGTTTGGATAGAAAGAGCAGAGACGGAGAGATATTAACTAATATCTGGACTATATTTAGTTCAATCTTAGCTGATACCACTCCGTCTCTTCTCTTTAGTCCCATTTTTCATTTTAGGACGTCTCTTCTCTTTAGCCCAATTTTCTATTTGGTAACTTTAAGCATATGAAATGACCACAATACCCTCTCATAAATAATACCCCACCTACTTTTTCCCCACCCAACCCTACCCATCTCACTACCATTTTTCATTACCCAACCTTATCCTTTCATTATTATCATTATCAAGATAGAGAGAGAGCCACAGAAACCACCGATCTGAGTACAACTCTCCTTTCATTGCCATTTTCAACCGGGCTTGTTGGCTAAAGAGGGGAAATTCTATCCCCTCTTGTCAACTAAGTGGCACATATCTAACCCTTGTCAAATAAGGGGGAGATATGTAATGAGATGGATTATACGTTAAATGACTAAAATACCCTCCAAACTTGAACAAAATTACAGCCTCACCACCCTCTTCCATGCACACATGAGATACACTTCACCTACCATCTTCTCTCTCTCCAAAAACGTAAATTCTTCACACACCCCATTCAATTCCCCAACAACCTGCTAAATCAACACTTTTAGACATCTCAAACCTTCCCTCAAACACAAACACAGAGCATCTCAGTCTCTCTCTACCTCTCTCTTGAAGCTCAAGTCCTCCATTGTTGGGTTTCTTCTAAACCTTGTTTTTGAAGATTTAAGGTAAAAGTTTCATTTGTTAGAGTGAATATGTACAATGTATACTCTTCTTTCCACAGAAATACATGTTTCATTGTGCCTTAGAAGATCACGTAGTCGATATTTTACGAAATTTCATCGTTAAGAAAAGTTCCCGAGACTCTCTGTTTATGGGTTTTACTAGTCGACCAAAATGGTCGACATCTAGACACAAAAGGTAGACAGCTAAAAATGGTCGACATGTTGTTTCAGAATTGCATATGTCTATAATTTTGGTCGACATGTGAAAAAGGTCGACAGCTAAAAATGGTCGACATGTTGATTTAGAATTAAACATGTCGACCATTTTGGTCAACATGTCAACCATTTTGGTAGACAACTGTGAACACAAAGTTTGCTTATATTTTAGGGTTTTGGGTATAATAACTTGAAGTCTTTATTATTTTGTAGGTATGGAAGTCATTCAAGCCGTCGTTACTTGCTATGGGGAGTGGAATCATGTTGACGGAAGTCATATGTTCGTGGGTGAGAGAATGACTAAGGGTTTTCCGATCACTAGGGGCATTACATACTCGAATTCGGTCACTTTAATTAAGAAGAGGATGAAATTGGAGTGTGCAATAGAACATCTTAATATTTATCACAGGAGCGGAGGGGATCGTAACTTTGGTCTTCCTCCATGTGTGATTAGTGATGACGAAGACGTAGACGATCTGTTTGCCATGTACAGTGTAGATCGGGTGGCACCAATATATGTAACTGTCAATGTTGATCATCATCCTAGAAAGATGTCCCCTAGAAGGATGACAGCAACACAGTACGAGGTTGATTCGTCGCAGAGGGGTGTTGAGTTAGATTGGGATTACAGACTGGGTTCTCATTCTATTGTAGGGCTAGAGGACATTTTGGAGAAGATCAAGTCTATAATGAGAATCATCAAACCGAATGCATAGATCACATTTAGGTTGTAGATCCTAGTGCGTTTGAAATCCCCCCCCCCCTTGTTGGTGGATGACGATTCAGTCTCTATGCGGGATGTTGAGGGAGATATTATTACTCAAGTCGCCGTTGGTGATTTCAATTTTACACAGGTCAACGACGGAGAAGATGGGTTTGATGCCTCAGAAGCAGGCGATGATGATAATGAAGATTTGAACTTCAATGGGGCAGAAGATGCAGATGAGAATGTTGAGGAAGCTGATGCTCAAAACCCAACTGATTCTGATGACGACCGCGCCCCTGAAAACGTAACTCCCAGTAACCAGAGGAGTGATGGAACTGGGTTTCTGTTAGGTGCATCCATGTTTGATTCGAAAGACGATTTCGACTTTCGTGTCTTACATGATGCTATTTCTAGTGGGGTGGTAGTGAGATCTGCTCGTTCGAACACCAAAGAGAAGGACTGGCGCTTTATGGACAAAAGTTGCGATTGGCGAGCATGCATCCGAATGAAGCATTGTAGTAATTATTGGGAGTTGTGCCACTACCATAAGTACCACAAATGCTCATTGAAACATCAATCAACTGAACACAAGAATTGTGCGTAGTAGTGTTGTTATTGAATTGCGTAGTAGTGTTGTTATTGAATTGCGTAGTAGTGTTGTTATATTCTGCGTATTAGTGTTGTAATCGAATTGCATAGTAGTGTTGTAATCGAATTGCAAAACACAAAATAATATTACAACCAAAACACATAATTCTCGAAAAATTACATAGTAGATTTATACTTTCATACTGGTATTGTATGAAAGTATAAATCTAAGTATTGATTACCTCTTTATCAAAAGGCTTATTGACATCCAATCGGGTCTCGAAAAATCTCTTCCGGCGTGATTTAAGTCCACAACGAATTCTATCCGGATTACTCATCCCAGTATGAACCCACTTCTCGAATAGAGGTATTGCTCCATTATCTGGCACCGAAAAATAGCTGAAGGGCAACATGTCTTCGCTTCTAATCTTCCTCTTCTTGGGTAATGGCATCGATTCCATTGGTGTTCCAGTAAAGTCAGCAAATGTCCTCTTTATCACCATTGTCCCAGTCACATCAACCTCGATGCTTTCCCCTATTTCGAGATCTAAACCGTCATGTGCAGGAGCAGGCGGGGTATTGCACTCCCACCGAGTGGGACTAACCACTGCATTTCTTGGATCAAACGCAAATGGATCTAGCGGGGGACTAGACATATTATTAGGTTCCTGTTCGCCGATATTAACCGTTAACAATTAACTATAACTATCAAAACACAAAAATGTATGAAAATGTCTAAAAACATGTTTCAAAGTCACCAAATATCAAAACACATAGATATTGTCACTCAATTTACCAAGTCTTCACCCCCAACTGGCTCTGGTGGATAGTGAGGAATGCTCTGCAAGATAGTATCTATAGCCTTATCAATAAACTCCTTTTGGTCTCGTCTCATGTCAGCCACAACCTGCTCATGACCATGCTTCAACTCTTCGAACTTTTGATCCTGCTCGTGCTTCAACTCTTCGAACTTCTGATCAATGAACTCCTTCTGATCTCGCATCATGTCAGTGATCATTGCCTTCAACTCTGAAATCTCATTGCTGGAAGAATCTGGAGCTGCAGACTGTCTCGGAATATTCGCTGTATCGGCTGCTGTATCAGTACCAAGGCGCTGCCTACGGGTCGGTGGCGTTTCATCCACAACAGTATCTCTCTGCCTCTGCCTCCGCCTCTGCCTATGTACATGAATCACCTGTCTCTCTGCTGGTGCTGGTCCACTATGGATCTCAACTGGCCGTGTGAAAAGGGCAGCGATGGTGTCAACAGTTGGATCCGCCCGATCAACATCCGCAAATAGCAAATACTGTTGGTAGTACCACTGTTCTTTCTCACATTTAGTTGGCTCAAGGGTGGGTTTCACGCGATTTATCGTAGCCAATAATGATTCCCTGTTCCCGTTACTCAACCTTGACTTCCGCCACATATACCGATTAGCCCTCGGGAATGTGCAGCCTCCTAAGCGAAGTGTCACCCATGTAGCAAAACTGGGAATGGCCTCTGCAATCCAAGCCTTAAAAGAACGGTATATTAAAGTACTAACTATAAATAACCAATTAAAATTCTCAAAAAACATAAAGCAAGTACATACCATGAAGATCCACGGGGAATAATATATTTGATACGTGCTGCACTTCCTACTTGAGCTGCAATCATTCGGGTTCTTCTGCATTTCAATGTAGATGTTGTTCCAAGTTTGGGTCCCCCAATCATACCTATTACACAAGTCGAAGTTGTCTATAACCCCAAACATCTCACGGTCCAAATCGGCTTTCTTACCAGGGATCCAATAACGGCACAACATAAGCGCAATATACAACTTCGCCTCCATCTCGAGCCTCTGCTTTGTGCGCTTCGTACGCGCCCACTGAATTGCACTCTTAATCCTACTCTCTTTGATACATGACTTATTTGTAGGGAATATACTGTCTGCAAAGTCCTTGTTTTGAAGTGCAGTGTTTAGCTCATTTTCTTCGTACGACTTCCTATGTTCATGCCCGACACTAACAAAAACTCCTTCTTAGAGAAACGCAGAGGCATGTCATTGATCCTAAGCCACAACTCTTGGGTTTTCTCCGTCACCAACCTACTATGCAGAAAAATACTCAACGCGTGACCCGAATATCCAGAATTTGGTGAAGCCGGAAACTCATATAGCCATTTCAAGTTAGGCAATTTGTCTCTAATTATTTTCATTATATTGTCAGGAACTTCATCGTCGAACTCTTTATATTTTCGCTTATTACTTATCCTCAAATCTAAAAAATCTCCTACGTATGCACGCTCGGGAAACAAAGGAAGACCCGCTACATTGATAATTTCATGATGCTGCAAAAATAATCACAAAATAACCCGAATAAGTGCCCACAAATGATCAAATTAGATGAAAAGTATTCTGGTAGTCGACCAAAATGGTCTTAGATAAGACATCGACCAAATGGTCCAGTAGTCGACCAAAATGGTAGACAACAAAAATCTGAGATTCAGGCATCTACCTAAATGGTTGACCGTTGTCTACCATTTTGGTCGACTACTGGACTCAACCAAAACCCAAATTATTGAATAAAATTTATGGTGAATTTGAATCAGGAGACATTTATGATCTTAGAGATTGGTGTAACCGAACTTACAAAGTAACAGTGCTCTAAGACTCAAGTAGTCGACCAAAATGGTCTCAGTTAAGGTATCGACCAAATGGTCTAGTTATCCACCAAAATGGTAGACAATCCAAATTTGAGACTCAGGCATGTCTACCAGACTCAGGCAGACATGCCAGAGTCTCAGATTTGGGTTGTCTACCATTTTGGTAGATAACTGGATTAAACCAAAACCCAATTTTTTTTGATTCACAGCTCATATCATTCACAAACCAGAGACTTTTTTGGTTCAATCTAGGATTCCTCAGTTCAACTTCCACTTTAATTTCAAATCAATTCAACAATACCATACCTGTTCTTCTTCTTCTTCCACTTCAACACTTGGGTTTGGCACAGGAGGTGGGGGTTTGATGATTCTCCAACTTGTACTTTAATTGAGTTTCCCCGCTCTTCTTCTCCTACTCCATCGTTTTCTTCCGATTCGTCCTGTAAAATGAGCCGTCGGGGGAGCCTCACTCTCGGCGGCATCGAGGGAGGTGAGAAACAAAGTTGCCGGAGAGCGCCGCCTACGTCGTCATTCGCCGCCTCCGTGGTCGTTCGCCGCCGTCGATCGGTGGTTCTGGGTGGGTTTCTTGAGCAAAATCAAAGTCGGGTGGGTGTCGTTTGTCTTCGGATCGTGCACGGGCAGGGAGGGTTTTGTTTTGTTTTGTGTTTTAGTTAGGGTTAAGTCCCAATCTGTTATTAAGTTGTAGATTTTTCATTTCAATTTTAAACACCCCCTTTTCATATTCTGTTTTAATATTGCCCACCTCTTTGCCAACATTTTTTAAAATCCCCCCTCTTTCACAATTCTTTTGATTTTCAACCACAGGAGTAGAGAGAGAGAGACGGAGTAGTGCTCCCATCGGAAGAGAACGTCGAGTTCGCCTCTCTTCTCAGATCTGGTTCGATGCTCCGTTCTCCCGGCGAAGAGGGACGAGGAGGCGGTGGCTGTGGCAGATCTATCGAAGGATTTCATCTCCCAAAATCCATCGAAGTTCTTTCAGAAACGGAATCATCGAAGGATTTCATCCCCTTCTCCATCGCCAATCGTTTATTTGTCGAGTCTTGGTGGCTTTGTGGTTCAATCGAACCGTCAAAACGTAGGGTTATCACAACCGGCGATGGACAAGCATGATTCCGACGAAGCCTACGAATTCGATGAAGGGATGTTACACCTTTAGATCTCTTCAGTTTCAATTTTTCTTTTATAAGACCGATGGTGCTCTGTTTACTGTGGTGGTGGTGGTGGTGGTGATGATGGGGATGGGCGTGTTGATGGTGATGTGTAATTTTAGAAGTTGTCAAGGGTATTTTAGTCAAAACGCCTCTTCTCTTAAACCCCGGGCCGAGCCGCCATGGGCTAAAGAGAATAGACAGTGTGGTACCAATTTTCCTAAAAACTAAATGGACTCGAAGGGGCATCGCTCCCGCGAGATCAAACCTCGCTCTAAAGGCGCTCCAGAAAATAGAGAGCTCGTTTTCGTAGGCGAATTACTTTTTAGAGCCAATTTACCATTAGTTTGGATTATATATGATCATTAAACTCATCGGTTTGATAATTCAACTATTTAAACATTATTCTTCCTTATTGAAGAAACATATTTGATAAATGGATACTGACAACCCCTTTAATAAAAAATATTCTCATGTGTAAAATCACATTATCATATGTTAATATTAGTTTTCTTCATAAAATAATAGTAAATAAATATTATATATAGACGCTCTCATGACGCTCTCAAATGCAATCCTTCTGAAATTAGACTTTTTTCAGCTCCCGCTCTAGTTCGCTGTTCGCGATCCCTCTTAGCTCCCGCTCTAGATGACTTAGGTCTTACCAAAAGTATGTGTAATTACCCTATTATATTTACCATAGTTTAATCGTGACTTAACCCTAGATGACTTAGGTCTTACCAAAAGTATGTGTAATTACCCTATTATATTTACCATAGTTTAATCTTGACTTAACCTTCTCGACATTACTTGGCTAACCACAAAACTCTGGATTGTTTTTTTGAGGGAACAAAACTCTGGATTGAAGAAAAGCTGACCGAAGAAGATCGGGAAGAAACTGTTGAGCTATCGCCGGATTCTTCGAGGGGCATGGACGGCCGCGACGGCGAAGACATAATCATCAGTCTGCCGGACTCGGTTCTCTGCCACATCCTCTCGAAACTCCCCACCAAATACGCCGTCGGCACCTCCATCCTCTCCACCAAATGGAGACACCTCTTCCCTTCCATCCCTGATCTCCGAACCTCAACAGAGCTCAGAAACAGCATTGGCCACGCCACGGTACTCGGCCTCGGCGCTAGAACGAGAGACAGTAGCTTGTCGTTTGGACGACCAGCTGAGAAGGTTATCTCCAAAGAAAGTGCAGAAACCAGAGGTCGAGCGACGCGTGTCCGCCCAGCCATCCCAATACGCATTTGTATATGCCGTGAGACCTGCAGAGCTAGTAGCAGATATGTGGAATCCGAGATCAAGAGTACCACTCACATAGCGAAGCACGCGTTTCAATGCGCGAAAATGATGCTCTCAATCCGAGATCAAGATCTGCTGAACGACATAGGAGATGTCAGGACATGTAAAAGTGAGGTACTGAAGAGCACTCGCTAAACTGCGGTAGAGAGTGGATCATCAACCGGAGGACCTGAACCAGCGGTGAGTTTGGATTCAGTCTCAACCGGAGTGCTAACGGGCTTGCAACCCACCATGGAAGCACGATGTAGGATCTCAGATGCATACTGACGCTGAGAGAGAACCATACCGGATTCAATCCGAGTGACTGCAGTGCCCAGAAAATGATGCAGGGGTCCAAGATCGGTCATAGCAAACTCAGTCGAGAGCTGAGAAATGAGTCACTGAACTAATGTAGGCCAAGGATTTAAATAACGCTATTGGCTTCCGTATCGGTAACGGTCGCGAAAAACGGTTTTGACCTGTAAGGGGCAAACTGTAACGCGAATCGGAGACCGAATGCGTGAATACTAAAAACTTGAAAAATAGACGTTTTACTCATGAATTTATAAACTTGCATTTTTTTTAATGTTAATAGCTGGATTTATTTGATTATTTTAGAGATGGAATTTTGGAAAATCTCTAAGTAATTATGTAAAAAAAATGTGGAATTTATTGACTTTGTAGTTTTCCATAAAAATTGACTTTTCTTTTCCTTTTATAATAGTTAAATGATCCACGTTTCTTGCTTAGTGGGTCTAACAATAAATTTTCAGTAACTATTTAGCTAAAATAATGGGAAATGTGATAAATTTTGTTGACTTTTCATACTGATATAGTTTTCTCTCTCCCCACGATTCTCATTCCCGTGCTATTCTCCATGTATTCTCCGAAATTTCTTCCACGATTCTTCCTCCCCTCTTCGTCTATTCACCAGCGATTGTCTATTCACCATCAACACTGGATCGTTCCATATCGGAACCATGTTCCAGATCGGAGATGGGACTGTGAAAGGTACGAATTCAACCTCCAATTCTTCTTCTTCTTCTACTTCCTCTGATACGATAACGGACTGTATGGCCCGATTTATAAGAATATCGCTGCGTATCGGGCGATTCTCTGGTGAAACCAAATCACCCATCCCGTATCGACCGTATCGGATTCGGTGACCTCCGATACCGTTACGAACCGGGCGATACGGTACGATACGGGTCGTTATTTGAATCCTTGCTGTAGGCGAGGACCCTGTGATGATGATATCGTTAACGTAGAGTAGGAGGTAGACAACATATGATCCCTGAACCATCACACCGACAATTGGAGAACCCCACGGAGCCTGTGGGAAAAGTAGCAAAGCGCTAAAACCACGCGCGAGGGGCCTGCTTCAGCCCATAGAGGGACTTACGTAGCCAGCATACATGATCCGGACGACGAAGATCCCGATAGCCCGGTGGCTGATGCATATACACTACCTCATCCAGGTCACCATGTAATAAGGCATTACAACAAGAGTGAGAACAGTGCGAATGGTTGCCGGTTTGACCACAACACTGAAAAATCTCATCACAATCAACCCCCACTAACTGAGATCTACCATTTGCCACGGGGCGGGCTTTGTACCGCAGAAGAGTACCATCGGCCCGAAACATGTGACGAAATAACCAGATAGCCCGAAGAACATTGGCCCCTGACGGGCGAGGTACCAACTCCCAAGTCTGATTCGTGATCATAGCCTCAAACTCATCATCCATCGCAACTTTTCAGTGTGGGTCCGATATGACAGACACATGGGATTTGGGTAATGGAGAGACAGTAGGGGGAAGTTGGGCATGAAAGGGGAGACGAGAGATTGGTTTATGGATACCGTGATGCGCTCAGGTTCTCATCTGAGGAGAGGGGGGTGGGGCCGGTGGCTCAGGAGAGACCGGGGGAGAGACCACGGCAGGGGGGGAGGCCGAAGCCTGAGGTGGTGTCGGGGCGGCAGTAGGAGGTGCGGCCTGGCGACGTGTGTAGTGGAGAGGAAAGGGAGGGGTCAGCCGAGAGGGAGGTGGCGGGTTATGGGCATGAACGGACAGATTGATGGGGGGAAGGACATCATCAGGGTCAGAGACAGTGTGCCCGGGAAGAGAAACAAAACTCGTGGTGGCAAAGGGAAAGACATGTTATCAAACGTTACATGAAGAGAAATGTGAATATGACCATTGCAGAGATCTAGACACCGATAGCCACGATGATCTGGAGGGTAGCCAAGAAACACACACGAGTGGTCCGGGGAGCAAGCTTGTGAGGTGACACAACAGTCAAGTTGGGAACTTGGGACAACACAGACACCCAAAGGTACGAAGATGATTGTATGTGGGTAAACGATGATAGAGGATAGTGGTGGGTATATCAATGTGTAGTGCTTTGGTGGGAAGGATGTTGTGGAGATAGACGGCAGTGAGAAGAGACTCAACCCATAAGAGAGGAGGCATAGAGGCCTGAGAGAGAAGAGTATGAGATATGTCATTGATACGACGTATCATACGCTCGGCCTTGCCGTTTTGAGAGGATGTTTGCGGACAAGCAAACCGAAAAGCAAGACTGACTTGGCAAACTCATGAAAGGCAGAGTTGTCGAATCCCCCCCCCCCCCCCGGTCCCCAAGACCACACTGAAAGCACTTGATTGCCCGAGAAAATTGAGTGCGCACGTACGTGTGGAATTGTCTGAAGTGAGTGAAGGTATCCAATTTTAGTTTTAGAGGAAAACCCGTAGATAATGTGAGTAGTCATCGAGCAGGAGAAGATAATACTTGAAATTAGACTTGCTAGCAACAGGAGATGTCCAAATATCACTATGAATAATATCAAACGGAGCCACAGTACACGAAGTGGAAGTAAAAAAAGGAAGACGAACGTGTTTGCCAACTTGGCATGCATGGCACAAACCGGCCTGCTCGGTTTTACAATAGGAAATAAACTGACGAGAACGAAGGGAATCTAAAACTTGTGCGCCGGGATGACCTAGACGGTTGTGCCAAACTGGTGCAGGAAGGACAACAAAGGACTAAGCAGACGAGACTGACTGACGCGACGGAAGTGGATAGAGGTCCCCCGAGCTATTACTCCTGAGCAAAAGACTCCCCGTGTGAAGATCCTTCATAGAAAAACCGGACGGGTCAAACAAAATAGAAACATGATTATCAGTGGTAAATTGACGAACATACACAAGGTTTTTTACTATATTAGGAGTGAACAGAACACGCTTAAGGTGTAGGGGACGGCTAGTGGTTTGGATGGTTTGGTTTCTGAATTCACACACTGGAATAATGGAGCCATCACCAACCATCATATGAGAAACAGGTAATTTAGCAGAAATAGATGACAAGTTACATGTCTGAGATGTGAGATGAGCAGATGCACTAGAGTCCATGTACCATGTTGAGTCTGGAGTAGTCAGAGACAAGCTAGAGAAGTCAGTGTTGAGATCAGTAGGCTGAGGATAAGACCCGGGTGTAGCAGCAAAGGCCTGTGGTAGATTTCTTGGTCCAGCACCCACGACACCCACAGTAGGAGGGCGAGGCAGAGGAGGCGCCACCCCCGAGGCAATGGGGTACGGGCAGGGTGGTGGAGTCGGGGACCACACCCAGCTGCCGTGAGGGGAGGGCTGCTGGGGGGGGCAGGAGCCTGCTGAGAGCGACCACGGTTACCGTTCTGACCACGGTTTCCGTTCCTGGACCCATTTTTGGACCCGCTCTAAAGACGATTCTGACCATTCTGACCACGAGTACCGTTCTGACAACGCTCCGTGGGCTGCACAGACTGATTAGTGGGGGCTTCCATGAGGGCCTGAGGTGCAGCAGAGAGAGCCGCATCCAGACGTGCTAGACGATGTGCTTCCAGACGAAGCATAGACACAGCAGTAATGTAGGAGGGTCGAGGAGACATCTACTGGATGAGCATGGCGACGTTACCGAGAGCAGGAGTGAGGTCGTTCGTTAGTTGAATGATCAGACGTTCTGAACTGACTAGAGACCCCACATTACCCATCCGATCAGCAAGTGTCTTTAGGTGGCTGCAATATTCGGCAAGAGACGAGCAGTGATCCTGATGAAGGGAGACAAACTCAGTGTCGAGTTCAGCAAGGCGAGCTGACTTGTTGTCCCTAAACATGGATTTCAGCTTGACCCACGCCTCACGGGCTGACTGATCCGACGTGAGAATGGCAAGAACAAGGTCATGGGAGATGGTTTTGTAGATCCAAGAGAGGATTACCGCATCAATCGACTTCCAGAGAGACTTCTTTTTCTGATTGGCAGTAGCATCCTGAATAAGATGATCAGTGACACCATACGAATCTGTCTGGAGACGAAAAAATGTGACCCAGTGATCATACTGCACCTTCTCGTTGTCGAGAATAAATCTGACATTCTTCTCGATGTTTGTCACCATGAAAACAGGGTGAAGCTGTTCTTTGGATTTTTCAGCAGCCATGACAATTATAAAGTAAGGACAGCAACTGAATCAAGGGAAATAACCAATAATATCCAACAATTGATTTCACCCAAAATAATCTGCACACCAACAAAGAATTGCACAACTAACCCAAAGAAGCAGTGACTTGCAATGAATAATTGGTGATGTACTCCACGGGAAATCGTAACCCACTCGCACATGTAGATCCCACAAAACCACTAACAAGTCAGGTGGAGACGATGAAAGGCAGCAAGGCGCGCTGTTCGTGCTGTGTGAGAGAGAGAGATGCGATCAGGAAAAGGGGTGCAGGGAAGATCGCCAGAGGAGGAGTGACCACGTCGTCGATGAAGGCGGAGGCTCGGGCCTGGAGGCGATGGCAGCGGGCGAACGATTGGACGGAGGGCACCGCTGCAGTGGGCAACGGATCAGAGGAAAATCGGTGTCGCCGAGTGCGACGAGAAGAAGAAGAAGAAGAGAGGGAGGAAGCAGGTGAAGTGGATCAGAGGCAAGGCGGCGACGGCAGTGCACAGTAAGGACGTGTGCGACGGCGGTAGCGGCAGTTAGGTTTGCTCTGATACCATGAACGATGGTAAAATTGTCCTCTCCCGGACTTCCCTACTCATTAGCAGTATATACAAAACTAATACCCCAATAATTACACTTTAGTCCTTACACTAAGTATGCTATCGCTATTAGTTAATTGTACATGATGAAGTAGGGAAAACAATAACTGAGTGAGACTTTAGGCATTGTGTTAACGAATTGGCTGTGGCAACAACATCCAGCCCATATGTAGAAGAAACATGAGCATGTTGCATAAGAGCCACAACTGTTTCAACCAAAAGTCTGTCTTTTCTCTCAACTTTCCATTTTGTTGAGAAGTGTGTGGAGAAGTAGGTTTAATGAATTGTTCACAACTTTGCAGGAAAATAGCAGTATTTAGGTATTATGTGACATTATTTGTCCTAAATATTTTGACAGTGGCATTGAATTGAGTTGCAATAAGCTTTGAGAAATTTAAGTATGTAGAATAGGCCCCGTGACTTTTGTCTAATAGGGCACAACCAAGTAAGCTTAAGTGAAATCATCAAAAAATACCATGTAGTACTTGTAGTTTTGAAATGAAATGTAGGGTGAAGGGCCTCGTACATCTGAATGAACGTTTTTAAAAGCTAGAAAAGAACTAGTACTAGTGTACAAAAGGTAATATCTTGACAAGCAATACCCAATGCAGCCAAGGTTGAATTAAAATGTGGTACATTCTTGAGAGAGGATGTCCAAGTCAGTGATGCCATAACAGATAGAGAGATGACCTAGATGCAGTGAAAGCAGCTGGTGATGATGAAAGTATTAGCGATAGTGTTGTAAATAGAAGGACAAGATTGTCATTACCTATGTAAATACACTATATATTGATGAATAGAATTGGAGCCCTAGGTAATGACAATCTTGTCTTTCTATTTACAACACTATCGCTAATATTATGTTCCTGGGCTGATGCGTAGCAACGGCGGTTGCAGGTGGTGGCTATTGTTGCAGGCGCGAATCAAGCGCTGTGAACCTAGTCTCCAAGGTCTGCTTCATGGAAACCTGTATTGCCGCCTGGGTGGTCTCCACAGGAGTAAGCCTGTGGTTGATGGCTATGAGGGCTGGCAGCTACGACTGCAGATCGAGGGGCCGCGACGATGCAAGCGGTGTTGGGATTCACGTCTTCAATTCTATGATGTCGGTTTCTAGATTACCCAGACGGTTCTGGATGTCCTTGAGTGTGGCTAGGAGTTGCGCTTTGAAATCGTTAGAAAATTCACTTGAATTCGTCATTGATGAAATCACCAGTTGAATGGTGAAAGACAATGAATGCATCAATTGTTATGGTTTACTGTTCGACAAAATCCCAAGTATAGGATATCGTCTCAAGTAATAATCCGGTAAGTCCGGAGTCGAATCCACAAGGAGAGGAGGTTTAGACAATGACTTACTAAACTAGCAATAGAAGAAACTAAGCTACTAACTAGAGCAAGTAATGTAAATTCTCGTAGGCTTTTTAGCTAGCCAAGCTATCAAATCCACCAAAACTAATTGATGGAGCGAGTTGAGATTTGAGAATTTAAAGAACAAAGTAAACAACTACTAAAACTACGATTCAAGAAAGTAGTGAAATAACAAGTAATGAGGGGCTAGGGATCATCGGTTTCTCTAGTGACCAATCCCCCTATTATATTCAAGCCCGGTTCTCATATCACATGTAGAATTCCACAAGACAAGTGCCTCAAGAATCGATTGCTCATTGCAATCCAACTTGCCACAAATGAAGTGCCTAACTCTAACACAGGATAATTAAGCACTAAAGAAGCAATTCAAATGAGATTTTCCAAATATCAAGTGCCTCAAGCATCAAACATATGTAAACACACCTAGGTGTTTCCACATGAAAGATCAAGCAACAAATGAGATTCATAAATTCTCACTCGAATCACCTAAATAGCACTCAACTACTCAAAGTTAGGATTGACGAGTCACTTCAACGCAAGAGAAATTTCGAATCAAACATGTCAAGAACATTCGCACATCTACCTATCCAATGCATCAAATACTCCAACATGAGAAATACAAGTATTAAACTACGTATTGAAGCTACTCGATTCAACCCATTCATCCTTGAAGTTCAACTTGAATCAATAAGAGGATTAGGGCACTAGATAGTCCCAAATCATCCAAGCAAGTTAACTAGCTAGACATGATAGATTCAAGAGTAATAAAGAGAAATGATATTTTCATAGCCAACACTTGAATCAATCAAATGTTTTCACCAAGTCAACCCCAATACTTGATTCAAACTACAAAACTTGACAAAAATAATTCACTACAAAGACTAAATGATGCTGCTGCTGCTGAAACAGAGCATGAACAGATAAGAGACAGCAGCAGCAATCACATAACAAACCCAAACTCGCTCAAGAACAGAGCACTGCAACCTCAACAAAAACAGCCCAGAAATCGGACTGAGAATGACGCTCCTCTCTCCCTCTCTTCCTCTTTCTACGTTCTAGATCAATAACAACCCAAATCTGGGCGAAATCGGAGAGAGAGTGAGGAGAAACAGAGACCCAAGAACAGAGTAGTGTAGTAGAGCCGACGGGTCTGGACCAGCCTCCTTTCATCCTTCGACCCAGCTTTTATAGAGTTGTATTTGAGCTTCCTTGGCCTCCAAGAACGCATCTAAGCCGTCCAATTCATCCCAATACCTCTGAATCGTTGATTTGTAGAGCTCATGAATCCTAGGTTTGACTTGGGGCTTTTCGTTTGGGTTGTTCTTGGGCCGAATTGAGCAATGGGTTAGGAAGATGATTGGACAAGGAGCAATTTGAGACCGTTTTCACGCGATTTGGTGGTGATTTGAGGGTCCAACGGGGCCTTGGTCGAAGCTTCGAAGAGTCTTCAATGGTGGTCCGTGCGTGGTTCTCTGTTCCAGCGACGGGGAGAGAGAAGAACGCTCACTATCTGTGAGCTGTTATCCGAAAAGTGCAAAAAGACCCCCCTCCTTTGCTAAAACGTTTTAAAATACCCCGGGCTCTTCTTAAAACTTTTAGAATACTACAACTACACCCCAGATCCGTTAAGAACAAAGCATTGTCGCCCTTAAAATATTTAAAATCTTGCAATTGAGCCCCAACTCCGTTAAATTATCTTCAAATAGGCCCTGTTGATGTAACTTTGTCCTTCTCCCTTCACTTTTCTTCTCATTTGGACCCTCGAATCTTCAAGTTAGGCGCTTCTAATTCCTTCTTCATGTCTCTTAGGCCTCCAACTCTCTTTACTTCATCATTTAAGCTCTCCCCTAGCTAGCCTCACCTACAAAACAAGATAAAAACAACCAAAGCTACGAAAACAAGCATAAGTCTAGAATTAGGGATATAACACGCAAATAACACATAAAAGTAAGTTAAGAGGAGTTCACTAACCTACTAAAACATGCGATTTTATGTCGTTAACATTTACCTAACGTTCATAGGAATTCAAAAATCTATCGGTCTCCATGAACACACACGTAACACGGAAAGAAAAACACGACACAACTTTAATTTCTTGATTAATTAATAAAAATGCGATTACATCGTACTTAAATTAAAAAATACTAAACTCTAACCTAGAGAAGGGACCAACATGAATACTCGGTTACTATTTAACTATTAAATAAATAATAACTTATACTAAATAAATACTAATTAACTAATGAATAATACGGAAACTTAACTCTATTAATCCACACCATGTTTTCACGAAAGTCGACGGTATACTCAGTCGGTGATGGTATCTCAGAGTCATGTTCAAATACGAGTATATTCCTATATCAGTTAGATTGTTGATTCAGGTGACGATTGATAGGTTTCGTCGATTGGGAACGTTGGGAGAATGGAGACTTTTGTGAGAAGTTTTGAAATCGACTTTTGTGAGAAGTTTTGAAATCTTATCTTCGGCACACTATGAAGAAGACGAGGATAACGATAAATTTTTGAATTATATAAAAATAAAATTAGAAAGAATACATCATAATTGGCTTGAAGTATTGGGCTTTATATGGGCCTGGCCCTTCTCAGCCTCCCAAAAGCCCAAGACAACTATCTGCGTGACCCGTAGAAACCCGGCAACTTTAACCGGGCCGCCCCGAGGAAGCCGACCCAAGAATTAGGGCGCAACTTGGAGTGGCTGAATCCGAACAATCCGTTGATCAAAAAAAAATCCGAACAATCCAAAGCCAGTCCGAACAGGACTGGCAAGAGGACTGGGCAAGAATTTTAAAAACGATTTGTAGTTGGGATTAGGGATGACAACGGGTCGGATCCGGATCGGATCAGGCCCTTCCTGATCCGACCAGGATAAATGGAATCCAGATCCGCTCGGATCATCACCGGATTCGGATCAGATCGGATCGGGTTTCATTAAGCTGATCCAAATCCGATCCATAGATCCATATAGTACGTGGTCGGATCGGATTCTGATCGGATCCGGCTCGAGTTTGCAATGAAGTAGAAAAAATAGCATTAAAAAATAAACACTATTTCATACAATAAGGCCTGTTCGTAAGTTATGAAGCCTAAAAAACAAAAAACAAAATAGCTTTGTACGTTGGAGTTATATAGTATTCTTCTTGTAAGTGTAAGTGGAGAGCTAATAAGGGTATATTTATAAAGCACACATATACTTCGGATCGAATCGGGTCGAAACCCGGTGGATCTGCCCTCAGATACAAATTCATATCCAAATCCGCTCGGATCTGGCTTTCAGATCCAAATCTGATCCATTTTCAATTGGATCGGATTCAGATCCGATCCATTCAGCTCGGATCGCTCGGATCTTAGATCGGATCGGACCATATTGCCATCCCTAGTTGGGATCTAGCTTGAGTATGACTGTGATGTGGGGCCAACCCAAATTGTCCGATTTGTACAAGTAGTCGTACTACACTAACCAACTTTAAATGGACCGAGCCAGGCATGAGGAAAACTTGACGGCAACCGAACCGAAAGTAGACTGTGGTTGATGATGTTTGGTCGTTTGGGCAACCATGTACATCCCTCAAAACATGAGCAAACTTTCATGCATCAAGTGAATGCACGAAAATAAAAGTGCATTTCCTTCACTTTCCCACACTTCCTTGGCAACATGAGCAAATTTGCTTATAAGCTTCAATCTCGCAAGGAACTAGAAAGTAACTTTAGGCTGGGCAGACTTGCAACAACAGATTCATAAAACAAAGCAAAAAAAGGCTCTAATTCATTTGAATACCAATCAGGCTATCTTTGATTCAAGAAAAAAGCTGATGAAAAATGAAAGTGAATTTCGCAAAATATCCAAAAATTGTAATCCATTTGGAACTAGGAAAAAGTTTCATCATCCGAAATGATAAGAAGAGACGTCTAGAAATAGTTAGGTCCTCCATCAAACCCCTGCCTCTTTTTGGGAGGAAGAGGAAATGGTTTCTCAGTCCCTCCAGTCTCAGTTTTGGGTTCCACCTCCTCTAACTCTTCCTCATCTTCATCACTATCCTCGCTGATCCAGCCATAGCAAGGTTCCCTCCTCCTGGGTTGTGGCACGCTACTGCCGGTGGGAGAAGACGAGATGAGAGCTTCTTGACCACCAATATCCATAGCCATAGG
This sequence comes from Linanthus parryae, assembly GCA_023055425.1. Lineage (NCBI taxonomy): Eukaryota > Viridiplantae > Streptophyta > Magnoliopsida > Ericales > Polemoniaceae > Linanthus > Linanthus parryae. Next base: position 100,793,360 of record JALGPY010000006.1, on the reverse strand, counting down.
CTCCACCGCTGCAGGAGGAGGAGCATCAATGTTGTTTGTAGACGGGTCCAAACCATTCAACCCTGCAAAAAAAAGAGCTTTTAAAACTCGGATATTACAATATTTAACACCATTACAGTTTACAAGTTGCAATGTATGCCTCCCTAGAACAACTACCAATACGAAGCAGTTTTATGGTTCTGAACATGTTTCAGTCAAGAAATATAGTCAAGACGTAGGGGTCTCATCCATAGGATGTTTTGAAGCAAGTTTGTAACAGAACAATTATCACAGTGAGCGTTGATCGCATCATCACATACATATGCCTAGTGTCTTGCATTAAAATCAGATTCAGAATGATTACATACCAACATTTGAAATTACTGAGTGAACGCACTATGCACATGTTCAACCTTTCAGTATTACAGAGTAGCATACAAAAGATATATCATTATGAAAAGTGTAAATGACAGAACCAACATTGGGGTTTGGCTCTTTACCATGTTACTTCCTTGTGGTATTGAACATTACAACCGAGGACCCTTGTGACTGGCAGAACTACACAGACATGCCAAATGTCTATTTTTACCCTTAGAGTAAATTTTACACCCATAATTAAAAATCAAAAATCAACTTCCCTTCTCTTTTCCTGATCGACTCCCTCTTCTTCTTCCTTACACGGCCACCAGTCTCTCCCTCTCTGCAACCAAAAAAAAAACGACGTCCACAACTATCATCATCAGCAAAGTTCCTCTCTCTCAAATTCTCAACAACCCAACCCTGAAAACCTCTCTTTCAGATTTTTTCCAAAGAACGCCAACTTTGAATTTTCCCAATTAGGAGGCGAAACCCTAGGTTTTCTGACAGTGAATCGGGTTAGCAGCAAGGCCTTGGTCTTCTTTGGCTCAATCAAGTGTGACAGTGCTGATGGTAGTTGGATCTGTGAACACCACGAAGGTCAATTTCTCATAACAAGCAAACAGAAAAGTACGAGAACGAGAACAAGGGAGGGAGTCGAGGTTGGGTTTCGAGACATTATCAGATTTCACCGCTGCTATACACCGTAATTACAGAATTATAAACTAATCCGGCTGTCAAATTCCTTTCTTCATCTCCTTCACCCTACAAATTAGGGTTCTCCTTCTTCTCTCCAGTTCTGATCGATGCCCCAAAATCAGTTTGAGGTTTCATTGTTAGTGGGTCTTAGCGTCTCCCTAACCTTGTTCAGTCTTGCTAGTAGACTGGATATGGCTTTTCTTTAAGTCTGGCTTCAATTTTGATTTCAGATCTCTATTGTCAGCGTGTACTTGGATTTCTTTGATCTCAGTTTGATCGTTTGATGATGAGTTCGGGAGAGACATAGGCGGGAAGATTTGACATGGAATCTTTGGTCTGGGATATGGTAATGATTCTGGGTATTTTTAGACGGTGGTGGCTATGGGAATGGTGGTAGTTGAGCTGGGTTGAGAGAAAAGGTAGGAATTTCATGTCTGGGAAGGTTTTTGGACAACAATTTGTGATGGTTGTTGGCCTCGTGGTGGTGGTGTTAGTGTGTGAGAGAGGGAACAGAGAGGTGAGATAGAGGTTTGCGTTGGGGTTGGGGGTTGGGGTGTTGGTGTTGCAATGGTGTAATTACTGTAGTAGGTTGCGAGAGGAAGGCGATGAGGGAGAGGATCATTTGGTTACTTTTTTTAAACACTAGGGGTAGATACGTGATTGGGCAGTCTCTGGGGCCAACTTGTCTAGAAAAGATGTGTCATGGTCCCCCACGTGTTCCCATACAGAAGTTGACAGAAGGGTGCCTTTTGTCAATTACTTTGGCTAAGAGAAGGGTAAGTCATATTGTGGTAAAATGCCTAAACACGGGTGTTTTCTGTCATTTACCCTTACAAAAAACATCCTTCATCCGCAAGCTGAAATTCACATGCACGTCGGTTTGAATTAATAGAAGCTTGGTACTTTTCATGTTCATCATGTTAAAGCAACAGCAATTGTTCATAGAATATTTGCAATAAAAGCTCTGGAGTATGAGAAGTGTAGACACTGAAACTCTGACAGAGCATAGGCACGTTGGCATGAGAAGTTTGCAGACTCCAGAGCAGAGTTACCACAATTCTCTCATACACTAGCGAACTGCAAATTGGATCACACGTTCCCAAACATGGAACACTAGCGATCCAGATCGCTAACTTTGGCGATTCAAACTTATTTCACTGTTTTCACCAGAAGGATCCATATAGAGAGGAAATTATCTAAATTTTGTTAAGATACATTTATTTTTAGAGTTTTGACTTCAAAGTAGTGCATATATTGAGCCGTTTTTTACTTCACAATTTATGAAAAATGGTAAACACCTATCAAGGTATTCAAAGAAGCCTACCGAATTTCATTAGGGTATCGCGTTCCGCATTCCTGTTCCACAAACCCAAACGATCTACGTTCCAGGTAACTTAGGTCCAGACACATTAAGCATTAGCAGTCTATGTAGCACTGAAACAGGGACGGGGACGAGACGACACAGGGACAGGGACGCCGGAACGGCAACTTTAAAGAAAATGGGGAGACAACGCAGGGGGAACAGCATATATATAGACCAACACAACTTATTACTATGTAAATTATACCTAAATAGCATATATATAGACCCACACAGCTTATTACTATGTAAATTATACCTAAATACACCCAAATTATAAGCCGAAACTGAAAGACAATACTTAAGATCAATACAAGAACATATATACTCAATAAACATGTGGATGTACTTGAGAAATTGGAGGTCATCAAAGTCTTTGAGGTGATCCGGTTTAGATTGGGGTTGGGGATCTTGATAGGATGAGTAATATGCATATATTTTATGTACTGGAAACATCCCTTATCTTTTTAAATTTATGTTAAAAGACACCCCAGAGTTACTTTGACCCAGGGACGTTTTCAGAACGTTTCAAAAGGCGGAACGCGTCCCCCAGGAAGTTTCTCATAAGTTACGGACTCATTATTTTTACGGGGACACCATGTGGAGTTCCGGGAGTGTTCCGCCGGAGTTCGGGACATTCCCCAAAACAGGGACGTCACCCTGCATGGAGTTCCCGTGCATCGTGTATAATTTGTCTATACTAGAGCTGTAAAAAGAGATACAAAAGAACCGATCTTGCAAAAGACAGCAAAGATTGGTCTTTACTATAACATGGCAACAGTAAAATAACACGAAGGCCTGCTTCAACAAAGTGTAATGACTACATCAGTCATATTCTATAAAACACGTACAAGATTTTTTATGCACGTTTTGTACGCTACCTACAGCCCTTATTTTCATGGTTTACGGTTTACCTCTTTGTTCTTAAACAATCATTTCCAGAAATAGAAAGTTGAAAGAGGAACCTCATGTAAATCCCATGGAGTGATTGATAGTGGTGTATAAAGCATTAAGATTATTCAACATAAAATGATTGAAGGTTAGAAACTATTACTACCAGATTCAATTGCTCCAGAAGCAGCATCTTCAGCTCCAGTTAAACCTGAGGGACCAGCATCGTCGTTAGCAGCCAGAGACACATGTCCATCTGCCTCATCCTGCAGTATTGTCCCGTAGAAACAAAAAAGAAAAGAAATAGGAAACAATAAGCACTTCCGTATGCAAAAACAAGCTTGGCCATACAACTCATACGAATCATTGAAAAGTCTATACACTAAAACACAAGGGTGTTTCTAATTCAATTTGTAATGTTGGCCATCTTGAAAGTCATTGGATCAAAGTTATATCTAAGGGCCAAAAATTTGAGGAGGGTTGATTAGATGGGGCATAGAAAAAAGTGTACATCATTGGTAATGATTGTCTACTTTTTCTGGTAAATCCTCCAAATTTATCATTTCTTTTATTAATCACAGTTAAAAAAAAAAAAAAAAAAAAAAACTAGCAAATACTTTAAAGTTTGTCTACATTATCTCCCGGTAGATTGTAGTAGTCTCAACGGACAGGTAATCATCTAGTGATGTCTATTAAACCACCCTCGACGAGTCTATAACTTGCATATAGAGACAGGATAGTAAAAGAGTGGCAATTTACAATGTGGTGCCACTGAAGGTAATAGAGTAGATTATGCTTGGTTCAAAAAAAGAGTAGCTGAAATGCTATGTGCGAAACCATGAAAGTGGAATGGTCAGCTTCCCTAGTTCATTAACTAACATGACCCTCATATATCCAAAAAAAAAAAAAAACTAACATGACCCTCAACAGAGATGAGGGTGAGAATCGTCGTTGTATAAGAAGTGTAATATCTTGTCCTGTGAGTACAGATCTGAGTGCACCAAAGCGGAGTAGTATATGCATAACACCAATGACGATATATCCTTAGACAAAACTACTAAGGCGTTAGTTACAGGGCAATACCGAAACCATGCTCATGAATCATGCATAGTTCAATGAAAGAACTTGCAATGTAGCATAAACCTAAAGAAAAGGTTTGTTGGCCTCAGCAGTCCCAGTACTTGCAGACTTCAATTTCGAGAGAACCTTATGTAGGTAATAATGTTATCAGAGTACCAAGACCAACACATAGTACAATGGAAGCAGCGAGAAAGAAAAACAAAAAAAAATACAAAAACAAAAAACTTCTCCCTTTATTTAAGCCATTGTATCGCAATTGAGACCAGGGACAATGATACTACATTTTAAAGAGAATTCTTCAGAAAGAATGCAGCTCAAGAAACGTGATTTGACAACACAATCAAATACCAAGTAGAGAAGTAAAAAAGAAAAGTCTTCTCACTCTAGTTAAGCCCCCGCCTCGGACCAGGGACAACGATACAACATTTTAAGGAGAATTCTCCAGAAAGGATGCATCTCAAGAAATGTGCTTCGACAAGACAATAGAACACCAATAATAGAAAATTTTGTAATATCTGTTACGAACATAATATTACAAAAATTGATTCCATTGACCAAATAGAGTACATTTTATAATAGCAATAGACTTGTGATATTTGCATAACCTATAGTTCATTTGACTGCTAATTGAGGTGAAACAAGACAGATAATCTCTAAAACTGGTGTGGTGTTCCCATTCATTCACAGCCAACAAAAAATAGAATGTAGATGAGCATAGGCTGAGAGGAGTATACCTGGGAACAAAGCTAGTGAGAAAAGTTTAATCATGTTAGAAAACATGGAATGATGCAAAAACAATAAGAAGAAGAAGCAAAATCAAAAAGAGAAGTTCAAATTTGGCAAGGATCATAAAAACAATGTTGAGTTGCTGACAAGCCAAAAATCCAATCTTCAAATGAAAGAGCTCTCAAGCCAACTGCTCCGTTCGCCAATGGAATAAAAACAATATTAAGTGTGCCTCAATATAAGCCCATAGTAAGATCAACTAAGTTAAGAAAAACAAAGCAAAAAAGCTATGGAGGCCTCTTGAGCTTGCAGAGATCACCATTTGTAAATGATGCACTGTGTTTTAGCAAAGCTCAATCCAGGGTCTAGCATATATACCAAATCACTCGGTTTTTCCCCTCTTTAAACAGAAACTAGTACAAAATAAAGCCGACTGAATTTTGTTTTACTAATTTGCGGATTCGTCACAATTATACATTAATCATCGGAATAATTATTAATCAAAACCTTTAAACATGGCAGTTATGGTAATACCTCTCTTGCATTATCGATTTCTTCGTGATTTTCATTCGTTTCTTCTTCTCCAAGAAGCCTCTCCAAGAGAACCGCGTATGAATCATCCTCTATGAATCGCCATCCCTGAGGTCCTCCGTATTCCTGCAACAAAACCCCTTCACTTGAACCCACAAACGTAGAAAGATCAAAAATCAAAAAATTGATAGAGAGAGCTTCAGTCTCCCATTCGATTTCAGTGTTGAAGGAAGATGGCTGAAAGACGAGAATCCCATATCAATTCAACATAATTAATTTTGAAAAAAAAAACTTGTTCAGCCGAACATCACCAAGAAACCCCAAAAGAACACAGAAGTTGAGAAGACGGTAAAATAAAAAGGGGTCAATTGAAAATCAGGAGAAATAGGGCTTCGTGTTGATTTCCAGAAAAAGTAGAAAAAAATTAAGGGAAGCCAGATGGTTGTCTCTTTCACCTCGAGAAGAGAATCAACAGTTTTCTCCACGAAATCTGCGGCGAAGCCCATGGGAGCCATGAAGTCAACCGCCTTTTGCATCCGATAAACCCGCTGCAAAAGTCGGATATTTGCAGGTGAGAAAATGGAAGCAAAAATGTCAAAAAACAAGGGAAATCGGGGATATACATGTGCTCGTCTCCCTCTCGGTTCCATCGTTGAGCAGCTTTGCAGAAGAGACGATAGTCTGAGTAGAGATGCACGATGGTCTTGAAATATTCCCCGTAAAAACCTGTGGTATTCACCGCCTATAATATCCACGTGGCAATTTCTTATTTGTCAATCAGAACAATAATTATTTTTCTTTTTGTACATTTTGGGAAATGCTGGTATCGTGAAAGGTTAAAATAGGCGATATATGATTGAAAAGTTTGTTAAATTCTCTATCAACAAATCCAGCTCAAAATTATGGTAACATTTTAATTTTTTGGCTTTTTCAGGTGATCGCGAGTCTCAAGACAATGGCATCATGTTGAATGCACGGGCTCACCTTTTCGCTAATCATCAGGTCCGGCCCTAGACATTTGGTGGCCTGAAGCAAACGATAAAATTGGTCCCTAATCTAAATACATTTTATATAATAAAAGTGTCTATAACATTGTATTATTTGGTCAATTTGAAAATTATGAGACTCAAAATTATAACACTAATACTCGGATATTATGTTATGGTTTTAGGGTGCGATGTATGGGACCCTCAAAACATAGTCATCTACGCCAGTATCGGAGAAAGAACATGTGGGCAGTTATTATGGCGCAAACTAGCTCTTGTAAATCAGCACTACTATCCATACAAATTGGGTTGGTTTTTCAAATTTAAATTGATGGTTCAACAACATGAAAGTACAAAGATTGTCTTTCCGAATTAGATCAATTTTGTGCTTTTATTTTGTGGCCTCAACAAACATTAAAAATACAGATTATAAGTACTCTTTACTAATTAGATCGGATTCATGCAATTATAGAAACAAAAAGACACATGTAATTATGTTTGGTGAAAATAGTTTTACGACAGATGGCAAAAGTTGTCATTTATCACCCCAACTTATTATTTACCAACTTAGTTACCTAAGAAGACTGCCAGTAAAAAATTACTGCACAATATTGATTAATGTCGAGTGAGTCTAAATAAATAACTAGGTTGGTAAATAATAAGTTGGGTGATGAAAGTCGATTCCTGCTCTCTCGTAAAATTATTCCCACAAACATAATTATATGTGTCTTTATTTTTTTATAATTACATAAATCAATCTAATTAGTAAAGACAGAATAATATGTATTTTTAATGTTTGTTGAGGCCACAGTATAAATGCACAAAATTGATCTAATTCAGAAGGACAATAATAATGCGTTGTACTTTGATGGTTGCTGAACCATCAATTTAAATGTGAAAAAACTACCTAATTTATACAGACAAATGCTGATTTACACAGGCAAATTTGTGACATAAATAACCTTCCATAATAATAATAACCACACACACGTTCTTTCTCGCATAGCGGCATTGGCATAAATGATATGATGTTTTGCGCGTTCAATACACTGCTCTAAAACCACAAACATAATGGTGTGATTATCTGAGTATTAGTCTCATAATTTTGAGTCGTATATTTTTCAAATCAATCAGTGCAATATTACAAAGTTTAAAGATGCTTTTATTATATAAAATGTATTTATATTAGGGACCAAATATATCGTTCGCTTTTAGACCACAAATGTCTAGGTCAGACCGAATCAACACGCTCAATTAGCAAAAAGGTGACCACATGTATTCGCTCACCGGGAAACAAAATCTCCCAACTTGTTTAAGCCAGCAAACAGCGACATGATGCCATTGTCGTGGGACTCGTGACCACCGGAAGAAGGCCAAAAAATTTAAAATGTTACTATTATTATGTGTTGTATTTGTTAATAGTTGATAAATATATTTAGCTTTTCAATCATACATTGCCAACTTTATCCTTCTTGACACAATACGAGCATCTCCCAAAACTAAGATAAAAAATATTGACAAAAAATTATCACTCCTGATCAACCAATAAGAAATCGCCATGTGGATATTACAGGTGGTGAATACCACGGGTTATAGTCACTCTCCACAGGGGAATGCTTGAAGACCAGCATGCACCTCTACTCGGACTATCTACTCTAGAGAGCTGCTCAATAATGGAACCGAGAGTGAGACGAGCACATGTATATCCCCGATTTTCCCTCATTTTCAGACATCTTTGTTGGCCAATTTCTCACCTGAAAATCTTCGATTTTTGCAGTGGGTTTATCAGATGTGCAAGGCTGTTAATTTCGTGGCTCCCTTGGGCATCGCCGCAGATTTTGTGGAGAAAACTGTTAAGTATCTCCTCAATAGAAAAGAGACGCCCCTTTGGCTTCCCTTTATTTTTCTACATTTTTCTGGAACTCAACACAAAAGCCTATTTCTCCTGATTTTCAATTTTCCCCCTTTTATTTTACCATCATCTCAACTTCTGTGTGATTTTTGGTTTTTCTTGGACTCAACAAGGGCCTTTTTTTATAATAATGTTGAATCGATATGTGATTCTCGTCTTTCAGCCCTTTGGCTGAAATCGAACAGGAGACTGAAGCTCTCTCGTCTAAATTTCTGATTTTCGATCTTTCTACGTTTATGGGTTTGATTTTAGGTTTAAGTGAAAGAAGGGGTTTTGTTGCAGGAGTATGAAGGACCTCGGGGTGGCGATTTATCGAGGAAGACTCGTACTCGGTTCTCTTGGAGAGGCTTCTTTTTGATGGAAACGAAGAAGACACAGAAGAGAATGACGAAGAAACCGATAATGAGAAAGAGGTATTCCCATAATGCCTTCTTGATGACTAACGTATAATTGTGAAGAAAATATTGTTGAATTGACATGTTTATGTGCTGGGTTGCAGAATTAAAAAAGACGGTTCTGAGGACAAAATTGAACATAATCCACAAATTAGGAAAACAAAATTCATTAGGCTTTATTTTGTACTGGCCAATGTTTAAAGGGGGGATTTAGCTTTGCTAAAACACGGTCCATCCTTCACAAATGGTGAACTCTCTGAGCTGAAGAGGTCTCCAAAGCTTTTTTTATTGTTTTTCTTATCTTTATTGATCTTACTATGGACTTATATCGAGGCCAACTTAGTTTTGTTTTTATCCCATTGACGAACGGAGTAGGGCTTGAGAGCTCTTTCATTTGAAGATTGGATTTTCGGCTAGGCATCAAATCAACAAGCTAATGTTGAGCCTTGCCAAATTTGAACTTGTCTTCTTTGATTGTGCTTGTTCTTATTGGTTTTTGCATCATTCCATGTTTGCCTAGCATGATTAAGGTTTTCTCTTGCACTAGTAGTGTCTGTTCTTCTTTGTTCTCGGGTCTTAACTCATTTGTGGTTGCCATTCAGTTTATGCTCATTTACATTCTATTTTTACTCTGCTGTGAATGAATTAGAACATCGACACCAGTTTTAGAGATTATCTGTCTTGTTTCACCCTAATTAGCCCGAAAAATGAGCTAGCTGGGCCAGGCAAATATCTTGAGTCTATTGCTTATAAAATTTACTTTATTTGGTCAAGGGAATCAATTTTTGTAACCTTTTATAGCTCATGAAAAACAGTCTAGGACAGAAGAAATTATCAGACCGGCCAATATTACAGGAAGATAAGCCCTTTCACCAAAGCACCTGAAGTACAAATCCCACCAAAGATTTCTCTATTGTGCACACTCCATATGATCCCCATAACAACCAAAGAAGCGAACCACCAAGCTATTTTCCCTTCTATTCATCCGAACACCACCCCAAGCAAGCAATTAAAAACTCTGAAACCGTAGCTGCCCAAGAAATGCTGAAGGTCGACATAACAGACTCCAGAAGGACTCAAGAGCATGATAGTGAAGGCGAAGGTCGACTTACACATACAAAACCAATTAACTAACACTTGACGACAACAGACCAAGCTGTCAATTGTCAAGATGTTGTCATGTGCTGAAAACCAAGCAAAAAAGAGACCCTTAACAGAACCCATACCTTCCAGATCACAGTAACTCGAACCGATGACATACGTACCCAACACAAAGAGGAGTAATAAGATCGAACAGTGAACAAACCAGTCCGAGACAAGCACCATTCCAAAGAATCTGCCCCCCTGGCGGAGTCCCAATACAATAAATATCACTGAAAAGGTTAGGAAACCTCCAATCAAGCAAGTTCCGCATAAACCAATATCCGAAGCCCCAATCCCACCCCGTTCCTTGGTTCGCTCCTACACCACAACACTGACTCGCCAGAGCCTCAGGATCCTGAGCTATACGATAAAGAGTAGGATACGTATGAGAAGGTTAGGAAACCTCCAATCAAGCAAGTTCCGCATAAACCAATATCCGAAGCCCCAATCCCACCCCGTTCCTTGGTTCGCTGCTACACCACAACACTGACTCGCCAGAGCCTCAGGATCCTGAGCTATACGATAAAGAGTAGGATACGTATGAGACAACAAAAGTACCCCTGCCTACCTATCCTCCCAGAAAAGAACACGATTCTCTGGACCAACCTTAAACTCCGCCCTCTCCAAGAACCTCTCCAACCCGCCCGAATGCTTTTCCACAACCCACATCGAAAAGAATCAACGACCACGTTAGAACACCACCCTCCCCTTTTTTTCTAGAACCAAACCAAACAAAACATCAACCACTCTCCTCCACAGACCCTAGCTCTAAACCAAACCGCCACAACCATTTCCACAAATTCAAAAGGACCAAGGGCCGGATACCCAAGACCCCACTCTCGATCAGCTGACACACAGTGTCCCAATCAACCAAATATTTTTAAATCCGTCCCCCGTACCTCCCCCTAAAAGACTGCACAGCATGATAGTGAAGTCGAAGGTCGACTTACACATACAAAACCAACTAACTGACACTTGACGACGAAAGACCAAGCTGTCTCTATTGTGCACCCTCCATATGATCCACATAGCAACCAAAGAAGCGAACCACCAAGCTATTTTCCCTTCTATTCATCCGAACACCACCCCAAGCAAGCAATCAAAAACTCTGAAACCGTTGCCGCCCAAGAAATGCTGAAGGCCGACATAACACAGCATGATAGTGAAGTCGAAGGTCGACTTACACATACAAAACCAATTAACTAACACTTGACGACGACGGACCAAGCTGTCAATTGTCAAGATGTTGTCATGTGCTGCAAACCAAGCAAAAAAAGAGACCCTTAACAGATCACATACCTTCCAGAATCCAGATCACGGGAACTCGGACCGATGACACACGTACCCAACACAAAGAGGAGTAATAAGATCGAACAGTGAACAAACCAGTCCGAGACAAATACCATTCCAAAGAATCCGCCCCCCTGGCGGAGTCCCAGTACAATATTTATCACTGAAAAGGTTAGGAAACCTCCAATAATGCAAGTTCCGCATAAACCCATATCCGAAGCCCCAATCCCACCCCGCTCCTTGGTTCGCTCCTACACCACAACACTGACTCACTAGAGCCTCAGGATCCTGAGCTATACGATAAAGAATAGGATACGTATGAGACAACAAAAGTACCCCTGCCCACCCATCCTCCCAGAAAAGAACACGATTCTCTTGACCAACCTTAAACTCTGCCCTCTCCAAGAACCTCTCCAACCCGCCCGAATGCTTTTCCACAACCCACATTGAAAAGAATCAACGACCACGTTAGAACACCACCCTCCCCTTTTTTTTTTCTTGAACCAAACCAAGCATCAACCACTCTCCTCCACAGACTCTCACTCTAAACCAAACCGCCACAACCATTTCCACAAATTGAAAGGACCAAGCGCCGGATACCCAAGACCCCACTCTCGATCGGCTGACACAGTGTCCCAATCAACCAAATATTTTTAAACTCGTCCCCCCCTACCTCCCCCTAAAAAATTGTGCTAAGTTTCCTCCAACTTCCTCACGACAAACATAGGCATGACAAAAGGAGACATGAAATGAGTGGAAAGACTTGACAAAGTGCTCTTTATAAGCGTAATACTGCCCACCTTTTGAAAGGTACTGCGGTCTCCTCCCAACCTACCACGATGACGCTACACTATGTGGTCCCCGTCCCACACCTTCGTATCCTTGTAAGTAGCCCCAAAAGCCAAGGCAAAGTACATAATCGGAAGTTTAGCAACCTTACACCCCAGAATACTAGAAAACTCGAGCACATTACCGACCGGAAATATCTCGGACTTCCCTAGATTAACTCTCAATCCGAACACCACATGATAACAGTCAAGCGCACCCAAAATATGGGCGATTCAACTCGCCTTCCGCTTCGTTAAAACCAAGGTATCATCTGCAAGCAAGTGACAGATGTGGATTTGAGAACTCCTTGCCCCACCTGAAGACCCCTCAAGAACCTGTGCTGCACCGCTCTGTCCATCATCCTATTAAAGGCTTCCATTACAATGATGAACAATAAAGGAGAAAGAGGATCCCCTTGCCTAAGCCCCAAAGAAGGTTGAAAGAAAACCTCTGTGTGTCCCATTAATAAGGATGGAGACGAACAGTAGAAATACAAGACTCAATCCACCCTATCCAACGCGGAAAAAAAACGCATCTTGCCGAGAAGATAGAGAAGAAACTTCCAATTTACATGATCATCGGCATTCCCGTTATCCACTGCTCACCCCCTTTTATCTGATGATCAACACACTCGCCAGCCACAAAACTGCGTCTAAAATCTTCCTCCCTGCCACGAAAGCGCTCTAAGAACCAGAATTACAAAAAGAATAACTCGTTTTAACCTCAATTGAAGCACCTTAGCTAAAATTAATTTTGCAGGAACTGTTCAGCATGCAAATTTTATAAGGATGAAACCTTGAACATTTGACACATCAAATTGACAATTTCTTATAAACAATGTACTGAAACTTATTTATTGACTTGAATTTGCAAATTTTATCTTTTCTACTAAAACTAAGGTATATAGTATTATTGTTTCTGCATTTCATATTCGTCATGCAGAAAACTTTTGTCGGTATCGCATAATTGTTTGAGGTAGTGCCCTGACGGAACAGGTAATCCCCTGGTGATCAGATAACGGAAAATCAGAATCAGAGTAAACACAGGCGTGGGATCACTCAGGTCTTGGTTGATTAAAGGCTACAAGGACTTGGTCTCGGAGAGGAGCAGAAAGCTATTTGTCTACTAAAAACTTGGCACTACATAAGCAGCATATGAATATGAAATGCAAGTTACAAACAATTGAAAGTTTCTGACATTCTGATGAATGGTGTAGCCAATATTAGGAAAAAATCGTTTCAGCTCTGTCCCCGAATAGCTTTTCCGGTGGAAAAGAGTAAGAGACTCTAGAAAGAGGAACAGAAGTAACTTATCAAAAGATATATTTTAGGTACTCTTTCATTCAGTGACGTAATGTTCTGGTAGGACATAAATAAGAGGCATCATTGACAAAGAGCTTAACCTTGAAATCATTCAATTTTTTCCATCAGGCATCAGGACACAATATCTTGATTCGTATTGAACTTCGAAGTTTTAAAAAAATCCAAGGAACAATAGATCTTGTCAACGTAAAACTAGATTGAATAAGTTAATCAAATCAGGCTATTTTCAAACCCCCTGCCGACTGTGAACAGAAGAACTAAATTCTTTCCAGCAACTCTTAATTCCAAAGCTACCCGCTGCCTTCAAACCTAAACATTACAATATTACCCATTCTCAGCTAGAATGGTTTCTCAAATAATTTTCTCTTTACTAGTTAAATCCCCATGACCTTACCTAGAAAATCCTATACAAATATCTTCCTTTTATTCATTCTCAAAACCTCTCATAAATTGGTATATATAATACTTCATCTAGCCTGCTTGAGTGCAGTTCAGAAAAACTAGACACTTACACAATCTCGTTTTAACAGTTAAAGATTAGTGAACAGTTGGGTAGCCAGACAACCCACTTCAATAAGCTTTACCCTATCTCCATGCATGAGTGACTTGCCAGACATCATATGACTGAAATCAAATCTTCAAGATATACACTCCCACCAGGCAATTTAAGAGCACTCAGGCCTGAAACACACAAGCTGCCTCAATGTATTAGAACTTCTCGATTCACAAAACATTAAGGTTTCTCCATGAACCATGAGGATTAACAATACCCTGCTCACGATTCTAAAAAATCGACCAAATGACCAATTATGATGTATATTGTAGTTACATTAAAAGATGCGGGTTAAATTAGGAGCATTATCATATTCTAGCTAAGTTTCATGAGTAGATTTTTTCTTACAAGGAGATAGCTGTTCTTGAGACGTAAGATCACATAGACCACAAGCATAAAATGAGGAAAAAAATGTGACCTATATAGTTAACATGCCCAGTTAAATCCATGCTCATGAAACACTATATGCATCACTAGATTTATTGTTCTACTGGAACAATGGAACAATGAATGACTAGTGTTTTGGGGAACTCATTGTCAATTTTTAACTCTGCTTGTAAAATAACATTAACTGTCTCAGCGGAAGTTGGAACAGACATCCTTATAGTATGTTCGATTGTAAGGCAGGCACGTTCCGAAAAAATAAAAGAGACTTAGCTAATTCCAGAGCTCCTGCAGCAAACCGTCTGGAACAGCTACAAAACTTAAGCCAAACATGTTAAGGTTCACTAAAACGCAGTGAAAGTAAAAGCAATCCAAACCTCAGTTTCGGTAGCTTGTAAATACGTGTTGCTTTTAGTTATAAAGTCCTTTTTGGGACCACAACAGCTACAGGTTTATCATCATCTGGATTTACAAGGAAAATCCTATATTGATCTGCAAACTTATTCTGTACAGAAAACATGCACCTAAATGAGAGAAAAGAAGCAACACTAACCAATTTTTCAGAGATTGTAGCACGGGAAACACAAATATACCTACCTCTAATCTCCTTGTCATCTTCTCAAAACTTTTACCAGCCTTCCCTCGCAAGTTCCCTTTAATAGTACTCCAGCCTATCAAAATAACCAAATACTTACCAGGATGAGGTCACGAGCTGATAGAAGGTTCCAACCAGAGTATGTTAAGGCCAGCTAACTTCTATACATTTAACTTTCTTCTACTCCTAAGAGTTTCTGCAAGAAACCAACGAAGAAGTAGATTAAGAGCCTATGTCATCGGCAACTCAAGAATCCAAATAAAAAGAATAAATAGCTTCAAGAGTACAAGACCATGAAGGTTCATGCAAGGAGAGAGCTCGATGACATGAAACACCCTAGCCTAAACAGCTCCAACATATCCATTCAAGACTATCAACAATTTCTGGGCATGCCCCTGATATCCAAGTACTGACCTTTAATGAGCATCAAGCAGATGCCCCGAGCCCCAGATACCCATTATGATAACAACTATGACACTACATAATCGTCAAAGAAGAGTACCATTGATGAAAATATATTATACGTCTTTTTGGATTAAAGAAAGGAAATATGAGTTCATTTATAGTTCATGGAACGCCATATAAGAAAATTAACATTTGTGATAAAACAGACTTTGGCGACTAATCATCAATAATACGAAGTGATCCCGCAGCAATACTGTCAAAAATAAAATATACCTCATTGCCACCTTGACTCACCTACCTCAGGAGTCTGGCCCTTATTGAATGACAAAGCGATGTCACATATTAAGCGTATAAAGTTCAAATGGCAATCAATAGACGGTCTGAGATCTTAAAAAGTCTGGTTAAGTTTTTCGAAGTTACTTGATCAACTACTGGTGCAATTGAATCACGTTAAGCTGCCACCTCGTCATCCTTGAGTACTTTTTTCGTGTTAGAACTTGCCATCACCATTCCAAACTAATCTCTAAAACCAAGAGCAAGGCTGAGAACTGTGGCTCAACCAGGAAACAAAACCTCACACTTGGTTGCATATAAAGGCTATAGATTACCTTATGAAAAATGTTGTATATCAAACATATGGATAGAGGATTTAATTATTGAAGTTTTAGAAAGTCAGCTTAATTAACATCTGGTTAACTGAACCGGTTTAAGCTGTTGCTTCCCCATCACCGCATGAAGCGATGATTGGTGAGGGTCGACCAACCTGTACCTCTCTCCCGTCTCGATCATAATCAAACCATTGCCGATCACCGCCACCGTTTACTGTCATCACCACTTGCCGAAGATCTGTAATTCAGCCCACTATTACCCAAAATATTCAGTGTAACGACGATGGGGGGAAGGGGGGCTTTAATTCCACCATGAGGAGGGTTTTGAATACTAAGTGCATTTTAAAAATAGTTTCCACCACGAAACAGTCAGGGTCGCTTGAAACAGAATCAGCCCATATCGGAGAGTTTGTAACGGAAGTCGGGAATCTTTAAAAATCTTTTAAGAGATGTACAAAATGCTTTTAAGGACATATTTCTGATACTTACAGTATTTTTACTACTTAATAATGAGTATAACAGTGCCAAACAAGCATTATTATACATGTCAAAAGAATTTCTATCATCTCGTGAAAGCAAATTGTCAATAGACTTATGTACCCTTACACTTATTAATCTATCTTCCCATCACCAATTCTATTAGTGGAAGCATGGACACTCTACAGAGAAAGAAATATCCAAATAAAGAGCTCCAGCAAGCGAGAGAATGGTAATAGTCTACGAAAAATAAGACCGACGCACAGAGGGAGACATAGAAATAGAGAAAGCATTATAGCACCAGATCCGGTCGTTGGTGAGACAGGTGATGAAGACTTTGAAGGTGCAGACCCAATTAGTGGAAACTGGAGAAATGCCGTTCTTTTCTCGCTCTATCCAGCTCTCACCCTTTCAGTTTATGGTTATGCTTAGCCAATTCAATAATTGTGGAATTGGTGCTTCTCTTAAAGGATGAAAATTAGTTTTTTGTTGATTCATTTCCAAATTGATTATTCTCTGCAAAAAGAAATGATAACTTACCGATTCAATCAATCATTGTATATGAATTCATCTCTGCTTTTCTCTCAACATTTTCTTACCGGAGCGCACCACGACGGTGCGTATCGGCCGCTAGGGCTGTGATTCTCATTCACGTATAACGTGTCAGGCAAAATCGGACTCGGTTACTGCCAATTCTGCTCTGCATCGGCCAATATGTTACGCCCAATGCCGTTTTTTTTCAAAATCTTTGATGCTAAAACTAAATAACCTTCCTTATAATGACGTAAAGAACAAGTTACATAAACCTTGCTAGTAACCAAATTACCAATACAACCTATAACAGCGCAAGACATCCAGTACTCCCGATTTTCAACCCCTGCACCAAAGATGCCCTCAGTGTATTAATCCACAAGTATCTCACTCATTACATGGTTAAGCACTTTGTGACAGGCATTAGAGGAAGCTTTTGCCACATGTTAATTTCAATCTTCAATAGAGCCTCTCTATCGAAAGATAGAATGCTGAATCATTCCCATGGAATTACCTAATTCTCAACCGAAGATTAAACTATTTTTGACCTTGAATTACATACACTGTTGCAACATTTGATTCATCGGAACATATCAAAATGAAGAAATTACCATTCTATTCAGCTACTCTGCAAACAACTTCTCTCTTCCCATGACCCCAAACTCTGGAAACTCAAAAGAATAAGCAGAAAATGAGGGTTTACTGTGAGCAGAAGAGGGAAACAAAAACCCTAATTTCACGTAGGTCAGAACGAAACATTGATTACCTCATTGGTCGCGAACTGACGCTTTCGGTTGAAATGACCGGAGAAGCAATCGCCGGAAAAGAATCCTAGTTTGCAGAAAGACATACCGCACTGCGATGCCACCGGAAAGAAGTTCCCGGCACGCCGGCAAGCTCGTCGCTTAATCGCCGGTGAAGAGCCAGCCGCCCAACACTACAAGGGCTTTGGTATACTGACCCATTTACAAATTGCAACCCATCTACATAATAAGAGGGAAATACGCTATGTGACATGTGAAATACTACCTCTGTTTCTTTTCCTTGCGGTTGACTTTTTTACTCGTATTTGGGCTACTTTGACTCGGTTATTTGGATAGCGAAACAATGTAATTTTTTGGCAAGTTTTTCATAGTATTGTAGACTAAAGTTTACTCTACAAGATCTTGCAAAAATTATCAAATTTGTGTATCGTTTTGCTAACTAAATCACCGGATCAAAGTGACCTAGTGTATAGTGTCAAAAAGTGAAGTAAGGTGAAAGAGAAGAAACAGAGGTAGTAACTTATTCCCACCATATCCTAGAGACCAAACACTTTATAAAAGAAGTTAAAAAAAATTCTAAAACATTTTGGAGATAAATCTTCTTCTTTGGAGTCGTGTCATCGGGCACGGTATATGCACTAGTTTATATTAACACTCTTCTTTTGGGACATATTGACCCTACTTTCACGTAGGTCAGAGCGACTACAAGGGTGCTGTTTTGTATTTGCTTTAGCAAGAGGAGTGCTGGGTGTATTTTATGATTCTGTGGATAAATGTTTGTCTTTTATCAATCTGTGGGAATATTGTTTGTACGTTATGAATCTGAATGGGAGAGTTAATGTCTTTTACAAACCTGTTATGTTGTGTTAAGGGCACTTGAGGTAGTTTTAGAATTATTTCATTTTGGTATAAACTAATATGTATCTTCAAATAAAAGTAATAAAACTACGTTTTCTGAAAATTAAATATATGACTTTATAACTGTTAAATTAGTACTTTAGAATACAAATAGGTTGTCATAAATCATAGTATGTTTTTTTTAACAACTAAGATGCATTGTTATGTGTATATCGGAAAAATGAGTTTTCTTCATATATGGTAATTTAATTGAAATTAACCGTGTGAATGTATATGTGTTGATATATGATTATTTAATTATCGTAAATTTACAGTTCGTAGGAGGCGAGTTCGTTGAGGACTCGTACTACTAGTTTCGTGTTGCTTTTGTGTGTCGAGTTCCCTTCAATCGAAGTAAGTTATATGCACAATATCTGTCAAAATATCTTTGACATGTGTTAATTTCCTGAAAACCATGAACTGCTATAACTTGTGATTTTGGACAAATATTTGTAAGTCTTAAATTTTGAGAATCTCTCTTGCACATATCCTCTTGAAATATGTGGTTATATGTGGAATTTTGAACCAATGGTTACTAACATGATAGCGTGAAATTATAATAATGAACTATAAATGAAAGGAGGAGATGTAGAGAGGTTGTGTGTAGAGGCTACAAGCGGAGGCGCAAGTGGGTCTCCTCCTTGGGTCACATACCCGACCCTATAGGGGTTATAAATTTTGTGAAAGCTATAGAGTACTAGCTATGCATGTGTGGGTCACAACTGTATAGGGGGTTCGACACTTAAGATCTTTTAGCTATTTGGTTTGAGTTGGGTAGTGACGGACAACCTACAAACGCCCTAGGAGAATTGAGATTTATGATATCTCAAGAGACACCCTTTGTTATGATATTATTGCATCGTGACCTATCGGTGGACATTCGTTACCCGCTGGACTCTAATACGCCTCAGCTCAACTAATGACTTAAAATGTGGAATCTCTATTGGTCATTGTTCTCATGAGTTACTTTCAGTTATCTTTTGAATTACATGTCTTAAGCCAAAATTCTTTTTACATGTTCTGATATATGCTTACTCATTTTTTTACTGATTCAATATTTTCTGCAGTTTGTTGTCGCAATTTCTAGACCTGCAAGTAAAGAATAAGGTTGGGCGGAAATGCACACGAGCTGAAGACTAGGAAGTTGCTGCCATAAGAAGTTTCACCACTAGCAAACTCTTGTTTCGATTTAAACAATGTTCTTTTACTTCTGTTAAACATGCTTGGAGGTTTTCTCCTTCACTTTTGTAATAGTACATTTTTGGACATCATTGGGTTGTACTAACAAGGAGTTGTGGTTCTTGGGTTTGTTCTCTATTGATCCTCAATTTCGGACTTCGAATGTGTTGTACTTGTAATACCCCGTATTTAAGTTAGGGGTTATTTGGTCATTTCAGAAGAAAAAAAAATTGAGAATTTTCAGAAATTAAACTTCAAACTTATTAATGAATTTTATTAATTTTAAAGTATAAGAGTGTCATTTTACATCTATGATGATATATATTTATATTATTTTGGGGTTATGTCGTAGTTTTTAAAACTTGGGTAATAATATATGAAACTTATTTTGTATATTTGGGATATTGTAGTTTTCTAAGAGTGGATTTTGACATCTATATACAAAGTGGTTTATTTTAAATTTAGAAAAATTAACTTTTAGGTGTTAGATTTTAATTGGGAATTATATTTTCACCCCTTAATTTTAGCTTACATATTTTAACCCCAACTAGCAATTCATATTTTAGCTATTTATACACTAGTGTCCCTCTACTATCTTTGGACAACTCTACTATAGTATGGAGATGTTCTTTTTACAAGTATCTCACATTTTTCTCTACTAATACATCAAGCACACTACTCTCATCTCCATCAACTCTCACTACTACCTACCCTCATGTATGAACATCGCCATGTGAGATTTTTCACCATCAACCTCCACCATCAACTTCATTTCTTCCACACTTATTTCCTTTCATTTTTTTTCTTCAAGAACACTAATACTACCACTCTTCTCTCTCTCAAAACTCCATTTCCGTTTTTTGGTGTTTACCTCCACAAAACACCATCAAAAGTTCAATTTCTAGTCTCTCAATCATTAAAATCTTGATTGCAAGCTTGGTATAACCAAGGAGGGGAGTCATTTCACCATTCTACTCATGGAATGAAGACCAATTTTCACTATTTTGCTCACAATCTTCTTGAATATTGGGGTTACCTCTTCTTCTAGACGTGAATTCATCCTTGCATGTCTATTTTTAGCATTGATTTATGAAAATTCACCGTTGATTTCTTCATCACCAAACTTGATTCTTCATTTTCTTGGCTTGATCATGAGTTTGACACTTGATTGTTCTCTATTTCATGAAACTCAAACTGGAACACACATCCGCTTTGTAAATTTCTTAGTAGTTGCACTTGCATGTCATGAATACATTGATAATTTGTGTCAAGAGCATGTGAAAATCTTATTTTATGCTTAAAATGATATTATTTGGTTGAAAATCAAGTCTTCTTAAATTGCATGTACTACTAGGACCATTCTTGTGATTTTTGGAAAATTTGCAAGTTGATACAATTTGACCTGTCTGTGAAAAACATATATTTTCTCCAAACTTTTTCTCTGTGAAATTTGTAACCCTTGCATATTCAGAAACTAGACTCAGATATGGTAATTTTGAGAAAACAATCAATTCCATAGCCATCTTGGTTAGGGAGACATGCTAATTTTAAGTTGCATGTTTTCTGAAACTCTGTTTCTGGACCATTCTTGGCATTCTGATTGAAAACCTCATTTTCAGAAACTTTTGGCACCTCATATTTCTTTTGTTGTAACTAGACACATTGATGGTCAATTCTGGAGAAGATGAGCTTTATTTCTATTATCCAAGTGGTAGTAATCCCCTTGCAAAGTTGAAAGTTTTTGCAAAACTCTTCTCAGCATAGCAGTTTTGTTATTTTTGTAACTTGAGTTTATAATAGCTATGTATGATTTTCTTGGTGTTTCTGAAAGTAGACACATGGAGGTTTATCCTAAATTAATTTCTTCGTTTTAGGAGATGTTTTGATATGGTAAATATGCCTCCAAAGTCAGAGCTACAATTCTGTCCAGAATTGTAGTTTCACATTTTTTAGAAAACTTGAGTTTTTGAAGTTCTAAGTGTTATGTGGGATTTATGAAGACATTTGAACATAATTACATGTGCATTTGTTACATATAGGACTATGGGTCATGTAAGGTTGTATTTGTATTAGCGATGTGCAAATTGGTCGTAATGAGTAGGTTATACGTGTGATTGTAGACATCGACCTCGTAGGAGAGAGCGGTTGTCGTTGGAGTTCTAGGATTAGTTTCTTGCTTTTGGTTGTGCTTCATCTCAATGGTAAGTACATATGTGCGACTTTTACTTATCAAAATCTGAGTGTTTTTGTGATGTCTCGAATAAATATTTGTTAATTGAAAAAGTATGCAAAGCATGATTTATACTCGAAATTGTTTGGATATAAATTGAATCCTCTTTATAAGTCTTGGAACTTTACTTGTTATAAGTTGATCATCTGATTTTGTCTATGGTAAAGAGAAGAAATAAAATACATATGTGCGAAAATTTAATTATCACATTGTGCCCATGTGAGTGACGTTTTAAATGAATATCATCTTATTTGGAAGAGTATGAAAAGCATGATTTATACTGAAAAATTCTGATTATTGATTTATACTGAGAACTCTTGAAAATGACTTGTGAAGATTGTATACCAACTTTGGTTATGAGAAATAAAGGTAATAAGATACCTCTAATAGATTTAGAATGATGTACATAGTTGTGTTATTAATGGGAGGCGCCAAGCGATCCTCCATTTTCTTATGGCTAAGACCATTGAAGCAATGCATCTTATTATTGGATAGAACTTAATTGTTCGCAATTTCGCCCCCGATGAGCCAAAATGTACCAAAGTATTGAGGCCAAGGGGTTTGTTAGAGCTATAGAGTGCTACTTATACTTGTAAGGGCACTACGGTAAAGGGGTGTCGACACTTAAGGCCTTTTAGCTATTGTTGTGAGCGGGGATTGACGTATCGGCCGCTAGGACTGTGATTCTCATTCACGTATAATGTGTCAGGTAAATCGGACTCGGGTACTGCCAATTCTGCTCTGCATTGGCCAATACGTTACGCTCAATGCCATTTTTTTCAAAATCTATGATGCTAAAACTTAATACCCTTCCTTATAATGACGTAAAGAACAAGTTACATAACCCTTGCTAAATACCAAATTACCAATACACCCCATAACAGCGCGAGACATCCAGTACTCCCGATTTTCAACCCATGCACCAAAGATGCCCTCAGTGTATGTATGAATCCTCAATTATCTCACTCATTACATGCTTAAGTATTTTGTGAAAGTCATTAGAGGAAGCTTTTGCCCAATGTTAATTTCAATGCAGCCTCTCTATCGAAAGATACAATGCCGAATCATTCCCATGGAATTTCCTACTTCTCAACCGAAGATTAAACTATTTTTGACCTTAAATAACACTATTGCAACATTTGATTCATCGGAACATATCAAAATGAAGAAATTACCATTCTATTCAGCTACTCTGCAAACAACTTCTCTCTTCCCATGACCCCCAAACTCTGGAAACTCAAAAAATAGGCAGAAAATGAGGTTTACTGTGATCAGACGAGAGAAACAAAAACCCTAATTTCACGTAGGTCAGAACGAAACATGGATTACCTCATTGGTCGCGAATATACGCTTTCGGTAGAAATGACCGGTGAAGCAATAACCGGAAAAGAATCCTAGTTTGCTACAAGACATACCCCACTCCGACGCCACCGGAACGAAGTTCCCGGCAAGCTCATCGCTTAATCTCCAGTGAAGAGCCAGCCGGTGATTTTTTTTTATAACTTCGAAATGTCTCCCTAATAATAATATACGAGCTTGAACTATTGGGCTTCACATGGCTGAGTGGGCTCACCCCTACTCAGCCCGCCCAAGACTACAAGGGCTTACGTATCCATACTGACCCATTTACAACACATTCATATTAACACTCTTTTTGGGACATATTGACCCTTTTTTTTTAAGTGGTCATGTTTGGACGATTTAAATCAGTTGAGATTATATCAGCTTATTGAAATGAGTGGTTGAGCTGGGGAGAGAGGTCCATAGAGTATAATAACAACACGCAAAAGTAAACCATAGAAGTTTGGGTCTATCAGTTAGGAAGCCAGAACGGCTAGCTGTCGGCCAAGTGGTCCAACCAACCCGCCCAACCCCGTCCAGAAATTTATGGGCTTGGGTTCAACAAATCTTGGACTGTCATGGTCTTGGGCTTAAAATTTGAGTCTGACCAACATATGGATTGGGCTTGGGTTGTGTAACTTCGATCCAAGATCAACCCAGTCCGGCCCAAACTCTATTATGTTTATTATTTGGCTAATAGACACTTTCAACCTACATAATTTTTTGAGATACGTTCAAAATATTCATCACACTACCCTCATAAATGGCTGACCATAACGTTTATGCTTAAATGATAATTCTACCCCTACATTTGGGGCAAAATTACACAGCTATAAAAGCCATTTCTTCTCTTCTCCTTCTCATTTCTTCTAATCCTGACCACCCCTTCTCTCTCTGCCTTCCTCTTCCTTCAACACCCAACCCCAAAAACAACATCCTCCTACGAATCCCAAAGTCACCACAACCGCCATTTGTGTTGTTGGAGACGACGATGATTGCACCGTTGCGGAACTAGAGAAGGGGCAGAGGGAGAAG
The DNA here is from genome assembly GCA_023055425.1 of Linanthus parryae. Taxonomy (NCBI): domain Eukaryota; kingdom Viridiplantae; phylum Streptophyta; class Magnoliopsida; order Ericales; family Polemoniaceae; genus Linanthus; species Linanthus parryae. Next base: position 100,768,862 of record JALGPY010000006.1, on the reverse strand, counting down.
CTGAAGGTGACAAAGGGGAGAACGTTTGTCAGTTCAGTTTTCCTTTCCCTCACGGTTGCATGACGCGATTTCTAACGTGTATACACAAGTGCACGATCAAGTAATATAAGATGGTATTTAAACCCCGAGTTATTGATGCCGCTGAGACAAAATGTAGGTTTATTGTTAACTAGAGACTAAGCACAAATAGTGTAATTAAAAGAACATGAGGAGTTTGTTTAAGTTGTGTTTCATATACGAAGTACTAAAAATAAAGTATTGAATAAGACAATGTTTTTTACAATTTTCTGAATAATTGGTTTATCAAATATAAAGCCGGAGCTAGGCAATCTATGGATCTCCTAGGGTCTTTAGATATTTCCGAAAATAGTATTGAAACACGCTATCTTATATCTAAGTATGTCAGGTAATAGCTATTGTGATTATCTCTCGATCTCACGTAATTCTACCTAACGGTCAAGAGGAGTCCTCTCTAATTACCGACATCTACTGCTATAGTTCTAACCGCCTAATGATATCCCGGTCACCGGGTCCTCTCGATCCAATGATGTCCAATTCTGGCACCACACAATCGGATCTACCCACACATGGCTAATCCCACTCATCTCACCTCTTGGTCTCAATGATTCGGGAATACATTCTTGTTCTTTTTCGTATTCGGGTTTGGTTTCTCTCGAGCAACCACGTAGATCGCTAGCAATTTCGGGTAGCTTATCCATTCATGATTAAAATAAGCTTGATACAAGAAATCTACTATGATAAACGATAGTTGGGATTCAACTAAGTCATCGATGAAACACCACGGGAAACACCACGGTAATCAAAAGACTAATTCTAACTAGGAGGTCCCCGACAAGGATGCAACTCCAAGTACACCAAAAAAAACATGAAATAATGTTAAAAAAGTACCCAAATTCGACAACTTTAGGTTCCACGGATGAGATACTATACCAACAAAATTACTGTTACCGCATACACAGAGAAATCTCCAGCCGAAAATCACAAGGCAAGGAGATACAAAGAAAGATGGAAAGAGAGAGTATCTGGATTGGAAGGGGATTATGAGTTTGCACTTTGTAGGGTTTCTTCACAGGCGGTTTCCGTGACGACCCGTCACACATTTAACAATAAAATATCGATTATTCAATAAAAATCACATTACTACAGTCAACCCGTCGACACTTTCAGACATCAAAAAAATCAACCAGCAGGACACACAGTCCCTTCAAAACAACATTTTTAATGATATTTCTGAAAATCTGGTACGTGACTGAAATTGCTAAAAATGACTAAAATGACATTTCAAATTTAATGTCACGTTTTAACAATATATTACAAATTTTACTAAAATGGCTGAAAACAACAATTTCTGCTAAAAATACACTTTTTAGCATCTACTCCGCGATTCAGTCGCACCACGGCTCAACCTGTAAAACAAAGGGGTGTCCCAAACAGCCCAATAGATACCACCTAACTACTGGCATAAAAATCTAAAAGTCAATTAAACTGCACCAAGCATGTGACAACCCGCTCACACATTTATATAATTAAAGATCAATTATGAGATGATAATCACAATTTATCTCAGCCAATTTGATACGCAGATACCTCCAAATCGTCATCAGCAGGACATACAAGCCCGCCAAAAGAATCTTCGAACAAGACATATTTATAGTTTAAACACTGGAGTCAACCATTCATAATCAGAACGAAAGTATGTTGTCAACCAGCATGTCACTTGCAGACATACTGCAAATTAAAAAATCATCAATATTAGACGGAAGTCACCTCGCCTAATACAGTATAGAACCAACCCATGCTAAAATCGAATATATTCTTCGTTAATAGCAACACATTTCATGACTTGAAGTCGAAAGGAAAATAAATAAATAATTGATTCATCCCACTTCTCCACCACTAAAAACTCATCTCTTATTCATAAAGAAGCAAACATAGCTATAAGCCTCCTTTATTTATCAAGTCAATAAGAATTACTCCAGCCCTAGCTCATTTTGTTAAGGAAACATCGTCTTAGAAATGTCATCAGAGAGTCAAATTAAAGAACATGACTTGCCCTATAACTTTTAGCAACCTTTTCTTTCAAGATTAACAAGCTTTTAGGTTAATCGTTTCATTATAATATCTCCAATATATGTATAGAATCCTTTGGTAATTCAATCTTTCTTACAGACTAGCCATCTTTGTCAAATTTTCACTTTGTATGCTTTCATAGAAATAATCAAATAGAAGTATCCAATATACCAACATAACTTCATGACTACCATCATCAGACCTCCATCATCATCAACAAAAATAACATATACATATATTAATCATGAGAAATAAAGAAATATGAACACTTTAGAGAACTACCTCTATCAAAGTCAAGCCTATTTCCTCCATATTCCCTCTTCATTGTGGCTCAGCCACAAGATCTATTCACCATCGTCTCCCTAGTCATCTCTCCCTTTCTCTTTGCTTTTCTTACATAAACCAAGGGATTGAATCTCATTTTTTTTTTTGACATATTCCCTCTCCAACAAATCAACAAACTTCTCACTCGTTCAAACCATGTTGTTCAGCCCTCACTCACGTTCTCTCTCTTTCTTCTACAACTCCCCTCAACTCTCATGAACGACTATGCCACCACACTAACCAACCCATATTACTCACTCACTCCCATAGAAAAAGAAAGTCTTCGAATTCATATCCGTTTCCTTCCCGGTTTCATCCCCCTCCCCTTCTGCTCCTTCTTTTCTCTCCCGTCCCCTCTCCCTTTCTTTCTTTTTCTTTTTTTTTTTTTTTTTTTACTCAGCACACTTTCTTCCACATGAAGAAATTGCTAGCTTCTTGACACCTCTTGCTACCCATGCAACCAATTAAAAATAACCCCTCAAAAGTTCACATAAATGCAAGTAAACAAATATAATAAAAAAATATGTTAGACAATATCAACCCTTACGGTCACTATTCTCATAATGGACTAAAAGTGTCATCTGGACAAAACCATAAACCAAACAAATAGCCAACTAGCCATGTTGCTTCATTTTCTACCAACTAACCCCTCAAACAAAACAATTATCCAAAATGAGCGTACCGCACTATTTGTTATAGACAATAGTAATCAACGATGAAAATAAAATAAACGTCACTAAAAACCATTAATTCACGTCATACCGACAAAAAGTGTGTTAAATATCATATTGTAAACACGGGCCTCACATCCTTCCCCACTTATATGAAATTTCGTCCCGAATTTCGTCCCGAAATTCAGTTTTGCCATGTTCACATTTTAAAAAAATGAAATTCTATAAAATTCTCGCTAAACCATCAATGATTTGGAAGTTCACTAAAGCAGCAAGTTCAGCCACAAAATCTACTACTAGCACTTTTGGCTTCTGCCACTCAAATACAAAATCAACGTGATTTTTGAATCACTAAACGATTATAAATTTCTAAAAAAAATTAGTAAAATTCACTCAGCCAGTTGAAGTTTTACAATTTAATGTAAACTTGGGATGTCACAGACTATACACACAATCATCATATAGCACGAATCACATAGACGTCCTGATTTATTACTCAACAATCACCAGATATAAAACGGTAAAATATTGACAATATATACACATTATACTGTTAATACAATATACATGGAAATTAGATTCTTCCCTACAAACCAAGCCAACGTCAAACAAAGCCAAACAAGGCACGGTGCGAATTTCACTTCATGTTATGTTGTCTTCTGTCGGAAGCCAGTAACTATAAAACTAAATATTCTAAAACCAAAGTCTCTCTCTCTGGCCACATAAACCAATAGACATAAGTAAGAACTAAGCCTCTCTCCTTCCATACCCTCCCCTTCTCTCAGTCGAGCATTTTCAGAAACTCCAGGACTCATTTTTGGTTAGTGAAGTATGAAGTGGAGCAAACCCTTCTTTTTTTTGTTTATAAAATACTAGTACTAATTATCATGTAAACACATGCATGGTTAAATGTTTAGGCATCATAATTACCCTACTAGGTTTCCAAATTGGCAAGTCACACTTGCTAGTTTGAAGAAAGAGACCAACCTGTAACTTCAAATTTAGTCTAAGTCTATCACTTACACTAATGGTCACTAATATTTATGATGAATGGAACATTTTACCTCAAAAACAAAACAACCACATGCATACATAGTAACACTATTCAATATTCCCCAGAACAACTTAACAAACATAATGGAATATATGCATGTCCATGCAACAATCTCTTCAAACATAAATAGCCACAAATTTGCTTTATATATATTCTTTATATAGCACATGTATGTATATGTCAATCCCATTATATATGAGTTCACGTTATTACCCATTTCGCAAGCTCGGGATATCACAATCTATCTCACTTGCAAAAATTTCGTCCTAAAACGTAATATAGTGAAAAATAAATCACATTTTTTTTATCCATCAACCAAGTTATACACCCAACAACTCATCCAAAGTGGAAAAAATATATCAGGATTACATACTGCTAATACTAACACCGAACTAGAAAACACCTCACCACACAATACAAGAATATTCGTGACCTTGAAAAGTTAAAAGAACAAACAACTTGAAGTTAACTAATTAATAATTTATAACCTTCACTTATAAATTTAGCCACCAGACCACCATGCAGATTTTTAGGAGACAATTTATGTGACTAACCTCCCAAATAAGATCACCACACCATTTGATATTGGTGAAATAAAGGTCATGCCATCACCTGAGCTGTAAAGAAAATTGAAGCTACCTACTATGCATAGTGTGCATATAAGGAACTTACTTTGCAAGCAACATTTGAGTGAGCACAACAACAGAGTGCTTTCCCTCAAAAAAACAACAAGAAGAGAGTGCTACAACAATGCTCTTCTCCACAAAGAAAAAGTAATCAGTTACTTCACTGTGAAATAAATCAAATGTCACTATGGTCATTATTCCAAACAACAAAATAGCACGTACCAACACTGTTCATCGCGTCCAGCACCCAAGCAGCACTAGATTGTGTACCACTAGCTCGACAGTGCGGTGGCTCACAAGTGTGGTGACTCACAAGTGCCCACCTCTTGTACGGCACCTGTCACAAACACCCGCCAAAACACCCGCTCAGTCCCTGATACACCATCCGTACTTCTGGTCGGGTAATGCTCTAATACCACTGTGACGACCCGTAACAGATTTAACAATAAAGTATCGATTATTCGATAAAAATCACATTATTACTGTCAACCCGTCGACACTTTCAGACGTCAAAAAAATCAACCAACAGGACACACAGTCCTCTGAAACCACATTTTTAATGATATTTCTGAAAATCGGGTACGTGACTGAAATTGCTAAAAATGACTAAAAATGACATTTCAAATTTAATGTCACGTTTTAACAATATATTACAAATTTTACTAAAATGGCTGAAAACAACAATTGCTGCTAAAAATACACTTTTTAGCATCTACTCCGCGATTCAGTCGCACCACGGCACAACCTGTAAAACAAAGGGGTGTCCCAAATAGCCCAATAGATACCGCCTAACTACTGGCATAAAAATCTAAAAGTCAAATAAACTACACCAAGCATGTGACAACCCGCTCACACATTTATATAATTAAAGATCAATTATGAGATGATAATCACAATTTATCTCAGCCAATTTGATACGCAGATACCTCCAAATCGTCATCAGCAGGACATACAAGCCCGCCAAAAGACTCTTCAAACAAGACATATTTATAGTTTAAACACTGGAGTCAACCGTTCATAATCAGAACGAAAGTATGTTGTCAACCAGCATGTCACTTGCAGACATACTACAAATTAAAAAATCACCAATATTAGATGGAAGTCACCTCGCCTAATACAGTATAGAATCAACCCATGCTAAAATTGAATATATTCTTCGTTAATAGCAACACATTTCACGGCTTGAAGTCGAAAGGAAAATAAATAAATAATTGATTCATCCCACTTCTCCACCACTAAAAACTCATCTCTTATTCATAAAGAAGCAAACATAGCTATAAGCCTCCTTTATTTATCAAGTCAATAAGAATTACTCCAGCCCTAGCTCATTTTGTTAAGGAAACATCGTCTTAGAAATGTCATCAGAGAGTCAAACCAAAGAACATGACTTGCCCTATAACTTGTAGCAACCTTTTCTTTCAAGATTAACAAGCTTTTAGGTTAATCATTTCATTCTAATATCTCCAATATATGTATAGAATCCTTTGGTAATTCAATCTTTCTTACAGACTAACCATCTCTGTCAAATTTTCACTTCGTATTCTTTCATAGGAATAATCAAATAGAAGTATCCAATATACCAACATAACTTCATGACCACCATCATCAGACCTCCATCATCATCAACAAAAATAACATATACATATATTAATCATGAGAAATAGAGAAATATGTACACTTTAGAGAACTACCTCTATCAAAGTCAAGCCTTTCTCCTCCATATTCCCTCTTCATTGTGGCTCAACCACAAGATCTATTCACCATCGTCTCCCTAGTCATCTCTCCCTTTCTCTTTGCTTTTCTTACATAAACCAAGGGATTGAATCTCCTTTTTTTTTGACATATTTTCTCTCCAACAAATCAACAAACTTCTCACTCGTTCAAACCTTGTTGTTCAGCCCTCACTCACGTTCTTTCTCTTTCTTCTACAGCTCCCCTCAACTTTCATGAACGACTATGCCACCACACTAACCAAACCATATTACTCACTCACTCCCATAGAAAAAGAAAGTCTTCGAATTCATATCCGTTTCCTTCCCGGTTTCATCCCCCTCCCCTTCTGCTCCTTCTTTTCTCTCACGTCCCCTCTCCCTTTCTTTTTCTTTTTTTTTCTTACTCAGCACACTTTCTTCCACATTAAGAAATTGCTAGCTTCTTGACACCTCTTGCTACCCATGCAACCAATTAAAAATAACCTCCTCAAAAGTTCACATAAATGCAAGTAAACAAATATAATAATAAAAAATATGTCACACAATATCAACCACTACGGTCTCTATTCTCATAATGGACTAAAAGTGTCATCTGGACAAAACCATAAACCAAACAAATAGCCAACTAGCCATGGTGCTTCATTTTCTACCAACTAACCCCTCAAATAAAACAATTATTCAAAATGAGCGTACCGCACTATTTGTTATAGACAATAGTAATAAGCCAACGATGAGAATAAAATAAACGTCACTAAAAACCATTAATTCACTTCATACCGACAAAAAGTGTGTTAAATATCATATTGTAAACACGAGTCTCACAGTTTCGTACTTCGAAGGTGCTCTACTTGTAATACCCCTGATTAAATAGGGTTATTAGTTATATTTTTCTAAAATGTTAATTCTAATTTTCAAAACCATTCTTATCATTTCCTAAAAGTAGGTTGGTCCTTTGTGTATTTTCCCACAACTTATTTACACCCAATACACCCTAATATTTCCTATAAACTCATCTTTCTCTCTCTCTTTCACTCGTACGGAAAACCCCTTTAGAGATGACCCAAATCCCCAATTTTGATCCACTCCAATTCAAACTCTCCTAAAACCATACCCAAACCAACTTGAATTCAGAATTTAGTCTCACCCCTTCCTCGTCATTGTCTTTCCCTCACAAAAGCACACCCACCTCCGTGCCTCTGTTTTGCCGAAAGAGCACTCCCACCACCACCTCTGTTTTCACCGACCTGTTGGAATTGTGCCCTAGAGGCAATCAATTAATTGTGACATTTATGGATTTACGATTCATTATGTTATCGATATGGAGATATGTTAACATGAATGAAGTACTTAGAATATAAGTGTTATATTCTTAAATATCCCTAGTCAATTATAATGATTAATGGGACAATCATCTATAGACTAGTATGGGGTTGGATTGATATGGAGATATCATGATCCAACACATGGGTATGCATTAGGAGTAATGGCATACTGGATTGACCCATCTCCGAGAAGGCTACATACACGTTATGTTAAGTCACAAGCGCTTCTCGCGGTGCAACGGTATTGTCATCCTTAGACTTGAAGTCACTAGATATTCTAGTTGTGGATTATTGTGATTTTGGTAGCGTTAAACGCTACACCGTAACTGGGTAGTTATAAAGGCGTGTACTGGATACAATACGAAGCAAGCTTAGAGATCGTTATTGACGTAGATAGAATTTGTCCCTCCCACATAACGGGAGCAAATATCCTAGGCCACTCGAGGGATAGTGCTTATAAAATGTCTGGCCAGACTCAAATAAATCAATATGGGATATTGATGTTATTTGCACGAATAAGGCTATTCCCAGGATCAAGAAACTATGGATTGGATATACGAGTGTGACTTGTATGTCTCGTGTCCAATCCGGATATTGGGACAAAGGGATGAGACAATTACTTGCACAAGGTTTGTCATGATGACTATTCTATTTGTTGGCTAGAATGGATGTCTTGCTAGAGGCCGCTCCATATTAGTAAATAGTTACTACCAACTAAATAGAACCTAGGGGGTCACACGCCATATAGGGGTGAACTAGACATGGGAAATAATTAATTAATTAATTAATATGATTAATTAATTAGAAGGATCGAATCGCAACAACTTGCTAACTTAGTAGGACTAATATGCAAGTTGGACTAATCCATGTATAGACATGATTAGGATTTGCCAAGGTGGCCTAATTCATGCAGAGACATGATTAGGATTAATTTGCAAATAAAACTAATCCATGTATTGACATGATAATGACTATTTTTCAAAAGGAACTAATCCGAACTTGAGTAGGATTATGAGGGGTTCTTTATGTAGTAGGACAAGGAGTTGTTGGACTATATAAAGAACACTCCTAGCTTATTTTTATCTCTACACACAACACACATCTATATGATAGAAGTAAAGAGAGAACAAAGCAAGGAGAGAGCAAGTCCCAAAAGAGGGCCGAAACCCCAATGGGACCGCCCCTACCCGTCGGCCATGAAGAGTGCCGCCCCACCTCTTGGCACTCCATTGTTGCTTGGTTCCTTCTTCCTCCTCCATTCTTCCTAGCTAGCACATGGATTTGGAGGATCTAGATCTCACCTCTAGGCGTGGATCAACCGTAGAGACGTGACACTATTCGCGTTTGAAGTCATCAAAGGAGAACCCTAAGGTGTGTTATTGATTTCTTCCTTTACCATCGTTATGTCTCTTGACTTGTGATCCTTGGAGGGTTTTGCATGGTTTTATGTTTGTTTATGCTTCCGTTGCGCAATCCATGAATCAGAACCCTACAGTGGTATCAGAGCCACAGGTCGTAGAGCATAAACGTGGTTTATGTGTTACTTTTAGTTGTTTTACACCTTAATTTGATTGTTTATCGCGTAAAACAAGACAAATCAAGCATGGGATGCAATTTGTCAATGATCTATCATAACAAGATCTAATTTTTGCATTAGATGCATGAATTGGTGAGTTTGAGAAATTTTAGGATCTTAGATCTGGGGTTTGGGCATCCTTGGGGAAGAAGGAGTTCTCCCAAAACAAGGAAACAACCAAACTTGGGCACCAAGCAAGGGAGTTGTTTTGGAAACAACTCCCTCAAGGAGGTTCGGCCCCCCCTAGGGACCGCCCCCCCTTGCTTGCCGCCCAAGCTTGGCCGCCCTAAGGGCCGGGCGGCCCTAACCCGCGGCCTAGGCTTGTGGGTTTTGGGTCGGGCCGGTCCTAGGGCCTTGTGGTTCATCTTGTTTGGCCCGGGCAATTTGATTGTTGGGCCCATGGACCGTTTTAACCCTAGAAATCATAAAATCAATTAAAATTGACCAAGCGCGTTAAAATTGGATTTTAACTGTTTATGTGCAAATCGCATGGTGATTGGATATGACCTTAGGATGTGGTTTGATGTGGATGTTTAATTTTGTGGTTTGGTTTTACGGCCTGCGAGCTGATCAATTAATTGTAATAATTAACTAGGGTTTTATGGCCTGCGTGCCATTTTTTTTCTCAACTTGTGAGATTTATTTTATTTAGTATAGAAGTTAGCAAGTGCTAGATAAAGTAGATTGTTAGCCAAGATTGAAGAAAAGAAGCCCAAAGCCAAAAGGAGCCACACAAGATGGAGCATGGAGCATTCCACAAGACTATGAAGGATGGACCAAAAGATCATGACGCATGGAGATGTGTTTGCTTTTAGGGTTCATAGATAATTCCATTGGCTTGGAATTATCTTAGTCTAGAAAAGGCCATATCCACATCACGTTTAATTTTTATTTTGTGGTTGTTTACTTTATTGTCTTATTATTTTGTGGTTGGTGTATGGTTGATGCATGCAATTAGGATAATAAGATAATTAGACAACCCGGATCTATTATTTGGAGTTGTGCCCAAACTCAAATAGATAGATTAGTTGATATTGATCAACAAAACAATTAAAATTGAATTTAAAATCCCTCAAACTTTAAATATTGTGTTCTTGCCTTCTCGTTATTTAAACACTCATTATCATCATTATTTATCAAGATCGTGCGTGCCAAAGCATGGCGACTTGGTTCATAATGATGGAATGCGATGGCACGTAACAATGTGCAATTGTTTAAGTAAGAGGTTGAACACAACTGGGCTATTAATATGATTAAGAAACCTAGAGGCAATCAATTGCGATTATCCATATGGATGGATAAATAAGGAGTTATTTGCCCAATTGAACCAAGAGTTGCATAAGGGATGCAATTGGAATTGTTCCTACCTAAAGTAGTCAAATTATCGGTGTCTTGCCAAAGCAAGCTCATAAGGAGATGAAACATGGATCTTGGCCCACTAGAAAATATAAGGATATTTTCCGCATTAATATCTTGAGGTTTATTAATCCGTAGAAAAATAGTGGGAGATATGTTTAACAATTTAAGTCCTTGTTAAATATAGTTAAAACGTCACAAACTTTGCATAATCCTATTGTGTTGAATACCCATGTCATTAAACAAATAAAAACGCGACTCTATCTATTTCCTAGACTGGTATAAAATGAGAATTGTTCTCAAATAAAAGAGAAATTGTTGTACATCGTAGAACATAAAGATCTCTTCCTACCAACTACCAAAACACACTAAAACCTAATGGAAGGGACATCAAAGAATGGTTCTTTGGATGTGACTTGCCTCATGTTAGCTGCCATGAACTCTGAGCTCTAGAGGCAAGAAGAGAGACATGGAGAAGTATGATATGATCATACATTGGAAGAAGCTCTTCCAAAAGAGCGAGCTAGACATGAAAGGTTTGAAGTGTTGCTCCACTTTGCGTTATGCAAATAAGCTAATTCAATATGATTGAAACATTAGTGAATGGGAATTATCTATGAGATAGATAAAGAATAAACTGTTATTTACCCAAGTGGATCAAGAATTGCATTGGATGCAATTATAGTTTTGTTTTAAAGTTGATTTACTCAATATGATTGAAAAATCACTAAACAAAACACTAATAATGGGCATGGGCAAAGCTGTTAATGGTTAACAGCATGGGTAAGGGCAAATTGTTTGCGCCGACCCCATGGGTATAAAGCAAGCCTGTTGCTAAAACCAAGTTGTCTCGAAGTCCCATAGGTGGTGTAGAGAAAGAGAGACTACCCAAAGTACATGGAAGTAAATAATAAAGGAATTATGAATTCCGATTTGGGTATTTTTGTTATAAAATTCAATGTGTCTATCTCATCATCAAGAGTATATGATACTAGATGAGGATCCACATTTATAGAAATGTGGAGGATCTCAAGAGACGAAGACAATTGGATAAGGAAGAAATAATCCTACACGTGGGGCTATGAAGCAAAGGGTTGCTGAAAAGCCATAGGGAATTATTTCTACCTTTAAGAAATTGTTCATGAATTAGACAAAAGCGATAATGTCCCTACTATGAGTAGGACCATTATTCATAGTTTCTTGTTTGGACAAGAAAGCTCCTTATCATAATAAAAGGACAAATGTTGTTCCATTTATTATGGTATGCATTATTGTAATGCAATTTTGTCTAAGTGGATTCTATATCCATGATCATGATAATTTCATCTATAACATTAATACCTAGAGGTTTGCATATAATGATATGAACTTCACTTATCTTTATCATTATCGTTTAGGCCCCATAAATAAGAGATACATATCTAGAACCCCATGATGATGGATTTCTGGAACTCATTTGATTATTGAATCATATGAGACATGTAAAACTTATTAGGCAAAGATATGATCTTTTGGGAATCATACATATTGATGTATGAAGGCCGCTAAGCATAGATGCTAAAGATGGGTTTTCAATACTTCATCATATTTACTGATAGGATCAGGTAAATATGAATTTGTGTATCTTATGAAGAAATAAGTCAGAATCCTTTGAATTGTTCAAAGAATTCAGGAATGAAGTAGAGAACCAGCTTGGCAAAAGTATTAGGGCTCTACGATTGGATCGTAGAAGAGAGTACTTGAGCCAAGAGTTTGACAAGAATCTATGGGAGTATTGGATATGATCCAAAACTCGCTCCACCTAGCACGCCACATGGGTTTGGCGTGTCTAAGAGGAGAGTTCAAACCGTGTAGGACACAGTTCGGTCCAAGATGAGTCAAACAAAACTTCCAGTTTACTTTTGGGGCTATGTTCTAATTACAGCAAATTTTGCCCTTAACCTTGTTCCATCAAAATAAAATTATGAATAACGCTATATGAGATATGGGCTAGGAAAGTGTCCTAGTGTGTCATTCATAAAGATTTGGGGTTATGAAGTTTATGTAAAAGAGTTTACAAATAAACTTGGACCCAAGTCGGATAAATGTTTTGTGGGATATCCTGAAAAGGATATTATTTCTACAACCCAATCGAGAACAAACTGTTTGTTGCTTGAACTACAGTGTTTCTAGGTAGAGATTGTCTCTAAGAGAAACAGTGGGAGGACAGTAGAACTTGAAAAGTTCAAGAACCATAATAGAACATTGATCTGTTTGATAGAACATGAGCAGGATCACAAGGTGTTGTGGAGCAACCTACTCAGAAAAACACAAGAACCTCGTAGGTCAGGTAGGATGTATCAAGGGACTAGAGAAATAGGGATTTCTCATTACCCGTGATATATTGCTCATAAAGATGATCCTACAACCTATGAGATGGCCACGTATGGCCATACTCTCAGAAATGGCTGGGAGCCATGAGATATGATATGGAATCCATGTATACCAACAAAGTATATACTTTGATGGAACCACCTGAAGGGTAGGACCCATTAGGTGCAAGTGGGTTATGAGGAAACCAACATGGATGGTAATATGATTACCTTTAAGGGACAATTGGTTGGATAAGAATTTCCTGTGAGCTCATAGTATAGACTATGACAAAATCTTTCCCCAATTGTGATGCTTAAATCCATTCGCATCTTGCTTGTAGAAATCTATTTATAGATTGGATCAAGCTTCTAGGAGTTGGACTCTTCAAATGGATGATGTAATCAAAAGAGTTTGGTTCCATCAAAATTGAAGATGAGACTTGTGTCTACAAGAAGGTTAGTGGGAGCACAGTTATGTTTCTGGTCGTGTATGTGGAGACATACTTAATCATTGGGAATGTTGCCCCTACTTGGCAGTCTTACGTAGATTGACTAGGGATTTGACTTTCTAATGGTAGACTTAAGCGAAGCAACTTGTGAAGATCTATTGAGGTTGATCAAGATGGTTGTATAGCTTAGGTCATAGTACATAAATTGACAAAGGTGTTGAAATGGTTCAACGTGAAAAGAATATTGATTCTTACCCATGTCACATGGAATTAGTCTTTGGAAGGCTAATTGTCTTACCAATTAGATTGGGAATGGACCGTATGAATTAGATTCACGAGATACGCCATGAGACGTACTAGGCCAGACGTGTCATAAAGCATGACACAAAGATACCAGTCATATCCGGGTGAGAGTCACTGGATAAATTATCAAGATTATCCTTTAGTACTTTAGAATCACTAAGGATGATTTTTTGATAAATAGAGGATATGAAGAGTTTGCTGTAAGGGGTTACAGTGATGCGAACTTCAAATTTGACAAAGAAGATTTCAGATTATAAGTCAAGTTTTGAGTTTTGCCTTAGTGGGAGCGATTGTGAGCTGGAAAGGTTCCAGGCAAGATTCAGTCACTGATTCTAACATAGAGGACTGAGTAAGTTAATGCATAAGATGCATTTATTCACAATATTCAATCTCAATCAAATTGTTGATGGAGGAGATGTGAATATTTGCAAGGTGCCAGCATATGTCTCGCCCCTACGTAGCGTAAGCGTGGAGGGCCGCGCTAGATCGATAGGCATATGATGCAGGAGATTGACTCTAGTGCAAGTGAGAGACTGTTGGAATTGTGCCCTAGAGGCAATCAATTAATTGTGACATTTATGGATTTACGATTCATTATGTTATCGATATGGAGATATGTTAACATGAATGAAGTCCTTAGAATATAAGTGTTATATTCTTAAATATCCCTAGTCAATTATAATGATTAATGGGACAATCATCTATAGACTAGTATGGGGTTGGATTGATATGGAGATATCATGATCCAACACATGGGTATGCATTAGGAGTAATGGCATACTGGATTGACCCATCTCCGAGAAGGCTACATACACGTTATGTTAAGTCACACGCGCTTCTCGCGGTGCAACGGTATTGTCATCCTTATACTTGAAGTCACTAGATATTCTAGTTGTGGATTATTGTGATTTTGGTAGCGTTAAACGCTACACCGTAACTGGGTAGTTATAAAGGCGTGTAATGGATACAATAAGAAGCAAGCTTAGAGATCGTTGTGGACGTAGATAGAATTTGTCCCTCCCACATAACGGGAGCAAATATCCTAGGCCACTCGAGGGATAGTGCTTATAAAATGTCTGGCCAGACTCAAATAAATCAATATGGGATATTGATGTTATTTGCACGAATAAGGCTATTCCCAGGATCGAGAAACTATGGATTGGATATACGAGTGTGACTTGTATGTCTCGTCTCCAATTCGAATATTGGGACAAAGGGATGAGACAATTACTTGCACAAGGTTTGTCATGATGACTATTCTATTTGTTGGCTAGAATGGATGTCTTGCTAGAGACCGCTCCATATTAGTAAATAGTTACTACCAACTAAATAGAACCTATGGGGTCGCACGCCATATAGGGGTGAACTAGACATGGGAAATAATTAATTAATATGATTAATTAATTAGAAGGATCAAATCGCAAGAACTTGCTAACTTAGTAGGACTAATATGCAAGTTGGACTAATCCATGTATAGACATGATTAGGATTTGCCAAGGTGGCCTAATTCATGTAGAGACATGATTAGGATTAATTTGCAAATAAAACTAATCCATGTATTGACATGATAAGGACTATTTTGCAAAAGGGACTAATCCGAACTTGAGTAGGATTATGAGGGGTTCTTTATGTAGTAGGACAAGGAGTTGTTGGACTATATAAAGAACACTCCTAGCTTATTTTTCTCTCTACACACAACACACATCTATATGATAGAAGTAAAGAGAGAACAAAGCAAGGAGAGAGCAAGTCCCAAAAGAGGGCCGAAACCCCAATGGGACCGCCCCTACCCGTCGGCCATGAAGAGTGCCGCCCCACCTCTTGGCACTCCATTGTTGCTTGGTTCCTTCTTCCTCCTCCATTCTTCCTAGCTAGCACATGGATTTGGAGGATCTAGATCTCACCTCTAGGCGTGGATCAACCGTAGAGACGTGACACTATTCGCGTTTGAAGTCATCAAAGGAGAACCCTAAGGTGTGTTATTGATTTCTTCCTTTACCATCGTTATGTCTCTTGACTTGTGATCCTTGGAGGGTTTTGCATGGTTTTATGTTTGTTTATGCTTCCGTTGCGCAATCCATGAATCAGAACCCTACACGACCAACATACCACCTTCACCTCCTCTGCAATTGTTGTTATTTTTTGGTAATTAAAATACATAGCATAGAAAATTGATTTGGTCCAAGGCGGCTAAGGATTGTTTCCTTGTTTGTTGTGGAATTGTTTACTTCTTCGTTTTTGGCAATGTTTGAGTGTTGCTTTGGGACCAAGTCAGTAGTTTAGTGATAACTTCTTCATAAGATTTATCTTACGTACATTTTAAATTTTTTTTTGTGTGCGTTTCGGTGCAAAGTGATGAGATTCGAGCCAAAAATAGAAGAAAATGAGATTTTTGATGTTTTAGAGCTTAAACGTGCAATCCGAGTGGTTCTATGCGTGCTGTCGGTGTTATTTGTCAAATATAATCACTCGGTATAGTTTTTCATGTTATCTTTATAGGAGAGGATGCCAAAATATTGCTAAGAGGCATGAAATGAACTTCGGAAACAAAGAAAGTTCAAGAAGAAGCAAGATAAGCAAAGTTGGAGGAGCAAAACTGACTAACCTTCACTATTTTGATGATATCTTGAGTTATACAAGACTTGCTAACAATTCAAAATGAAAGTAGACTCAAATATATTTCCAACGGTAGGTCACGGAGCTCAATCAAAGGTCGGACGAGAAAGTTATGGTACGTCGAAGTTGACGCAAAAACAAAGAAAAGCTGGTAAAATTGCACTCGACCAGTATGCACCCTTCGGGCTATATCTGGAGTTACATATAAAATTTTGGATCAAGGCACACGCCATTGGAAATTAGGAATTCAGGTAACGATATAAGATAGGCCCAAAACGAAGTCTGGATGAGGGAGAAAAGGTCCGCATAAGATCAGCTTATGATTTTTGTCCGAGAATTGCAAACTGGAGGGGCTGAATTGCAAATTCGGCCAAAATACATTAAAAAACGTCCCCAGGCCTTGAAAAACTTGTTCTTAGACCTAGAAGGAGGTTAGAACAGAGGGAGACGTAGAGAAAAAGGTGGGAGACGAGAGTTGGAGCTAGAGCTCGTCGTGGAAGCGAGAATTCATCCGTTTGATCTTTGTACTCTTCATCTTTTTGTTATTTCACTCGTGATCATGAAAACTCTCATCGTTATGATCATGATCAGTAGCTAAACTTCTATATCGGGATTTCTCATTGGTAACTAGGGTTTAAACACCGAATTTGATGATTTATGGATTGTGTTTCATGCTTTTAGCTTAATTAGATGTACTTTTCTTAGCTATGCTTGATTTATCCGCCTAATACTATCGTTTCTATTGTTAGGCGTCACAATAGGATTGATTATAGGTAGAGGATATTAGAGGATTCAATATTCACTACCCGAAAAATTGAATCATGCACTAGTCGTATCTAGAGTTGAGGAATCTTTCTAGTTAACTAGAACTAAGAGTTGATCACAAAGACTTAATGCATGCTTAAACCTACGTAGGTTAGAGGAATCATGTACGTGAGTTTAAGTATAGGCTTTGGTTGAGGAATCTTCGAGAAGTGTTTCTCATTTGGCTAAGAAAAGAACATTCTTGTTACATGAACCTAAATCATTAACGGTATTCACCTAGTGAACCTAGAGACGGGCTTCCTGATCGGACTTGGGCTCGATCGAACGCCGTTTGGGTTTGCTCGGCAAAGCCGAACAGAGCAGAGGGAGCGAGAATTGAGGCGAGAGAGAGCTGGGATGTTTTGGGTGTGGGTTTTTTGGGAATTTGTATGTGGTTTATATAGTCTTTGGAAGTAGCTTCCGGCAAAAAGGAGGAGACCCAACGGAAAATTCTCGGGTTGAATTCGGTCGTAATTCGGACAAGATTCAGTCCGTGATTGAGTCCAATTGCTTTGGGGCGAAACCAAGCAATGAATCTGGTCGATACTGGAGGCGGTGGTGGTGTTGTAGTTGAAGTCGGAGAGGGAGACGAAGGAGAGGGAGTCGGGGAAGCCATCCCCTGTTCGGGTGAGGAGAGGGGGAAGATGAGGGTAAAAATGTTTGGGTGTGGCTGGCTTACCACATGATGTGGTGGTCGACTACGTAATATTAAATAAAACGTGACGTTTCGGTCACATATTAAAACGTTATACGACATGTTACCTTTTTATAAATAAAACAACTAAAAATAAATAAACTATATATATATATAAAAGTTTTTTTTAAATAAATATTTTTACTTAAAAAAATATAATATACATATATAACATAAAAGCTACAAAATTACTTATATAACTCTTAGTAACGGCCCAAAATGTTCACTAAATTACTAAAAATACCCTTGAAATGTCGGGGTATTACAATATCGTTGATTCTAAATGGCTCTCTCATCAATAAATCGGGTTTTTTTTTGTCTTGGTAATAATTTGTATCAAAGCTAATGAACCCCGTTAATCGTTTGTGTTGTTCTTCGTCATGTTATTCTTTCATTGTCTCTTCTTGATTCCTAACAAATGGTATCGTGCTTCCACATTCGTATTCTAACAAGTGGTACCAGATCTTGGTTTTTGGATTAGGGTTTGGTGATGAGTGATAGCGGATTTGTATGGGATGAAGATCTATCGTTTTGATGAACATGGTATTGTACACCCACGAACAAGTTCCTTGTCGGGAAACTATTGCGTTCCTTGTCGTGGGAACTATTATATTCCTTATTGGGGGTGCTATCAGATTCTTTTTCATGGAGCATCAGGCGCGCATTCTAGCGTGAATCTGGCAATTCACAAGCAATTGGCGTTCAAGCGCAATCGGGCTTCCGGTGTGGAGAATTTGGCACATCGATCTTGTTTTGGCCGCTAGGAGGATTCAAGTCAAGGTGGAGACGACTCGAATCAGCTATCGAATTTGGCTCTTGGCATGGAGCAATTGGCGCGTGTTGTTGACACGTGATTGGTTGGTAGCGCGCTATTGGGCACGCATTGGATGGTTAGATGTTATTGGGCAGGTGTGTTATTGTGCACGCATCATTTGTCGGCGCGTATTGGGCGTGTCTCGGTTCGCGCATTGGTGCGGTCTATTGGTTGCGCAACTGGCATGACATTGATCGATTAATAGGCACTTTCATCATCAAGTGTCATTGTGATGATATTGGGGAGCTGCATTGTGTCATAGTGCATTGGTAGTGTGTTGATTGGGACACACATGTCTATGCGTTTGTTTAGACGCAAAGATGCGCTTGTTGTGGCGCATAGGTAATGTATTCCAATACCGCTCGGTTGATTGGTTGATCGTTTCAGTTTGGGTGAAGCACTTTGAATTTAGTTGTTGGAGGTGCATCCACAGTAGGCGCATTCGTTGGAAGTACATATGATGATTAGAGAAACGATTTGGTGAACTGGCTTTCGCATCTAGGTAAAACATCGAGTTTCGGGTGAAGGCGTTCTTGATCGGGAGACGCATCCACAACTGGATTTGATGGAGGGGATCATCATATTAACTGCTAAGAAATTTGAATCAAGGTGGAGATTTGTTATCTTTTGGTGATTCAAATACCTAGAATCAACTTGGTCCAAGGCGGCTAAGGATTGTTTACTTGTCCGTTTTGGAATTGTTCCCTTGTTCGTTTTTGGCAATGTTTGAGCGTTTCTTTGGGCACAAGTTAGTAGTTCAGGTCTATATATTGATTTAGGTCGTGGCTATTGACAACTGTAGTGTATCATTGATTGTAATTGGCTCTCTCATCAATAAATCGTGTTGTTTTGGCCATGGATGTATCTAGTATCAATGCTAGTGCACCACGTTAAATCGTTTGTATTGTTCTTCGTCTTATTCTTCGTTCATCATCTTTTCTTGATTCCTAACAAGTGGTATCGTACTTCCGCATTCGTATGCTAACATACCATAGATGTGAATACCGTTTCGGTCCCGTTCTGTTTGCTCTTGGGAACGGAACGATCCGGTTTTTCGGACGGAATGACCATCCGTTCCGGATTTACCGCACTTTTTTACTATATATATATATATATATAACATATATAATATATAAAATGCACTATAGCAACATCAAAATACAATTTTTTCAATGTTTATTGACATATTAACCTATATTCGCTTTTTACAAATTACATTAAAATTATATCATTTTATCTATATGTGATTTGAAACTTCTAGAAAAAATCTTCTCATAATAAAAAACTTCTAAAAAAAGTATGCGATTTTTAAATTTCAATTTAATAAAAACAATACATATACAATTATACTCATAAAATTTTTTATAATTGCATTTTGAGACAACAATTGATTATAATTTTTTGAGAAATTGTTTTTTTGTCTTCAACGGGGTTTGAACCCGGGACCTCATGCATGGGCTACTTACTTTGCCTATGGAGGAGATGAAAACAATTTGGAGTTGCGTAAAAGCGCTACCAAGGGGTTCGGAAAACTGTTTGCTTCAGTTGTGAATATTAATATGCCCTGCCGCTACGACTGACACACACCGACCTCAGTTTGGAAGGGTAGATTCTGGGAGGATTTAGGGACTTCAAAACAGGTTTCCAGTTCTTCCCCTTTCTCTAGGAATAATAAGTTCAGTCTTTATCCATTTGAGGCAGATTACTCTCTGCAAGAATTTCTACCACATATTTGCATAAACCAATCTTGAGCTTGAAATGGAGGGATATCAGAAAAAATGACAAATTTTGAACACCAAATAGCCAATGGCAATATTATTAATTTACTTTCAAAGAAGCTAGCAGTGCCTTCAGAGAGATGTAAAAAACCCTTTTTGTCATTTAATAATAACTTTCAGAAGTAGAACTTTCAAAAAAAAAAAAAAAAACAAAAACAAAAAACAAAACACACACGCACACACACACACAGAAGCTTTCAGAAGTAGAAAACCTCCTACTTGTAATGTTTGTATTCTCATAGTTGGCTGATTGTATGAGCAACTTCTTTCATGTCGTAGAAAGAGAGAAAAGTAGAGACTTGACCTCATTTAAACTTCGGCGATTTTTATGTAGCAGGATGAGAAACTATTCCCATGATTTGCCTGGATTCTTCGTTTCTCCATGTTCTAATATTTTCACATGTAGAGGAAATTGGTAAGCATATCTGTTCATGTTGGTGCTATTTAATAGGGGAGGATTGTTTATCTGTGGGTGTCATCTTAACTTGCGGATGTAATCTGAAAACTTCACAGGGGGAGAAAGACAAGTTGAAGCTCGTAAAATATTTTCATGAAAAAATCAAATTTAGGATAAGATTACGATCTATACCTTTTGTCCTTCATTTTGTCAAGGAGTATGGTCGAAAAAGATTGACGATATGACGCGGAATCACATCTCTGCAGAAGAATGGGAAAGAAGAATTGCATGTCCACCTTTTGCTAGAAAGACCGTCCGGTAAGAGCAGCAAAGTGTACACACACACACGAGCAAGTAGTCAAGTACTAACCAACTTTAACTGGACCGAACCAGCTATGTTTGGCCGTTTGGGCAACCATGTACATCCCTTAATACATGAGCAATCTTTCCTGCATCAAGTGAATGCAGGAAAATAAAACTGCATTTCCTTCACTTTCCGACACTTTCATGGCAACACGAGCAAATTTGCTTATAAGCTTCATTCTCGCAAAGAACTATAAACTAACTTCAGGCTGGGCATAGACTTGCAACAACAGATTCATAAAACAAAGTAAAAAAGATTCTAATTCATTTGAATACCAATCAAGCTATCTTTGATTCAAGAAAAAACTGATGAAAAATGGAAGACCATTTTTGCGAAATATCTAAAAATTGTAATCAATTTGGAACTAGGAAAAAGTTTCATCATCCGAAATGATGAGAAGAGACGTCTAGAACTAGTTAGGTCCTCCATCAAACCCGTGCCTCTTTTTGGGAGGAAGAGGAAATGGTTTCTCAGTCCTACCAGTCTCAGTTTTGGGTTCCACCTCCTCTTCCTCATCTTCATCACTATCCTCGCTGATCCAGCCATAGCAAGGTTCCCTCCTCCTAGGTTGTGGCACGCTACTTCCGGTGGGAGAAGACGAGGTGAGAGCTTCTTGACCACCAATATCCATAGCCATAGGCTCCACCGCTGCAAGAGGAGGAGCATCAATGTTGTTTGTAGACGGGTCCAAACCATTCAACCCTGCAAAAATAGGAGCTTTTAAAACTCGTATATTACAATATTTAACACCATTACAGTTTACAAGTTGCAACGTATGCCTCCCTAGAAAAACTACCAAATACGAAGCAGTTTCATGGTTCTGAACACGTTTCAGTCAAGAAATATAGTCAAGACGTAGGGGTTTCATCCATGGGATGTTTTGAAGTAAGTTTGTAACAGAACAATTATCACAGGGAAGGTTGACCGCATCATCAAATACATATGCCTAGTGTCTTGCATTAAAATCATGTTCAGAATGATTACATACCAACATTTGAAATTACTGAGTGAACACACTATGCACATGTTCCACCTTTCAGTATTACAGAGTAACATACAAAAGATAATATCATTATGAAAAGTGTGAATGACAGAACCACCATTGTGGTTTGGCTCTTTACCATGTTACTTCCTTGTGGTATAGAAAATTACAACCGAGGACCCTTGTGACTGGCAAAACTACAGACATGCCAAATGTCTATTTTTACCCTTGGAGTAAATTTTACACCCATAATCAAAAATTAAAAACCGACTTCCATTCTCTTTTCCTGATCGACTCCCCCTTCTTCCTTTCACAGCCACAGTCTCCCTCTATGCAACCAAAAAAAAAAAAAAAAAAAAAAAAAAATCGACGGCCACAAATATCATCATCAGCAAAGTCCCTCTCTCCCAGATTCTCATCAACCCAACCCTACCCTGAAAACCTCTCTTTCGGATTTTTTCCAAAGAACGCCAACTTTGAATTTTCCCAATTAGGAGGCGAAACCCTAGGTTTTCTGACAGTGAATCGGGTTAGCAGCGAGGTCTTGGTCTTCTTTGGCTCAATCAAGTGTGACAGTGCTGATGGTAGTTGGATCTGTGAACACCACGAAGGACAATTTCTCATAACAAGCAAACAGAAAAGTATGAGAACGAGAACAAGGGAGGGAGTCGAGGTTGGGTTTCGAGACATTATCAGATTTCACCGCTGCTATACACCGTAATTAAAGAATTATAAACTAATCCGGCTGTCAAATTCCTTTCTTCATCTCCTTCACCCTACAAATTAGGGTTCTCCTTCTTCTCTCCAGTTCTGATCGATGCCCCAAAATCAGTTTGAGGTTTCATTGTTAGTGGGTCTTAGCGTCTCCCTAACCTTGTTCAGTCTTGCTAGTAGACTGGATATGGCTTTTCTTTAAGTCTGGCTTCAATTTTGATTTCAGATCTCTATTGTCAGCGTGTATTTGGATTTCTTTGATCTCAGTTTGATCGTTTGATGATGAGTTCGGGAGAGACATAGGCGGGAAGATTTGACATGGAATCTTTGGTCTGGGATATGGTAATGATTCTGGGTATTTTTATACGGTGGTGGCTATGGGAATGGTGGTAGTTGAGCTGGGTTAAGAGAAAAGGTAGGAATTTCATGTCTGGGAAGGTTTTTGGACAACAATTTGTGATGGTTGTTGGCCTCGTGGTGGTGGTGTTAGTGTGTGAGAGAGGGAACAGAGAGAGGGAACAGAGAGGTGAGATAGAGGTTTGCGTTGGGGTTGGGGGTTGGGGTGTTGGTGTTGCAATGGTGTAATTACTGTAGTAGGTTGCGAGAGGAAGGCGATGAGGGAGAGGATCATTTGGTTACTTTTTTTAAACACTAGGGGTAGATACGTGATTGGGCAGTCTCTGGGGCCAACTTGTCTAGAAAAGATGTGTCATGGTCCCCCACGTGTTCCCATACAGAAGTTGACAGAAGGGTGCCTTTTGTCAATTACTTTGGCTAAGAGAAGGGTAAGTCATATTAAGTCATATTGTGGTAGAATGCCTAAACACGGGTGTTTTCTGTCATTTACCCTTACAAAAAACATCCTTCATCCGCAAGCTGAAATTCACATGCACGTCGGTTTGAATTAATAGAAGCTCGGTACTTTTCATGTTCATCATGTTAAAGCAACAGCAATTGTTCATAGAATATTTGCAATAAAAGCTCTGGAGTATGAGAAGTGTAGACACTGACACTCTGACAGAGCATAGGCACGTTGGCATGAGAAGTTTGCAGACTCCAGAGCAGAGTTACCACAATTCTCTCATACCCCAGCGAACTGCGAATTGGATCACACGTTCCCAAACATGGAACACTAGCGATCCAGATCGCTAACTTTGGTGATTCAAACTTATTTCACTGTTTTCACCAGAAGGATCCATATAGAGAGGAAATTATCTAAATTTTGTTAAGATACATTTGTTTTTAGAGTTTTGACTTCAAAGTAGTGCATATATTGAGCCGTTTTTTACTTCACAATTTATGAAAAATGGTAAACACCTATCAAGGTATTCAAAGAAGCCTACCGAATTTCATTAGGGTATCGCGTTCCGCATTCCTGTTCCACAAACCCAAACGATCTACGTTCCAGGTAACTTAGGTCCAGACACATTAAGCATTAGCAGTCTATGTAGCACTGAAACAGGGACGGGGACGAGACGACACAGGGACAGGGACGCCGGAACGGCAACTTTAAAGAAAATGGGGAGACAAAACGCAGGGGGAACAGCATATATATAGAAAAACACAACTTATTACTATGTAAATTATACCTAAATAGCATATATATAGACCCACACAGCTTATTACTATGTAAATTATACCTAAATACACCCAAATTATAAGCCGAAACTGAAAGACAATACTTAAGATCAATACAAGAAGAACATATATACGCAATAAACATGTGGATGTACTTGAGAAATTGGAGGTCATCAAAGTCTTTGAGGTGATCCGGTTTAGATTGGGGTTGGGGATCTTGATAGGATGAGTAATGTGCATATATTTTATGTACTGGAAACATCCCTTATCTTTTTAAATTTATGTTAAAAGACACCCCAGAGTTACTTTGACCCAGGGACGTTTTCAGAACGTTTCAAAAGGCGGAACGCGTCCCCAAGAAGTTTCTCATAAGTTACGGACTCATTATTTTTACGGGGACACCATGTGGAGTTCCGGGAGTGTTCCGCCGGAGTTCGGGACATTCCCCAAAATAGGGACGTCACCCTGCATGGAGTTCCCGTGCATCGTGTATAATTTGTCTATACTAGAGCTGCAAAAAGAGATAAAAAAGAACCGATCTTGCAAAAGACAGCAAAGATTGGCCTTTACTATAACATGGCAACAGTAAAATAACACGAAGGCCTGCTTCAACAAAGTGTAATGACTACATCAGTCATATTCTATAAAACACGTACAAGATTTTTTATGCACGTTTTGTACGCTACCTACAGCCCTTATTTTCATGGTTTACGGTTTACCTCTTTGTTCTTAAACAATCATTTCCAGAAATAGAAAGTTGAAAGAGGAACCTCATGTAAATCCCATGGAGTGATTGATAGTGGTGTATAAAGCATTAAGATTATTCAACATAAAATGATTGAAGGTTAGAAAATATTACTACCAGATTCAATTGCTCCAGAAGCAGCATCTTCAGCTCCAGTTAAACCTGAGGGACCAGCATCGTCGTTAGCAGCCAGAGACACATGTCCATCTGCCTCATCCTGCAGTATTGTCCCGTAGAAACAAAAAAGAAAAGAAATAGGAAACAATAAGCACTTCCGTATGCAAAAACAAGCTTGGCCATACAACTCATACGAATCATTGAAAAGTCTATACACTAAAACACAAGGGTGTTTCTAATTCAATTTGTAATGTTGGCCATCTTGAAAGTCATTGGATCAAAGTTATATCTAAGGGCCAAAAATTTGAGGAGGGTTGATTAGATGGGGCATAGAAAAAAGTGTACATCATTGGTAATGATTGTCTACTTTTTCTTGTAAATCCTCCAAATTTATCATTTCTTTTATTAATCACAGTTTAAAAAAAAAAAAAAAAACACTAGCAAATACTTTAAAGTTTGTCTACATTATCTCCCGGTAGATTGTAGTAGTCTCAACGGACAGGTAATCATCTAGTGATGTCTATTAAACAACCCTCGACGAGTCTATAACTTGCATATAGAGACAGGATAGTAAAAGAGTGGCAATTTACAATGTGGTGCCACTGAAGGTAATAGAGTAGATAATATGCTTGGTTCAAAAAAAGAGTAGCTGAAATGCTATGTGCGAAACCATGAAAGTGGAATGGTCAGCTTCCCTAGTTCATTAACTAACATGACCCTCATATATCCAAAAAAAAAAACAACATGACCCTCAACAGAGATGAGGGTGAGAATCGTCGTTGTATAAGAAGTGTAATATCTTGTCCTGTGAGTACAGATCTGAGTGCACCAAAGCGGAGTAGTATATGCATAACACCAATGACGATATGTCCTTAGACAATACTACTAAGGCGTTAGTTACAGGGCAATACCGAAACCATGCTCATGAATCATGCATAGTTCAATGAAAGAATTTGCAATGTAGCATAAACCTAAAGAAAAGGTTTGTTGGCCTCAGCAGTCCCAGTACTTGCAGACTTCAATTTCGAGAGAACCTTATGTAGGTAATAATGTTATCAGAGTACAAAGACCAACACATAGTACAATGGAATCAGCGAGAAAAAACAAAAACAAAAAATAAAATAAAATAAAATAAAAAAAATAAAAAATACAAAAACAAAAAACTTCTACCTTTATTTAAGCCATTGTATCGCAATTGAGACCAGGGACAATGATACTACATTTTAAAGAGAATTCTTCAGAAAGAATGCAGCTCAAGAAACGTGATTTTACAACACAATCAAATACCAATTAGAGAAGTAAAAAAGAAAAGTCTTCTCACTCTAGTTAAGCCCCCGCCTCGGACCAGGGACAACGATACAACATTTTAAGGAGAATTCTCCAGAAAGGATGCATCTCAAGAAATGTGCTTCGACAAGACAATAGAACACCAATAATAGAAAATTTTGTAATATCTGTTACGAACATAATATTACAAAAATTGATTCCATTGACCAAATAGAGTACATTTTATAATAGCAATAGACTTGTGATATTTGCATAACCTATAGTTCATTTGACTGCTAATTGAGGTGAAACAAGACAGATAATCTCTAAAACTGGTGTGGTGTTCCCATTCATTCACAGCCAACAAAAAATAGAATGTAGATGAGCATAGGCTGAGAGGAGTATACCTGGGAACAAAGCTAGTGAGAAAAGTTTAATCATGTTAGAAAACATGGAATGATGCAAAAACAATAAGAAGAAGAAGCAAAATCAAAAAGAGAAGTTCAAATTTGGCAAGGATCATAAACAATGTTGAGTTGCTGACAAGCCAAAAATCCAATCTTCAAATGAAAGAGCTCTCAAGCCAAATGCTCCGTTCGCCAATGGGATAAAAACAATATTAAGTGTGCCTCAATATAAGCCCATAGTAAGATCAACTAAGTTAAGAAAAACAAAGCAAAAAAGCTATGGAGGCCTCTTGAGCTTGCAGAGATCACCATTTGTAAATGATGCACTGTGTTTTAGCAAAGCTCAATCCAGGGTCTAGCATATATACCAAATCACTCGGTTTTTCCCCTCTTTAAACAGAAACTAGTACAAAATAAAGCCGACTGAATTTTGTTTTAACTAATTTGCGGATTATGTTCAATTTTGTCCTCAGAACTATCTTTCTTATTATGCAACCCAGTACATAAACAGGTTCAATTCAACAGCATTTCGTCACATTTATACATTAATCATCGGAATAATTATTAATCAAAACCTTTAAACATGGCAGTTATGGTAATACCTCTCTTGCATTATCGATTTCTTCGTGATTTTCATTCGTTTCTTCTTCTCCAAGAAGCCTCTCCAAGAGAACCGCGTATGAATCATCCTCTATGAATCGCCATCCCTGAGGTCCTCCGTATTCCTGCAACAAAACCCCTTCACTTAAACCCACAAACGTAGAAAGATCAAAAATCAAAAAATTGATAGAGAGAGATTCAGTCTCCCATTCGATTTCAGTGTTGAAGGAAGATGGCTGAAAGACGAGACTCCCATATCAATTCAACATAATTAATTTTGAAAAAAAAAACTTGTTGAGCCGAACATCACCAAGAAACCCCAAAAGAACACAGAAGTTGAGAAGACGGTAAAATAAAAAGGGGTCAATTGAAAATCAGGAGAAATAGGGCTTCGTGTTGATTTCCAGAAAAAGTAGAAAAAAATTAAGGGAAGCCAGATGGTTGTCTCTTTCACCTCGAGGAGAGAATCAACAGTTTTCTCCACGAAATCTGCGGCGAAGCCCATGGGAGCCATGAAGTCAACCGCCTTTTGCATCCGATAAACCCGCTGCAAAAGTCGGATATTTTCAGGTGAGAAAATGGAAGCAAAAATGTCAAAAAACAAGGGAAAATCGGGGATATACATGTGCTCGTCTCCCTCTCGGTTCCATCGTTGAGCAGCTTTGCAGAAGAGACGATAGTCTGAGTAGAGATGCACGATGGTCTTGAAATATTCCCCGTAAAAACCTGTGGTATTCACAACCTATAATATCCACGTGGCAATTTCTTATTTGTCAATCAGAACAATAATTATTTTTCTTTTTGTACATTTTGGGAAATGCTGGTATCGTGAAAGGTTAAAATAGGCGATATATGATTGAAAAGTTTGTTAAATTTTCTATCAACAAATCCAGCTCAAAATTATGGTAACGTTTTAATTTTTTGGCTTTTTCAGGTGATCGCGAGTCTCAAGACAATGGCATCATGTTGAATGCACGGGCTCACCTTTTCGCTAATCATCAGGTCCGGCCCTAGACATTTGGTGGCCTGAAGCAAACGATAAAATTGGTCCCTAATCTAAATACATTTTATATAAAACATTGTATTATTTGGTCAATTTGAAAATTATGAGACTCAAAATTATAACACTAATACTCGGATATTATGTTATGGTTTTAGGGTGCGATGTATGGGACCCTCAAAACATAGTCATCTACGCCAGTATCGGAGAAAGAACATGTGGGCAGTTATTATGGCGCAAACTAGCTCTTGTAAATCAGCACTACTATCCATTTTCACATTTAAATTGATGGTTCAACAACATGAAAGTACAAAGATTGTCTTTCCGAATTAGATCAATTTTGTGCTTTTATTTTGTGGCCTCAACAAACATTAAAAATACAGATTATAAGTACTCTTTACTAATTAGATCGGATTTATGCAATTATAGAAACAAAAAGACACATGTAATTATGTTTGGTGAGAATAGTTTTACGACAGATGGCAAAAGTTGTCATTTATCACACCAACTTATTATTTACCAACTTAGTTACCTAAGAAGACTAACGTGGCACAACACTGCCAGTAAAAAATTAATGCACAATATTGATTAATGTCGAGTGAGTCTAAATAAATAACTAGGTTGGTAAATAATAAGTTGGGTGATGAAAGTCGATTCCTGCTCTCTCGTAAAAGTATTCCCACAAACATAATTATACGTGTCTTTATTTTTTTATAATTACATAAATCAATCTAATTAGTAAAGACAGAATAATATGTATTTT
This sequence comes from Linanthus parryae, assembly GCA_023055425.1. Taxonomy (NCBI): domain Eukaryota; kingdom Viridiplantae; phylum Streptophyta; class Magnoliopsida; order Ericales; family Polemoniaceae; genus Linanthus; species Linanthus parryae. The sequence goes on along the minus strand of JALGPY010000006.1, from coordinate 100,739,388 downwards.
TAATGTTTGCTGAGGCCACAGTATAAATGCACAGAATTGATCTAATTCAGAAGGACAATAATAATGCTTTGTACTTTGATGATTGCTGAACCATCAATTTAAATGTGAAAAAACTACCTAATTTATACAGACAAATGCTGATTTACACAGGCAAATTTGTGACATAAATAACCTTCCATAATAATAATAACCACACACACGTTCTTTCTCGCATAGCGGCATTGGCATAAATGATATGATGTTTTGAGCGTTCAATACACTGCTCTAAAACCACAAACATAATGGTGTGATTATCTGAGTATTAGTCTCATAATTTTGAGTCGTATATTTTTCAAATCAATCAGTGCAATATTACAAAGTTTAAAGATGCTTTTATTATATAAAATGTATTTATATTAGGGACCAAATATATCGTTCGCTTGTAGACCACCAAATGTCTAGGTCAGACCGAATCAACACGCTCAATTAGCAAAAAGGTGACCACGTGTATTCGCTCACCGGGAAACAAAATCTCCCAACTTGTTTAAGCCAGCAAACAGCGACATGATGCCATTGTCGTGGGACTCGTGACCACCGGAAGAAGGCCAAAAAATTTAAAATGTTACTATTATTATGTGTTGTATTTGTTAATAGTTGATAAATATATTTAGCTTTTCAATCATACATTGCCAACTTTATCCTTCTTGACACAATACGAGCATCTCCCAAAACTAAGATAAAAAATATTGACAAAAAATTATCACTCCTGATCAACCAATAAGAAATCGCCATGTGGATATTACAGCTGGTGAATACCACGGGTTATAGTCACTCTCCACAGGGGAATGCTTGAAGACCAGCATGCACCTCTACTCGGACTATCTACTCTAGAGAGCTGCTCAATAATGGAACCGAGAGTGAGACGAGCACATGTATATCCCCGATTTTCCCTCATTTTCAGACATCTTTGTTGGCCAATTTCTCACCTGAAAATCTTCGATTTTTGCAGTGGGTTTATCAGATGTGCAAGGCTGTTAATTTCGTGGCTCCCTTGGGCATCGCCGCAGATTTTGTGGAGAAAACTGTTAAGTATCTCCTCAATAGAAAAGAGACGCCCCTTTGGCTTCCCTTTATTTTTCTACATTTTTCTGGAACTCAACACAAAAGCCTATTTCTCCTGATTTTCAATTTTCCCCTTTTTATTTTACCATCATCTCAACTTCTGTGTGATTTTTGGTTTTTCTTGGACTCAACAAGGGCCTTTTTTTATAATGATGTTGAATCGATATGTGATTCTCGTCTTTCAGCCCTTTGGTTGAAATCGAACAGGAGACTGAAGCTCTCTCTTCTAAATTTCTGATTTTCGATCTTTCTACGTTTATGGGTTTGATTTTAGGTTTAAGTGAAAGAAGGGGTTTTGTTGCAGGAGTATGAAGGACCTCGGGGTGGCGATTTATCGAGGAAGACTCGTACTCGGTTCTCTTGGAGAGGCTTCTTCTTGATGGAAAAGCAGAAGACACAGAAGAGAATAACGAAGAAACCGATAATGAGAAAGAGGTATTCCCATAATTGCCTTCTTGATGACTAATGTATAATTGTGAAGAAAATATTGTTGAATTGACATGTTTATGTGCTGGGTTGCAGAATTAAAAAAGACGGTTCTGAGGACAAAATTGAACATAATCCACAAATTAGGAAAACAAAATTCATTAGGCTTTATTTTGTACTGGCCAATGTTTAAAGGGGGGATTTAGCTTTGCTAAAACACGGTCCATCCTTCACAAATGGTGAACTCTCTGAGCTGAAGAGGTCTCCAAAGCTTTTTTTATTGTTTTTCTTATCTTTATTGATCTTACTATGGACTTATATTGAGGCCAACTTAGTTTTGTTTTTATCCCATTGACGAACGGAGTAGTTGGCTTGAGAGCTCTTTCATTTGAAGATTGGATTTTCGGCTAGGCATCAAATCAACGAGCTAATGTTGAGCCTTGCCAAATTTGAACTTGTCTTCTTTGATTGTGCTTGTTCTATATTGGTTTTTGCATCATTCCATGTTTGCCTAGCATGATTAAGGTTTTCTCTTGCACTAGTAGTGTCTGTTCTTCTTTGTTCTCAGGTCTTAACTCCTTTGTGGTTGCCATTCAGTTTATGCTCATTTACATTCTATTTTTACTCTGCTGTGAATGAATCAGAACATCGACACCAGTTTTAGAGATTATCTGTCTTGTTTCACCCTAATTAGCCCGAAAAATGAACTAGCTGGGCCAGGCAAATATCTTGAGTCTATTGCTTTTATAAAATTTACTTTATTTGGTCAAGGGAATCAATTTTTGTAACCTTTTATAGCTGATGAAAAACAGTCTAGGACAGAAGAAATTATCAGACCGGCCAATATTACAGGAAGATAAGCCCTTTCACCAAAGCACCTGAAGTACAAATCCCACCAAAGATTTCTCTATTGTGCACACTCCATATGATCCACATAACAACCAAAGAAGCGAACCACCAAGCTATTTTCCCTTCTATTCATCTGAACACCACCCCAAGCAAGCAATCAAAAACTCTGAAACCGTAGCTGCCCAAGAAATGCTGAAGGTCGACATAACAGACTCCAGAAGGACTCCAGAGCATGATAGTGAAGGCGAAGGTCGACTTACACATACAAAACCAATTAACTAACACTTGACGACAACAGACCAAGCTGTCAATTGTCAAGATGTTGTCATGTGCTGAAAACCAAGCAAAAAAGAGACCCTTAACAGAACCCATGCCTTCCAGATCACAGTAACTCGAACCGATGACATACGTACCCAACACAAAGAGGAGTAATAAGATCGAACAGTGAACAAACCAGTCCGAGACAAGCACCATTCCAAAGAATCCGCCCCCCTGGCGGAGTCCCAATACAATAAATATCAATGAAAAGGTTAGGAAACTCCAATCATGCAAGTTCCGCATAAACCAATATCCGAAGCCCCAATCCCACCCCGTTCCTTGGTTCGCTCCTACACCACAACACTGACTCACCAGAGCCTCAGGATCCTGAGCTATACGATAAAGAGTAGGATACGTATGAGACAACAAAAGTACCCCTGCCTACCTATCCTCCCAGAAAAGAACACGATTCTCTGGACCAACCTTAAACTCCGCCCTCTCCAAGAACCTCTCCAACCCGCCCGAATGCTTTTCCACAACCCACATCGAAAAGAATCAACGACCACGTTAGAACACCACCCTCCCCTTTTTTTCTTGAACCAAACCAAACAAAACATCAACCACTCTCCTCCACAGACCCTCGCTCTAAACCAAACCGCCACAACCATTTCCACAAATTCAAAACGACCAAGCGCCGGATACCCAAGACCCCACTCTCGATCAGCTGACACACAGTGTCCCAATCAACCAAATATTTTTAAATCCGTCCCCCGTACCTCCCCCTAAAAGACTGCACAGCATGATAGTGAAGTCGAAGGTCGACTTCCACATACAAAACCAACTGACACTTGACGACGAAAGACCAAGCTGTCTCTATTGTGCACCCTCCATATGATCCACATAACAACCAAAGAAGCGAACCACCAAGCTATTTTCCCTTCTATTCATCCGAACACCACCCCAAGCAAGCAATCAAAAACTCTGAAACCGTTGCCGCCCAAGAAATGCTGAAGGCCGACATACACAGCATGATAGTGAAGTCGAAGGTCGACTTACACATACAAAACCAATTAACTAACACTTGACGACGACGGACCAAGCTGTCAATTGTCAAGATGTTGTCATGTGCTGCAAACCAAGCAAAAAAAGAGACCCTTAACAGATCACATACCTTCCAGAATCCAGATCACAGGAACTCGGACCGATGAAACACGTACCCAACACAAAGAGGAGTAATAAGATCGAACAGTGAACAAACCAGTCCGAGACAAGTACCATTCCACAGGATCCGCCCCCCTGGCGGAGTCCCAGTACAATATTTATCACTGAAAAGGTTAGGAAACCTCCAATCATGCAAGTTCCGCATAAACCCATATCCGAAGCCCCAATCCCACCCCGCTCCTTGGTTCGCTCCTACACCACAACACTGACTCACTAGAGCCTCAGGATCCTGAGCTATACGATAAAGAATAGGATACATATGAGACAACAAAAGTACCCCTGCCCACCTATCCTCCCAGAAAAGAACACGATTCTCTTGACCAACCTTAAACTCCGCCCTCTCCAAGAACCTCTCCAACCCGCCCGAATGCTTTTCCACAACCCACATTGAAAAGAATCAACGACCACGTTAGAACACCACCCTCCCCTTTTTTTTCTTGAACCAAACCAAGCATCAACCACTCTCCTCCACAGACTCTCTCACTCTAAACCAAACAGCCACAACCATTTCCACAAAGTGAAAGGACCAAGCGCCGGATACCCAAGACCCCACTCTCGATCGGCTGACACAGTGTCTCAATCAACCAAATTTTTTAAACTCGTCCCCCGTACCTCCCCCTAAAAAATTGTGCTAAGTTTCCTCCAACTTCCTCACGACAAACATAGGCATGACAAAAGGAGACATGAAATGAGTGGAAAGACTTGACAAAGTGCTCTTTATAAGCGTAATACTGCCCACCTTTTGAAAGGTACTGCGGTCTCCTCCCAACCTACCACGATGACGCTACACTATGTGGTCCCCGTCCCACACCTTCGTATCCTTGTAAGTAGCCCCAAAAGGCAAGGCAAAGTACATAATCGGAAGTTTAGCAACCTTACACCCCAGAATACTAGAAAACTCAAGCACATTACCGACCGGAAACATCTCGGACTTCCCTAGATTAACTCTCAATCCGAACACCACATGAAAACAGTCAAGCGCACCCAAAATATGGGCGATTCAACTCGCCTTCCGCTTCGTTAAAACCAAGGTATCATCTGCAAGCAAGTGACAGATGTGGATTTGAGAACTCCTTGCCCCACCTGAAGACCCCTCAAGAACCTGTGCTGCACCGCTCTGTCCATCATCCTATTAAAGGCTTCCATTACAATGATGAACAATAAAGGAGAAAGAGGATCCCCTTGCCTAAGCCCCAAAGATGGTTGAAAGAAAACCTCTGTGTGTCCCATTAATAAGGATGGAGACGAACAGTAGAAATACAAGACTCAATCCACCCTATCCAACGCGGAAAATTACGCATCTTGCCGAGAAGATAGAGAAGAAACTTCCAATTTACATGATCATCGGCATTCCCGTTATCCACTGCTCACCCCCTTTTATCTGATGATCAACACACTCGCCAGCCACAAAACTGCGTCTAAAATCTTCCTCCCTGCCACGAAAGCGCTCTAAGAACCAGAATTACAAAAAGAATAACTCGTTTTAACCTCAATGCAAGCACCTTAGCCAAAATTAATTTTGTAGGAACTGTTCAACATGCTAATTTTATAAGGATGAAACCTTGAACATTTGACACATCAAATTGACAATTTCTTATAAACAATGTACTGAAACTTATTCATTAACCTGTATTTGCAAATTTTATCTTTTCTACTAAAACTAATGTATATAGTATTATTGTTTCTGCATTTCATTTTCGTCATGCAGAAAACTTTTGTCGGTATCGCATAATTGTTTTGAGGTAGTTCCCTGAGGGAACAGGTAATCCCCTAGTGATCAGATAACGGAGAATCAGAATCAGAGTAAACACAGGCGTGGGATCACTCAGGTCTTTGTTGATTAAAGGCCACAAGGACTTGGTCTTGGAGAGGAGCCGAAAGCTATTTGACTACTAAAAACTTGGCACTACATATGCAGCATATGAATATGAAATGCAGGTTACAAACAATTGAAAGTTTCTGACATTCTGATGAATGGTGTAGCCAATACTAGGAAAAAAATAGTTTCAGCTGTCCCCAAATAGCTTTTCCGGTGGAAAAGAGTAAGAGAAACTAGAATGAGGAACAGAAGTAACTTATCAAAAGAAATATTTTAGGTACTCTTTCATTCAGAGACGTAATGTACTGGTAGGACATTAATAAGATGCATCATTGACAAAGAGTTTAACCTTGAAATCATTCAATTTTTACCATCAGGCATCAGGACACAATATCTTGATTCGTATTGAACTTTGAAGTTTTAAGAAAAAATCAAGGGAACAATTTAAGACAAAAGATCTTGTCAACGTAAAACTTGATTGCATAAGTAATCAAATCAGGCTATTTTCAAACCCCCTGCCAATTGTGAACAGAAGAACTAAATTCTTTCCAACAACTCTTAATTCCAAAGCTACCCGCTGCCTTCAAACCTAAACATTACAATATTACCCATTCTCAGCTAGAGTGGTTTCTCAAATAATTTTCTCTTTACTAGTTAAATCCCCATGACCTTACCTAGAAAATCCTATACAAATATCTTCCTTTTATGCATTCCCAAATCCTCTCATAAATTGGTATATATAATTCTTCATCTAGCCTGCTTGAGTGCAGTACAGAAAAACTAGACACTTACACAATCTCGTTTTAACAGTCAAAGATTAGTGAACAGTTGGGTAGCCAGACAACCCACTTCAATAAGCTTTACCCTATCTCCATGCATGAGTGACTTGCCAGACATCTTATGACTGAAATCAAATCTTCAAGATATACACTCCCAACAGGCAATTTAAGACTTGTCTCACCTAACACTCAGGCCTGAAACACACAAGCTGCCTCAATGTATTAGAACTTCTCGATTCACAAAACATTAAGGTTTCTCCATGAACCATGAGGATTAACACTACCCTGCTCACAATTCTAAAAAATCGAAAAAATGACCAATTATGATGTATATCGTAGTTACATCAAAAGATGCTGGTTAAATTAGGGGCATCATCATATTCTAGCTAAGTTTCATGAGTAGATTTTTTTCTTACAAGGGGATAGCTGTTCTTGAGACGTACGATCACATAGACCACAAGCATATAAGGACAAAAACGTTACCTATATAGTTAACATGCCGAGTTAAATCCATGCTCATGAAACACTATATGCATCACTAGATTTATTGTTCTACTGGAACAATGGAACAATGAATGACTAATGTATTGGGAAACTCATTGTCAAGTTTTAACCCTGCTTGTAAAATAACATTAACTGTCTCACCGGAAGTTGGAACAGAAATCCTTACAGTATGTGCGATTGTAAGGCAGGCACGTTCCGCAAAAATAAAAGAGACTGTAGCTAATTCAAGAGCTCCTGCAGCCAACCGTCGAACAGCTACAAAACTTAAGCCAAACATGTTAAGGTTCACTAAAACGCAGTGAAAGTAAAAGCAATCCAAACCTCATTTTCGGTAGCTTGTAGATATGTGTTGCTTCTAGTTATGGCGTCCTGTTTGGGACCACAACAGCTACAGGTTTATCATCATCTGAATTTACGAGGAAAATCCTATATTGATCTGCAAACTTGTTCTGTACAGAAAATATGCATCTAAATGAGAGAAAAGAAGCAACACTGACCAATTTTTCAGAGATTGTAGCACAGGAAACACAAATACACTTGCCTCTAATCTCCTTGTCATCTTCTCAAAACTTTTATTAGCCTTCCGTCGCAAGTTCCCTTTAATAGTACTCCAGCCTATCAAAATAACCAAATTAAGAGGATGAGGTCACGAGCTGATAGAAGGTTCCAACCAGAGTATGGTAAGCTTATTAAGGCCAGCTGACTTATATACATTGAACTTTCTTCGAGAAGTAAGAGTTTCTGTAAGAAACCAACGAAGAAGTAGATTAAGAGCCTATGTCATCAGCAACTCAAGATTCCAAATAAAAAGGATAAATAGCTTCACGAGTACAAAACCCTCAAGGTTCATGCAAGGAGAGAACTAGATGACATGACACACCCTAGCCAAAACAGCTCCAACATATCCATTCATGACTATCAACAATTTCTGGGCATCGCCACTGATATCCAAATACTGACCTTTACTAAGCATCAAACAGATGCCCAGAGCCCCAGATACCCATTATGATAACAACTATGACATTACATAATCGTCAAAGAAGAGTACCGTTGATGAAATAAAACTACACATCTTTTTGGATTAAAGAAAGGAAATATGAGTTCATCTATACTACATGGAACGCCGTATAAGAAAATTAACATTTATGATGAAACAGACTTTGGCGACTAATCATCAATATAATAAGTGATCCCGCAGCTCACCAACCTCAGTAGTCTGGCCCTTATTCAATGACAGAGCGATGTCACATATTAAGGGTAAAAGTTCAAATGGCAATCAATACACGGTCTGAGATCAACTACTGGTGCAATCGAATCAGGTTAAGTATTTCGAAGTTACTTGATCAACTACTGGTGCAATCGAATCAGGTTAAGCTGCCACCTCGTCATCCTTGTGTACTTTTTTCGTGTTAAAATTTAGAACTTGCCATCACATTCCAAACTAATTTCTAAAACCAAGAGCAAGGCTGAGAACTGTGGCTCAACCAGGAAACAAAACCTCACACTAATATAAAGGCTAGAGCTTACCTTATGAAAAATGTTTGTATATCAAACATATGAATAGAGGATTGAATTCTTGAATTTTTAGAAAGTCAGATTGATTAACATCTGGTTAACTGAACCGGTTTAAGCTGTTGCTTCCCCATCACCATACGAAGCGGTGATTGGGGAGGATCGACCAACCTGTACCTCTCTCTCATCTCGATCATAATCAAACCATTGCCAACCACCGCCACCGTCTACTGTCATCGACCTACCCAATCACCACATGCCCAAGATCTGTAATTCAGCCCACTATTACCCAAAATTGTCAGTGTAATGAAGATGGGGGGGGGGGGGGGGGGGGGGGGCTTTAATTCCACCATGAGGTGGGTTTGAATACTAAGAACGTTTTAAAAATAGTTTCCGCCAACGAACCAGTCAGGGTCGCTTGAAACAGAATCAGACCGTATCGGAGAGACTGTAACGGAAGTCGGGAATCTTCAAAAATCTTTTAAGCGATGTACAAAATGCTTATAAGGACATGATTCTGATACTTGTAGTATTTTTACTACTTAATAATGAGTATAAAAGTGCCAAACAAGCATTATTATACATGTCAAAAGAATTTCTATCATCTCGTGAAAGCAAATTGTCAATAGACTTATGTACCCTTAAACTTACTAATCTATCTTCCCATCACCAATTCTATTAGTGGAAGCATGGACACTCTACAGAGAACGGAATATCCAAATAAAGAGCTCCAGCAAACGAGAGAATGGTAAGAGTCTACGATTTATAAGACCGACGCACAGACGGAGACATAGAAATAGAGAAAGCATTATAGTACCAGATCCAGTCGGTGGTGAGACAAGTGAGGAAGACTTTGAAGTTGCAGACCCAATTAGTGGAAACTGGAGAAATGCCGTTCTTTTCTCGCTCTATCCAGCTCTCACCCTTTCAGTTTATGGTTATGCGTAGCCAATTCGATAATTGTTTAGAATTTCTTAGGATTTATCCACATTGTGGAATAGGTGCTTCTCTTAAAGGATGAATATTAGTTTTCTGTTGATTCATTTCCAAATTGATTATTATCTGCAAAAAGAAATGATAACTTACTGATTCTATCAATCATTGTATATGAATTCATCTCTGTTTTTCTCCCAACATTTTTTTACCGGAGCGTATCCCCTGTTGAAAACTGCCAATCTTCACCACCACGGTGCGTATCGGACTATCGGCCGCTAGGGCTGTGATTCTCTCATTCACGTATAATGTGTCAGGTAAATCGGACTCGGGTACTGCCAATTCTGCACTGCATCGGCCAATATGTTACGCCCAATGTCGTAAAGAACAAGTTACATAACCCTTGCTATATACCAAAGCACCCACGAAGGTCAGAACGAAACATGGATTACCTCGGTTGTATTTTAGAGGACCTCTCAAATCTCAAATTAAACTTTCAAACTGACCCTACAATATCCACGAAGCACCCGCAAAGCACCAATGAAGCACCCAAGCACCCACGAAGCACCCAGAAGCACCCGGTGCGGATGCGTGACCTTTTAGAAGAACTTGTGCAACATAGGCTCTCACCCTTTCAGTTTATGGTTATGCGTAGCCAATTCGATAATTGATCAGAATTTCTTAGGATTTATCCAGATTGTGGAATTGGTGCTTCTCTTAAAGGATGAAAATTAGTTTTTTGTTGATTCATTTCCAAATTGATTATTCTCTGCAAAAAGAAATGATAACTTACCGATTCAAACAATCAATCATTGTATATGAATTCATCTCTGCTTTTCTCCTAACATTTTTTTACCGGAGCGTAGCCCCCGTCGAAAACTGCCTACCTCCACCACAACAGTGCGTATCAGCCACTAGGGCTGTGATTCTCATTCACGTATAATGTGTCAAGTGAATCGGACTCATGTACTGTCAATTCTGCTCTGCATCGGCAAATATGTTACGCCCAATGCCGTATTTTTTCAAATTCTATGATGCTAAAACTTAATATCCTTCCTTATAACGACGTAAAGAACAAGTTACATAACCCTTGCTAAATACCAAATTACCAATACACCCTATAACAGCGCAAGACATTTTGTGACAGGCATTAGAGGAAGCTTTTGCCACATCTTAATTTCAATGCAGCCTCTCTGTCGAAAGATACAATGCCGAATCATTCCCATGGAATTACCTAATTTTCAACCAAAGATTAAACTAAACATTTGATTCACAAATCAAACTGAAGAAATTACCATTCTAGTACCATGTTCTGATTCAGCATCTCCCTTCAGCTACTCTGCAAACAACTTCTCTCTTCCCATGACTCCAACTCTGGAAACTCAAAAAAATAAGCAGAAAATGAGGTTTATTGTGAGCAGCAGAGAGAAACAAAAACCCTAATTTCACGTAGGTCAGAACGAAACATTGATTACCTCACTGGTCGCGAATCGACGCTTTCGGCAGAAATGACCGGAGAAGCAATCGCCGGAGAAGAGTCTTAGTTCGCAGCAAGACATACCGCACTGCGATGCCACCGGAACGAAGTTCCCGGCAAGCTCATCGCTTAATCTCCGGTGAAGAGCCAGCCGGTGATTTTATTTTGTTTTATAACTTCGAAATGTCTCTCTGAAAAGAACTAGACGAGCTTGAACTATTGGGCTTCACATGGCTCAGTGGGCTCACCCCTACTCAGCCCGCCCAACACTACAAGGGCTTACGTATCCATCTATTCTATAAATTAGAACGGTTGACTTTATTTCAGTCGTTAGATTGAATCAACCCTAACCGTAGATCTCACCTATTTTATGAACGAATTTTGAAAAAAAATAAAATAACACACACGACCTAACAACAGAAACCCACGAACTCTATTGTAACTGTCCACCTTCTTCCCTCTCTCTCACGTCGGGGAGAAGCCCAGACGAGAAGGGAAGAGGGTACCTTCGTTCCGATTCGTCGTAGCCTGTCGCCGTCGGATTTCAAAGACAATTGGGAATAGCAACGTCGCCGCCCACTGGGAGTAGCAACGCTTCGAACGTGTAGTTGAAAAGACAATTGGGAATTTGTGCAGCGCTTCGTCGCCGTCCCTCTTCTTCTACCGCCGTCGCTATCCAACGTCGCCGCCCACTCGCTGGATATTTCAGTACTCAGGTTTGATTTTATTCTTTGCAATCGTTTTTTTTTTCCTTCGTTGGAGCGACCGGGTTTGATTTTATTTCGTCGCAGTATTTTTTTCCCTTCCCAGGAGCGACCTGCACAAATTCGATTAGGGCACAGTTCATTGGTTGTCTTTGTTGATCTCCTCTCACTTTGTCGTTGTTCTTCGATTCAGACTCAGGTTAGTTGCCCTCAATTTGTATTGATGTTGTTATATCAATTTCAGAGCAGCTTTCACAAGGCCAGGTTCAACAGAAAGTCAGCTTTTTTGAATTGGAAATCTCTAATTTTTGTGTGAATATTATGGAATAGGGCTACAAACCAGATTCTGCAGGGATTGTGTATAGCTCTCCAACTCTTGCTTCAGCCATGAGCAACCTCACCCCAACTTTCACTTTGTTGCCATCATTCTCAGGTTTTGCCTTTCACCTTCCATCATTCCACGATGTGCTGATTCTAATTTCTATATCCCGTGACTCAATTTTTTTGTATTAGGGTTTGTCACACTTATGTTTAAATGTTTGTATCATTTTTTCCTACTTTTAATAGATTTGGATAGATATTGGAGGAAGTTTAGTTTTCTTTCTTTCAAACAAGAAAAGAAAGTGGAGTTATGTTGGTGGTTTTACTTTGATGAATGTAGCAGACCCCTGCTAAATTGAAAATGCTTGATTTTAAGGCTGGGTTCGATCAAGACTTTGGGACTTCAGGCATGGTTAGTACAATCGCCGTTGCCGACGCACTCGCCGTCGACCACCAGGCGGGGAGCACAGCTCGCCGACGGCGCCTACGAGGAGAGACTCTTCACTCACTATTGCGTCGTCTTTTGTAATAACCTAACACTGAGCTTACTGATATTCTCTCTCCCCTTTTTTAACTGCGAAATTTCAAATTTGTTCGATTTTTGCCAACATTTGCTTCAATTGTGATTCTTCTTCTTCTTATTCCACCCTTCAACCCTGGGTTTTCATGGGTACATGGGTTAGGGTTGAATTGTAGTTCTTATGTACTGGAGATTTTAGTGAACTTGGTGATTGGTGTTTACTGTGCCGTATGTGATTCATATGTAGGTGTTTTCTCTGGATTTTGATTAAACCTAATCAAATCCATATGAATGTACCCATGAAAACCCCAATTGCTTACGAGAAAATAAGGAAATTCTCCTCACCTTTCTTAGATCCAATTTGTCTGCTGATTTTTGTGCTCCAATTGCTTTCCGTTAGTGTGGTCTTGAAAGTGTCTTGATTTTTGTGGTGCAACGTTTCTGTTCTGCACTACAACATTCATCGCAGGCCACCAGATCAAGGACACCACGATTCTCTCCCTATCTTCTTAGTCGTGAACCATCTTTGTCATCTTGCCCCGAAAAGGTCAACGTCTCATGGCTTGCTTTTAAGTTTTACCTCTTTATCTTAGCCAGGTAATTTCCTTACTCTTACTCATGACTTGCTTTTAAGTTTTACCTCTTTATCTTAGCCAGGTATTTTCCTTACTCTTATTCATGACTTGCTTTTAAGTTTTACCTTGAACAGAAGAGCCTTTGAGCATCCTTAATCAGGTAAATTTTTTTCTCTTCTCATTCAATTTGATACCTTATAACATTTATGTCCTATATCAGTTCCGTTCTGTTGAGTTTTACATTTTTTTAAAGTTTTGGTTAATTATATTTGGGGATCTACTTGATGGGATGGTAGCTAGCTATTTCTTTTTTCTAGGTTTTGTGGTCAGTCCCTGAAACCAGAGTAGGCCAACCATTAATAAAAATAAGACCATACGGGTAGGACAATATCATCGTCCTATTTGAACCATTGCATAAAAAGCATAGTTACTTTGCTAAGCTTTTACTAACAAGTTCTCATGGTTACTAAGGTTTATTGACTTTGAGTTGATTTTATTACGTTTATTAAACATTTTGTACTGAGTCTTATTTTAGACAGGTGTAACGTTCAGATTGGTTATTCTCCTATTTTAGACATATTATCATAATTCATATTCGATGCATGTTCTGTAATGGTCAAGACGTTGGGTTACTTGGACGCTTTGTGAAGTTGTGCCCCAATTTTGCGAGTTTGATGAGGCTAACAGAACTACATATTCTGCAGCAAAGTAAAGTCTAATGATATTACCAAGCCTATGGTGCTTAAAGCAATAGCTCGAAGTTTTCAGAGAGAGTTCTTCATGAGAGTTAGCATTTATTCATATTCCAAAATGGTGATTGATTCCTACTCAAGCCTAACCCTTTTCCTGTGGACATTGATTCTATTATGCCAGATTGATCTTAGCTTAACTGAGGAGTTTTCTTGATGTCATTTTTTTACTAAGATAAGTCTAACTTTGCTTCATTCTTCTCTCCTAAAAATGCACTGTTGTTATTTGCCATTTGCATCGGTCCTATTTCTCCTTTGTAATGAGGTTGTGACAGCCTAATTGTTTCTCTATTCAATATATGTTTCCTACTTGATAACTAAAAAGAATGGTTGCTTTGTACAAGTTTTTTTTAGTAATATAAACATTTGAGCGTATTTTCTCGACTCTTTTGTGTAACAGAGGGTGTCAGAACCAACTCTTACAATGCTTTGTATGAGGATTTTGTTTTTCTTTTTCTTTTTCGTGCGTGCCTTTAGGGTTTAATGTTAAGCAGGTCATTACAGGTTGTTGAATGCTTTAAATTGGGCCGATTCATGGCGAATGTTTAATTTTAAGTTAGCATGAATAAGTCATGTAAAGAGCTAAATTATGGTTGTTCTCTTGAGCATATAATTAATTTATATGTAGTAGTTGCATCAATGCAAGCAGCAACTACATATAATCTAGCATATTCGAACACCTCTAAATTCAAACACTATCTAATTTGGGGGATAGTGCCCACGAGCACGGGCAATACCCTAGTACTTTACAAATTACAACCCATTCATATTAACACTCTTTTTGGGACATATTGACCCTTTTTTTTAAGTGGTCATGTTTGGACGATTTAAATCAGTTGAAATTATATGAGCTTATTGAAACGAGTGGTTGAGCTGGGGAGAGAGGTCTATAGAGTATAATAACAACACGCAAAAGTAAACCATAGAAGTTTGGGTCTATCAGTTAGGAAGCCAGAACGGCTAGCTGTCGGCCCAGTGGTCCAACCAACCCGCCCAACCCCGTCCAGAAATTTATGGTCTTGGCTTCAACAAATCTTAGACCGTCATGGGCTTGGGCTTAAAATTTGAGTCTGACCAACATATGGATTGGGTTTGAGTTGTGTAACTTCGATCCAAGATCAACCCAGTCCGGCCCGAACTCTATTATGTTTATTATTTGGGTAAAAGACACTTTCAACCTATATAATTTTGTGAAATACGTTCAAAATATTCATCACAATACCCTTATAAATGACTGACCATAACGTTTATGCTTTAATGATAATTCTACCCCTACATATGGGGCAAAATTACACAGCTATAAAAGCCATTTCTTCTCTTCTCCTTCTCATTTCTTCTAATCCTGGCCACCCCTTCTCTCTCTGCCTTCCTCTTCCTTCAAAACCCAACCCCAGAAACAACATCCTCCTACGAATACCAAAGTCACCGCAACCGCCATCCGTGTTGTTGGAGACGACGGTGATGGCACCGTTGCGGATCTAGAGAAGGGGCAGAGGGAGAAGACGAATGTGACAAAGGGGAGAATTTCTCTGTTCAGTTTTCCTTTCCCTACGTGTGTGCACAAGTGCACGATCAAGTAATATAGGATGGTCTTTAAACCCGAGTTATTGATGCCGCTGAGAGAAAAAGTAGGTTTATTGTTAACTGGAGACTAAGCACAAAGAGTGCAACTAAAATAACATGAGAAGTTTGTTTAAGTTGTGTTTCATATACGAAGTACTAAAAATAAAGAATTGAGTAAGACAATGTGTTTTACAATTTTCTGAATAATTGGTTTATCAAATAAAGAGACGGAGCTAGGCAATCTATGGATCTCCTAGGGTCTTTAGATATATCCGAAAATAGTATTGAAACACGCTATCTTATATCTAAGTATGTCAGATAATAACTTTTGTGATTATCTCTTGATCTCACGTAATTCTACCTAACGGTCGAGACGAGTCCTCTCTATCCACCGACATCTACTGTTATAGTTCTAACCGCCTAACGATATCCCGGTCACCGGGTCCTCTCGATCCAATGATGCCCAATTCTAGCGCTACACGATCGAATCTACCCACACATGGCTAATCCTACTCATCTCACCTCTCGGTCTCAATGATTCGGGAATACATTCTTGTTCTTTTTCGTATCCGGGTTAGGTCTCTCTCGAGCAACCACGTAGATCGCTAGCAATTCCGGGTAGCTTATCCATTCATGATTAAAATAAGCTTGATGCAGGAAATCTACTATGATAAACAATAGTTGGGATTCAACTAAGTCATCGATGAAACACCACGGGAAACACCACGGTAACCAAAAGATTAATTCTAACTACGAGGTCCCCGACAAGGATGCAACTCCAAGTACACCCAAAAAAACATGAAAAAATGTTAACAAAGTAATTCGACAACTTTAGGTTCCACAGATGAGATACTATACCAGCAAAATTACTGTTTACCGCCATACACAGAGAAATCTCCAGCCAAAAATCATTAGGTGAGGAGATAGAAAAAGAGATGGAAAGAGAGAGTATCTGGATTGGAAGGGGATTATGAGTATTTGTAGGGTTTCTTCACAGGCGGTTTCGTACTTCGAATGTGCTCTACTTGTAATACCCCTGATTAAATAGGGTTATTAGTTATATTTTTCTAAACTGTTAATTCTAATTTTCAAAAATATTCTTATCATTTCCTAAAAGTCGAGGGGTCCTTTTGTGTATTTTCCCATAACTTATTGTACACCCTAATATTTCCTATAAACTCATCTTTTCTCTCGCTCTTTCACTCGAACGGAAAAGCCCATTTGGATATGACCCAAATCCCCAATTTTGATCCACTCCAATTCAAACTCTCCTAAACCCTCACCCAAACCAACTTGAATTCAGAATTTAGTCTCACCCCTTCCTCGTCATTGTCTTTCCCTCACCAAAACGCACCCACCTCTGTGCCTCTGTTTTGCCGAAGGAGCACTCCCACCACCACCTCTGTTTTCACCGACCAACACACCACCTTCACCTCCTCTGCAATTTTTTTTATGTTTTGGTAACTAAATGCATAGCATAGAAAATTGACTTGGTCCAAGGCGGCTAAGGATTGTTTCCTTGTTTGTTGTGGAATTATTTACTTCTTCGTTTTTGGCAATGTTTGAGTGTTGCTTTGGGACCATGTCAGTAGTTTAGTGATAACTTGTTCATAAGTGTTATCTTACGTACCCTTAATTTTGTGCGTTTCGTTGAAAAGTGATGAGATTCGAGCCAAAAAGAGAAGAAAAATAGATTTTGGATGTTTTAGAGCTTAAACGTGCAATCCGGGCGATTCTATCCGTGCTTTAGGTGTTCTTTATCAAATATAATCACTTTGTATGGTTTTTCATGTTACCTTTATAGGAGCGGATGCCAAACTATTGCTATGAGGCATGAAACGAACTTCGGAAACAAAGCAAGTTCAAGAGGAAGCAAGAGAAGCAAAGTTGGAGGAGCAAAACTGACAAACCTTCACTATTTTGATGATATCTTGAGTTCTACAGGACTTGATACAGTGAGACCAATTCCAAATGAAAGTAGACTCAAATATCTTTCCAACGGTAGTTCATGGAGCTCAATCAAAGGTCGGACAAGAAAACAAGGCCTACACCATTGACACAAAAACAATGAAAAGCTGGTAAAGTTGCACTAGACCAGTGTGCACTCTTCGGGCTGTATCTGGAGTTACATATAAAATGTTGGATCAAGGCCTACGCCATTGGAAAGTAGGCATCCAGGGACTTCTAACGATATAATATAGGCCCAAAACGAAGTCTGGATGAGGGAGAAAAGACCCGCGCAAGATCAGCTTATTATTTCTGTCCGAGAATTGCAACTGGAGGGGCTGAATTGCAAATTCGGCCAAAATACATTAAAAATCGTCCCCAGGCCTTGAAAACGCGTTAGAACAGAGGGAGACACAGAAAATAAGGTGGGAGACGAGAATTGGAGCTAGAGTTCATCGTGGAAGCGAGAATTCATCCGTTTGATCTCTGTACTCTTAAGCTTGTTGTTATTTCACTCATGATCATGAAAACTCTTGTCTTTATGATCATGAGCAGTAGCTAAACTTCTATATCGGGATTTCTAAATGGTAACTAGGGTTTGAACACCGTGTTTGATGATTTATGGATTGTGTTTCATTCTTTTAGCTTAATTGGATGTACTTTTCTTAGCTATGCTTGATTTATGCGCCTAATACTATCGTTTCTATTGTTAGACGTCACAATATGATTGATTATAGGTAGAGGATATTAGAGGAATCAATATTCACTACCCCGAAAATTGAATCATGCACTAGTCGTATCTAGAGTTGAGGAATCTTTCTAGTTAACTAGAACTAAGAGTTGATCACAAAGACTTAATGCATGCTTAAACCTACGTAGGTTGAAGAAATCAGGTACGTGAGTTTAAGTATAGACTTTGGTTGAGAAATCTTCAAATAAGTGTTGCTCGTTTGGCTAAGGAAAGAACATTGGTGTTACATGAACGTAAATCATTAACGGTATTTACCTAGTGAACCTAGAGAAAATCCTGATACTCGTCTCTCTTATTAATCTCAAGTTTTAAATTTTTATTTTGCCTTTTCAATTCATTAGTTTAGTAACAAATCAAAATACTTGCCCACATAAATTTAATCGTACTAATTAGTTCACGACAAGTCCTCTGGGATTTGACAACCCTATCTTCCGCATTTATTACTAGAGCGATAATTGTACACTTGCAGAGATCGTATCATTTAGGACTATATATTGGTGTAGGTCGTGGATATTGAGAAGTGTGGTGTATCTTTGATTGTAAATGGCTCTCTCATCGATAAATCGGGTTGTTCTGGCCGTGGACATAGTTAATATCAAAGCTAGTGAACACGTTAAATCGTTTGTGTTGTTCTTCGTCTTGTTCTTCGTTCATTGTCTCTTCTTGATTCCTAACAAGTCGTGCTTCCGCACTCGTATTCTAACAAGTGGTATAAAGAGCCTGGTTGTTGGGTTAGGGTTTGGTGATGAGTGATAACGAATTCGTTTGGGATGAAGATTTACCGTTTTGAGGAACAAAGTATTGTTGATGCACCACCACCAAGTTCCTTGTTGGGGAAACCATTGGGTTCCTTGTAGTAAAAACTATAGGGTTCCTTATTGGGGGAGATATCGGGTTCTTTGTCATGGAGCATCAGGCGTGCATTCTATCGCAAATCTGGCGGTTCACGTGCAGTTGGCGTTCAGGCGCAATCCGTCTTCCCGCGTGGAGCATTGGGCACATGGATCTTGTTTTGGCCGCTAGGAGGATTCAAGTCAAGGTGGAGACGACTCGAGTCAGCTGGCGGATTTGGCTCGTGACATAGAACAATTGACGCGTGTAGTTGACACGTGATTTGGTTGATAGCGTGTAATTCGGCGCGAATTTGTTGGTTACATGTTACTGGGCATGTATTGTTTGGCGGCTTGTTATTGTGCACACATCATTTGTTGGCACGTTATTAGACGTGTCTCGGTTTGTGCATTGGTGCAGTCTTTTGGTTGCGCAATTGGCATGACATTGATCGATTGATAGACACTCTCATGATATTGGGGTGATTCATTGTGTCATGTTGGTGGTGTGTTGATTGTGACACACAAGTCTCTGCGTTTCTTTAGACGCAAAGACGCGCTTTGTTGTGGCGCATATGTAATGTATTCCAACACCGCAAGTGTGGAAATACATTCGATCGGTTAATTTGGGTTGTACTAGCAAGGAACCATGATTCCTGGGTTTGTTTCTCTACTGCTCCTTCGAATGTGCTCTACAGCTCCTCAATTTCGGATCTTTGGAGTCTGAGAGAGACAGAGAGAGTTAAGAGGTGACATGTATGAGAGTCACGGAGAGATGGAGAAAGTTCAGAGGTCGGTTGGCGTTGCAAAGAGCTTTGAGAATTGAGAGAGAGCGAGAGAACGAGAGAGTGAAATGAAATCTTAGCAAGTCGGTCATAAAGAAACCATAAATTAAATAAGTATATAAACCTTTAATATCAGCATGAATTGTTCTGAATGTAAACAATAATCACTCCAAAGTCATTAACACGGTTCGGTCCGGTTTGCCGTTTGGGTGGTTCAACTGCAACCCTACTACTAATTAAAACGAAAACTAAGATGGCAATAATCGGGTAAGAATGGAGTACTTCACGTGGCGTCGGAAATTGCCTGAGCTCCCTCTTTAAAATGCTCCATCTAATGTAGCGAACCCTAGAAAGTGAAATGGACTTCTCAGATAAACAGCGCCGGAAAATCGCCGTTTCACCGCCGAGTTCCTCACCGCCCACCGCCGACGGCGAAGACATAATCAGCAGTTTACCGGACTCGATCCTCTGCCACATCCTCTCAAAACTCCCCACCAAATACGCCGTCGGCACCTCCATCCTCTCCACAAAATGGAAACACCTCTTCCCTTCCATCCCCAACCCCAAAATCGACCTCGACGACACCCTCCTCCTCCACCCTCCCCATCGCCATCACTCGATCCGCAACACCCACTTCATCAATTTCCTCCATCGCCTCTTCAACGTCACTCTCCGTGACGTCACTCGCCTCCTATACATCTCCGTCAAATTCAGCCAAAACTACGGCAACGCCGCCGTCAACGACCTCATCTCCGCCGCCTCCCGCTTCGATGTCCGCCACCTCTTTTTGACATTCACCGCCGACGGCTGTGGCGTATCGTTTGAAGCCCTTTCTGGGTTCAGGTCACTCAAAACCCTATCTATTTCCCAGAAATGTCATCTAAGTGGTCCCAACAACTCGTCTTTTTATCCGAATCTTATTCGTCTCTTCCTTTACGGTGTTACATTTCATCAACCTGATGGCTTTGAATTGGCTTTGAATGCGTGCCCTCTGCTCGAGGATTTGTCAATTGATCATTGTCATTTCCCTGCATCAGATGTGCTTCGCGTTTCGGCTCCTAATCTCAAGCTTTTAATGATAAATGAGTGTGTTCACGATGATGAGTTCGAGGTTTCGATTCATACCCCAATCCTTGAGTTGTTCTCCTGCCATGATTTTGTTGCCACGGAGTATTCGCTAGTTGATTTTAAACGTCTTCGAAGGGCACATTTAGATATAGGACTTAAACCTGAACATGACGATGAAGATTATAGAGAGGACTACAGAGAAAACGTAGCTCAAGTGATCACCGCGTGCTACAATGTCACCCATCTCTTCTTGTCCCACACTTCCGTGGCAGTGAGTTCTTGATTGATTGGTTCTCTTTCTTGATGATGAAATGGTGGTTGTCATCTGATTTGATTTTTGATTGATTTCTTGTTTACAGGCTAGCAGTGATTATATCCTACCGTTGCCTATCTTCCGAAATCTGACTGAATTAACCCTTGGTAAACTTAGTTATGATGGATGGGAATTGTTGCCGCAGTTTCTGAATAATTCACCTAATCTTGAAGCTCTTATCTTTGAGGAGGTAGCTGGCTACATGAGTGATTAATTAGGTCTACTAGCCTTAGTATTTAGTACTCTAGTGTCGGTAATTGATATGCTTTTTTTAATTTGCAGGGGATCGCAGAGCACGAAGGGTGTTACGCACGATTCGAGAGTTGTTTGCCCGACCCAGTGCCTATATGTCTATCATCGCGTCTTCATAAGATTGACTTTGAGGTTTTCAGAGGGGAAAAGGATGAGCTGAAGCTCGTTGAATATTTTCTGGGAACTGCTGGAGTTCTGAAGGAGATGAAAGTCTGTTTTCTGTTTGATGATGTGCCTTTGGAGAAGATTCTCTTGATTTGGGACTACGTTGGAGCCTTACCAAGACTGTCGGAGAACTGTTTGATAAACCCTATCGACTGGCATAATGTTAAACATTGTAAATGTTGTCAGAATGAGCTCAGTTAGGAAGAAGAAGGCACGCGCTGAGATGAGGAGTAGGGTCTTCAAACAGGTTTCAGGGGGGAATAAGTATGCTCTGACTTGGTCTGCCTGAGATTGTCAACAAAGATCCCTTTGCAGGTTCTTTTTTATTTTATTTGTCCGTTCAGCATCTGCGAACTGCTGATTTTGTGGTATTCTAATCAGTTGCTACTGTTTGTTCTTATGCCTGCATAATTATCGGATTAGGATCACTATATGTCGATTGGTGCTGCTTTTTGTTGATTTCTTACTGACACTGCATCTTTATCATCTATATTAGGACAAATGACACTAAACCTACATCCAGCACTTTCAATTCATAGAAAATACCCATGCACTTTTCATTTTGAGACAAATAGCCTCCAATCCTTAACACGGTTAGATTATTATATTAGCATCCCGTGGATGAAACACCAAAATGATTGGAAAGTGTTTGTTTTTCGTGACCTCTTGAGTTCTGAAGTTACTTGGGCAATTACTTCAAGACCGGAACCAAGATTACAAATAATAAGCATGATAGTCTGCACTCAGAGCTTGTTAGCACTTTTTGAGTCAAACCAATTGGCATTCCTAATTCCTTCGTCTTAACAATAACTCTGTTCTTTCAAGAGAGCGAAAACCAATAAGATTGATAGTATTGGGTAGCTAGCAGGTAAGTCATCAACTAAAGCGAAGGATCGTCAACTCAGTATCTGCTGATTGTTCATAAAACGTTAATGAAGGAACAGAGATGCAAACACCTTGCTCAACATGAAACTGAAATGACTGACAAATATTTCACGATCTGCAGTAACAACATTGTTAACGTGTCTACAATCGACGTAGCCTTGTTCAAGAATAGAGGTGATGTAAATTCATTCAAGAATCTAATCGACACGTACTACAATTCTTTGGAATTTCAAATATGTGCTCTCAAATTTTGGTTGTGGGAACAAAGCACGATTTTCCAAGTTATGCTTGCTCTTGGTAGCTCTTGTAGCAGATAATGAGAATGAACATTACATGAATGTCAAGTTACAAAAACTTTACAAAATCAACAACAGTCTGAAATTAGCTATGAAAAATATTATACTCTAAAAGACCCAGTTGAAGGTTTCAAGAAGTAACTTGGATGGAAAGTACTTACATGTAAGGAAGAAGCTTCAAATGACTTTCTAGTATTGTGGATACAAAAATTGGATCGCGGGAATAGCTGAGGGAACAAAGTAGAGTACGACTTGAGAATTACATGAATAATAATGTTGTAGAGGCTGCACAGAGTCTTTCACAATTAGGGATCCTTCCTCATTAACCTTCCTATTAAGGGCGCATACCATAACACATGTATCTTCCATATTCGGCTAAGCGTAAGAGGTTCCACTATTAACCATTTTGGCTTAGGTACGTGGATTGCAAATCCATCATTGCCTCAGTCTGACAGGTTATCTTTTGACAGATCTCCGTAAGAGTACGACTATAGCTCTAGTAATATTTTGGAAGATGGGATTGTCGAATTCTAGAAAACATGTTGTGAACTAATTAGGAAAATTTACTCTGTGTGGGTAAACAGTTTAATTGTTTACTGAACTAGAAATTAAATAACAAGCTGATTATGAAAATATAAGATTAATATGATGAGACAAGTATCAGGATTTCTCTACTATCACTAGGTGAATATCGTTAACGAATTATGTTTTGTAACATAGATAATGTTCTAGTTTGCCAAATGAGCAAAGGGTATTTACTGCTTCCACTAGCAAAACTATGTCTATGGATACGAGCTGATTCCACTAACTCACAATCTGGCGACATGCATTAAGATCATCTAATTCTACTCAACGTTCATATTCAGTTATGTTGATTCCTCTAACCTAGGTCCGAATACGTGCTTCATTCAATTATTCGGGTAATTCGTTGCTTCCACTAACCAATTACCTATGATCTTTATATTGGCGATCAAACAACACAAAGATAGATTAAGAACGTGAATTAAACATAGCAAACAAGAACATCATTAATTAAGTTTAAGCAAAACGTGAATCAAATTCATAATTCGCCAAAACGGCTTCAAACCCTAGCTAACATTGAGAAATCCCGATATAAAACTTAGCTACTACTGCACATGATCACAATTGCAAAATTTTTCATGATCATGAGTAAAAACAACCAAAAGATAAAGAGTAGAGGGATCAAAGGGTAGAATCCTCGCTTCCACGACGAATTCTAACTGTTCGTGAGAACGTTTTCGTGCGAAGACTTCCTCCCCTTCGTGGAATGAGACGACATAGGATCCTCTCCAGGCTTCTTATTATCTCTTCGTGCGAAGACAATAATGTTTTCGTGCGAAGACATCCTGACCCAACACTTTAGTATCCTTTCTTGCTTTTCTTCTTTTCCGGAACTCGTTTCTTCTCTCCACTCGATCTTCTCATGCATAATTCCTGCAAATCACAACACGAAGTCTACCGCGAAGATCAAATGTGATAGATTATCAAATCATGCAAGAAACTCCTGGATTGTACATTAAAGCTCAAAAGAAAGTCTAAAAACTTATTTTCTTCTATTTTTAGCTCGAATTTCATCACTTTGCACCAAAACGCACACAAACAACAATGCAGAATGTACATAGGATAACTCTTATGAAGGAGTTATCAACTTTCATGGTTCGACTAGCTTTCAATATGCCGCTAAATGCAAAATTCTTAGGTCTAAGCTTAATGTCGGGAGGAAACAAGGAGTAGGGCCTCTCAATCAGCGTATTAAGTCCACCCAAATGAACTTGACGACACCACTCTGCCCTGTTAGGATTGGACCAGGCGAACCTGGAAATGAAGCTTAGATTCGAGCTCAATGAATTTCTCTCCCAAGAGGTGGGCCCAGAGAGTCAAATGGTTTAAAGGAGACAAGAATACATGCTTCTTTCATAGGACTTGCAAAAAGAGTGGCTAGAAATGTGATTGAGGGCCTTCTTGATCAATTTGATAATTGAGTCTCAAATCAGGAGGACCTCTCTCAGCTCATCTATGGGCATTTTGAAATTATCTTTATGAAAGCCTCATATGTGAAAAGTCAACCATTGATAACTCGGATGGATGGGATCTCCTGACTTCCTCGGCACATGGTCAGAGTATCAATACTCTTACTCAGCCTTATACATTTGAGGAAATCAAATAGGGTTTCTCTCTAGGGACTTTAAGTCAATCTGGCCTCGATGGGTTCCCAGGAGTGTTACTACCACAAGAATTGGAGCATTATTGGATCATCGGTTGAGGTTGCAGTCCTACTCTTCCTCACTATAGGCTTTTATCTTAGGGAATTTAACTACTACTTCCTAACCTTGATCCCTAAAACCCATTATCCCAAGTCCCAGGGTGATTTTAGGCCTATTAGCTAATGTTCCTCAATATATAAGATTAATACCAAAACTCTTTCTAATAGGCTTAAAATCATCCTCCCATCGTTTATCTCGCAACAACAAAAAGCCTTCGTTCCGGGAAGGCTCATATCGGACAACACCGTTCTTGCCAATGAACTCTTTGCCAAAATCAAGTCTCATAACCACAACATGTCCCACCACGGTGCTATTAAGCTATATAGGAACAAAGTCTAGATAGGGTGAATTGGTATATCCTGGAGAAGATGTTAAGGAAGTCAGGTTTCCCAAATATGTGGGTTAACTTGCTCCTCCAATGTGCCACTACTGCATCCTTTTCCATCCTTGTGAACGGAAAAAGGTACAATGATTATTCCTAAAGCAAGGTTGAGGCAGGGGAACTCCCTCTCGCCCTATATTTTTTATCATCTACCTCAAAGCCTTCTCTTCTTATCTTTCACACCTTAATTGGTCGAGGACTTGTCGGAGAATCTCTCTTTGCAGAAATGTATACAACTTATCTCATCTCTTGTTCGCTGATGATTGTCTTGTCTTCTTCCAACCATCTTTATCTACTTGTGCTAATCTTAGACTAGCATAGAATCCTTCTGCAAATTCTAAGGACAAGATATTAATAGAGATAAGTACTCCTTGGTTCTTAGTCCCAGTGTTCCCCTAGACCTAGGAGAAATATATGGGAACTTCCTCGGTATTAAGGTAGATAACCTATCTAAGTCTGCCTATTGTCCCTGGAGGGAAGAAGAAAGAAATCTTTAACATCGCTAGAGAATCTATCTCCTCTAAACTTGAAGTTCGGAAAGGAAGGTTTCTCGACACTGCTGGTAGGCTAACCCTGTCAAAAGTTGTCATCTCTGCCCTGCCCACTTTTTTTAGCTCTTCCTTCAACCTCCCCTTGTCCCTTAATGCCGAAATCTCAACCAAATTCAAAAAATTATGGTGGAACCATAATAGTAGGGCTCTTTCAAGGACTGTCTCTAGTGATATTCCTAGTTTACCTAAAATTAAAGGTGGTCTAGAATTCATGGACTTCAATTGGTTTAATCAGTTCTCCTCACATCCAATGCTTGGTGTATTTTGAATAGCTCTAATTTGCTCGTCTCAAAAGTCCTTTTGCAAAAAGTACTACAGGAAAAAATGAATGAAGGACACGGGATGCCCCAACAATGCGTCTTGGGCCCTAGAAAAGTGTCATGTTTGGTAGAGAGCTTCTAAAAAAGGGTGTCAAATGACAGCTTGGGAGGGGAGAATGTCAACATTGTGATGATAAGTGGATCCCGCGGCTCAAAGGATCTCTCTTTAGTTTCATGGCCTCCCACCACATCAATCCAGACTGGAAAGTGAAGGACTGAATCTCTAACCATGAGAACATTCAATCATGTAAGGAGGATACCATCAAAGCTCATGTCTTGGACTTTATTTCCACGAGGATCCTCGCCATTCAACTGCAGGTTAAAAAAGAAAATGTAAGACTCATATGACCTTTCACTAGAACAAGTGATTTTACCACTAAACCATGCTACAACTTCCTATGTGAGCAAACTACCGCCCCTGCCAACGGTCTCTTCTATAAAGATGGTATTACTTATATTATTTAGGGATCTATTTGGGGTCTTGACATTCCATAAAATTGGAAATTTTTCCTCTGGAAGGGTGCTCATTTGAAACTCCCGAGAAGAAGTCTGTTTGTCAGCGCTTTGGGACCACCATGGAGATCGGTCCCCTTTGTGAGCAGTGCCCAAAAGCCTGATCACCTCTTCTTTGGATGTCAAACCACTATTCATCTCTAGGAAGGATGCCTTTTGATGAAAGCGCATGGAATACTACTTTTGTCTCGCCAGCATCTACATAGTTTAACTTTTTCACCCATAATCATGTCACTTTTACCCGGTGGATAGCAAAACGATATTTTTTTTGATAATTTTTCATGGTGTTGTAGAGTAAAGTGTTCACTCTACAAAACCGCGAGAAGATTATCAAATTCTTTCATCGTTCTGCTAATCAAATCACCTGGTCAAAGTGATCCGATGAATAGTGATAAAAGTCAAACTAGGAAGAAGCTGGCAAAACGGAGGTAGTATCATCCAAGACAAGAGTTATCACACTCTTTTGGCTATATAAAGAGGAAGATGCAGTAAATTTTTATGGGACACTGACTTTTCGCTTGATTTGATATGCGCCATCACGAAGAATGAAAAACTTCTCATAGCCCATGCATCGGCCCCCATTGGAAAAATGGAAGCTCATATCCCTCCTCCGAGTTTTTGGGTAGAGGCTCAAAGACTTAACGCCCACCATTCGCCGTCATGTGATGGAGATATTTGTGGATGGCGCTTGGAATGCCCATGATCTCTCTCAAGCACTGCCTAATATACTCGAGGTGTTAATGGTTTTGAATGGTTCACAGAAAAAAGTGCTTTGCGTTTAGCGTCCTCCAAGACTAGCTCTTGGCAGTGGAGTGCACAGTTTTCTTCGCTCTACATCACAATATTAATTGCATTAAAATTAGTACTGATTTCTTTTATGTTTTATCTCTTTTTCATGGGAGGAGTAGCCCGACAGTTCAGGATGCGCCCGTTTTTAGGAGGCTCAAGGGTGTTATACTGAATTTCATCTTTTGTTCAATCTCAAAGGTATCGCGCGACACAGTGGTTAAAGGTCATGAACTACGAAAAAGAATAATGTACGATAATTGCCCGGTGTAATTGATGGTTTGCTTTTGTTGTATGGTCGTTTCTTCGTTCTTTGTTGCTTATTTGTATTTTTGGGTGCGCTCTTGCACCCGCTGAACTTGTTGTAATCTTTTCTCTCTCTATGATATAATCCTTTCATCAAAAAATGATGAGGTAGAGAAGGATTTTATCATATTGGAATTACGTTTCTAAAATTTGATGAAGACGTGTAGGTAACTGTTTTCACATTGTTTTTGATAATCTTCCTCAATCTATTGCGCAAGTATCTTCACGGAAGTATTGCACTTCTTCACCTCCGTTGTATGAAGTGGGGGATATACAACTAGATAAAATTGAATCGACCAAGCCTTACTTGAACATAATCAGTTATATTGCTCAAAGTACTAAGAGCATATCCAACGACGACATATCCAACGACGACACGTTACTCAAACTAAGTTTGTTACTTCTTTAAATTTTTGAGTTGTTACTCGAGCTGTAGACCTAAATATAAGAAGAAAAAAAGGCAAAATTGCACCAGAGGTACTCATAGCTGCTTTGTGCGTGAATTATGCACCATACTTCAAAATCGTGCAGTCACCGAACCAAACTTCCAAAAATCATGCAATCCGGTACCCACGTGTAACTATTGTCAAATTTTTGGACGGAAATGGCCAATGATCTCACTAATGGAGTTTTTTTGACTTTTACCAAATATAAAAACGTAAACAAAAGAATGTGAAAGAAAAACAAAGGGGAAAAGCCACACTACCCCTTATGGCCTTATGAAGTATTAAAATACTATTTTGTCACACTTATCTAACAGAAGTTAACAATATTTGTCAATTTAACATAAGCGTTGAATTTATCAAACTGCAAAGATATAAGTGATAAAATTAATACCGCATGTAGCTAAGTGTCGGCGAGCCAAAATTGTGATGGGTTTTTTGTCAAAAGTTTTATATTTGATTAAACAAGTCTGCTCTAGAGTTTTCGAGCCGGACCATTTAGCGGTCATGCTTTGCTCTTGGAATTTAGCGCCGAAAGATAGGCTTCGGCTCGACTTCTTGAGCCCTGGAGCACGGTTTGACGGAGCTGCTCTCGAGTCGAGAGGCTAGGCTTGGTCTTGCAAGGTAATTTTCTGGAATTTACCCTTTAAAAATACATTAGATAGAGGAACCACATAAAGCAGGGGTGTAATTTGGGCGTGTTGAACCTGACAAACCCGAGCGTACCCCGAACTAAAGCAGGATCCGGATACACAGTTTTAGTAATTTGGACGGACTTGGAGAGAAATTGTCAGCCCGAATTGAAATTAGGGTCGGATTTAGCCACAATATTAAACGACGGGCTAATTCGAATAGTCCAATTTGCATCGTCACCGAAGTTTTTAATAATTGTTTTGTTCTTAAACTAGATGATTAATTTTTTCACCGACAATTACTATTCTCTTTTGTTTTTAAAAATGTGTCAAGATTAATGTGCTGGCCCGAGTTCATCCCGAACCCGAATTGTTTTGTACGAATTTGAGCATGGATAGGTTGAGGATGCTATTTTTTTTTTTTTTTTTAAAATTGGGAAATATATAAACTTAGGACATATTTTTATCTGCCAAATATTCAGTACAAAGGAAATTAGGACAGACAACACACCAAGTTAGTACATTTGGTGCTTCTAAACCATAGAACCATAACTTGTCTGCTACTTTATTTCCCTCTCGGGAAACCCAACTGACCGACTTAACATTAAAAGGCATTAGCTTCTTGGAAGCTTCATGAAATAACTGGTTCCTCTCGGAACCCTTCGGCAGAACATTGACCGGCGAGATGGTGAACTCTCTCAATAGTTTGTTTATCTGCAACTTGAGATCCATGGAATCCACCTCCACAGAGATCAATCTGAAGCCATAACCATAGATGAGATCCAATCCTTTGAGTAGAGCCTCAGCTTCAAGAACTGTGGAGTCAGTGTTGTAAGGTATGGGAAATGTCCACGCCCTGATGAAATCTCCTCTCCAATTTCTAATAATGACAGCCCCTGAAGCCTTCTTCGTCGTATTACAGCAAGCTCCGTCGAAGTTGGCTTTGAGAGTGCCGTCTGAGGGAGGCATCCATTGTTTCTGGTTTCGATTCGAAGCTGCACAAATAACAGGACCCAAAATGTAAGTCGATTCCAAAAATTCTGAATTTTTTGCTTTGCTATTGATGATTATCAGATGTTGTGAACTGGTTATTGATTCGAATTTTTTTGTTGTTGCGAGTACACCAAATTTCTCAGAGAATGAAAACAAATAGAGATATGTGGGAAACTTGAAGTTCATGCAGCACTTCAAGGTTGAGGATGAACTTTGACAGCCTCGACAAAACTCGCTCGGGCTAGGACAGGGGTGACCACCCATACAGCCCGCCCGTACTCCTAAAATAAAAAAGGCGTGGTAGGACTGCAACTCGGGCGGGCTGGGCGGGTTGACACCCTTGTCCAAGCCCAAGCCCGAGTTCTGTTGTGACTGCCCAAGCCCAGCCCAGCCCGGGTTAGGAGATTCGCCAACCCGTCCAAGCCCAAATTCGAACAAACCAATTCGGGTTCGGGTTGAATTCGGCTAACCCATTAAACTAAATAAAGTAATATAATTATCACATACAACTCAATTAAAATTGTGTCATTAAGCCTAAGATAATAACTTGCATATGAAAATAGATACCGAATGTAGACACTTCATTTTTTATTTGAGGCTAAAAAATAATGACTATATATAATTAGGATGAAATAAAAAAATTATCCATTTGTACGAGATAATACTAAATATTTTGTGAAGAAAGAATCTATTAGATAAGAATTAATATAAACATAATTAAGAATATCACTAATAATTACTAGAAAAATAATAGGTTCTTGATAAATATGCTATATAATACTCTCAAAGTATAACATTTATAGGTAATGAGTATAAAAATCGGGCAATTCGGGCTAGCCCGTCCTCTAATATCCGTACCCAAGCCCAACCCTAATTGCAATTGGGGTTGAGAATTTTTACCCGAGCCCGTCCAAATTACTCAAATCATGTGCCCAAGCCCGACTTTAAGCTGGGCTGGGTTCGGGTTGGTCGGGTTCAACCCGTCCAAGTTGCACCCCAAGCTCGTGGTCATCTTCATATTTTTTCTCACAAGAGTAGACCTCATCAATTGAGTTGAAATGGACTGTACCCTCGAGTTCTCTCTAGGGTTTCTAGAGAGAGAATAGTTTCTCTCTTGAGAATTTCAGTTTCGCCGCCGGCGAATCCTCTTCCCCTTCCCGCTCCTCTTCTTCCTCCTCTTCTTCTTCTTCTCCCTCCCTCCTGCTTCTCCTTCCCTCTGTGTTCTCCCCAGTAGCCGCGTCCAATTTGTTACCCGGTTGGGCTCGCCGCTGCCCTTGCGGCGGCGGCGCCCCCCCCTTTTCCCCCTTTCTTTTTTAGTCCGATCTGTTCTTGTTTTGTTTTTCTTAGCGGTCTCTCGGCAGATCTTTGTTTTGGGCAAATGGGGCTGATCTTTCTCCGGATGGAGGGTTTGGCTGGTGGCTCTCTCTGGATTGTGCTTCGTCGCCGCCGCCGCCCACCCTCCTTCCGCCGGTGTGCCGCTAGCCGGCCCTGTTTTGCTTTAGTTTCACTGATCTGTTGAGATTTGTCTTATTTTTCTTCTTGTGTTTCTGTTTCTCCATTGGCATGAGGGAATATCTTCTTCTCCGGTTCCCCCTCCGGTGTGCTCTCACTTGGTCCTAATTGCCATGGATTTTGTTCTGTTAGGTGGTTCTTTTTTAGTGTGTTTGTGTCTTTTAGGGTCCTTCTTGTTCCCCTCACTTCAGATCTGGCTTCTCTTGCCAGAG
Organism: Linanthus parryae; assembly: GCA_023055425.1. Taxonomy (NCBI): domain Eukaryota; kingdom Viridiplantae; phylum Streptophyta; class Magnoliopsida; order Ericales; family Polemoniaceae; genus Linanthus; species Linanthus parryae. The sequence continues at coordinate 100,707,850 of JALGPY010000006.1, read as the reverse complement.
AAAATTGCAGGATCTTGGGAGTTTTTTCAGACATGTTTTATTTTTTGAGCTTTCAACAGCAATTTTCTGGTGGGCTTTGGTCATATTCTCTCAAGGCTTGATGTTAATCTTTGGTGATCATGGCTCAATATTCTTGATGGATGCTGTTGGTTGTTCTTCCTGGTGCCGCTCCCAGAAGTCTCTTGTGGTGCGCTTTCAATTTCAAGATCTGGAAGCTTCTTTATCTTTCTTGGGCTATGAAATTTGATCTTTTTCGATATATTGGAATGGACAGTGAAATTTGATCTTTTTCGATGTATTGGAATTGGATGTTTTTAATTTTCTGTTCATTTGAACAGTGCTCTTTCAGAGGAGGTGTGTTGTACCTCTCTCTGCCTCTTTTCAGATGTACTCTGACTTTATGTTTAATGAAAAGCTACCGATTTCTGCTGAAAAAAAAATTGAGTTGAAATGGACTCATCATAGAAAGAGCGCCATAAAATTCCCATGGAACCCCCGACTCCCACCGCCGACGGCATCGACGGCGAAGACATAATCAGCAGTTTACCGGACTCGATCCTCTGCCACATCCTCTCCAAACTGCCCACCAAATACGCCGTCGGCACCTCCATCCTCTCCACCAAATGGAGACACCTCTTCCCTTCCATCCCCATCCCCAAAATCGACCTCGACGACACCCACCTCCTCCACCCTTCCGGAGATCAGTCGATCCGCAACACCCACTTCATTAATTTCGTCCACCGCCTCTTCACCGTCACCCTCCGTGACGTCACTCGCCTCCGCTACATCTGCCTCAACTTCAGCCACAACTACGGCAACGCCACCGTCAATGACCTCATCTCCGCCGCCTCCCGCTTCGACGTCCTCTATCTCTTCATCGAATTCACCTCCCCCGGCTGTGGCATATCCTTCGAAACCCTTTCCCGTTCGAGAAAGTATTCATTGGGGCTAGCCCCATCACTGTAGCATGCCTGCGTGGTGGGGCGCACCATTCAATTTTTGACAAACAAACAAAATTTAGTGGGTTCCATCTGACTAATGCATATTTGTCAAAAATTGAATGGCGCGCCCCACCACGAATGCCACAGTGGTGGGGCTAGCCCCAAAGAATACTTTCTCTTCCGCGTTCACCTCAATCCATTTACTAACCCTAAGCCAAGAATGTCCTATCAGCGTACCCAGTGTGTTATCATTTCCGAATCTCACTCGTATGTTGCTTCACGGAACAACATTCTACCAATCTGACGGTTTCGAGAGTCTCAATGCTTGCCCTCTGCTTGAGGATTTGTCCATTGAGAGCTGTCATTTCCCTGCATCTGATGTTCTTCACATTTCTGTTCCGAATCTCAAGCTCTTGATGATTTGGTATTGCTATCACGACGATGATTTCGCGATTACGATACGTACGCCAGCCATTGAAGTGTTCTCCTACCATGATTTTGTTGCTAGAGGCTATTCGATTTCGGGTTTCAACTCTCTTCAAAGGGCACATATAGACCTTGGACTCAACCCTGGAATACCCAATGAGGATGTTGATTACGACTATGGTGGAAACGTAGCTCGGATAATTGCGGCGTGCTGTAATGTTACCCATCTCTTCTTGTCCGCCCCTTCCGTGTCGGTGAGTTCTTGATCAATATTGTCCTTTTTTTTGATGAACTTTAGTTATGTGAGTTATCGGTTTAGGCTCTGTTTGGTTCGCAGTAAAAATGTTTTACGAGGGAAAATACTCTACGTGTAAAGTATTTTGTTTGGACAAGTTTTCTCTGCAATTATTTTCTCGTGTTTGGTTGAACACCTGCCAAAACAGTGGGCCGTGAATAGGGGCGGATCCAGTATTTTTCTCCAGTGGGGGCAAATTTTTAAAACATAAAATGTTAATGAAAAATACATGTATTGAGGATTATTTTTAAATTTCAGTGGGGGCTAAATTGCATTAACAGCCAAAATATGGGGTAAAATTGTAATTTTGCACAAATTGAGTGGGAGCTATAGCCCCCACAACTGCTAGTGTATATCTCCCCCTGGACAGCAGTGGCAGTGATGGGTGGCGGTGATGGGTCATGGTGGAAGTAGTGGTTATTGGTGGTGGAGGTGTTAGTATGAGTTGTTGTGCTCGTTCACGCTCCGGAAAATGGCTTACGGATTTGAAATGTGTGAATCATTTTACATCATTTGAGGGAAAACATTTTACTTCCAACCAAACACCAAACGGGGGCTTAAGTGTCTAATTCGGTTGCTCTTGTACAGGTCAGCAGTGATGATATCCTACCATTGCCCGTATTCCGAAATCTGACCGAATTGACACTTGGTAAACTCAATGTTGATGGATGGGAATTGTTGCCGCAGTTTCTACATTGTTCACCTAATCTTGAAGGTCTTATCTTTGAGGATGTGAGTACAAGATCGATCAAGTTTAGTACTATGTTGTCTTTATTTCAGTGACAGTAATTAATAATATGCTTGGTTTGGTTTGTAGGGAATTGCAGAGTATGAAGGGTGCTATGCGATATTTGAGAGTTCTTTGCCCGCTTCAGTGCCTGTATGCCTATCTTCGCGTCTTTGGAAGATCAATTTTGAGGTCTTCAGAGGGGAAGAAGATGAGCTTAGGCTTGTTGAATATTTTCTGAGAACTGCTGGAGTTTTGAAGGAGATGCAAGTCTGTTTTCTGCTTTCTATGCCTGGTGAGAAGATATTATTGCTTTGGGAATACGTGAAAGCTTTGCCAAGACTTTCAGAGAACTGTTTGGTAGAACCTATCGACTGGGATATGGTTAGGCGTTATAAACCTCGTCAGACGCAGAATAACCCCAGTTAGGAAATTATTGTCTTCATACAGGTTTCAGTTCTCCTCCTTTTCTGTAGGGGTAATAAGTTAAACTCTTTATGTTCCTCTATGTGAGGCCTTATTTTGTCTGCCAGAAATTGTCAACAAAAATCCCATTTAGCTTCTTTTTATGTTTCTCTTTCTATAAAGAAACAGTTTGATTCTATGATGTAGTTGTGTCCAATCTTGTGGAGTTGCACATGGGTACTCTCTTTACAGCATCAGAGAAAGAGAACCCGTGACTACTGGCTTAGATTTCTTTGGCAATGTCGGATGTCTTGAAGTTTCTATATGAATTTGTGGTCTTCTAATGCAATTGTTACTACTTTTTCTTCCTGCTTAATCATAGGAATTATCTGTGGATTTTCATGCTGGTTTTGTCGATTTCTTACTGTCGCTGCATTTTTCATTTTATTTTCGCTTCCACGTTTTGTTAGCACAAGGAGTGGTTGCTCGCCTTCATTGTTTAGAAAGGTATATATGAGGCCACCCAGTTTTAGTTTCATAAATGTGATCTGCACACGATTCAGCACAGTGGTATTGACCAGGGAATTCACTTACTATCAAAATCTGGCATTCTATGACCCTAAAACTACTGTCTAGTGTCGCTCACATGTCAAATAGAAGTGTCAATATCGAGTGCATAGATACAAATACAAATGTTATACACAAGATATAATAACACTTGACCTCAGGTAACAACTGGACAATCCCGCACTTTCTTTTAACCTTCCCTCTATTTCAGAAGCAATCATAGTTGCTCTTTCAGAATTGAAAGGAATCAACGATTCCAAAGAAGATTCAAAGATGTGAAAGATCAAGAACCCAGAAAAGGAAACAAACAAGGAATAATTTCATTGATAATTTTGGCAGAGCTTCGCTGCCATTGTTGCAGAGAAGACAGAACAACAAGAAACCTAGAGCCGCAAGGCTTATATAGCCCTGAATCCAAACGGTCACATTTTGGACCGTTGGATTGAACAAGAAAAGATCTCGGCCATAGATGCAGATCTTATTATTACAAGTTTACCACAAACTTTGAGTAAATTGAGAAATAACCTAGCAAGGTTGAGAAGAGTATTAAACAGCTCTTTGATAATATGAAACATGCAACTTAAGTCTCGGAAAATACCAAAAGAGCACCAAGACATTTGAGAAGACTGTAAATTGATCTTTCAGCAAGAGAGTTGACTTCATTTTCAGCTTTGACTTTGACTTCTTCTTTGAATCTTGACTTCATTTGACTTTTCTTCATCAATTTTGACTCATGTCTGCTAATACCCTCCCTCAAACTGATGGTGGTTGAGACACCATCAGTTTGTGCTTGAGATAATGAAATGGTAAAGCTGCCAGTCCTTTGGTGAAAATGTCCCCCAGCTGATCTGCAGAATGAACATATGAAACCAGTAATTGTTTCTTTAAACCCTTTTCTCTAACAAAATGATAATCCAGTTCAATGTGTTTTGTTCTAGCATGCATAATAGGGTTTGCAGTCATAGCAATTGCAGATTCATTGTCACAAAATAATGTAGGAGGATGAGGCATAAAAATGTGAAGGTCATGAAACAGATATTGAAACCAACAAAGTTCTGCTGCTGTTGTGGCAAGAGCTCTGTATTCAGATTCAGCATAAGATCTGGATACAGTGGGTTGCTTTTTAGCAGCCCAGTGAATAGGATTATTTCCCAGAAATATTACAAAACCAGTGGTGCTTCTCCTGTCAGTTGGGTTACCAGCCCAATCTGCATCAGAGTAAGCATGTAAATTGAGAGAGCTAGAGTTGTAAAAAATTCCTTCACTGATAGTGCCTTTTAAATACCTCAGAATTCTTTTGGCACCAATGATGTTGAGTAGTAGGCATATGCATAAATTGACAAAGATGGTTTTTAGCAAAACATATATCAGGTCTTGTAAAGGTTAAATATTGAAGAGCACCTAATAGTTGTCTGAAAGGAGTGGGATTTTCAAGTAATGTACCATCATGAGCATGGTATTTAATACCAGAAGTAGTAGGAGTGTCACAAGAAGTGCAGGAAAGCATATTGAATCTAAGAAGTAGATCATTGATGTATTTATGTTGATGAATAAAAATGCCTTTAGCAGATCTTTGAATTTCTAAACCCAGAAAGTAAGTTAAAGGACCCAGATCAGTCATGCTAAACTCAGTACCAAGTTTGGACACAAGATATTTCATATAAGTAGTAACATTTCCAGTAAGAATGATGTCATCTACATATAACAATAAGATAGTAATGGATTGAGGATGAGAGGTGTATCTAATAAACATAGATGTGTCAGCCACAGATGCAACAAATCCAAGAGATAAAATAAAACTAGTTAATCTCTCAAACCAGGCTCTAGGTGCCTGTTTGAGACCATATATAGCTTTGTTTAATTTGCACACAAAATGGGGATGAAGTGGATCTTTAAATCCAGGTGGTTGTTGCATATAAACTGTTTCTCTCAAATAACCATGTAAAAAGGCATTTTTGACATCAAGTTGATTCAGAGGCCAGTTCATGGAAGCAGCTAAGGCAATGACAGTTCTAACAGTTGCATGTTTAACAACAGGACTGAAAGTTTCTTCAAAGTCAATGCCAGGAGTTTGATTGATGCCCTTGGCAACCAATCTAGCTTTGTATCTAGATATGGTGCCATTTGGGTTGTATTTTGTCCTGAAGACCCATTTGTTCCCAACAATATTTGCATTGTTGGGAGGAGGTACTAGGGTCCAGGTGTTTTGATGTTGGAGGCTAGAAAATTCTTCAGCCATTGCATTAAGCCACTGAGAATGTTTTCTAGCTTCACTAAAACAAGTAGGATCATTTAAGAAAGGAGAGATATCAGAGTTACCAGAGGTGGCTGTGAATCCAATCACTTTCTTTTTGACAATCCCAGACTTGCTTCTTGTCTGCATGGGATGTCCACCAGCTGGAAAAGCATTTGACCCTTGTTCAGTTGCCAAGCCTGGGGTTGGTACATTTGTGGTTTCATCAGCTTCTGTGTGGGAGGCATCATTTGAATTTGTAGTGCCCGGCTGCAGAGCTGGAACAGGGTCTAGCTCCACCTGAGCATGGTGGCTCCCAGAGACAGGTGTAGTACTGTTCTTATCAGCTAAGTTGGCATAATCAAGAGTAGTAGTGTGTTCTGTATCAGGTGTGTGACTAGGATCAAGTGTAGAAGAGTTCTCATTCAGTGTACCTGTCATAACACCAAAAGATAAGTCAGTAAATGGAAGAGTAGAGGCAGACACATTAATGTTAGAATTAGAATCATTAATGTGTGTAGAGTTAGGTGTAACATTTAAGTCAGGTGAATGCATGGAACTAGATGCAGTAGTAAATGCAGTATCTGGTAGTGTAATAGATATATCACCAATTTTGAAATCATCAATTTTGTCAAAGTTGGCATTTTGACTTTTCTGATATGGAAAAATGTGTTCATCAAAGATCACATCTCTACTGATAAAATTTTTTTGTGCAGATTTGTCAAAGCAGACATAACCCTTATAGTTTTGTGCATAACCAAGAAATACACATTGAGTGGATTTGGGATCAAGTTTAGACACATTATAATGTCTTAGATAAGGATAACAAGCACACCCAAAAACTTTAAATTTTGAATAGTCTGGAATTGTTTTATAAAGTAATTCCCAAGGAGATTTATTGAAAGTGTTTTTACTTTGCATGCAATTAATAAGATAAACAGCTGCAGCAAAAGCATGATACCACAAATAATTTGGCAAAGAAGCATGTATCATCATTGTAACAACAGTTTCAACAATATGTCTGTGTTTTCTTTCAGCTACTCCATTTTGTTGAGGAGTGTAAGGACAGGATTTTTGATGAATAATACCATGATTTTGTAAATATTGGTGAAATACATAAGATATATATTCACCACCACCATCAGATCTTAGAATTTTAATTTTATTGCCAAGTTGCAGTTCTATTTGAGTTTTGAACTTATCAAAGACAGAAGCAACTTCAGACTTATGATGCAGAGGAAATAACCAAGTGAATTTGGAATAATCATCAATAAAAAGCACATAAAATCTGTAACCATGGTAAGATTTGGTACTAGCAGGACCCCAAACATCACTATGTATAATATCAAGAGAATTTTTAGAAGCAGAAAGAGAAGATTTATAAGGTAGTCTAGTCATTTTGCCTTTCACACAATGTTCACATAAGGAACTTGAAGAGATATCACACAACTTTAAGTCTTTGCATAAATTAGAAGCAGAAATAAAAACAAGTTTCAAAACATCTCCAGAGGGATGTCCTAATCTGGCATGCCAGATAGGAGACTTGACACTTTTTCCTAGATAAGCAGTCTTGACAGGGTCTTTGACTTCAGAAACATGAGAGAAGGGATGAGTGTGTATGGGATAGAGACCATTTTCACTCAACCCTTGATACAGAACTTTGCCCAGAGTTTTGTCCTGGATGTAAAAAGAATCAGCATCAAATTAGAAGGCACAGTTGTGTTGTTTGCAGAGTTGATAAACAGAGACTAAATTGGCAGATAAATTTGGGACATGTAAAGTTTTGTTTAATTGAAAAGAATGATTTGGGGTGTTAAGAAAGGCAGTACCAGAGTGATTTATGGCCAGGGTATTACCATTACCCACTGCAACTTGATCAGTCCCATGGTAAGGAGAGCTCACAGAAAGATTTGCAAAATCAGAAGTCATATGGTTGTTGGCACCAGAATCAGTCAACCAATAGTTTGGGGAGATGCTTGGAGAAGGATCAGCTACAGTCACAGTGTTCATAGCAGTTAACTGGGTAGGAGGTTTCTTTCCTTGAAAGGCATGATCCATTCTATGCCAGCAATCAATGGCAGAGTGATAATCATAACCACATATCTGACAGGTTAAAGGATTACCATTGCTGTCTCTGCTTTTAGAAGGACCTCTGTTATACCCAGTTCTTCCCCCTCTTTGATTTTCAAAACTTCTTCTTCCTCCTCTGTTGTTTCCCCCTCTACCAAAATAATTTGAATTATAATTTTGACCTTGAGTTCCTGACCCTTGACCATAATTTGAATTAGGGTTTAGACTTGACCTTTGACCATAATTAGGGTTAGGGTTTTGACTGAAGAACCCTGACCCTTGACTTCTGTTTGAGTTAGGGTTTTGACCTTGATTCACAGACCCTTGACCTCTACCATAACCAGTCCCATTGGAGTTGCCTCCTCTACCACGATTGTTACCATAGTAAGACTCAGATTGAGTACCAATAGACATGTAAGCAGCATTACCAACCAAATCAGAGGATATAACAGTTTGAGACTCAATCATTTGTTCCTCAGCTTTCAACAAGACATGCAGTTCTTCAAATTTAATTTTATCAGGAGCAAGAGACATAGTGACACGAATACCAGATCTAAAGGAGTTATATTCAGGAGGAAGACCATGAAGAGCATACAGAATCATATCTTGATCATCAGTGTGAACCATAGCAGAAGAGAGTTTGTCCCGTAGGGTTTTGAGTCTTTACATGTATTCATCAATAAATTCCGATTTCTTACGAATCGTTTGAAGTTCAGATCTCAGTTGCATGATATTTGAGCGAGTGAGAGAGGAGTACCTGTTTTCGAGTGAAACTCAAACGTCACGAGAAGATTGCTTACCCACGATTTGAACAAGAGCCTCTTGTGTGAGTGTTGCTGTGAGAAGGGTGAGAACCATCTGATCTTGAGCCACCCAGACTTCATACGCTGGATTTCGATTCTCCGTTGCCTCACCATTTTCATCGGCTAGGAATTCGGACGGACAGATCTTTGTTCCGTCTACATATCCAAAGAGCGATTGGGTTTTTAGAACAGATGAGACCTGGTATTTCCAGATCAGATAGTTGTTGTTGTCTAATTTGAAAGGGACTAGATTGTGGATTTGAGAGAGAACATAGAAAGGGTTTGTAGAACCCTGATTTTGAGCAGTGGACAAAGCCATGGCTCTGATACCATGAAAGGAATCAACGATTCCAAAGAAGATTCAAAGATGTGAAAGATCAAGAACCCAGAAAAGGAAACAAACAAGGAATAATTTCATTGATAATTTTGGCAGAGCTTCGCTGCCATTGTTGCAGAGAAGACAGAACAACAAGAAACCTAGAGCCGCAAGGCTTATATAGCCCTGAATCCAAACGGTCACATTTTGGACCGTTGGATTGAACAAGAAAAGATCTCGGCCATAGATGCAGATCTTATTATTACAAGTTTACCACAAACTTTGAGTAAATTGAGAAATAACCTAGCAAGGTTGAGAAGAGTATTAAACAACTCTTTGATAATATGAAACATGCAACTTAAGTCTTGGAAAATACCAAAAGAGCACCAAGACATTTGAGAAGACTGTAAATTGATCTTTCAGCAAGAGAGTTGACTTCATTTTCAGCTTTGACTTTGACTTCTTCTTTGAATCTTGACTTCATTTGACTTTTCTTCATCAATTTTGACTCATGTCTGCTAATAAGAATCACATCAAATGCAGCTACAGACCATGTAACCTGGTCTCCCACCACAGGTTCCTTCTGCACAAGTTCTTTCTACCTCCTTGACGCAAACCTCTCTGTGTCACCGACCCAATTACTTGGCACTGGCTATGGAAATAATAGCTCCTCCAACCTAAAATCATCACCTTCTTCTGGCTTGCTTCCCTTAAAAGAAATGCTCCTGCCCAGGAAAAACACTCTGTGTCTTAATAGACTACAATAAAGCTGTTGACTTTTGGAATTGTCTCAGACCACCAACTAGCCTCACCCCGTCTTCAATTTAGAGGTCATCAGCTGTACTCATTCTTCTGGTGAGCCTAGAGCTGTCAAACAGGCCGGTTAACCGGTAAAACCGGCCAGATATGACCGAACCGGGACCGAAACTGGAAAGATTCGGGCTACGGCCGGTTAGATCTTCTCTGGAACCGTGAACCAGCCCGATTTGAACCGAGCCGACCTGATAACTGAGCACGCTCCGTAACCGCACGGTTAACCGAACCAGTCCCTTTCCCACCACTTTTGAGTTGTGACCATCAAAAAATCATTTTTAACCGGCCCGAACGTAAACGAACGGAACCGGTATACCCGGTTACGGTTACACGGCCCGGACTGGTTGGAGGGTATGTGCAATTTTCTGGTTTGGTTAACCGTAGCCAAATTACCGGTAATCGATCCCAAACTGAACCGATCCCGATCTGTTCAAGGTTTCTCGGGCCGGTTTTGGTTTCGGTTAACCGAAATTACAGCTCTAGGTGAGCCCTGGTCTGTGGTCCATACCTTCAGCTCTTGGTCTATCTGGAGAAGCAGAGTCCTGTGATTTTCGAGCCATCAAATCCGAGGAACTCCCTGACTGTTCCTTCTTGCTGTCTCTGCTTCCAGAGAACGGTTTTCTCCTTAGTGAATCAAGTCCCCACACAGCCCCACCAAGATTACCAGTTCAATGCCACCGCTGCCTGTCTTTTGGTAAAAACTCAGCTGTGATGGTAGCATTTGAGGCTCTTCACTGGATGCTTGATTAGAAACCCCAATTGGGACTTTTTATTAGAGGAATGTACAGAAATATTGGCCCAACCGCCCAACCTCTGCTGTTGCTAAATTATGTAATATGGATTATCAGAGATGGTCTTCAGCTAGTTATCAGTTCCTCGCTCACCCACCTCATTGTTGAATACGACTTTGTGCAGGCACTAAATCTTCTCAAAGAATCTGCTAAGGACTACCCTAAAGCTTCGGTCTTTTGAAGTGCTATTGCAAAGGGAATGCAGATAGGGCTTGTTTGAATGAGAGTAAGTAGAGAGGAAAGGAAAAGTCAAAAATTTGAGATTATCAGTCAAACCTCTCCAAACAAACAAAAAAAACCGGATTTCTGCCCAAATATTCGGAATTCCGGATTTTCAGCCGGATTTCCGAATATTTTTGGCGGAAATCCGATTTTTTTCTGCAAAATTCATAACTTCTTAAGGTAATTTTTGGTTCTATTTAGACAAATTTGTGTTATCACAGTGGTAAAGTGTTTAAACCCACATGATGTCCCAAGTTCGAACCTCACAACCTCAATTTTTTTTTACCTATAATCTATAATAATTTACCATCCAAACACTACAGATAAAATGTGGTTTTAAATTCAACCTCTCACTTACTTCAGCTCATCAAAACAACCCCATTATCTCGAGTCACCATCCTTTATATTTTCTTCTCTCGACTCTGATGTAAGGGGGATGGGAGACCCCCGAAAATGTTATCTCTCATTTTGTTTGTTTATTTATGAGAGTGCTATTTCAACCCAAAAGAACAAACAGGCTCTCTTTCCTGCACAAAATGTGTCTTTTTCTCTTTCCGAATCTGCAGTCTTTTCTCCTTCAGTAGTCGTCTTATGGGACAAAACTCGGGCAATCCTGAGAAAATAGTGTACCCACCTTTAGTTCATCCTTCTCCCCTTTGAATTTCCGAAACACGATTCAGACAGGTGAGATGGTAGATGTACAAGCACAACCTCTGGCACACGAACTCGCAGTCCACGTTGTAACCCTAGTGATAAAACTCCCAAATGAACAGAAAAGTGTCGGATTATGAAACGAGGTTGATAATATGGGAGCAACAGGATCCCACCACAGGAAGGACGAGTACATACAATCAAGGTTTGTGAAAGGAACTAATGTGCATGTTTGAGAACCACGATTTTAATCAATTTTGATTAAAATCGATCCTTCTAATTTGATTCCATTTGTTATGACGTATGAACATAATTTTAATATGAGAATCTGCATATTAAGATAATCTCGGGCATGTTTGGTATAAGCTGAAAATTAGGGATATTGCCTAAAAAAAATTGGGTGAAAAATCTAGCTGAACAGAAAATCAAAATTCGTTTGGTATTAGCTGAAATTATAGAATGCTTATTTGATCAACTTAACAAAGTTTAAAGAGATATTTAATCAATTGCTTGAATACACTCACTTTCAAATGAACTAAGATCATCCTAGTGTAAAAGAAAACACATTAAAATTATTTTTTCTGAGATTTTCACCCGCATAATCTCCAATTTCGGAGATTCTACAATTAAAAGGCCCATTTTAATAAAAAGTAATTAAAATCGGCTTTGCCAAACATGCACTCCGTGCAATTGTAAGATTTCTAAAATTGGGGATTATGCAGCTGAAAAAATCTAGGAAAATAATATTTTAATGTGTTTTTGACATTAGCACGATCATGGTTCATTTATAAGTGGAGCATTTAAGAATTTGAGGATATAGGTCTTCAAATTTTGTCTAATAGATCAAATTAACAATTTACAATTTTAGCTCATACCAAACGTATTTTAATTTTTATTTCAGCTCGATTATTCATCCTTGTTATGACATATGTTATTGGACTAATGTGAATATCCACCACATAGTTGGGTGTATTTTGTAAGATCATATTCTGGTCCACAAGCCCACCTAATGCCTATATAAAGAGGCTTAGAGTTGGAGAATAAAACACAACTCAATACTCTCCTCCCTACATCTTGTCTCTCTCTTTATTTTCTGTCTCTCTCAATTCTAGTTTCACAACACGTTATCAGCACGATAACGCTCTAAAAATATAACACCGAGAGAGAATCGTTGAAGAGATCATCGAATAATCCACTACACTGCTGAGACGTAAACCCTCGCAGACAAGCCAAAGCAACACTGTTTCATGTCCAGTAAGTATATTATGAAATCGTTGGTATACATGTGCGTTGTTTATTATTTTTGATTGGTAGTAGTGTTTGTTTATTACTAACTACTAGTGATCTAATCTGTCTCTTTAATCCAAGTGGAAAAAGTAGATTTCGACTTTTTCATACCTATAGATGAAGGTATAAATTACGTTGGTCTATACTTTTTTAATAGTCACTATGTTTGGGTGAAAAGAAAATCAAGCACTGCTACTTTAGTCCTTTGTCTGTAAAGGGTCTCCACACCAATGAACAAAAGCTCATCTAATTATAACATTATAGTCTGATGTTCAGTTTGTGTAGACAATGATTTGTGTTATCAGTTTTATATAAAGATAAATTCATATTTTTTGCCTTTGATTTATCATTTTGTTGAATCCGAAGTTCTACAAATGTTCATCTAGTGCAAGAAAAGAAAAGAGAACCTCCAGAAGAGGTGAGTTATTAATACGCCGATGAAAAAAATATGATTTCACACCTGAAGTTGTGAACTATATGGTTATTTGATCGTAACTTGAAGTTACGTTTACTATTTTTTTATATGACCTGAAGTCATAGTAGATCTTCAGAAGAGGTTATGTAAATTACAAAAAATTGAACTAATTTTTTTTCATACTTGAAGTTATGGAACAAGAAAATTTCAATGTAACCTGAAGTTACAACATATCTAAACAAGCACATCTAGAAGATGTAGCTATTTCATGGCTTGTAACCTGAAGTTACAACATAACTAAAGAAGCGCACCTAGAAGATGCAGCTATTTCATGACTTGTAACCTGAAGTTACAATATATTTTATGACTTGAAGTCATAACATACTAAATCTCCAGAAGAGATGTTTATAGTTATAGTCAATGTCTAAACTCCTGAAGAGGTAGCGTTCATTGTTCTTTAATTTATTTTGTTTTTATGCATTTAAACTTTATGTGATCCAATTTTTATTACTTATTATTTATAAAAACGAATTTCCAGAAGAAACTTAGTTGTGGCTATTGATATGCGCATATATAGCCAAGTAATTTGTTCCTGAAGTAACAAATTACATGCAAGCCCTCAAAACCAGAAGTTATGAATCTTATAACCTGAAGTTATACAAAATTCCAATTAGTAATCTCCTGAAGAGATTGCTACAATTCAAATAATGATACACCCTCCTGAAGAGGTTATATTATGTTTATTTCTTGTATCAAGCATTTATTTTTAATCTCGTCTAGTATTTTCCTGTTTATACACTTGTTATTGATTCGAAGTAGAACATCCAGAAGATGTTCTTAGTCCATGAGGGTTTATTGGACAAACGCATTTTATATGCGTAAAAAGTGATTTTCATACCTGAAGTTATGAAATTATGACGATGTTTATAACACGGAGTTCTAAAATAACATCTTAAGATCTCCCTGGAGAGAGAATCTACAACCACTCACTTTTAAATAAAAGTATTGACATTTACGTCTCTTTTTGGGTTTCTTGGAAGAAACTTTGATTAGAGAACTACGGCGTCCAAGAGATTGCTTATTGTCAATATTTTTGTTTAATTTTGATTGGTTTATACAAAGTGCATATGAGACAAATTGATGTCTGGAGCATCAATAAAGTATCATTATGGTTATGATCAAATAGCTCACGCCATGAGGGGGAGAATGGGTCCTATTGCATGACGTGAGCCAAAATATCATTGTCTCTGCGGGTATGTACTAATGTAAAATCCCAATAAAATGGATAGCATTTCGGCTAATGGGTGTCGATTTGGGTATACACTTTAAGCATAAAAGGGTTGCTTGTGTACATATGTTGATCCTCCAGAAGAGGAACATAAATGAAAGCATCCAAAATAATTTGGGGTATGGTTAAAATGCTCTACAAATGAAGAACACAAGATTCTGGAGAAATCTTGGGGGTTCATATATACATCATCATAATGGATCAAACCAACGTTGGTAATTGAATAGCCTTGGGAGAGGGTCATAGCTCTGGAAGTAGCTAAAGGTACCTTAATACAATCGTATGATCCTACTAATAATGATGATACAATTGAGGAAGCGCTATATAAATCATATGGTTTTTTTATGGGAAGAAGGTTGACTAAATAGTTATTGGCCAAAAACAAAGTCAACAAGTGCATAGAAAATTGCTCGGGTACAATCATTTTGAATATGTAGAGCATACAAACAACCCGAAGCAGAGAAATTACATACTATGCAGAGACTACATATCCGCCGGTAAGCGTGGGATCTATGTAGTTATTATATGTCCGCTATAAAGCATGAGACTCATGTTAAGGTTCAAAATCCGCTGGTATGCGTGGGATTTGTCTCGAGGTTCATGTCCGCTTTTAAGCGTGGGACTTGTAAAATGAGAAACATGATGTATGGGTCATGACGAATTCTCATTAATATAATCATTTCATTGTGAGAATGATGTAATGTTGTATTAGTCTCGGGGAATAAGGAACAACAAAAGATTGGTTCAAATGTAACTAGTTACAATACGATCGTATGAATCACAAATTTGTGAAATTCCAAGGAGGTTGGTTCCCATGAGAAATAATATTTGCCTGAAGCAAATCAAACGTGTACACTCGCGAGTAGTTTAGGTGCATATTCATTATATTGATTATGATTGTTAATCGGCTAGTTTTAGATTATTGTTTTTGCAATGAGTTTTGTTTGTCAGGTACAAAGATGCTTCAATGAGGGGGAGATTCAATGAAATGCTGAAAGCGCGGCACTCTTTTTTCCTTCGCTATGTTTTTTCTCCCACAGGGTTTTTCCAAGCAAGGTTTTAACGAGGCTGCAAGGACTATTTAGATGCGTTCCAGAAGAATGTCATCTCCGATGTTGAGCTAATATAATTCACTAGATGTACTCTTTTTCCTTAGTCATTCATTTTTTCCCACTGGATTTTTTCATGACAAGGTTTTAACGAGGCATCGTAATGGTGAATATTCAATGGGGAGTGTTATGACATATGTTATTGGACTAATGTGAATATCCACCACATAGTTGGGTGTATTTTGTAAGATCATATTCTGGTCCACAAGCCCACCTAATGCCTATATAAAGAGGCTTAGAGTTGGAGAATAAAACACAACTCAATACTCTCCTCCCTACATCTTGTCTCTCTCTTTATTTTCTGTCTCTCTCAATTCTAGTTTCACAACAATCCTGAATTATTTCAGTCGATTTTTCATATTTTCAGCTGATACCAAACAAGGCATATCCCCAGAACGATTTCCTCTACAAGACAGACAGAGGTTACTATAATTGCAAGTCGGCGTTGTTGGAAACCACTCTTTGATGTGTTATAGGGTGCGTTTGGTAGGATGGTTTTTTTCTGATTTACGGTTTAAAAACCAAATGGATTATTGACAGTGTTTGTTTGTGGTAGTTTAAAGACCAGTTTTTAATCTATTTTTTTGTCATTTTGTCTTGGTGAAAAAAAACCAATTTTGGTGGTTTTTCTTTTGGTTTCTTTCTATGACATACAAATACGATATCACCCTCACATCTTACACGTATGAAATTGAAAATCTCCATTTTGGTAGCTCTCTGACCTTTTAGTCATCGAGGTATAAAAAATTGTACGTTTGTTTTTCTATATTTTGCCATAAATAATTTTTTCACACAAAACTCTCAATTCTCGCAAATTTCAGACGATACATTTTATGTAAAATGATCTTATTATTTAGGATAAACCATTTTTACAGTGTTATTTCCTCAATTGATTATTTTTTTGTTATTCGTTACTCAACAAAGGCATCGAGTGTGAATAAAATTTCAAGAAATCGTTAACTTTTTGTTGAGCTTAAGTATGAAAATTTAATTTTTTGGATGTCATTCAACTATTAATTTTGTTCTTCAACTTGTTACTTTCATGAAAACGTTGAAATTCATGAAATCACGAACTTTTTTACATTGCATTTGTTCCTCTTGAATCTGTAAAAGAAAAACAAGTGGAGGATATCTTTGTCATTTAATCTACATCATCTAGTTTGAAAGTCATTACCAAACATATTTCTTTAGTTTTTAATCTAGTTTAAAACCACTACCAAACACACTGATTTACATAAAATCTCAAAAAAAAAAAAAAAAAAACAAAAAAAACAAAAAAATCCATCACAATCTACAAACCAGTTTTTCCACGAAAACCATTTTACCAAACACACCCGTAATCCAATATTCCAATGCACTCTGAGAAATAGTTGTTCAATGAGACATTATTGAAGAATGATAGGGGTTAACAAAATGGGAAACAACGTTCTATGGAAATTCACATACTACTACTTTGCCCAGCACAGTATACAAAGAAGACAGATCACATAGAAATATGTAAGAATAGATACCGGGGGTGGGGTGCATCAGACATAAACTGATACGCAACAACCTTATGATCCGAGTCAATAATATAATAATAATAATAATTAATTAAATAATTAGTGTTATTTATATAATTACTTAATTAATGAATTGTTAGTTAATTAGTTTATTTATTTAACTAGTTTAATTATATGCTTATTTAATTAGTTAGTAGACCGGGCCGCATCCATCAGCTCAAATCGTGTAGGTTAAGGTTAAGAGTATTTTATACGTTGCGAGTCTTATTTT
Organism: Linanthus parryae; assembly: GCA_023055425.1. Taxonomy (NCBI): domain Eukaryota; kingdom Viridiplantae; phylum Streptophyta; class Magnoliopsida; order Ericales; family Polemoniaceae; genus Linanthus; species Linanthus parryae. The sequence continues at coordinate 100,690,718 of JALGPY010000006.1, read as the reverse complement.
ATATATCACGGAATAGTAATTGTTTTTTTTTTCAATTATTTCGTAACTCCAGTTTTAGTTTATTCAGAGACCGTAACATCTCGAATCGCTACGTGGAAGATCAAAGCTTCTCAAAACAACTTCACAATCGATACTGTTAGGTATCATAAACACACTATGATACCTAGTGTGAGAAAATTTGCCAAAAAAATAAATAATAAAATAAACACACTTGTTCATTTCTGCATAGAAGGGAATAAATAAGATGCAGTTTCTTTAGAATAGGGATGACAATGGATCAGATCTGGATCGGATGAAGCCCTTCTCGACCGAGATCCGGTCAGGAGAAATACGATTCAGATCCGATCCACATCCGTTCGGATCGACAGCGGATTCGGATTAGATCGGATCGGGTTTCATTAATCAGATCCAAATCCGATCCGTAGATCCATATAGTACGTGGTCTGATGGAATTCGGATCGAATCCAGCTCGAGTTGGCAATAAAATGCAAGAAATAACATAAAAAATAAACACTATTTCATACGCTAAGGCATGTTTATAAGTTATGAAGCCTAAAACACAAAAGAAGAAGTTTTGTAGGTTAGAGATACTATTGTATTCTTCTTGAAATTGTAGTGGTGAGGTAATATGAGTATATTTGTAAAGCACATCTATATGTCGGATCGGGTCCGAACCCCGTGGATCCACCCCAGATCCAAACCCAAATTCGATCGGGTCTGGCTTTCCAGATCCAAATCCGATCCATTTCCAATTGGATCGGATTCGGATCCGATCTATTCGGCTCGGATCGCAGATCGAATCGGACCATATTGCCATCCCTAATTTAGTTAGCAAAACAAAACAAGAATTCGGTAAGTTTTTTGTGGTATTGTAGAGCAAAGTTTACTCTACGACACTATGAAAATATTACCAAATTCTTGCATCGTTTTTGCTAACCAAATCGCTTGGCCCAAATAATACCAGAATAATTTTTTGAAGAACCTGGTTTTAGGGGAGTATCTGTTACTATTCAAATAATATCCCATCAAGAGTAGCATGACACATTTTCACTTTGGAACATACTAGTATAATATACATTTACGAACTTAAAATTAATTAAGAATTAACGGTGACATATAGTAACCAAAGCGACTAGTAACAAGCAACAAATCTCTTAAAAAAAAAAAAAAAAATTAACAAGGAATTCAATCAACGTATTTAGCTTAGTTGAAAACTCTGCAGTTCTTTCTAACTTCTCCTGCATTTCCCACAAGAACTTCGACACTTCCCATCTTAACCAACGCCTTCGCAAAATTCAGTTGAAATCCAGTGGGGTCTGCTGCAAGCGAATTCACAATAGGAGAACTCGATCCATCCAGAGCAAGAACTTGATCAATCTGAAGAACACCTCTGTTTGTCTTAATTTGGTTGTAGTAACTGTTGTCCACAACGTTAGACGAGCTACTATTTTGATCCAAAAACGCAGTAGATTGCGTTGCACAAACATTGAGTAGGGTGGTAACAAGAGCAGGATCCATGGTGGGATCAGGCATTCCAGTACCTTGGAAATTAGAAAGTCTGCTCTGGAATAAACCACAGTTTGCAACTCCAACTGTGTGCCCACCAAGAAGTATCACCATGTCATTTGGGGATAGCCCTTTTGAGGCAAAGATTTGTATTGCTTGTGAAACAGAAACTGTAGGTCCAGGCAACTCGACTGCATCCGCGGATGAGGCGAGTCCGTCGCGTCTCCCTGTTGGTACGTTGTAGTTGGCCCCACCGGCTAGGGCAACCGAATCCCTAGTCGCTAGGGTTATGATATCGGCACATGAGACCGTTTGGGGACATGATGCCTCCAAAGCTTCCTTAGCTTCATCAATGAGGTCAAAACCTCTTACTGATTGGTTTGGGCCTGCATCTTTCTCTGATGGCGAGTCTATGAGTATTGAGGCATCACAACCCTGAAAAATACAATTCACTATTAGTATGTAGAGAACTTTGGGTCATATACATTTTTTTTTTGAATATAAGGGTAGCCGCAACCACAACTTTTCACAGGGATCACATTGGTAACCCCATTCACATACAGTAACTTGCATATATCACATCAGAGTAAACCAACTTAAGTTGCCAATATCTGACAAAAGCACCTCAACTAACGTCAGGGAGTTTCTTGGTGAGTTGTATATAGTGTTCGTTTTGTTACCAAGTGAGTTTTCTGATTTAGTATAAATGTATAGGTGGAAATTAGCGCACCTGAACAAAACAATCGTGGAAGTGCATGCGAAGCAAGGCGGCGGGGATGGAAGGATCAGTGCTGAAATGGTTCTCTACAACTTGTCGGACAATGAGTTCTGCATTGGGGCAGGTTGAGTCGTAGAACCCAACTCGGAGTTGAGCAGAAACTAGAGGAAGAATTATGAGGTAAAGGAAAACCAGTGAGATCTTCATTGTGACTCGAGGGAGGAGTGTTGAGAATAGGAAAGGTTCTTCTTGTTTAGGCTAATAGGATTAGTGAAGTGGGAAAGATGTTTGACAAGAATGAAAGATTGATAGGTTGCCTATTTAAAGGTATTAGAGAAAGAGAGACTTTGTCGAACTTGCGAGGTCAAACCATGGCTGGTGATATTGAAGAATTAAAGTATTCGGACGTTACCCGCGCTTAATGTTTCTAACATTTTATTTAAAATATAGTGTTTATAAACTTAAAAAAGTGGATGCAGGGAGTTGGAGAATTATGATTTTGTAATTGAGAGGAGGCACTCGCCAATCCTGAACCTCCTTGTGCCTCGACCACTAATGAGGTGAATAAAAGCTTAATGTTCGAGCCTTGACATATTCTTTCTTTCTTTTTGTTTATTGAGATTTCACAATCTCGTGGTTGTCTCGGTCTAATCTTTTTTGCTTTGCTTCTGACCACCAAAACGTTTCATGTTGTACTAAAGCAAGAAGTAGTCCTGTTGAACTTCTCGATTCTAAATTCTTACCCCTGGTCTCCATCGTCAAATTGCAGTACACTTATATATTATGGGTAAGTTTGCTTCTTATTATTGTTAATTGATCATATTATCTTCTAAAAAACGATACTGTTGGCCTTATATAGAAGTAATATTAACATTTGTATATATTTGAGTCGATTGTGAAATGAAATTTAAAATGCTGTAAGTTGATGAGTATTTTAACTTAGTTATTTTGGTACATTGTTGGCAAAGTCAACTAGAAACCAGTTTAGATTTCAAGCTGGGTCAAAAATTGAATCAGTCGCAGATGATGAAGTTCATCTGAAACATAGAGGGTACATGCATTTTGTACCTGCTGCGTAATTTCTTGGCTAAAGTTGCAGTTTTAAAACCTGAGGGTCATTATCAGTGACAAGCTCAAACACTAGGCGAGATCTCGAGCAAAGCGCTGCGATATATGAACATAAGAATGTCGTATATTATAATTAAAATATAAGTTTTGTGTAATTTTGACGACTTGATTATCTTAGAATTTATTAAAGTATATAACAAAGTAAAAACATTTTCTTAACTCAAACTGTTTTTTTGAGTTTGACTAATTCGTTGTTTGTACTCAAGTGCTAAACATCGCCTTTATAGTCTTACTATTGACTTTTTTTAAAGTTATAAAAAGAAATAACTTAATTTCATAGTTAAAAATGAAAAATAAAGTCGAACATGTAGTTTTTCATCATTTTATTTGAGAAAAAAAAATTTAATGTAATTTAATTAAATTTAAATGAATGATGCTAGAGAATCCACATTTATCTCCCATTCAAATTAGCTCATGAACAAAAGGAAGAAAATGTGATAGGAAGCCTAGTGATAATATTGCTTGTTAAATTAACATACATGAAGGTTGGTTTTTTCTTTTTTGACTTCTTGGCATAACTATGCATGAGATTTTAAATCAAAATCAATAGGAATGAGTATCGACTGAGCAAAAGCGGGCAATCAGAGCGGGCAATTCAAAAAGGGAATTAAAACATATTGGGAAATTTAAAATGGACATAGGAAAAGTATAAAATTTGAAATCCGTTGGGAGTTTGAGTAGTATTGAATAGCTTCTAATATGTGTGTAAGATTTTAGAAAATAGCCTTAGGAAGCAAGTATGAACACCCACCCATTCCTAATTAAGAGATTTAGCCCACCCGATTAGTTAGGTACTTGGGTTGAGGCTTTTCATTGGAGTTTGGGTTAGGTGTCTACGGTTTGGGGGATCAAAATTTGGGAATTGTGTTTGAAGTGTATGTTGGAGTCATATTTGATAATCCTTGTTATTGTTGAGTTCTCTAGAATATTAGTGCGTTTTGGGAGTCATGTCATGGAAATATTTGAAGTATTTGGAGTATAGCACTTATTTCATAATGGAGATCGTTTTTTTTTTTTTTCGTTTTTTTTTGTGACACATACTTTGCGGAGTTAGAGACAAGTGAGTATGACGAGGAGTAGGCACATTGGGCTTCTTTGTTTTTCTTAGAGCTCTTGATGTATCTTGAGTTTTGTTTTGAATAAGGCTATGATGCCAAACAATACTTTGAGGATACTTAGAGTTGAATTATTGGCGATTTGTTTTAAGGATGAAGGATAATGCTCATGTTTTGAAGACCCGTTTTGGGAGTTTAATAAATTATCTTTTATTGATTTGGAGTATGGGTTGGAGATTCGTCATTGTTTAGTGCATACAAAGCGCTCATGAAGTTAGAACGCGAGAACATTGATTTTGGTGGTACTTGAATCTGTGCAGCAATTGGCATTTTGCGTAGCAAACATGTTTAAAAGTCGAGTTATTTTCCCTGAATTTTTTCCAGAGAGTAGACATACCCAGGTACTTGCATAAATTTTTTAGCCCCAGATGAGTTCTGGAGACTTAGATACAAATTTTCAAAGTTTGTTGTGCAATAGCAGAATTGCAAAGTGACTAGCTGTAGCATTTTTGATGTTTACCTATCTTCCAGACCTTGGATGGTTCTCAAATTTTTATGGTGATTAGTAGACACATATGGCTAAATCTGGGTGAATGCCTAGATTATTTTGAGGAGTTTAATGTTAGTTTAAGACCTTGAAAAGTCAAAGTTTATGTTCTGGTGGTATGTGACAGCAGTTGTGGTATTCTCTGTACAACTTGAGTTATGCAATTTATTTTGAGTTGATTCTTCTTGGGTATGAAATTAGACTCAGAGAGGTTATTTCACACCAAAATTCATAATTTTTGCTTGCTCGATTGATCATATTTCCAATTTTCAAAGAAGCATGAGAAATAAGATGCGTTCAACCTTTGTGAAAGTTGCATGTGTAATTGATTGTTTGATAATCAATGTTTTATATTACTTTCTTAATTGCTCATTAGGTTTCAAGTATTTCCTTTTTTACTTGCACTTCATGGTATTTTATGAATAATACAATATGTTATAGTGTAGGACAATAGAGCACACCCATGCAAAACTAGAAATAGCTTGTCGTAATTTAGACTATTGTTGTTTTATGACAATTTGGGTGTTTATATGTATTCCTATTGATGTTTAGTTGTTACTTTGGAGATTTTGCTATCTTAATCTGTTATGGAGATAGTTTGAGAGTTAATGTGGTGGGAAATACTAAAATACTGGCATTATACTTGGGGTTCTATAAATTATTGTTATACCTGGGAAGTCTAATTTTCTCTCACTGATGACAGCTTGTCACAAACATCTCATGTAGAGACTTGTTATTAGGGCTATAGTTTTGAAGGTCTTACCATTTATGTTTGTTTTATTCGGGCTTTTGATTTTCGTTGTTGTAGAACCAATTTTGAGATCTTAATAAACTGCTCCGAAATGGTCTCCAGTATTGTTCTATCTCTTATATTTGTTGCGGAATTTTTAGAATTTTGAGGCGAAATTTAAAAGTAGATGCCCGTAGAAGAGTAAAGGAAAAAGGGGGCTCGCACATGGGAAACTGAATTTTGAGAGTCAGGGGCTGAGTTTTGTTGGTTATATCTCAGACTATTTGATTAATCAAATACGGTATTTTGGGTCACTAGGTTAAGGTTTACATTAGAGGTATATGCTTGGAGTTTTGTTACTTAGCTATTATTTGAGGAACAAGACGTTTTGTTTGTTCATAATTTATCCTTGGAGTTACGTTAGTCGTTCAGTTGTAACATCATTATTGTGTAAGCATAACATAGTTCATTTATTTGTTTATTCACAATCTGACTAAGAGTATCGATGGTCAGCCTTGGACGATCTTAAGACTTTATTCCTCGTGACAAACAGTTTATGATGTTGGAGTGGTTACCAATTGAATTATGGATTGAGATTTCGGGATGCTTTCTATTACCTTAGTGTTGGCAATCAGACAAATAGTTTTGGTGTAGTCTAACTTATTATAGTATAGTCTCACTGTAAGTTCACTGGTTTTACAGACTTGAAATAGCAGATATTAAAAGGCCTTGAAACAGTTTTCAAAGCCTTGAATTGTCACATGTTTCACATGCTTGAAATAGGAGGCCTTGAAACAGCATTCAAAGCCTTCAAACTGTCTGACCTGTATGCATATTCTAAGGGGGAGTTTTTCTGAGTTCTTCTGATCTTATTCTAACTCTCTCATCCCTATATTTTATCTATTATTACTTGATGATGAAACAGAAAATCTTTTGATTCACTTAGACTTCATCTAATTTATCTGTTTGACTTAGTTTTGCAGGGAAAATTCATTTCCTATTTTGCAGGTTTGGTTTCCAAACCTGGGTTTTGCATGAAAGGAAATATTGAGAGAATGTGATTATGTGATCAATCAGACACTCATGACAGCTTCTCAATACGTTTAAAGACAGGATCAACTTATTATCTTTGAAGACTCTGATCAACTATCCGTTGGGAAGACTGTTGGAGAAGTCAAAGATCGTTGCCTAATAAGCAGGAAGTTTGTTGCTGAAAATCACGAAGATTGCTGATCTTTTGAGCAGTATAAATGGAGCTCAATTTGAAACATTTGATACAACACTCAACTGGCAAAAAAAGAGAGACACATTTCAAGATTGACAACCATCAAAGAAGCACATCATTGTCACAATCCATCTCACAGAAGATCACTGCATTTTTCACCGCAGTTCCACTTCCAGTGTTCTTCTATTCAGAACTTAATTTGTATATCATTCTTGTATTAATTCTAGCTCTCATTCTCAAGGATTGTTTAAAGTGAACAATAGAGAATTCTTAGTTAATCAGTTAGCTAGAGCAGGTACTAGATAGGTTAGTGAGAACCACAAGCTGTAACAGAGTAAGGCATATCTATGTGCTTGAGATCTAGGGCTTAGTTTTATTAATAAGAATTGTGTTGAAAATCCTGCAGGGAGAAGATCCCCGAGGTAGAGACGTAGGTCCAAGTGGGCTGAACTATAGAAATTTTGTGTCTCTTGCATTTATCATTTCATCCTCATACTTGTTTTACAAAGCATTCAAACTGGTCTGTTTCAAAGGCTTGAAACTCTTTTGAAGGCCTTGAAAAAGACTTGTATGTTTTTTCACTTAAACTGTATTTCGCTTCAAAGTCTTGAAAGTGTTTTCAAGGCCTTGAACTTCATTAATATTCACATACTCTCATCTTTGAAAGTTTTACAAAAAGTTGTCATACTCTATTCACCCCCCCTTCTAGAGTATATGTACTACATTTCTACCTGCTTACTCCCCTTTCACTCACATTTGGGGTAGCTATCACATATTGTCAGCTGATGTGTGATCGAAGTCTTGTCGTTAAATCATTGTTTGGATTATGGACTGGTTATTCACCTCTAAGGTGCTTTTGGAGTTATATGCTTCTATTTGATTACTAGGAATGTCAAGTCATATTGAATTACAATCCTTCCATGATACTTCTTACCCGATTCCATTAAAACATTTGGACCAAGACCTCATGATTCGAATTCGAGTGTTTGTCTGATTTTCGAGATGTATTATAGATGAGTGGGAGACTTTTGCAGACCAAGAATAGCGGCCCATACTATGTAATTCCAATTCCTGAGACCTAGTGAATGCTCAATTCTTTTCGGGATAGACCTTTGTTTAGAGATATCAAGTGAGGGTATTGGGATCCATTGAATGAACTTCATGGGGCCCATATATGAAGTACTTGTAGAATGATAAGTTATTATTTAACCTAGATGACATGTTTAAGTGACAGCTTGCAAACATTATCAAGTGGGAAGAGAAATGAAGGCTCCCTATATGTCGCCCAGGACCGTGAGTCGTGGCTACTACCAGTCAATTTAGAACCTTCATTTAATTATGGGTAGCATCTCGTTAAGATTCTTGATATGAGGAAAAAAGACACGCTTAAGAAGAGTTTTAAGCTTGTAAATGTCTTGTGGACTAATCACCTCACAGAAGAGGCTACATGGGAAGCTGAGGATGAGATGAGGTAGAAGTATCCGCACATGTTTGAATGAGGTATTTTGAGTTCCGAGGACGTCACTCCTCTAAGGGGGAGAGGATGTAATCCTTCAGTTTTTAATACGCCACTTTAGCGCTCTTTATAGAATGTTACATATCATTCATGAACTTAGGTTTGCATTTAGTAGAAATACCTTGGAGTGGAGATTCATATCTTAGTGGTTTTTAAGGATTTAGTTTAAGCTTCGAGGACAAAGCTCTCTTTAAGGATGGAAGGATGAAATACCCCATTTTGTGGCTACGGGTGTTTTTGTTGCTTTAGTATAAGTTTTGAGAGTTAATTTTATTATTGTTAAGATTTTGGGGTCTTTGTGACTTTGTATAAAGTTTCAGTGCCTTTTAAAAACCGGGGGTGGTGGTTGTCTTTTTACCTAAACTAGGGGTGTGAAAGTGTCTTTTCTAACAGATTGATATCATAAGTGACCCCAAAAACTTCATCAGACGTGATGAACAACCCAAAATCACTCCCTTCTCTTCATCAATCGGATTCAATCCTTCCTTTCTGACCAATCTTGTTTCCAAATCTTCCTTCTTGGTTCTCTCTCCCACGATCAGTAGTCAAACTATCGTTCATCTCATCCCTCTCTCTAAAACCCAAAACCCCCAGCCCTCTCTCCCTCACAATCTCACACACTCTCTCTCTCTCTCTACCGCTCCTCTGTTCGACAGAAGAAGCTGCAGCAGCAGCAGCGACCAGCAGCAGCAGCAGCTGCGTCCAGCCGCCGCCGCCACCGTCCAAGCCTGCGCAGGTAACCCCCTGCCTCCTTTCTTTCTTCTTCTTCTTCTCCTTCTCCTCCTCCACGTCCATGCTCTGTTTTCTTTTCTTCTTCTTCTTCTTCTTCTTCTTCTTCTTCTTCTTCTTCTTCTTCTTCTTCTTCTTCTTCTTCTTCTTCTTCTTCTTCTTCTTCTTCTTCTTCTTCTTCTTCTTCTTCTTCTTCTTCTTCTTCTTCTTCTTCTTCTTCTTCTTCTTCTTCTTCTTCTTCTTCTTCTTCTGTTTTTATTTTCTTCTAACGGGTCGTCTGATCTCGTTAATTTCCGGCAGCCCTTCGGCCACCAAGCTCCACCGCCACAACGCCGCCAACAACTTCATCTCGCCTCTAAATCTCTCTTGTGTTCATCTCCATCACTTGTAAGTTGTTATTGTTCGTCGATTTCAGTTTTAGTTAATTTAATCCTTGTATTGAATCAAGCATTATTCATCTTCATAGCTTGATTCGTTGTCATTCATGATTACCCTAGAACCCTAGTTTATGTAGGTGGTAAAATCAACCCGAAACAATAAGTGTAACTAGAAACTATCACTTGTTTAGTGTATTGGGTTGCTAAGGCGAGTGGTAATCGTCGGGTAATTGAATTGAAGTTGAACTCAAGACCGTTAGACACATATTTTTGGATGTTTTAGGTTTGTTGAACAATCTGTCCATCGCAAGAAAGACTGAATTCGTCGCTATAGGGCTGTTTTGGTCGCCGAAAGTTGCCGAAATTGTCATTAATGCTGGTGGGTTTAAATTGAAGTGTCTAGACGTCGAAATTAGTTGGATTACGGGAGTTTTAACACTCATTTTGTGGTCTTGACACTACTAGAAAAGTAGGCTATCGCGGCAGTTTTACATACGACGGTTCACAAAACCGCCGTTACAAGCAACCCCTCACGGCGGTTTGTTGGTAAGCGGCCTAAAATAAACGGCGGTTGTGTATAACAACCGTCTATCTGACGGCGGTTTCTAAAACTGCCCTTAAATGCTCCATTACACGGCAGATTACCAAAAACCACCCTATATGAATTCATATTTATGGCAACTTTCAGAAAAGCACCGTTCAATTCATTATTAAAAGATTATTATGCTGTTATTATTTTTTTTAAAAATTCTATAATTTATTAGGTTAATATTAATAAAATGAAGAAAGAAATAATACTTGTGATATCGGCGGTTCTTTGGACAGTGCCTTTAATTGAATAATAATCGCCACCGTCTATTTTTTAGATCTAATCTTGGCCCTTGATTGAAAACCCTACATCCTTATAACTCCCCACCTCCCATTCTTCTCTCACCGCACAACCACCGCACGACTTCTTCTCACACATTATCTTCTCTATCTCTAACGGCGAGATACAATCGTTCAGCGATGATGGTGATTGCAACCTATGGTGTTTGGTATCTCTATCTCACTCTCCTGTTCCCACTTCCTCCTCCCTCTTCATTCCATCTCCCACTTCTCTTTCTTTCTGTCCTCCTACCGTCCTGGGCTCGATCTTTTCTTTGGTATGATCTGCTTTCCAGATCCGTACCATCCATTAGATTAGTTGCGTTACTGGCTGAATCAGCCGTTGTTGCCTCCTACGATATCTAGAGCCCATCTCGTTCCCTCCCCTGGCTCGATCTGATCTGAGAATTACAAGTTCTCTGTTTACATGTTCAAGAAATCTGGTTTGGTTTTAACTTGTCTGACGACCTCTTGTTATATCTGGTTTGGTTTTCACTTGTCCGGCTAGCTCTTGTTGGATGTTCAAGTTTTTTGGGTTCACTTTGTAGTTCTTGAAATTCAAGATCTGGAATTCATGATAAGTAAACGACATAAACTAAAAATATCAAATAATTAAAAATAAATTGAATTCACTAACTATCTGGAAATTTATTTTAAAAATTAATTAAATAATATTTACATAAGGCGGTTTTAAGAACAGACGTATCCACAAATATTTTCCCTCCAAATGTAGGGCGGTCTCCATAAAACGCCGAAAAAATATAACTTCGGTTTTATAACCGCCTCTTGCTATTAGCGACGGCGTTGTTGGCGACAGATAAGGAACCGCCACAAAAACCGCCGTAAATGATTTTAGGGCGATTTTTGGTACATTTTTTGGCGGTTTTGAACCGCCGTTTCCAGAGTTTTTTAGTAGTGTGACACTAAGTACCTATATTTGAGAGAATTTGTGAGTTGTGCCTAGCAAAATATAAGTCTAAATTATTTAGTAATCTATTTGTTTAAAATTAAATAGCTTAGTGGATGTTAAACTTCGACCGGCGAGCAGAACCGTGTCACTAGCATAGAACCACTCGTCCTACTCGAGTGTATATCGGGTTTACTTGGGAATGTTGGGTTTGTGTTAGAACCTAAACCGTTGAGCGTTATATGCATGTAATATAGTTTAGCACTTATATTACTAAAATATTGTAATTAATTAGAATATTGTTAACTTCTAGGCGACGAGTTCTCAGACGACGGGTACGTTGAGTACTACGACTGAGTCGCTGTAGCTTCTTGCATTTGAGGTGAGTAAACATGCCAGGCCTAGTATGCCTACCGCCTTTCGTGTCAAATGATTATTTCACTTCTTGTCTCAAAACGAATTTACGTGTTATGTGCATTATGTGCCATTTAAATATCTTATTTTACTTGTTAAATACTTTTCTTGAAAATATCACAACAAATTAACAAGTTGGTTTTGGATTTGATAATATTAATGGAAGATGAAATAATATGTGGTTTTGGATTCCCATCTTGGATAACAAACTGGTTTTGAGAAAATACAATGGAATTGGAAACTCTCATGCTTTCTTACAAGTGTCAAACTTTAATTCCGCTGTGTTTAAAATAAAGCACTACATGAAAAGTTGGTTATTTTTTTATAAATTGCCTCATAATCATTATACATGCTTGGGTGTTTGCTTGCCAGTATTCATTGCTGATTTTGTACTATTGTGTTCTCTTTTGTTTTCCTTCACCACAGGTCTAGATGATGAGAATTTGTCTTAGCGGGGGACGCGAATCATCACCTAGATGTTTAGTCCTTTCATTTAAAATAATTAGAACTCCTTTGTTATTAATAATGATTAGAGTTGTTAAGCGCCCGTGTTTGAGGTAACATTTTGAGTTGTAATAAAGTTTATCGTTTAACTTTTAATTGAGTTTTCTTGGTATCCACTTTTGAACGTCCTTGTATACGGGTTTCATCCTGGCTAAAAACTGACCCCCCGGGCTTCCGGCTTGGTCATTTTGGGGGTGTTACACAGTAATTCGCTCGGGTTGTTACAAATTGTATCAGAGCCAATCCCTGTCCCGCAAGGGCTTTGTGGCGGTTCGCCGCCAGCCAAGGGGATACGTGAGTGGGCACAGTCGACGAGGAGGTCGAGTATATAAGGTGGGGGGATTGTAATATTTCGTCCCAGATCGAGATATTGTGGATTGATATTGTGGATTAGATGTATATATGGTATGGTTGGGGGATTGTAATATCCTGTCCCACATCGAAGATTTGTGAGTTTGACATATAGTAAACCTTGTGGATTACTATTATAACCTTCAAGGATTAAGCATTTTTATCCAGTGGTATGGATAAAGAAGTTGCTGGGACAATAATCCGCTCGGATTGTTAGCCATAGTTTTTGCAACAATTTTATGAATTAGCGTGCAGAGACCAATATGTCGTAAATATGAGGGATTGTGTACTTGTTTACTCTTGGTTATCAATGCTAGCACAATAGTATTAAACTTTGCCAATGCTAGCACAATAGTATTAAACTTTGCCACGCTTCGGTTACCATCCAGGATTTCTAGGAAAACATCCTCCACTTCCTTTCCAACTGTAGCCAAAAAATATTGGAGAAAAAATTGGCGGGTACCCGTCGATCCCCTAAGATTTTAATGGTCCCCTATCAAATAAATTAAATTTGATATCCTCTTTATGAAGGGCCTTACCACCACTGTCTGCATCTCCTCTGTTTGACACTCCTCATTAGTTTGCAGCATCAGATTCATCGCATCCACGTCTAACTTGTGGATTGAAATATATTCGAGAAGAAGATATCCAAAGTCTTCGCTATTACATTCTCATCTTCATGCCAAAATCCATCTCTATCTTCCAATCCTTTTATTTTATTTATGGCCCTCCTCATAGTCGTTTTTAATAGAAAAAGTAGCATTTTTACCCCCGCACCGAAGCTAGTCAATCTGAGACTTTTGACGCCAAAGCCCGCTTCTTGAAAGAGGGTTATATTGTTCTCATCTGCAATCATTTTAGTATCCTGCCAAAACAAATCAGTTTCGCCATGTCATTTTGATCCAATAATCTCTCTCGTAGGGATTTCAGCTTCTTACAAGTAATCACAAAAGTGTTCTTGTCTCATTCACTTAGCTCCTTTGCTAGCTAGGTTAGATTGTCTCCCAGCTCTAGCACTTTTCCCATGCTGATTCACTATTAATTAATGACTTCTCGTCAATCTTGTGCTATAACCAAGCTGTCTCAAAGTGCAATCAACTTCTTTTCCTTTGTTCGTTCCGTGTACAACATAACTCAATAGGTTTTTCGTCCGAGAACGAGGTTGTTAGGTGGTTAATTTGTGCCCCACTGAATTTATTAATCCATTCCAAGTTTAATATTCCTCGACAAATCACTTCCCTGATAGCTTCCCCGTTTCACATATTGCTAGTCCATGTAAAGGGGCAGCCATTATAACCCAAATCATACAATATACAATCAGCCAAAGCTTTCCTGAACTCCTGTGTTTGGTATGTAGTAAGTATTCATACTCCTTGTTTCTTGCATTCACCATAGCTTTTAGATCTACCAAGACGCACCAAGTAACATACAAGCCCGTTTTAGTCTTTGAAAAGGTCGCCACATCAAATGCCGGTCAGCCTTAACCGAATTTAGAGTCCCGTGAATTGCCAAGCCTTTCCCGAACTAGCATCTCCTATTGAACAATCAGTGTGAAATCTTGAGTAAGCTTGAATACTAACCATCAACTTCCGAGTCCCAGAAAAGACCCAATCCTCCATTATGCCCCACGATATCCAGACTAAGGCCGACATTGAATCCTAGTTTTGTCAATATTTGTGTCATTTTGTGATAATGGAGCATTGTCTCCATAAGGAAGACTATATTTGGGCGTTTACTCCTCACTAGATCATGAGACAAAGAACGTTACGGGAATTTCCTCCCACATGTCATAAGAGTTGCATAATTATTGGCGGGACCAGTCTCCAGTCACAGTCAAAAGAAGATAATGCCCCTCCTTGGGACTGTTTTTCCCCAGCTTGTGTTTCTTCTCTTCCAGTTGAACTGGCCCCATAACCATGTAGATCCTCCATTGGATCCTTTCTCTTCCATGTGAAACTTGAGTGTTGCCTTGTCTTTGACCTCGTAGTGGCTTGTACCCACCCTTGTGACTCCATAATGGGGGATTTGTTAACATGTTAATTGACATATCTGTTTTTTTCTATCTACCACTTCATTTCATTTTTATGCAAAAGCTTTAGGATTACTTCTGATATTCCAAGTCAATTGACTTTTCACCAAATTTAATTTGTTGTTGGTTAATTGATGCGAAAACACTGAATATAGCCTTATCACATTCTATCGGATCGTTGTCTAACCTCATCAAATCCGTAAAAATTTCTTTTCTCTAATCTCGGATTTTTCATGGTTATAGTCAATCTTGAAACTTTGAATATCGTGATTTCCTCCAAAGGTTTCCGCCGTTTGACCCTAATTTTCTGCTACATTCACCTCCATCACCATCTCCCAGCGATCTGCATTTTGTCTCTGGTTGACCATTGTCTCCTGCCAGGCGCCTTCATCACCCATGTCGTTCTCCGCCACCGTCTCTGTCGTTCGGTTGTCAATCTTTGCGAATTTGGAGTTACTTTTCGGGCTACATTGATGCTTGATCAGGAGCCAGCCATCACGGACTCCTAGAGGTTTATCTGTTCCGTACAGCTCATCAACAAATGTTGGATTGAGCCACATCGGGATAAATAGTTGAGAGTTTTCATACTTTTAGTAGACTCAAAGACTATCATTGTCATCATCTTCATCTTCTTCCTCCTCTAGGATCACATTACCTCCCATCTTAAGTGGGTTATTGATTGGTAGTCGAACACGTACATGAGGAAAATTGCACATTTTTTCGTTTCCACCATTTTGTCAACACGTACTAGTTCTCCAATCATTCAACCAAGCGCTTCTCCCACTTCTTCGTTTATAAATGAATTAGTAGGTTCCAAATATGCGTTCATACCTCAAAGCTTTCAAAAACTATATTTCCATTCATTATCTTCGAAACCCACTGCTTAAGGATTATGAGTTTATTGTCAAAATCCACGAACGTCCTTCTATAACGCGTTCCATGACTTCAGTGGTAAGGAATCAAAAGATAAATCGATTCGATCCGGCATCACTTGTCCTGGTTTTGTTCCCCTGGTCCATATCATTTTGAAGACATCCCTCATTTCTCTTCCATTAATGGGGCTTTCGGATAAGAACTGGCCCACAAGGCTAGCTTCAAATCGTTGTCCAACACTTGCAGATTGCTTTCCAGAGTTGCATTGGCTTATAAATACTCCAAGATCGCAAAAGATTGAATCCGATCCACCACATCCCTTTCCATGGCGATGTGAACTTACAGTGGGAAACCCATAAAACTCTAGAGATAATTTTTTCTCTCCAGCATCAAATTGTAGTCACATTTTGAACCTAGAGTGGTCAGCAAAACAATTTGAAAAGGAAAGGAAGAGAAGATGAGGACAATGAAAATAAATTGGGCAGACTATAAATAATTATAGCATCTCTTGTACTAATACAGGCAAATATTAGGCAGATTTGTGATAAGATCGTTTATTTTGCATAATAGATAACATTTTTTAAAAAAAAGTTTCTCTGGTAGTGATTAGGCAAAAAAAAGACATGTTTGAATTAAATATTTGTTCTATGTTTTTTCTTAAAAATATATTTAGTCTATGTTAGATTTGTGAATATGCCTCGAGTAAATAGTGGCAATCATGAAGAAAATTTAAGAAATATGTTATGACCCTGATAAATAGGAGAGGAAAATGATTTTGCCTAATAACAAAAAATCATCGTCAAGTTGACGAAGTAGATGCCTATATTTTTTCTTGCCTATTTTTAGTATTCATCATAAAGAAAAAAAAATGCCTATTTTTAATTATATCTAACAAAATTCATATCTTTTCTCAAAAAAAAACAAAACTCATATCTTATTGGAGTCCATCATTTGTCAACTTCTTTAAAAAAATTGCCTACCAAAATTGATTTAGACAATAGCTGCTCTTAAGCCTATTATATATTTGTTGTCGTAGTATTTTATTAAAAAAAAAAGAACAAAAAACATTTCCGAACATGGAGGGAAAGAGAGAGGGGAACCGCAGGAGATCCATCACAGACGGCCAGATTCTCTCTCCGATCGCCATTGTCACCTCCCTCTCAATCTATTATATTTGTAGGACAAACCCAGGTACTATTTCTCTTTAAATTCAATTAAACTATTTTTCTTTCATTCTGGGTCAATTATGATATTGTCTTGTGTTCGAAAATGCTACGATATATATAAAAATACATTACAATGATGTTGGGAATAATACTTTTTTTGATCTTCATGCTCTTCATTGTTATCTTCGACTTTGCTTTTGTTTTGTTTTGTTTATCATGTTTGTTTGGGTTGATTTGAATAGCTAGAGACTCATACATTGTTTGAGCTTGTTCTTTTACCATGTTTTTTTGTAATTCTTGTGTATAGTACTTTTTTTAGTAATTAAATATACTGGTTTTGAAGCTCAAGTTATCGGCATTTCAATTGGGTGTTTTGGGTATTGTATGGTCTGGTCAGGTCTGTTTGTATTAGGGTTTTATGTATTCTTGGTGATATGTGTTTGTTGTGTCCGTTTAAATTTTTAGAGGAGAAAAATGAATTGCAAGTGCCTAAGGCGCATAGAAGCTTCTCCACTCCACACATCCGATGATCCCCCTCTAGGATGTTTCCCCGACTCACCAAACGACATACCCTAGTTCTTTTTCTTTCTTAGTCCAATAGGGATGTGTGAGGGAGAGACACAAGAAGTAGGCCAAACTGAATGAAATGTCCTTCCTAGTACTAGAAAAAAGTGAAAGCTTATAATAGAGAGGCAGAAACATGGTTGATAAGTTGATTTTATTATACAATTTCAATTTTTCACATTGCACTTAATCTTGTAAAATTGATTGACTAGTTGTTTAGTTTATTCCTTGGCTCCAGCCCCGTGTCCTGGTAAACATAAATTCAAATATATAAAAATGCAGTCTCCCCACCACACCCGCTTGTTCATTTCCTAGTTGGCGAATCCCTGTTGCACCCTCTCAAGCCTTCCGTGCTTCATAGGTAAGGGCCGATAAAATATCATCTAAACCTGACTGAAAGTGTTATGGGGAGGAAGCTTTTTCTGTTACAGTCCTAGAAGAATGCGTCTTATGCTTAAACAACTTGCCTAAAGCTCCTTGTGGTTTTGGATAAGCCATAATAGGCAATGATGACTAATCAGCCAAGCCTAGCTACCAAGTAGACCTTTAAGCAAGCAAATCACTCATAAATCATTCAGCCGTTAGAGGCCATGGAAGCCCAAGGGTTATTTATACCCATGAAGATGAGGAATCAAATGACCAACTGACCGGAATATAATGAACTGAATGAAAGTAACTTGTCATCTTTAAGATATCAACTGTGAAACATTTTGAGATGTTTTACTTCCCACCGCCTTCTACCTTAGGTAGACAAAACTGTTTAATCACACGGAATTTATCAACGCTTGTTCGTGCTTGATATTAAAAAAATATCATCCATTCATCCGAAACTTGTTCACACTTGGGTTTGAAGTTTCTGCTAATTGTTGGTGAAGAGTATTGGTTGGAAAGGTTCCCATCCCATTGTTTACAGTTGAGTTAGAAAGAAGTCATTTTCTCATTCCTTTGCTTTGGATTCTTCTTCGTCTTCACATCTTCCGGCAAAAAAACCGTTATCTTGTAGGTTAGGCCCCTATTATAGATAGGCATCATAAATGCCTGTTCGTGCTTGATCGTACGGCGGCTCTTTCATATCGGTAGAAGGCTAAATAAGTCTTTGGGTAGATGATTTTTTGATCTTCCATCATTGAGGTTTCTGTATGGAATTTAAAATTGTATGTGGTGAAATAATTGCTCGGTTACTGGACAGGAGGCTAGAGGAGAAAAAAAAGTGGAGAGTTGCTGCAAATGACAGAGCCTGCCACTCCTAAGACTCCATCGCGCTCATATAGTTTCCGTGGGAGGTATCATTCTCTGACAACCGTTTATTAGTTTCTTCTCTCATTGCTTAATCATGTCATTATCATTTTAAGAGAACCTCTTCCATGGTCAATCAACTACCATGTTTTTTCCTTGAAGATAGGCCCCACAGAACTGTAAGTAATAAAAGAAAAAATGAGACCCATGAAGTATCTTGAACAAAAACAAGATTACATTTGGCTACTGCAAAGAACTCGAGCTGGCCACCATATTAACTGATATTTGTCATTGGCAATCGTACGTTTTAATTCTATAATGAATGTAGGCTTAAGTGATCTATTATGTTATTCCACACCGACATCTTATGCTAAAGATTCATCAGTGCTCTGACTCTGTAATTACAGGGACTCAAATGGATCCGCAGATATGGACGATCCACAGAAAACAACGGCTACGGTATCTCGTTTCATTGAGCAGCTACATGGAAAGTCTTCACCACATGAGAAAGAACTTATTACTGCACGGTTATTAGGTATTTCCAGAGCTAGGAAAGAAGCTCGAGCTCTTATTGGAACACATGCTCAAGCAATGCCATTGTTTGTCTCTATTCTTAGGAGTGGCACTCCTGGGGCAAAATTAAATGTTGCTGCAACTTTGAGTGTACTATGCAGGGATGAAGATATTCGGGTGAAGGTGCTTTTGGGTGGATGCGTTCCACCGTTACTCTTGCTTTTGAAGTCAGGGTCAGTTGAAGAAAAGAAGGCAGCTGGAGAAGCACTATGTGCAGTTTCAGCTGGTGGACTTTCAGACGATCATGTGGGAATGAAAATATTCGTCACAGAAGAAGTAGTACCAACCTTATGGGATCAGCTCAACCCGAAAAAGAAACAAGACAAAGTAGTCGAAGGTTTTGTCACTGGGGCATTGAGAAATCTTTGCGGTGACAAAGAAGGGTTTTGGAATGCAACACTCGGTGCTGGAGGAGTAGATATTATTCTCAAACTGCTATTGTCAGACAATGCCGCGGCTCAGTCCAATGCAGCTTCTCTTTTGGCACGTCTGATGATTACATTCGAAGACAGCGTAGGCAAAATAATATCCTCTGGAGGTATCAAGGCTTTGCTTGGACTTCTGGGACAGAAGAATGACATTTCTGTCCGTGCCAGTTCTGCCGAAGCTTTGGAGGCTTTATCATCAAGGTCAAAAGATGCTCAGAAAGCTCTGGTTGAATCTGACGGAGTGTATATTCTGATTGGAGCCACTGTTGCTCCTTCTAAAGAGTGTATAAGAGGGGAGGCTGGCCAAAATCTTCAGAGACATGCAACGCGTGCTTTATCAAACATATTTGGTGGAATGTCTGCTCTAATACGGTATCTTGCAGAACTTTCCAAGTCCCCGCGCTTAGCTGCACCTGTTGCTGATATAATAGGAGCACTCGCCTATGCTCTAACAATCTTTGAGCAGAAATCTAAAGAGGAAGAAGAAGCATTAAATGCGATCGAGATAGAGACCACTTTGATAATGCTACTAAAACCGCGAGACAACAAAGCTGTCCAGGAACGAGTCCTTGAGGCAATGGCCAGTCTTTTTGGCAATACCTTTCTCTCAAAGAGTCTCAACCAAGCAGAAGGAAAACAAGCGCTTACAGGACTTATAATGACATCTGCTTCGGATGTGCAAGAAAACCTTATACTGTCACTTTTAAAGGTATGCTCTGATGGGGTTAGTATTTGGGATGCCATTAAAAAGAGAGAGGGAATCCAGTTACTTATAAACCTGCTAGGTTTATCCAGCGAATACCAACAAGATTTTGCAGTTAAACTGCTAGCAGTACTTACCAACCAAGTTGATGACAGTAAATGGGCAATCACTGCAGCTGGAGGGATTCCTCCTTTAGTACAGCTATTAGAGAATGGATCCCAAATTACAAGAGAGAATGCAGCATACATTTTATGGAATTTATGTTGTCACAGCGAGGAGATTTTCGAATGCGTCTTAAGTGCAGGAGCTATTCCAGGATTCATATCACTTCTAAAGAGCAGTGGACCAAAGGCTCAGGAAATATCAGTCAGGGCACTTTTAAAGCTAATTCGAACAGCCGATTCTGGTACGATAAATCAGTTGTTAGAGCTGCTCCTAGGAGACTCTCCCAGGTCGAAAGCTCATGTTATTGGAGTGTTGGGTCATGTCCTTGGCATGGCATCACAAAGTGATCTCACGAATAAAGGGACTGCTGCTAATAAAGGACTTCGGTCACTAGTCCAGGTTCTCAATGTCTCAAATCAAGAAACCCAAGAGTTTGCAGCTTCCGTCCTCGCTGATATCTTTAGCTCCAAACAAGATATTTGCGAAAGCTTTGCAAGTGATGAAATTGTGCGTCCCTGCAAGAAGCTTTTGTCTAGTAATAATACAGGTGCGACAAAGTCAGCTCAAGCGTTGAGTGATTTGTTCCGTCAAATAAAGAAAGAGTCTAGCAACAGAAGATCCTATGTTCCAGATGGAGATATCAAGGCTCTTATCAAGTTGGCGAAGAATTCGTCCATTGATGATGCGGACAGAGCAGTATCTGCACTGGCCAACCTTCTATATACTCCTAAAAATGCTGCAGAAGCTATGGAGGAAGATGTGGTTTCGGCCTTAACAAGAGTTTTGGGAGAAGGAAGTTCAGAAGGCAAAAAGAATGCCACACGTTGCCTTCACCTATTGCTAAAGCATTATCGAGTCAACGATGTACTAAAGGGTACTTCTCAGCGTCGATTTGCTATTCTTTCTATTGTTGAGTCCATAAATTCGATGGATATGAATTGGTCCGATACTGCTGATGCGTTAGAAGTAGTTGCAATTTTGGCTAGGTCTAAACAAAGTGAGAATTTAACCTACCCTCCATGGGCTGTTCTTGCTGAAGTTCCCTCAAGCTTAGGCCCTCTTATACACTGCATAGCCGAGGGAACTCCTCCAGTGCAAGACAAGGCTATAGAAATTGTCTCCAGGCTTTGTGGGGACCAACCAGTTGTATTAGGTGATCTGTTGGTGGAAACACCTGGATCCATTTCCGGATTGGCTAATAGGATAATGAATTCCGCCAGTTTAGAAGTCAGAGTAGGAGGAGCGGCATTGCTCATTTGTGCTGCCAAAGAGCATAAAATACAGTCAATGGCAGCATTAGATGGGTCAGGATATATAAAACCTTTGATATTTGCATTAGTAGATATGATGAAGAGAACTTCAAGTTGTTCGTCTTTAGAGATCGAAGTAAGAACTCCTAGAGCTTTTGTTGGAAAAACTGCTTTTGAAGACGACTCTGAGCTAGCTGATCCAGCCACGGTTTTGGGAGGTACAGTTGCTCTGTGGCTGTTGTCCATTATTTCTTCATCTCATTCCAAGAATAGGCATACTGTAGTGGAAGCTGGGGCACTTGAGGCCCTCGCCGAAAAGCTTGCAACTTATATTGCGAATCCACAGGTAGAGCTCTAATTTTTGTTTTTGGGGTCTTACATTTTCTTTCCATTTTGTTCTACTTATTGTTTGATTGGGCCTATTTAGGAGATACATGAAACTGAATGTCACTCCATGATCAGTAGTTCATTACTTTCATAACAAAGCCTTGTATGATTTTTCAGCCAGTTGTATGAAATGACTAGTCTTCAAGCATGTGGATCTCATTCGGGACCTGTTTTTATTTATTTATTTATTTTCTTCGGCAAGTACATTTATTATGCATATATATGATATGTCTATGCATATTTTGTTTGCCCAACCCATCAGGCTTAGCTTTTTTCTTATCATCTGCTATTTGATTTTTGTTATCTTCTACTACTTTGATGTTGGTTTTAGATATCATTTCTTTGAAAATATAATTTTTGATAATATTCATATAAATCTACTTTTAGTGTACAAGTTCCACAGATATGTGACTCATGTTTGTCAATTTGTAAGAGTACGTAACTTTGCTTTATGCACAGGCAGGATCAGAGGATACCGAAGGCATATGGATAAGTGCCCTTCTCCTGGCTATATTGTTTCAAGATGCAAATGTTGTGTCATCCCCTGTAACAATGCGAATCATCCCCTCACTTTCACTTCTGCTGAGATCAGAAGAAGTAATCGATAGGTTTTTTGCTGCCCAGGCAATGGCTAGTCTTGTCCGTAATGGGAGCAAGGGAATGAATCTTACAATTGCAAACTCAGATACAGTTGCTGGATTAATATCTCTAATTGGCCATGTCGAATCAGATATGCCCAACCTTGTTGCTTTGACTGAAGAATTTTCACTTGTAAGGAATCCTGATCAAGTAGTTCTGGAGCACCTCCTTGATATCGAAGATGTTAGGGTTGGTTTTCTCGCACGAAAAGCTATCCCTTCATTGGTCGGTCTTTTAACCCCAATCCCAGATAGACCGGGGGCCCCACCTACTGCTGTTCGTCTCTTGACTCGTTTTGCCGAGGGTAGTGATGCAAACAAACAACATATTGCTGAATCCGGTGCTCTTGATGCTCTAACTAAGTACCTTTCCTTGAGCCCTCAGGATTTGACTGAAGCAACAATATCAGAACTTTTAAGAATATTGTATACCGATCACGATCTTCTTCACTCTGAGTCTGAGGCATCATTTCGTTCAATGACACAACTCATAGCTGTTTTGCATTTGGGATCAAGAGATGCAAGACTGAGTGCTGCTAGAGCTCTTTATGAACTCTTTCACGACGATAACATTAGAGGATCCGAAGCTGCGAACCAAGCAGTTCAACCCTTGGTTGAAATGCTTGAATCAGCTTCTGAATGTGAGCAGAATGTTGCTTTAGTCACCTTGACCAAGTTGACTTCTGGAAACCCTCCAAAAGCAGCTGTTTTTGCAGATGTGGAAGGGAAACCGCTCGGAAGCGTGTACAGAATTTTGACTAAAGCTTCATCCTTGGAAATGAAGATGAACGCCGCGCAACTCTGTTCTTCACTTTTTAGTAATGCAAAACTTAGAGCAGATCCGATGGCCACAGACTGTATAGAGCCGCTTATATTGCTTCTTAAATCTGATATGGAGACAGCAGTGCAGTATGGTGTCTGTGCTCTTGAGAAGCTCTTAGACGACGTAAAGCAAGCGGAGATTACAGCTGCCCAGGATATAGTGAAGCTTCTTGTTGGTTTGGTTTCTGGATCTAATGAACCGATTATTGAGGCTGGTCTTAGAGCTCTCATTAAATTGGGAAAAGACCGGACACCTCAAAAGCTAGATATGGTCAATGCAGGTGTTGTCAGTAACTGTCTTGAGCTACTTCCAACAGCATCCGGTGCATTGTGTGCTGCGATTGCTGAACTTTTTCGAATCTTGACAAACAGTAGTGCTATTTCTAAGAGCTCCACTGCAGCAATCATCGTTGAACCACTTTTCTCCGTCTTGATTCGTCCAGATGTTAGTCTGTTGTGCCAGCATAGTGCCCTGCAAGCACTTGTCAATATCATGGAAAAGCCTCAGAACTTGGCAGCGCTAAAGCTTACGCCTGGCGAGATCATTGAGCCTTTGCTTTCATTTCTTGGATCTTCATCTCAAGCTATCCAGCATCTCGGAACAGAATTGCTGAGTCTTCTACTAGCACAGGAGTATTTTAAACAAGATATAACCAGCAAAAGCGCAGTTGCGCCTCTTGTGCGACTTATAGGAACTGGAATACTCAGCTTGCAGCAAACAGCGATAAAAGTTTTGGAAGCTATCTCTTTACGTTGGCCTAAGGAAATTGCTGATGGTGGAGGTGTGTCTGAGCTTTCCAATGTTATCATTCAGGAAAACCCTCAACCACCTCGTGCACTATGGGAATCAGCTGCTTTGGTTCTCTCCAATATACTACATTCGAACGCTGATCTCTGTTTTGATGTTCCACCTGTTGTTCTTGTGAAGATGCTGTACGCAAATCAGGAAAGTACCATAACTGTAGCTCTTAATGCACTCATTGCTCAAGAATCGACGGACCCTTTGAGTGCTGAACTAATGACTGAAGTAGGCGTGTTAGATGCGCTGTTAGATCTCTTGAGATCACACCGGTGTGAAGAACTAGCTGGTAGGCTTCTCGAAGCCTTATTCAACAACGCAAGAATACGAGAAATGAAGGTCTGTAAGTATGCGATCGCGCCTTTGGCGCAGTATCTGTTGGACCCTCAAACAAAGTCACAGCCTGGGAGACTTCTCGCTGCTCTTGCTCTTGGTGACCTTTCACAGCATGAAGGACTTGCGAGATCAAGTGATGCACCATCTGCGTGCCGTGCGCTGGTGAGATTACTTCAAGTTGAGCCAACAGAAGAGATGAAAATGGTGGCAGTTTGTGCATTGCAAAACTTTGTCATGCGAAGTCGAACGAATAGAAGGGCTGTTGCAGATGCTGGAGGCATCTTGGTGATACAGGAACTGCTTGTGTCTAGTAATTTGGAGGTTGTGCCGCAGGCGGCTTTGCTGATCAGATTTTTGTTCTCGAACCAAACACTTCAAGAACATGTATCCAATGAGCTAGTCAAATCTTTGACAGGTAATACCCAGACACTTCAACCATCTTTTATTAGTATGTTTGTTTAGATTTTGACTTTATAAACAGCCATGAGACTCCCTTCTTGCCAAGTAGAAACAGAGGCAAACTTAAGATGAAACGAAACCTCATTTGGATTTACCTTGCAAGGGGGTGGATGCCTTGTAGGGATGCACATCATAAAAAATACATTAACACACCAGAACAAATTGAATGATGTTGTTGCAAGTTTATTCAGCAAGATTGTAATACTGGATACAATGAGTGTTGAATCTTTTTTATATGCATAGCATATAATTCTTAAGGTGTTAAACAAGGAAACATGGTACATGTCAGTCCTTTTGCACGACTCTTCATTCTGGGGATACTTTTGAAATAAGAACAGTGGTTGGGATAACAAGATCTTTCCTTTTATGAATGCAAGGCTACGAGTACCGTGTCCAAAACATGCTTACAACACTAGCATAATGCAACATTTTCTCAGAAAGCTTTTTCAGAGTTCAGACCTGAGTAAACTCCGTTTGCAAATCATTCGGGGCTAGTTTGGGAATGCTGTGGCGGTGCCAGAAGTTACTGTGCGAGAGTCACTGTGGCAAACTGCTGTGAATTTTAATTATAAAGTTGTTGGTGAATATTACGTGAAAGCTACGGTGAACCAATGATATAATAATTACATGTTTGATAAAATTAATTGTGAACCTGCTGTGAGAGAGTCAAATAACAAAACATATGACATGTATCTGTTCCTAAAGATAAATATTGAAATATTAAAAAATATTAATGTTAAACTCGGTTGTTGATATATTAATCAAAAGCAGGTTCCGGAAAAGCATTTCCCCCCTTGCTTCCTGAAAGCTTCTGTGAGACAGCAGAAATTGTCCGAAAAGTTCAAAATTATTTTTTACCAAACACACTAAAACCTGCGTCTGTTGTCGGAAAGCAGCTGCTCTAGCACCAGAAGCATTCCCAAATTCGCCCTCACTTGATCGCTACAACTATTGCTGTTGTTTCTTTTTTTTTCAGTTGTAATTGCTTTAAAGTTTTTCTTTTTGGATAATCCTGCAGCGGCACTGGAGAAAGAATCGCAGTCGACTACTATAGTGGAGGAGCTCTTAAAAGCCATACTTGTCATATTCACCAATTTTAATAAGCTACTCATTTCTGAGGCAACTACCTTGTGCATTCCACATTTGATTTCAGCACTCAAGTCTCAGAACGAAGCTGCTCAGAATTGCATATTGCACATATTGTGCGTGTTGAAACATTCTTGGACAATCATACCTGCTGATATCTCAAAAGCTCAAGCCGCTATTGCCGCTGAAGCCATTCCAGTTCTTCAAAACCTGATGAAGACCGGCTCACCTAGCTTCCGTGAAAGAGCAGGGAGTCTTTTGCATTCCTTACCAGGCTGTTTGAGTGTCACCATTAAATCTGGAAACAACCTAAAGCACATCGCAGGAGGGACATACCCATTCTGTCGACTAAAGATAGGCAACAGCCATTCACGACAAACCAAGGTAATGATCTATTCAATAAAGATTCAAGTTGAAGTATGAATTCATGTTCTTATTTTGACAAATGTCCTGATATTCATATAAACATCAAGCACGACGAGTTGATACCATCCTGTCATTCTCACTTCACTTTATTCGGAAGTCAATTTAAGTCGAAACTGAATTTCAAGCATGACAAGATGATACCATTCACACTTAAAATGAGACAGATACACCATGCAAGTGATTATAGGGAACAAAGGAAGTCAAAACTTTCACT
This sequence comes from Linanthus parryae, assembly GCA_023055425.1. Lineage (NCBI taxonomy): Eukaryota > Viridiplantae > Streptophyta > Magnoliopsida > Ericales > Polemoniaceae > Linanthus > Linanthus parryae. Next base: position 100,663,990 of record JALGPY010000006.1, on the reverse strand, counting down.
CGAAAAAAAAAAGAAAAGAAAAAGAAGTCAAAACTGAATTTCTTTTGCATACTTTGTTTATCTAATTTCGCAAGAGAATTGAGTTTTGACTCTGAAACTGCTTGGTTTGAAGTCTTGCTGAATATCATAAAAGGACAGTCCCATCACTTCCAAGAAACATACCCACTCTGTATGGGGTTTTTGGGTACTATTTTACTTGTCCTACTCTTAGGATAGTTCTGCATAATGGTACTTGGGAATATGAATGTCTGGTTTTTGGCTCCTTGCATGGAATTCATCTTATGGACCTTTCCTCTTTATGTACCTAGCCAGTCATTCATGCCAAGGAAATACTCTCCTCCTAATTGGTTCTTGTGCATTTTCATTTGGATAGTGTATTTTTAAACAAAAAACCTAGGATTTGAGGTTACCTTTCTCTACTTTTTTCCAACTCCAGGTTGGTCTATGTGAGAATGCATAATGACCCATCTTACGTGCTCACAGTTGGGTGCAGATGTTATCATCAACTTGTTTCTTCATTTTATAATTGTATTCAGTTTTTATATGGTTAGGTAGTGAACAACACCACCTGTCCAGAATGGAATGAAGTATTTATATGGGCTTTTGATGAACCACCAAAAGGACAGAAGCTATATATTATGTGCAATAGCAAAGGTACATTCGGAAAGGTATGTAAGTTTTGTTGTTAGTATACATTTACCTTTACGACTCTTATGAAATGGTAAAAAGGTACTACCTAGAGCCAAGGCAGTGGCGCATCCAGGACAGGCTATTTTGCATACAGCAAAAAACTGCTTCTTCATACTTGATATTGCTTGGCATAGACTGTTTAACAGTCGACGGTATCTTACAACTGCCTTAAAAATAACCACGTTTATTATACCTGAAAAAATTTCACTAAACGGCGAAGTTTATATGGTTTTGAAATAATCTGGTAAATCTAAACAGCAAGGTTTATATTATAAAATGAACCAATAATCTGGCCAATCCGAGCAGACCCATAGTCATGTGGAGGTTGCAGCATGAAATTCTTAGCATGAATCGAGGCCTCACCCTAGTAATTTTCATTTAATCGAATTCTCTGTTTGTTTCATTAAACATTTAACGTTTTAAATCCTTTAATACTGAAAATGATGAAATCCCCATCCGTGTACTCTTGGTGCAAACTAGCAACTCTTTGAAAATGCCATATGGTGATGTTTTTACTGTCAAAACTGTCTAATTGAAATACCATTCTGTTTTTCGTTTCTTCAGACAAGTCTTGGTAGAGTGGCAATCCAAATCGACAAAGTTCTGTACGAAGGCATGTACAGTGGACCAGTTACACTGAAACACGAAAGTAACAAGGATGATAATTCGAGAACACTCGACATTGAGCTGATTTGGACCAACAAGAACGAGGAAATGTGTGATAAACTAAGCAAACCAAGCTTATCAAGGCAGTCAAGCAACGCCTCTGAGCAAAGTTGTAAACTTAGTAAAACAAAATCAAGTGTGTCAAGCTGCACAGTTGAGAAAAGTCATAAACTAAGTAAAGCGAGGTCAAGCCTGTCGTGCTACAGCCCTCAGGTTAATGCAGATGATTAATCATTTCTGCATTCTCGAGTGGCCCTGGAGGTTCGATTTTCTCTCAGGTCATGGCTTATAGATTTGCGAGGTTTTGTTTTCTGTACAAATGTATGTGAAATGTATAGCTTAATGAGTAGCATTCCTTGTATAGAATTTTGCTGTACAGATCAATTTTAGGTGATAGATTAAGAAGCTAACTTGTAGAGAAGGTGAAGCTTAGCTCTTTTGCGCAGGAAGCACTCCCTCTCCGTCGAAAGTTTTTTGTTGTTCCATTTTAGAGTATTGTATTATTGATTAATATGCAAGTACCTGTGTAGAATTTGATTCACTTTTTTTATACTACAGTTAAAAATAAACATCCTGGAATTAAATCCACAATTTGTTCCCTAGACTATATCCAAATTGACTTTTACCGCTATTCACTGGGTCACTTTGATCCGGTGATTTGGATAGCAATTTGATGCAATTTTTTTTTTGATAATATTTTCATGGTTTTGTAGAGTACAAGTTGCTCTATTACACGATGAAAAAACCATTTAGCGATCCAAATCACCTGGTAAAAATTACCCGGGAACGAGTCAAAAAGTCAATATGAAGAGAGAGAGAGGGAACCGAGTAGTAACCCATAAATTTATCCAACATAAACCTTTGGCAAATAGCTAGGGTGTATACGCCTATTGGAGAAAATGATAGGTAACTAAATATATTAAAATTCATCGCTATCAATGCTAGACTAAGCACACTACTACCACTCCGTTTCTTCTCTTTAGCCCCCTTTGAGGGGGCACGGAGATTAAGAAAAAAGTGACTTTTACTGTCTTGCCCCTATAATTCCACTAAAAGTCTATGTATGTCCTCTCTCTGTCCTCTTCTCTCTGTCATCCTTATCTTAAACCGAGTACGAGGCAATTTCCATGAAGCTTCCTTAAGAGGAGAGTTAGTATTGCATAAATTATTAAATACTTCTAAAGGGCCTCTCCCTGTACCAAATTTTCCATGATCAATTAACACACAGATTCGAGCTTCTACTCCATCAAAACCATTATGGTCAACAACTAGGCTTTACAAATCAGCGATCTCTGTTTTTCTTGGATTGATCTGACTTAGTTTCACAATCAATCTCACAAGACTTCAACTTATACGCTAGGTATGCATGATCTCTCTCTCTCTCTCTACGAAGCTCAATCGAGGTGGGAGTACCCTTAGGCGGCAATTGTTTTAGACTGAGCACTTTTGTTTCATCTGTTTATTGGTGTTCTTAACTTGTGTACTTTCTCCCTTTGCATTTAGGGTTTTGAAGAGAGATCGAGAAATGGAATACTAGGGGTTCATATTGAATTTCAGAGAAGAAGAGGAAATTGTCTCGAATTGAGATTCAAAATCAAGTCCAGAAATGAAGCTTACAAACCCTAATATCCCAAATCCGAAGAGAAAATAAAAGAAAAGAAGATAACGGAAAAATACATCACTGGCTGATGAAGCAACCAATCAGAGCACGACACGTGTCTGAGAGGGTGACTCATCAGCTTAAACTAATTAACTACTAATTGAAATGATTAAGGCTGATAAAATGGATCAAACGGCTAGCTCCCAAAACGCCATCGTTCCACTAAACGATTTGAAAGCAGCTGAACGTTATGATCCAACGGTTGCTGTGTCTCCTCCTAGCTGATCCAAGGGCAGCTGCTATCCGGAGAGATTACTGTTCATTTGGTAAGAGAAATACCAAATGAACGGTAACTTATCTTACTTCAATTTGATCTTCTGCCTTCAGATCTTCAAGACCCTCCCTCAAGTTGGTGAGTGCACAAGCCTAACACCCAACTTGGACAATAGGAAACCAAAAACAGCTGGATGTAATGCTTTAGTGAGTATATCAGCCAATTGATGAGAAGTATGCACATACCTCAAACAAAACACTTTCTTCTGCACCAAATCTCTGACTAAGTGACAATCAATGTCAATGTGCTTAGTCTTGTCATGAAACACAGGATTGGCTGCTAGCTGAAGAGCTGAGTTGCTATCACAGAAGACAACTGGGGTTTTGGCCAAAGAAACTCCAAAGTCAGCAAGAAGATACAGAAACCACTGAATCTCACAAGAGATTGTGGCAAGTGCTCTATACTCAGATTCAGTTGAACTCCTTGAGATGACTGTCTGCTTCTTTGACTTCCAAGATACCAAAGAATCCCCTATGTAAATCAGAAAACCAGAAGTAGACTTCCTTGTATCTAAACACCCTGCCCAATCTTCATCAGAATACCCCACAAGCTCAAGAGGTGCAGTGGCTGAGAAGAAAAGACCTTGAGATGGTGCATTATTCAAATATCTCAAAACATGGTGTGCAGCCTTAAGGTGAAGAGCTGTGGGTTTAGAGATGTATTGAGATAACTTGTGAACTGCAAAACAAAGATCTGGCCTGGAATTGCACAGGTACAGAACTTTCCCACCAGCTTTCTATACTTCACACTGTCTTTATTAGAAAGAGTGTCCCCAGCTGCAACTGTGAGTTTCAAGAGTGGATCCATAGGCACTGAAGCTGGTTTGCACTTATCATACCCATATTCTTCAAGAATATCCATTGCAAACTTTCTTTGGCACAAACTAATGCCATGATCAGTTCTGGCAATCTCAAAGCCAAGGAAATATCTGAGATACCCCAAATCTTTCAATTGAAATTTCTCATTCAAAACATCTTTGAGCTCAGAAAGCTGTGACAAATGTGTACCTCCTAGGACTATATCATCCACATATACCAAAATGCAAGTGAATGATTCACCACATTGCTTCACAAACAGAGTGTAATCTGTTTTACATTGCATAAATCCCAGACTAGTGAGGGTAGTAGAGAACTTACTATACCATTGTCTTGATGCCTGCTTCAACCCATATAGTGAATTTTGCAGATGACACACCATCCTTCCATTTCTTTGAGAAGACAAACTAGATGAAACACTATATCCAGGAGGTAGTTCCATATAGACTTCTTCTTCTAGTTCTCCATGTAGGAAGGCATTGTTGACATCAAGTTGTAGCAAATGCCACCCCTTTATAGCAGCAATAGCCAGCAAACACTTCAAGGTTGGTAACTTTGCAACTGGAGAGAAAGTTTCATTGTAATCTATTCCTTCAGTTTGTGTGTACCCCTTTGCCACAAGTCTTGCCTTATACCTTTCAATTGTTCCATTGGAGTTAAGCTTGACCTTGTATACCCATTTGCATCCAACAGGATCATGTCCTGGGGGTAAAATAGTAACTTTCCAGGTGTTATTGAGCTCAAGAGCTTCCAATTCTGTGTGCATTGCCTTGACCCATTTTGAATCTTTACAAGCTTCTTCATAGGTATTTGGTTCAGAAATAGCATTTATGGAACTCAAACATTGAGAATAAACAGAAGTGTCACCTGGAGATGCATCAAAAAATACTGGAGATAGACAAGCTGACACCATTCTTGGCTTGCTAGTGACATAATCCCTCAGATAATTTGGAGCTCTTGTTTCTCTGGCACTTCTTCTAAGTTGTGCATTCTGAGCTGGCTGAGCTGGTTGAGTAGAAGTAATTGTGTCACTCTCAGTTTCTGAAGCTGTCCACATATCATTTCCATAATTAAAAGAACTCTCACATGGTCTAGGTACCACAACATCAGTGTCAAAACTAGACCAACTTGGTGATGGTGTAGCAAATGGGAAAACAGTTTCATGAAATGTCACATTTCTGGAGACTAGAAAGCTACCCTCCTTCAAATTATAAAGTCTATACCCTTTCATTCCAAATACATAACCAACAAAGACACAAGGAATAGCCCTTGGTTTAAATTTGGTTCTCCCCTGCATAAGAGTAGAGCTGTAGCATAGGCACCCAAAAACTCTAAGAGAATTGTAATCTGGAGACATTCCATGTAAACACTCATAAGGAGACTTACCTTTGAGGACATTTGTAGGAACTCTGTTAATTAAGAAAGCTGCAGTGAGAATACTGTCTCCCCAAAATTTCTGAGGTAATGAGGACTGAAACATCAAAGCTCTTCCCACATTTAATAAGTGTTGGTGTTTTCTTTCAACTACTGAGTTCTGCTGATGGGCTTCTACACAACTCAATTGATGAACTATCCCTTTTGAAAGCATGAAGTCCACCAATGCTAGCTCTTTGGCATTATCACTTCTGAACTTTCTGATCTTTGCCTTGAACTGAGTTTCTATCAATTGATAAAACTGGGGAATAAGAACTTGTGCTTCTGATTTATGAACAAGGAGATACACCCATGTCATTCTTGTAGCATCATCCACTAAAGTGAGGAAATATCTGTAGCCAACATAGGTAGGAGTCTTGTATGGTCCCCAAATATCACAATGAATTAGAGTAAAAGGAAGAGATGAGGAAGATGAGTGCTGCATTTGTGTGCTTATGTATTGCATCATCTGTTGACATTGGCTTTGTGTAAAAGGAAAACCAGCTTTTCCACTTGACTTCTCATCATTAGAGTGCGCTTCACTTGTCACATTGTGAGCTTGTGACTTGTGTTTACTCTTAAAGTTTGCAGGATAGCCATGTAGTTTCCAACACTTAGCCTTAACATGTCCAGTCCCTCCACAATGATTACAATGAAGCTTGCCTTTAGCAGAAACAGCAGATGGAAATTCACTTTCACCATGAGGTGGTCCTCCATAAGAGTGACCATTATGAAATGAAGAAGAATACATAGCCATAGAAGGCATAGAAACAGATGCATTTTCTGATATAGTTCCTTGCATCTCTTGCTGAACTATTTTAGCAAAAACTCTATTTAGACTTGGTAGAGGATCCATGAGCAAAACTTGGTCTCTAACAGAAGAGTATCCAGAGTTGAGGCCCATCAAAAATTGCATAACATGTTCTTGTTGAACTTTGTTATGAATCATCCCCAGAACATTACAAGTACAAGAGTGTAAAGCTCCACAAGTGCATCTAGGCATCTCTGTGTAATTATCAAGTTCATCCCATAGGGATTTAAGCCTAGTATAATAGGCAGTAACACTAAGGTTACCTTGTCTAAGATTCACTATAGCACTACTGAGCTGAAAAATCTTAGGCAAGTTCTTTTGAGAAAATCTCTCAACAATATCAAACCAGATATCTTTGGCTGTGGAATAATAGACAACACTAGAAGCAATTTCTTTGCTAACAGAGTTTAACAGCCAAGAGATGACCATACGGTCACAACGTTTCCATAAGGAATAGATCTCAGAAGTCCGTTCAGGCTCCACAATCACACCATTGACAAAATCTAACTTATTCTTAGCTTCTAGGGCTACAATCATAGATCGATACCACAAGTTGAAATTATCACCGCTAAGAACTTGAGAGACTAAAATCATACCAGGCGAGTCTGAATTGTGGAGAAAATACGGAGAAGATCCATCCATGGTGTGAGATCCAGAACCGGAAGAAGAGTGCTCTGCTTCTGGTAAAACCATGACGAATCAACGACTAGATCGGCGCCACAAAGAGCAACCCTAGCAACGGCGTCCAGAAGATCAAACCGTGAGCTCTGATACCATATTGAATTTCAGAGAAGAAGAGGAAATTGTCTCGAATTGAGATTCAAAATCAAGTCCAGAAATGAAGCTTACAAACCCTAATATCCCAAATCCGAAGAGAAAATAAAAGAAAGAAAATAACGGAAAAATACATCACTGGCTGATGAAGCAACCAATCAGAGCACGACACGTGTCTGAGAGGGTGACTCATCAGCTTAAACTAATTAACTACTAATTGAAATGATTAAGGCTGATAAAATGGATCAAACGGCTAGCTCCCAAAACGCCATCGTTCCACTAAACGATTTGAAAGCAGCTGAACGTTATGATCCAACGGTTGCTGTGTCTCCTCCTAGCTGATCCAAGGGCAGCTGCTATCCGGAGAGAACACTGTTCATTTGGTAAGAGAAATACCAAATGAACAGTAACTTATCTTACTTCAATTTGATCTTCTGCCTTCAGATCTTCAAGAGTTCATCCAAAGACCTGAATGATGTTTTCTAAGCTCTTGCCCGATGTCTTTCAAGGAAAAAAGAAAAAAAGGATCTTGCCTGATGAGCAAAGCCATCCTATAGATGAAGCGGCCCAGTTGCAGATTGTGCCTGTCAAAGACCCGGTTCAGAACGCGACATATCAACAAACAGGTATCTTAATTACATCGAAATAATTTCTAAACAGTAGGCACCTACCTGGTACCGTACTTCAATTAATTTCGGTAAACTCATCTGAGTGATAGTTGATAAATTAAATTATGATGATTTTTCTTCACTTATAAAACCCTGTTTGAAAGTGTTTTAAGGAAGTTTCAAATTTATGACAATGATTTGAAAATGTTTTCGGCCCCTTCAAAATGAAGAGATATTTTTTTTTTGAATTTTTCCAAACGAAGAATATGAAAAGTAGATAGATGTCTCTGTCGATGCGGCATTATAGTTTGCAGTTTTAAAACAGCATTAAGACTCTAACTGATTTAATAAATTATTTAGATAATTATTTAACTTAGTTTTCCTCTATTTTTGGTGGACACAATTTTCCTCTATTTTGTGATTAACCAATTATTTTATGTGTTATATTATCCTTTGGTGAACCTGCACCGCACGTACCAATTATTTTGTGTTAATTATGTTTCTATGTTCAAAAGGGACAACTCAACTACAGTGCATAATATTGTCACTGCAACGAAATTAATTTTCAAACTCTCAATTCTAAGGCGATATCGAGTGACAATTGCATTGGTGCAAATTAACCATTTAATTTTTAAGGAGCTCTTATCTTGGTAATGAAACCAGTATGAAAAGACACTCTTAATGAGGCTCACTTGTAGTATGAGTGAGACCTGAGTTTGGTTGCAGGAAAATGAAGATGCAAAATTCATCAAAAAAAGTTGCAAAAATCCTTGCACAAGGTGAATATCCTACGACTTTAATTTATCCAAAGTCGTTATAGTGTGAATAAAAAATTTGATGGTTTAAATGGTTGTTTCAATGTGAAAATACTAGGTGTCCTACATTCGCACCTGGAGTAGAGATTGGCCAACTTAATTACTCGAAATTCTCATTAATGGGCAACCCCTTAATTTTGGCATATTAATTTTATTGCGCGGAGAGACCTTAGCCAAGGTTCGAACCAACACACACGTGCGTACCGCTGCTGTCTATCCGACCGAATGACTCGGATCGGGACGGGTCAAGGCGGGGGAGTGGGTTGGGCTGATTAACAGCTTTGGCTTAACTAATTTTTTGGCTCTTAAACGAGTTGCTTACCGCTCAATTTTTCACTTGAATTTTGAATTCTGTTAGAAATGCCAATTATAGAACATGTCTCCAACTATTTATGAACGGTCCCCAACTATTTCTATCGGGTGTCTCTGCCCTCTTTAAATGCAGAGCACTCTTCCCATTTCTTTTCATTCCAAAAATGTCTTAAATTAAGGGATTGTCCGTGCCCGAGGGCACTATTCAAAAACACGTTTCATCACCTATTGTAATATCATAAATAAAATAAGTATTTTTATCTACAAATATGGGCAGAAAATGAAAACAACATAAATAATTGTAGTAAATAATCAGGAATAAAGAAAGCCCATTTTTTATATAATTATGATAAAATGAGTGGGTAGTTAAGTGAGTAGTTGAGTAGTGGGTAGTTAGGGGGTGGTAGGTGAGATCTAAGGACTGGGGTTAATTCAATCTAACGGTCTAAAAGACATTTTAAAGTCAACCGTCCTAATTTATAATATAGATTCCATACCTTTCATATCGGGCAGTACTTTTGCTTACATATTGAGAGACAATTATTCTAGGAGACCATTCGCTATGGCTTAGACATTACATAAGTTAGCGAGTATGACCTCAAAGAGATCGAACATATGTTCGAGATTGTCTATCTTTCATATTTCTTTCTCTGTTTTTCCCGACCCTTTACATTCATCTGTATTACCATTCTGTCTCTTCTCTTTAGTCCCATTTTACCTTTTTGACTCGTATCTGAGTCACTTTAACCGAGTGATTTGGACAGCAAAACGATGCGATTTTTTAATAATTTTTTCACCGTGTTATAGAGCAACTTCTATTAAGGAGGACAGACAAAGTGAGCCTCACTTGTAGTACGAGGCTCACTTGTAGGGTGAAAAGACACTCTGTTTACAACACCATGAAAAAATTATCAAAAACTTGCATAATTTTGATAGACAAATCACCGGGTTAAAGCAACCCAATGAATAGTGACAAAAGTCATAATGGGACTAAGGAGGAGAGACAAAGTGGTACGATATTCTATAACTTAACTTTCTACTTTCTTTGTTTCTTCCTCTACTTCTCAAATATGGTCCAGTGTTCTTGTTTCTAACATATTTTACACGATATATATGTGTTTTTTTGGTATATTTTTGACGTTGCAATTTGTTTGTTCTTTTCTAGAATTCATAGAAGGCATTGTGAGGGCTCTAGATTTGATTGCTGAACATGCTTACGATCCCTACGCTGTACACGAGCATGTTTTCGAGCTGAAAACTTACGATAACATATTTTCGTGCAAAATATGCAAAGAAGAAGGGTACGGATTAAGATACAAATGCTATGGCGATTGCCCATACGAGCTGCACAAGGAATGCAAAAACCCTAGAGCAACCATTACTCCTGACATATTCGACGAGTCCTTCACGTTTGACCTAAGCGACCGGCCATACAAGGCCAATCCATGCAACGCGTGTGGGGCCAGTGTGTGCGGCCGCTTCTACCACTGCAAAGAAAACAGCGTCAACTTACACCCAAGATGCAGCAGCCTCAAAGCCGAAATAGTTGACTCCGGTAATTGTTTTATCCTTCGGATGAAATCTTCAAATGTTTGCATTTGGTGCAAGGGAAAGGACGCCGGTGCAAAGAGTTGGTTGTACGAGTGTACTGTAGATCCGTCCTATTGCTTTCATGTGGGTTGCGTTATGGAAATGGTGCGAGAAGCTTGGAAGATGAGCAAGGCTTTGCCGAATACCGGTGCACTTAGCAAGGCTGTTTCAAAGAACAAAAGTAAGGGAAATTCAGGTGGTTTTATGAAGATTGCTAGGATATTGATCGAGGTTGTTATCGCTGCCATTCTTTTGGGAGTTCCCATGGCAGCGACGGTCTCTACAATTGTGGGATGTTTCAAGTGATGATCATCGGTGAATTTTCCCTTTTTAGTAGCATTTAAAGAAATTGTGTCCGTAAGCTACGATAAATTTGGTACAGTAGATGTTATTCGTTTTGAAATGTAATATTTATAGTCAAGTCACGATATCACTTATGTATTTATATTTTCATATCAGTGTTTGTATGAAAAAATGGTAAGAATAGTTGCGAGTATTTTTGTATATTTTTAGATATCGTTAATCTAAAAAAGTAGAGCATAATATGAACTTTATCGACAACAAGCCAGGTTTCATTAGTCTCCCATGTGCCGGAATGTGCCTTGGCTTAATTCGAATTCAACAACAATAACATTTTGTTTGTTTTTTTGTCTAATTCAATACAAGCACCGGTTCATTTTGAACACAACCACACTACCTGTGTTATCCTGTTTTGGAACCCAAGCTGAAGAAAATACAGAGTATTAAATTTTGCTTTTCCCCATTCCTCGTTTTGCACAATCCTCTAATCGATGGTAGCACGGCAAGGCGATGATCAGAGACAGCGAAACAACAAGACTGGTGGGTCGTAACTCGTAGTGTGTTTCCTAAATTTTCTCTATAATTTCCATTAGTTTCTCTCAGCTTGTACTCTATTCCAAAATTTATAGTGTAGAGAAGTTTTTCTAATAGCTGTCCAGGAAATTCGCTGTTGATAAAAGAACTAGGGTTAAGAGCCATTGGGAAGGATTGTTTTCGGGTTTGGTTTACCCAACCGGTGTGGTGTTTGAGAGGGAGGGGCTGGATTTTTTTCGGTGACTGGAGAGGGCGAAAGTGTGCCATCAGTTGAACTCTTTCTTTTATTATACTCATAAAGATTCAGGTGCCTGACTCCAAAATTGGGGCACGACACTTAAGCGCTCCGGTGTCCGGATTTAAGGTCAATGTTCGGGTATTTATTGTTTTCTTCCATGCTTGTTGTTAATTCGTGCCAATTTTTTATAGGGTAAATGACAAAACCACCCTCCATTTATGAGGAAAATACATTTTGTCCCCTGATTTATGGAGAAAATACTTTTTGCACCCCTGTCAGTGGATAGAGGGTGGACATGTACCACCCTTCTGTTACAATCCGTTAGTGCAGGGGTGCAAACTGACTTTTTGTGACCATTTTACCCTTACAAATTGTGGACAAATAACACCCTATTTTCGTTTATTACAATGTGCATCAGTTCTTGGTGTTCTTGAACACCACCTCCACCAACAACAACAACCTGAATCTCAACCACATATCAAATCAACACCACCACCAACACCACCTCCACTACCACCAGATCAACACCACCACCAACACCACCACCAACAACAACAACCACAAATCACAACTACATCATGCTCACCAACACCCATAGACCATCTCTCGATCCACACCTGACCATTAACCAATCCACCATTTCTCATTACTCACCCAACACAACCTGTCACTACTAATACCCCTTCAACCATTTCTCCACCATGACCAAACTACCTCAATTAGCAAACAACAACTTCCTCCATTACCCAAACCTACAACCTCCTAATCATCCATCAACCAATTCCATAGATCTGCAAACTCCATCGAGCAACCCGAAAGAGACGCCTTTACAAGCCCTAAACACCATCATCCAGCTCCACTTCATCAGCAGGTTCATGTACCACCTCTGAATTCACCGAATCAAACTTCATCGCCTCTTTCTGAATCGAACCAAACTCGAACTCGAGACCATCTGCCCTTTGGCCGAACCATCCAATTGAACCCACAAACCACTACTTTCCACCTCCCTCTTCTCCGACGAGTGACATGGTGAAGGAGAAGGGCAGAGAGTGGGACAGAGAACGAGGAGGGAGGCGAAGACGCAGAAGAAGCAGGTGGGTGGGTGGTGGAGGAATGTTGTGTCGGAAGAGAAAGAGGGGAAGAGAGGGTGGCTAGGGTTAGGAAATGAGGATAGAAGGGAAGTCAGTGGGCTTTATAGTGAGGTCATTTTGTCAATTGTCAAGGGTATTTTTGTCTTTTCACCCCTCAGTTAGTGTGGTGTTAGTTTTTAACTCTGACAGGGGTGCAAAATATATTTTCCCCATAAATTAGGGGGCAAAATGTATTTTCTCCATATTTGGAGGGTGGTTTTTGTCTTTTACCCTTTTTTATATTATTTTTACTTCTTTCTTTTGTTTTTATAGAAGCTAATAAATGGGTTAAGAAAAACCTCGCCAGTAGGTGCCTGACTCACATTGGCGAGGTTTTCAGGGCAAGGTTCAATGGGGGAGTCAATATGTTCCGTGATCAACCTGACATCTACCATTTACTTGATATGGAAGACTATGGAATGGTGCAAGACTTGCTTAATTGCAAGGATATGATTGACCCTATTCTTGCCAAATGGGTCAAGCCAACTGAAGTTAAAGATGATGTGTGGACCAAGATGTATATGAGACGATTGATCATATCCGCTAGTTGATTGACAACTCAATATTCCACCATGTTGCTCAAGAAACGGATACCTATTAACTGTGCATGTTTTTTATTTTGTCTTACTAATAAGAGTTCCTCACTGAGTTTTCTTTAAAACTAAGACTATAATCTACTCAAATAAAAATTATTTATTTCACAATTTTCTAAATGAAAGACAAATAAAATAAACAAAATTTACCACATCAAAAATTTGGGTCTAAACAAGGGCTTCCTCGAATTACTACAGTGTCATTTACCCCAAAACATTTTACCCTCGGCCTGGTTTCATCCTGGTGACAGAGGCTTCTAGCTTAATGCTCTCTGCATCACAACCTAATGTTAGATTCTGGAGGATGGTATCGGAAATTGCTCAATGGAGGGTTTCCCTTAAGGTAGGATTTAGTCCATAAGCCTCCGGCACAGCTTTGGAATGAAAATGATAAAATAGTTTTAACTGATGGCGACAGAAAGATTTCGTGGTTGGTTCCATGGTTTTTGTTGCTTGTTTATTCCATTCTCCAAGCTTACAAGACCTAATCTAATCTACAACTACTTGGGCTTGTTTATTTCTTTCGTAAGACAAATCAGTCTTTTGCGCATTCGATCGAGTAAAAATACAAACCAAGATGGAAACATTCAGAAGGGGAGCAAATCTCCCATATCTCTCCTGTCCGAGAGTCCCATGATTAAACAATCTCCCGAAATCAAGGATTAATGAACAAAAACAATCAATTGCTAAACCGGAATGAATGTTAAAATAAACGCAGTGGATCCCACGGTTTCAACTATATAAACACTAGCTTAATGCATCACTACTTAGGGTTAGAGTCTGGAGGATGGTGGCGGAAATTGCTCAATCCGGGCATCTTTGATCACAGCAAAAGAATCATGCTGTGTTTAACGAATAGTAGTATCTCCTAATCTGGTTGCAACTATATGAACACTGTTATAAACTTATAAACACAATGCAGTGTGAGCTCTCTACCAATCCAAAGACACCATCCAGCTTTGAGATCACGACACTGTCTCAGTTAGAAAATGATTGTATAAGTGGTCGGAGAAGAGAGATAAGCCCATGCCTTATCCCTACCAATCGAAAGACACCATCCAGCTTTGAGATCACGACGCTGTCTCAGTTAGAAAATGATTGCATAAGTGGTCGGAGAAGCGAGATAAGCCCCTGCCTTATCTAGGCCGAGAAGCCCAACATTTATTTATACTAACACAGATATCATCATAATCAAGAATCACCAAGTGAAGAAAGTTCAATAATCTCTTGTAACCAAACTTTGAGCAAGTCCAAGTTTGAGGCTTCAGATGAACGGAAAACTGCCTAATTAGAACCATTTTCCAGAGAGATCTCTGTAATGCCAGGAACCTAGGATTTGTGCACAATCATTTGATTGGTTGTGCACAACATTCTCTTTAATGTTTTTTTCTTGGTTCCATAGTTTGATATTTTTCATTCTATTTTAGGATTCAATTCCAATGGCCCAAAATCATGAGAAGGCATTGAAACAGAAAATCAAAACAAACCTGCAAATTCCTCAAGGGAATGAACATGAATAGAACTAGAATCATCAGCACATTAACAAGCTAATCCAAACCTTGAGGAAAAGAAACACACCTTAAACCCCAAATAGCATTTTCTTCTCTTTGTTTTTCCAAAAAAACACTCCATGGGTTCATCAAGAAATAACAATTCAATCCAAGGCAATCAAATATCCAAATTCCCCCAAAATGTAGAAAACAAACTACCCATTTGCCTTCTTCACAAACCCATTTCAACAAAAAAGAAAAAAACAAAAGGAATCAGATTTTCCTAATACTCCTCCTAGCTGCAACTTTCCTCTCACTACCAGCAACAGATTTGTCAAAACTCACCGGAAGAGGAGGCTTCTTGTTCTCCTTGGCACTAATACCCATAACACTCCTCGCCGTGCTCCTCAGATTATACCTCGGAATCTCGCTCCGAACAGCCGTCGCCGGAGTCGACGGCACCGACTTTCTCAGACCCTCGAACCTCTTCGATTCTCTCCTCTTCGCGGATTCGACTTTCACGCCAAGATCATAAGAGGGCTTTTTGGGTTCCATTGATTCTAGCCCTTTCTTCCTCCTCAGCCTCTCGTTCCTCCTCTCTGAATACTCGTCGTAGAATCTCCCCCTCACGAACACAGGACTCGATGCAAGAACAGGCACCGAACCCACATCGTTGAATTCGGTCTGGACCATCTTCGCCAGGGCTCGCAACTCGCGAGAAATCGTGTTGATTTCCGGGCGGAGGTCCGATTCGGTTAGATTTGGCAACTGGGTCTTCATCAACGAGCCTGACAAAACAAGATTAAAGCAAAAATCGATTAGAATCGGAGGGGATAAAGGTATGCGTACCAGGTGTTCGATGAAATGTTTGTGGTTTTACCAGGTGGGGTTTTGACGGTGGTGGGGGTTGTGGTGGAGCGGAGGACGCGGCGGGGACGGATGCGCATCGGGGATCTGGCGGCGGCGAGTGGTGGCCGGCGATCTGACCTCATCTTGGACATTGAAGGGGTTTCAAAGAAAACTTCAGAGAGAGGTGGAGAGAGAGAGGAGAGGAGAGGAGGAGGTGGGTCTATTGTTTTAGGGGCCGTTTTGAATATTTGAGTGGGGCAAGGAGCGTCTCAATTCAACGGTCATGTCTGCAATATTAAAATGGTGAGATATTTATTCAAAATATTTCCTCTTTTGCTCTATATATTTGTCTTAGCTAGGAGTATAAAGGATAAATTACACAAACGACCCCCAAAGTTTTTGTGAAGACGCACTGGCTAGGATGATAGGGTTGCAAGTTAAACCGCAAATCGGACCGAACGGTTTAGATTTAAATATTTTCTCTTTTTATTTTAAAACATCAAATTTCATTAAAACTAAGAATGAGTACATAAAGTATTGATATATTGTATTTCAAAAAAAAAAAAAAAAAGTATTGATATATTGTATCCTATCATGAATCTATTGTTTCTCTTTACGCTTGACAAATCTAATAATGAAAGAATTAAAGAGACAGCAGTTATAACAGATGTCTTCAATAAAATTCGAAAGGTGAAGTTGGTTTCCCTAGCTTGGAGATTCAACACCGTGTTGAGTGAGTCAGTTAGGATCGATTTGCAGCTTATGTTACCAATCATATTTAAATTAAAATTTGATACTAAGGGAGTAAGCGTCCGCTCGAGTTTATTTTCTCTTTGTTAGCGGCCGGTTCCACTAATCAACATCAACTTCCCACATCCTTATAATCATAGGAAAACATCCATTTCAGCGCTGACAAAACAAACGTTTCCGCTTGCAGAGGAGATTCTATTTTAAAACGGACATAGCAATCTTCCGTTTTTTGATTAAGGCGTGGGGTTTTACTATTCACCCCATCTTTGTTATTCTCTTCTATACCATTGGATTGAATCAAAATCAATAGCTGTGGATTGATTTCCAATCATTGCTTACCCCTAAAGTCTACCTACATCTACTCTCCAACTCAATGTGCCACCTTGAATCCTCAGCCCAAAATGAAAGGCATTGCAATAGGGACCACTTAGTGGCAAAGCCTCGGGTCCTTAGCTAGTGTTTTAAAACGGACATATCAATCTTCCGTTATTTGATTAGTTCTCATCCAAGCAGATGTGCCCGAGCCATCTTTTTTCCAAGAGGCATCAATCATGAAGGAAATCATGTTTGAATTGATGCTACCCTTTCTCCATTCAGCGCCTGTTTGCTCTGATAAATCCTCCTTAGTAGTAAATATATCCTCTTTTGATTTGTAAGGTGGTGTTTGGAAGAAGAGGTACCAAACCTTATGGTGTTTGGAAGAAGGGGGTTGGGTTTTAGAGAGAAAGAATCAATCACCATATCTTCTTAGGGTAAAAAAAGGTTATTTTTTGGTTGGGTTAACCAAGCTGCCCTTCCCAAACGAGACCTATGTTTATCTTAGCTATTTCATATGTTTCGTTCTTTTAGACTTTTTTAATTGTTACTTGATTACTTTGACTCTGTGATTTAGATAATAAAACGGTGCATTTTTTATAACTTTTTCACGATGACTC
Organism: Linanthus parryae; assembly: GCA_023055425.1. Classification (NCBI taxonomy): domain Eukaryota; kingdom Viridiplantae; phylum Streptophyta; class Magnoliopsida; order Ericales; family Polemoniaceae; genus Linanthus; species Linanthus parryae. The sequence continues at coordinate 100,646,743 of JALGPY010000006.1, read as the reverse complement.
TACAACACCATGAAAAAATTACCGAATACTAGCATTCTATTGTTAACCAAATCATCGGGTCAAACTCAAATAGTGAATAGTGGTAAAAGTCAATCCGAAGAGAAAGAGAGAGAACCTAGGTACTACAATGGATAAATTACACAAACTACACCAAAGTTTTCGATGAAAAAGCACTGGCTAGGGGTATGAAACAACGGTATATAATTTTTGATGAAAAATGAGTACTGATAGAAAAACATAGGATATGGAGTTCCCTATGCTTGAGTGGTTAAGGACATGACATAAGATTTGAAACAGGAAAATTGAAATTATATATATATATATATATATATATATAAATATTGCAGCTCTTTTTAAATTGACTAAGGAAAAAACATACATTCTATCCTATCAATTTTATTTTCAGTGTGTTGAGATCTAAGGGCTAGTTTGGGAATGCTGTGGCGGTGGTAAAAAGCTGCTGTGTGAAAACACAGTAAAAGCTGCTGTGAGTTCTTGATAAAATGTTGTTTGGTAAATATTACGTGAAAGCTGCTGTGAAATATTGATATAGTAATTTTGTGTTTGGTAAAATCAGCTGTGAAGTTGCTGTGAGAGGGTAAAATGACAAAAATATATGACACGTGTCTTTTCCGGAAAGATAACTATTGAAATTTTAAAAAATTGTAAGGTCAAAATCGGTTGTAGATAAATTAATCAAAAGCACTTTCTGGAAAAGCATCTCCCTCCTTGCTTCCTGAAAAATGCTGTGGGACAGCAGAAACTGTCCGAGAAAGTAGAAATTTTATTTTTACAAAACACATTAAAACTGCTTCTGCTGTCGGAAAGCAGCTGTGCTGACAGCAGAAGCATTCCCAAACTCACCCTAAGTCACCTGAAGTGCATGCCGGAGCGCAAAAGACAAAAATTTAAAATGTTGTATATGAGTGTCATGAGAGTGCGCATATACATCATGTTTCTAATATAATCGGAGATATAGACATATTATAGATCGAATTATGAAATCTAGGTTTTGTAGGAATAACTACGCAACCTATATATGAGATTAGAATATCTCATATTAAAGAAATCATGGTTAATCTGGGAGGCTTGAAGGCCAGTTTCATTAGCTACAAAGGCCATAGCAAATGTGGAGGACGGGGGGGATCTGGCGGAGGAAGGGCCGAACCCTACCGGAGACAGCAGGCGCCGCCACACTATAATTTTGGAAGGACTAAGGCGAGAAATCAAGGAAAGAGATACTATGTTGGTGATTTTAGTGTCATCAATCATTTTATATAATTTGATTTAATTACGATCAAAATAGACATTGGCGGATACGTTGTACACGTTAGAATGTGTGGAGCACACGCGTGTACAAGATTATACTAATGTCTTGGACTACGAACTCCCTAACGACTATGGGGGTTCGGGGGCGCAGCCCCGGACGTGTCCCCGGTGGGTTCCAAGGGGCCCACAAATTGGATTTCTGACATTTGTTTCTTCACAAAAAATGTCCGATTTTGTTTTGTCTGGAAAAAACGGACTGAAATCACAATTGTTATAAACGTTGCATTGGCGGTTATACCGACATTATTAACCATATTCCCTTTCTTTAAGTTGTCACTTTGGTCGAATGAAGAAACACAGAGAGAATAACCTGAGTTCGGAAATCCATACCAAACCATATCTCTGTTTAATTTGATTATTCATTTCGTGAATATCCGGGACTTCCTTTTGTGAAGCTGGTGCGCAAGATACTAAAAATTAAGGTTTTCCCCACTACAGTGCTTCCTATTCATTGAGACTCTTTCACTGAACTCTCTTTGGTCTCAAGCTTCATCAATTGCCCAACTCAATTTTTTTAATTTTTATGGATTTTCACTTTTCTATTTTTTTTAATTTTTTATATTTTTCCAGACTTTATATGTAACTGGCCAATTCGATTAACCACAAGTTTTGGATAGGGGACTCAATAATTAAACGTGCTTACAGTGCAAAAATATTAAACTAGCACAATACGACACTAAAACACCACTCTGCACTAACGACATTAACACAATACCACACAAACTACATGTAACAAGGCTATGCACAAAACATGGCTGGTGAAATTATACACAAACTCCTGCACACTTAAAGCGTTTTGTTGTCCTCAACGAATTTAGAGATTAAGTAGGAGGTGTCCTCGCTTAAATGTGTTGGCGGTGGATTTACACAATTATGGGTCAAAACGTAGAACATATAGAGTTAGAGATACCTGAAACTGCAACAAGAAGGGGTCTGGTGGACCGTTGACAGTTTCTGGAAAAGTCTCACCTCGCGTCCGGATTCCGATGCGCCTACTCAACATTCTCTATCGCGGGCATCAAGAAGGGGAACCCGGAGCGTCTTCTGTTACTTGTGTCCGTGCACACTTATTGGAAGAATTAAAGCAACTCTCTCTCACCCCTCAAAATTAATATGGAGAACTAAAAGAAAAAAACAGATATAAGGGCATCCTACTCTACATTGGGTTGCCTCCCAAGCAGCGCTTGTAATTTAAGGTCGACAACCCGACCCGATTACCTCAACTGAAAATGGATTGTGGAGGATGCTTTATCCCTCCACTTCTTCTTCTTCCACCATCTCTTTTCTAGAACCTCACGTGCACCCATGTGCTGCAAAGACGGTGGGGAGTTGTAGAAGCTGACTCTTTTCATCTTGCAATTTATCTTCTTAATCAACTTCCACAAAGTACCACTGGGCTCACATGCATCCTTTTCCATTAATTCATCCCAGTAGTACCTCCTTGGTGCTAGGTGCTCTTCAAATGACCCATGCAATTCATTCACACCCCCACACTTGCTGACTTCCAACTCGTTGACTATGGCATATGGATGATCAATAGAATCGCCCATAGAATAAGAGATTGGAAGTTGCTCATCAAGTTCTTCCCCATAAGAATCTCCATTCAATAATTGTCGTAGCTCGTCGCAGGATTGCGTGACATAGGATATGGAGAATTCATCTTTAATCAGAGTTGGGGCTTTTACCTCAATATCACTGAGCACAAGTGTTTCACCAACTTCATCGTCGGCACACCACATGCTTCCAATGCCGGTGTCTTCCCATTCATGCCAAGGATGTGAGGGCGCCTGCGGTCTTGGCTCGCAATACGGTAGATCTTCCCATATTGGGCACATAGGTCCACCCTAGTCTGAATCGGAGTCTGAGTCCTCATAAATGGCAGAGTCCACCAATGGTTCCTGGACACTGCAGTCTTTGCTCAGCTCAGGTATCTCTTCTTCCACTTCTGGTGGTGATGATGAAGGTTCAATATGAGGCTCACTGTCATGTGGCAAGGGCTCCTCTTGTGGCTCTTGAATACTAGATTCCCATGTTGTTGACAATTTTTCTACTCGTTTCTTTATCCTCTCCATCATCTCCATCACGTATTTGCTACCTGTGGCTGAATCCTCTTGTGGTAATTGTGCAGCTATGGACAAAAAGTTGGAGCACACTTGGATGTCCTCCATAATACTACACCGTTCTGCCATAATCGCTGATGAGTCTACCTGGTGCTGATGAAGCTGAGGTGCATGAACTCCGCACGTGTCGCTATTATCGTTATAAATGCCGCATCGATAGAACCACACTATGCATGCGTCATCTTCTTCATGGTTACCCCTGCAGTCGAAACAGTTGGGGGAACCCGAATAAATGTCTTCGCCCCACATGCTTAGTAGAATCTCCTGCTTCCCGTGTTCCTGAGATAACAAAACTCACAAGACACCCGTGAAGCACAGAGCAAAAAAATATAATATTACAACTAAAATAAAAGTACTCTAAACTAACTTCAAATTAAATAATTTACCGCTTTCCCCGGCAGTGGCGCCAAAAAGTTGACGCGATTTGTTAACGCGTATGCGCAAGTACACAGTCAAGTAATATAGGGGTGGCATTTCAACCCCGAGTTATCGATCCCACGAGGAAAAACTTTAGATTATCTAATTAGTTACTTAATTTAGAGTACGGTACAGGAGGAAAGATTTGATTGATTTAAGAAGTGAAATAACATCTAGGCTAATATTTTTTTGTATTTCTAATTTTTAATAGATAGATATGGAGAAACTAGGCAATCTCTAGATCACGTAGGGCTGTAGACGAATTCCGGTTCAGCGATGTAACACGTTAATCCTATTCTAGTTCATTCGGGTAATGGGCTATGACAATATCCTCTCGGTCTCATGTCATTTTACGTCTCGGTTAACTACAATCTCCTCTCGGTCTCATGCGATCTACCGGTCCGTTCTAGCAGGTCATCTACTGGTACGATAACGGGTCATGTCGGTCCACCGTTTCATGGAATAGCTGGATAATCCTACCGAATCTACCCACACTAAGGCCAATCCTAACACTTCTCATTTTAGGTCTCGGTTATTAGGGATTGTGCTCATACACTCTTCACAACTAGGTTAAGTCACCGTCGTGCACGTTCTAATTAATTAACAAGTCCGGGTCGCGAATCCATTCTTGTTAGGGATTAAGCACAATGTAAGAACATGTAACAAGAATAAGTATTAAATTTAAGCAAGATTATAATGTACGAAGAAACCTAGTTTCATGATTATTTAAATCTTAAAATAGTCGTGTCAATAGACTAAATTCATCAACAAGTTCATGAAATTAACATTCAATCGATAGAAATGATCCAAAGCATGAGACAAAAGTCTAAAATCCGGAAAATAACCGTCTACATAAACCCTAGGCTCTCGTAGAGAAGCCCAGCAAAACGTCTAGCTAATAAAGATCAACCAAACACGGTGCAATAGTTTATCCATACCAAGATTGAGAGAGAAGAAGAAGAAATCAAAAACCTAGCTCTCCAATGGTGGCTTCGGTGTTCTCCGCGTCTCCCTCGTCGTGCTTCCAACGTGAGTCTCCTCCTTCCTCTCTTTCTTTTCAACTTCCTCTTTTATTTTTAGGTCTAGGGTATATTAATTAATCACCAAAGACTCTTAACTAATAACACTAAACTCTCCCATTAAGTTTCCGTGTGTGAATGGCCTCTTTCTTTCTGGTCGCACGACCTGAAAAATCCTAGTCGTGTGATCAGCTTCTGATGGCACGACGAGAAAAATCTTGGTCGTGGGATCAGCTCTGATCCTACTTCCTTATCGCATGACCACAAGCTCTGGTCGTGATATATAGTGATTTTGGATATTTTCTGATAGCACGACCATAATATCCTAGTCGTGCGATCACCTGGAGTCTTTTTTTCTGTTTGTCTCTTCAATGGGGTGCTAAAGTTGTTGGAATTGTGCCCTAGAGGCAATCAATTAATTGTGACAAATATATGGATTTACGATTCATTGTGTTATCGATATGGAGATATGCTAACATGAATGAAGTCCTTAGAATATAAGGTGTTATATTCTTAAATATCCCTAGTCAATTATATTGATTAATAGGACAATCAAATATAGACTAGTATGTGGGTAGATTGATATGGAGATATCAAGTCTAACACATGGGTATGCATTAGGAGTAATGGCATACTGGATTGACCCACCACGAAAAGGATACATTAGATTATGTGAAGTCACAATCGCTTTTCGTAGTGCTAATATTATTGCAATCCTTGGAATTGAAGTCACTAGATACTCTAGCTGTGAAATATTGCGCTTTGATGTTATCAAACGTTACACCATAACTGCGTAATCATAAAGGTGGCTATCGGGCGTGATAGGAAGCAAGCTTAGAGATCGTAGTGATGCAGATAGGATTTGTCCCTCCCACATAATGGGGGTAAATATCCACGGCCACTCGAGGGATGAGGCTTATTGAATGTCTGGCCAGACTCAGATAAATTAATATAGAGATATTAATGTTATCTGCAAGTATAAGCATATTCCCAGGATCGAGGAACTATGGATTGGATATACGAGTGTGACTATTTATGTCTCGTGTCCAAATCCTGATATGGAGACAAAGGGATAATGCAATATGACATATTGGGCACAAAGGTTTGTCGGGACCACTGACTATTTCTATTGGTTGGGTGGCATGGATGTGTTGCTAGACACCGCTCCATGTTAGTAATAGTTACTACCAACTATATAGAAACCTATGGGGTCACACGTCAAATAGAGTAGAGCTAGATTTGGGATTAATTAATATAAGGATCATTGTGCAACACCTTGCAAACTTAGTAGGACTAATTTGCAAGGAAGGGAATAGTTCTAGTCCTACTAGAACAAGAAAAACTCTAATATGGAAACAACAAGGAGTTGTTGGAGTATATATATAAGAGGCTCTAGCTTCCTTCCCACAAGAGTTATTATTAGACATAACACAAAGAGTGGGAGAGAGAAAAAGAGAGAGCAAGACAAGGAGCTAGGGCCGAAACCCTAGCCCCCGTCCGCCCCCTCTACCCGACGGCAAAAGGGTGGCCGAGCCCCCTTTGTGCTTTGTTGCTTTGTTGCTTTGATCTTCATCCCTCTTCCTCCGGGTTCAAGCTAGCACTTGTGGAGAAGGAAGAATCTAGATCTCACCTCTAGACGTGGATCAACCGTAGAGACGGGGACATCATTCTTCGTGTGATCTCACAAATCAAAAGGTACACATCTTCTATGACCTTAATCATGTTGTGATGTCTCTTCCTTTGATCCTTGGTGGGCTTTGAGTAGGATTAATTTTTGTTATTCCGCTGCGTTACCTACATCAAAACCCAACAGTGGTATCAGAGCCACAGGTCGTAGAGCATAACATGATATTATGTGTTTACGATTTCAGTTCATACACCGTATTATTGTTTATTACGCGAAAACTGAAAAATTGGCATAGTAGATGCAATATTGAATTTGATTCAATCAAACAAGACCCAATTTAACATTGGATGTTAGAATTGGTGAGTTTAATCACATATGATGTGAATAATTGGGTTCTTAAAATTAGGGTTCATGGGCACATGATTGAAAAGGGGTTTTCAATTATGGAAACAAAGTTATGGAAATAATTCCATAAGGAAACAACCTTGCTTGGGCAACAAGGAAGGAGGAAGGGGACTAGGGCCGAAACCCTAGCCGCCCGCCCCTCCCTTGCGCGCCAAGCAAGGCCGCGGGCCTCTAGGCGTGCGGCGGTCCTAGGGTTCGGGCCACTTGTTGGCTTGGGCCCTTTGGACCGTTGTAAAACCCTAGTTACCCAATTTCATTAAAATTAAACAAGCGCGTTAAAAATTGGTTTTAACTGTATTATGTGCTTTATTGCATGGTGGATGGATATGACCTAGGATTGTGGATGTTTATTGTTTTGTGGTTTGGTTTACGGTCTGCGAGCTGATCAAATTAATGTAATAATTAATTAAGTTTTACGGCCTGCGAGCCGTTCTTTTTCTCCTCGACATGTGAGGCTTTTGTTATTTATTTATTCTAGATGTTAGGCTAGAATTAGAAATAATTAGAGGATAGCCAAGAGCATGGAGAAGAAGACCGGAGAACCAAAGGAGCCAAAAGACATCCCTAGGCGCGCAACTATGGTGGAGCACATGGAGATGAGCTCGGCACTTTAGGGCAATTAGATATTATCATTGGCTTGATAATATCATTAGTCTAGGGGTCATATCCATGCCACATTTTTTATTTATTTTGTGGATGTTTATTATTCATGCCTTGTTATTTGTTTTGTGTGTATGGCGCTACAAGCAAAACGTTAACAAGATAATAATAAACAAGGTTGGTCTTTTATTGTGGATGGCCCAATCCAAATAAGTAGACCATGTTGATGAGATCAACCAAACAACTTAAAAGAAATCCCTCAAATAAATATTGCGTTTTGCCTTCTCTTGCCAAAACACCCTTCATGATCATGGCCTATTAAAATTCGGGCTTGCCAAAGTAAGGCGATTTTAATTTTCCATGGTGTGTTGCGGACGACGCAAGCTAGTAATGCGTGTATGTTGAAAACAAGAGGTTGGACGCAACTAGGCAAGAGTCAATTGGATTGATGAGCTTAGAGGCATGACAATTAGGTGTTATCTAAAGGATAAAGAATAAAAGGAATTTATTCGCCTAATTGGACCAAGAGTTGCATGGGATGCAATTGGAATGGTTCCTACCTAAATAACCAATTCTTGGGTGACTTGCCAAAGCAAGCTCAAGAAGAAGTGAAAAAGGGATCTTGGACCCACTAGAAAATATATAAAATATTTTCCGCATTAATGGTGAGGGCTATTAATCCGAGAAAAATAGTGGGAGCTATATTTAATAATTTAAATCCTTGTTGAATATAGTTATACGTCACAATGCTTTGCATAATCCTATAAGTGTTGAATACCCATCGCATTAAACAAACAAACGCGACTTTATGTCCATGAGATGGACAAGATGTCTGGAATCTATTTTCTAGATTGGTATAAAATCGAGAATTGTTCTCAAGTAAAGGAAATATGTTGTACATTGTAGAGCATAAATTTCTCTTCCCACCAACTACCAAAACGCACTAAAGCCTTATGGAAAGAACATCAAAGAATGGTTCTTTGGATGTAACTTGTCTCATGTCAAGCTCCCATGGACTCTGAGCTTCGGAAGCAAGATGAGAAATATGGAGGCATGTGATATGATCATACGAGCTTGTCATGAAAGGCTTGAGGTGTTTCTCCACTTTGCACTCTCTTGCTTAGCATTCGACATGGTCAAGATGGAATAAGTTCGGGCTTGCCAAAGCAAGGCGACTTAGTTCATCGAGATATGACGCGACGACAAAAGTTAGTAATGTGTGACTGCTTAAGCAAGAGGTGAAGTGCAAACTAAACTATCTCAATAGGATTGAAAGCTTAGATACTGGGAGTTATCTATAAGATAGATAAAGAATATATAGTTATTCTCCCAATTGGACCAAGAATTGCATTGGATGCAATTATAGTGTTTGTTCAAAAGTGATTTACTCAATATGATTGAGAATCGCTATACAAAGCACTCATAAAGGGATAAAGGAAAAACATGTTAATGGTTAACAGCATGCGTAAACGCAAAAAGGTTTTGCGTAGAGCTCATGGGTATAAAGCAAGCTTGTTGCTAAAACCAAGTTGCCTTAAAGATCCCAAAGGTGGCATGGAAGAAGAGAAACTGCCTAAAGTACCTGGAAGGAAATAATAAAGGAATTATGAATTCCACACTAGGTAATTTTGTTATAGAAGTCAATATGTCTATCTCATCATCATAAGTATATGATACTAGATGAGGATCTCACACATATATAGAAATGTGGTGGATCTCATGAGAAGTAGAAAATTGAATAAGGAAGAAATAATCCTACACGTGTGGCAATTAAGCAAAGGGTTGCTGAATTAGCCGTAGGAAATTATTTCTACCTTTATAAAATTGTTCATGAATTAGACAAAAAGTGATTATGACCCTCCTATGAGCAGGACCATTATCACAGTTTCTTGTTTGGACAAGAAAGCTCTCTATCATAATAAAAGGAAAAATGTTGTTCCATTTATTCTGATATGCATTGTTGTAATGCAACTTTGTCTAAATGGATTGTATATCATTGATCATGATAATTTCATCTATAACATTAATACCAAGAGGTTTGCATATAATGATATGAACTTCACTTATCTTTAGCATTATCGTTTAGGCCACATGAATAAGAGATACATATCTAGAACTCCATATAGATGGAATTATAGAACTCATTTGATTATTGAATCATATGAGATATGTAAGACTTATTTATTAGGCAAATATATGATATTTTGGGAATCATACATATTGATGTATGTAGGCCACTAAGCGCAGATACTGAAGATGATTTTCAATACTTCATCATATTTGCTGATGGGATCAGAGAAATATGGATTTGTATATCTTATGAAGAAACATATCAGAATCCTTTGAAGAGTTCAAGAAATTCAAGAATGAAGTAGAGAGACAGCTTGGCAAAAGTATTAAGACTCTAAGATTGGATCGTAGAGGAGAATACTTGAGCCAAGAGTTTGACAAGTATCTATGGGAGTGTTGGATATGATCCAAACTCGCTCCACCTAGCTAGCCCGCCACATGGGTTTGGGGTGTCTAAAAGGAAAGTTCGGACTTTGTTGGACACGGTTCGGTCCATGATGAGTCAAACATAACTTCCAGTTTACTTTAGGGGCTATGTTCTAATTACAGCAAAATTCACCCTTAACCTTGTTTCATCCAAATGAATTATGAGAACCACCATATGAGATATGAACTAGGAAGTGTCCTAGTAGGTTGTTCATAATTATTTGGGTTATATAGTTTATGTAAAGGCGTTTACAGATAAACTTGAATCGGATAAATGTTTTGTGGGATATCCTGAGGAAACAAAGGATATTATCTCTACACTCCAATCGAGAACAAATTGCTTGTTGCTCGAATCGCTGAGTTTCTAGATAGAGATTGTCTCTAAAAGAAACAGTGGGAGCACTGTAGAACTTGAAGGAGTTCAATAACCACAACAGAACATTGATCCGTTTGATGGAACATGAGCAGGATCACAAGGTGTTGTGGAGCAACCTACTCAGAAAAACACAAGAACCTTGTAGATTAGGTAGGATATGTCAAGGGACTAGATAAATAAGAATTTCTCATAACCCGTGATATATTGCTCATCGTGATGAGCCTACAACCTATGAGAAGGCCACGTGTGGGGCCATACTCTCAGAAATGGCTTGGAGCCATAGGATACGATATGGAATCCATGTATACCAACAAAGTATGGACTTTGGTGGAACCACCTGAATGGGTAGGACCCATAGGGTGCAAGTAGGTTATGAGGAAACCAACATGGATGGTAATATGATTACTTTTAAGGGACAACTAGTTTGAAAGGGTTTCATGATAATTCATAGTATAGACTATGACGAAATCTTTCCCCAGTTGTAATGCTTAATTCCATTCGCATCTTGCTTGTAGCAATCTGTTTATAGATTGAGTCAAGATTCTTGGAGATTGGATTCTTCGAATTTATGATGCAATCAAAGGAGTTTGGTTCCATCAAAAATTGAAGATGATACTTGTGTTTACAAGAAGGTTAGTGGGAGCATAGTTAAATTTCTGGTTCTGTATGTATAGACATACTAATCATTGGGAACAATGTCTCTACTCTGCAATCTATTAAAGATTGGCTAGAGAAATTGATCTCCAATAAATAGACTTAGGCGAGACAATCTATAAAATCTATGGAGATAGATCAAAGTAATTGTTCAGCCTGAGTCAAGGTACATATATTGACAAGGAGTTGAAATGGTTCAACATGTAGGAATATGGATTTTACCCATGTCACATGGAATTAGTCTTTGGAAGACTAATTGTCTTTTCAATTAGATTGAAAAGGGACCGTATGAATAAGATTCATGAGATACGCCGTGTTATGTATTGGGCCAGATGTGTCATATGGTATGACACAAATATACCAATCAAATCCAAGTGAGGTGTCACTTGATAATTATCAAGATTATCCTTTAGTACTTGAGAAGCACTAAGGATGAATTATTGATAAATAGATAATATGAAGAGTTTGCTGTAAGGGGTTACAGTGATGCGAACTTCAGATCTGACAAAGAAGATTTCAGATTATAAGTCAAGTTTTGAGTTTTGCCCTAGTGGGAGCGACTGTGAGCTGGAAAGGTTCCAGGCAAGATTCAGTCACTGATTCTAACATAGAGGACTGAGTAAATTGCTGCATGAGATGCACTTACTCAGAATATTCAATCTCAATCAAGTTGTTGATGGAGGAGATGTGAATATTTGCAAGGTGCCAGCATATGTCTCGCCCCTAAACAGTGTAAGCGTGGAGGGCCGCGCTGGATCAGTAGGCATATGATGCAGGAGATTGACTCTAGTGCAAGTGGGAGACTGTTGGAATTGTGCCCTAGAGGCAATCAATTGATTGTGACAAATATATGGATTTACGATTCATTATGTTATAGATATGGAGATATGCTAACATGAATGAAGTCCTTAGAATATAAGGTGTTATATTCTTAAATATCTCTAGTCAATTATATTGATTAATAGGACAATCAAATATAGACTAGTATGTGGGTAGATTGATATGGAGATATCAAGTCTAACACATGGGTATGCATTAGGAGTAATGGCATACTGGATTGACCCACCATGAAAAGGATACATTAGATTATGTGAAGTCACAATCGCTTTTCGTAGTGCTAATATTATTGCAATCCTTGGACTTGAAGTCACTAGATACTCTAGTTGTGAAATATTGCGCTTTGATGTTATCAAACGTTACACCGTAACTGGGTAATCATAAAGGTGGCTATCGGGCGTGATAGGAAGCAAGATTAGAGATCGTAGTGATGTAGATAGGATTTGTCCCTCCCACATAATGGGGGTAAATATCCACGGCCACTCGAGGGATGAGGCTTATTGAATGTCTGGCCAGACTCAGATAAAATAATATAGAGATATTAATGTTATCTGCAAGTATAAGCATATTCCCAGGATCGAGGAACTATGGATTGGATATACGAGTGTGACTATTTATGTCTCGTGTCCAAATCCGGATATGGAGACAAAGGGATAATGCAATATGACATATTGGGCAAAAGGGTTTGTCGGGATCACTGACTATTTCTATTGGTTGGGTGGCATGGATGTGTTGCTAGACACCGCTCCATGTTAGTAATAGTTACTACCAACTATATAGAAACCTATGGGGTCACACGTCAAATAGAGTAGAGCTAGATTTGGGATTAATTAATAAAGATTAATTAATAGAAGGATCATTGTGCAACACCTTGCAAACTTAGTAGGACTAATTTGCAAGGAAGGGAATAGTTCTAGTCCTACTAGAACAAGAAAAACTCTAATATGGAAACAACAAGGAGTTGTTGGAGTATATATATAAGAGGCTCTAGCTTCCTTCCCACAAGAGTTATTATTAGACATAACACAAAGAGTGGGAGAGAGAAAAAGAGAGAGCAAGACAAGGAGCTAGGGCCGAAACCCTAGCCCCCGTCCGCCCCCTCTACCCGACGGCAAAAGGGTGGCCGAGCCCCCTTTGTGCTTTGTTGCTTTGTTGCTTTGATCTTCATCCCTCTTCCTCCGGGTTCAAGCTAGCACTTGTGGAGAAGGAAGAATCTAGATCTCACCTCTAGACGTGGATCAAACGTAGAGACGAGGACATCATTCTTCGTGTGATCTCACAAATCAAAAGGTACACATCTTCTATGACCTTAATCATGTTATGATGTCTCTTCCTGTGATCCTTGGTGGGCTTTGAGTAGGATTAATTTTTGTTATTCCGCTGCGTTACCTACATCAAAACCCAACAAAAGTGTCATTACCCAGACTTCTGAAAATGACACTTGCCTCCCCTCTTCATGTATCTACTCCTTTCTTCACATTTTCTTCTCCATTTTAGCTCCCGATTAATCTCCCAAGCTTGTTTCTCCTCTCCGTTTCATCCCCCAAGCTCCGTTCCCTGCCAAAACAACACGAAACACAACTCGTGCGATCAAACATGACAAAAATACATAAAGTGATGCGAGAAACGCCTGGATTAACAATATAATGCCTAGAGCTAAGATTCTACATTTCCTCTTTAATCATAGTGTAAAACTAAGATTATCAACCCGGAAAGCACGCAAAACGATGTAAGACGTGCAAGGAATATAACTCTAATACAGAGTTATCAAATCCCTCACACTACCTTTTTGTGCGTCCCGAGCAAAATCAATCCTCACACTACGTTTTAAATCCACCAAATTGTATACAACTTTACTAGTCATGTGACACAAACAACTCACACACACACAATGCACTCTACATGACTATAAACAATGCAATAATTGAAACACCGTATTTTTTTCTTTCTCTTAAGAGACGGGAAATCTCGCTATCACTAACCAAATCATCAAGTTCTCACAAATCTCTTTTGCAATTCACACAACCGCAACGAGGAATTGAAAATACGATGACCCTGCGCACAAGCTCACTAAGGAGTCCCCAAACATCCGCCAAAATCAATCCAGGATCCGGGCACGTCCTTTAGCTCAGAGGGTCCAGGGACCCTTAGTCCTATTGTAGTCTTTCGTCGCCAAGTCATTTGATGTTTTCAAACCTTCTTAGCCGTTATTGCATTGAATGCAAATTGTCCCAGTGACTAGAGACACAACTCCGTGTAATACGACTTGAATTTATTTTCCATAGACACTCTAATTGGTTCGAATCCAATTTTCCCGCGCGAACGGGGGCACCTTAGGCTGTTCACCGTATCTAGTCCAAGAGAAGATTTTGATGTTTTTTCATTCTCTTCTAATTATTTCATCCGTACATTCAGAGCAACTAAGTACGGGCATTTTCGGTTAGCTCTTGAAATCGCCGTAAGGGATGGTGGTGTACACTCCTTAACTTCACTTAGGCTAAGCCAGTGTACCACATGGGACCGACTCTACACGAAGGTCCACCCCAGATTTCAAGAGGTAACAAGTTTCCACTTGAAAACAGACTATTGAACCACCTTAGGACTAAATCCTCCTAGCACATTATAGGAACTAATGTGCGCCCACAATCTACATTCCACTTTTCCCTGAATATCCGGGAATTCCTTTTGTGAAACTAGTGCGCAAGATACTAAAAACTAAGGTTTTACCCACTACGGTGCTTCCTATTCATTGAGACTCTTTCACTGAACTCTCTATGGTCTCAAGCTTCATTAATTGCCCAACTAAATTTTTTTATTATTTTTATGGATTTTCACTTTTCTATTTTTTTTTTAAATTTTTTTTATATTTTCCTTGACTCTATATGGAACTGGCCAACTTGATTAACCACAAGTTTTGGAGAGGGGACTCAATAATTAAACGTGCACACAATGCAAAAATATTAAACTAGCACAGTACGACACTAAAACACCATCTACACTAACCCCATTAGCACAATATTACACAAACAACATGTAACAAGGCTATGCACAAAACATGGCTGGTGAAATTATACACAAACTCCCCCACACTTAAGCGTTGCGTTGTCCTCAACAAATTTAGAGATCAAGTAGGAGGTGTCCTCGCTTGAATGTGTTGGCGGTGGATCTACACAATTATGGCTCAAAACGTAGAACAGATAGAGTTAGAGATACCTGGGGTGCCCGGACCTACATGGGCACCGTTGCCGCGAAACTGCAACAAGAAGGGGTCTTGTGGACCGTTGACAGTTTCTGGAAAAGTCTCACCTCGCGTCCGGATTCCGATGCGCCTACTCAACATTCTCTATCGCGCGCATCAAGAAGGGGAACCCGAAGCATTTTTAGTACCTGTGTCCCTGCACACGTATTGGAAGAATTAAAGCAACTCTCTCTCACCCCCCAAAATTTAAATAAGGAGAACTAAAAGAAAAAAAACATAAATAAATAGCATACTATTCTACATTGGGTTGCCTCCGAAGCAGCGCGTGTAATTTAGGGTCGACAGCCCAACCCCGTTACCTCAACCGAAAAAGGATGGTGGAGGATGCTTTATCCCTCCACTTCTTCTTCTTACAGCATCTCTTTTCTAGAACCTTACGTGCACCCATGTGCTGCAAAGACGGTTGGAGTTGTAGAAGCCGACTCTTTTCATCTTGCAATTTATCTTCTTGATCAACTTCCACAAAGTACCACTGTGCTTACATGCATCCTTTTCCATTAATTCATCCCAGTAGTACCTCCTTGGTGCTAGATGCTCTTCAAATGACCCATGCAATTCATCCACACCCCCACACATGCTGACTTCCAACTCCTTGACTATGGCATATGGATGATCAATAGAATCGCCCATAGAACAAGAGACTGGAAGTTTCTCATCACGTTCTTCCCCATAAGAATCTCCTACACTAATTGTTGCAGCTTGCGCAGAATTGCTTGACATAGGATATGGAGAATTCATATTTAATCAGAGTTGGGGCTTTTACCTTAATATCACTGAGCACAAGTATTTCACCAACTTCATCGTTGTTACACCACAGGCTTCGAATGCCGTTGTCTTCCCATTCATGCCAAAGATGTGAGGGCGCCTGCGGTGTTGGCTTGCAATACGGTAGATCTTCCCATCTTGGGCACACAGGTCCACCCCAGTCTGAATCGAAGTCTCAGTCCTCATAAATGGCAGAGTCCAACAATGTTCCTGAACACTGCAGTCTTTGCTCGGCTCAGGTATCTCTTCTTCCACTTGTGTTGGTGATGATGAAAGTTCAATATGAGGCTCACTGTCATGTGGCAAGGGCTCCTCTTGTGGCTCTTGAATACTAGTTTCCCCTGTAGTTGACAGTTTTTCTACTCGTTTCTTTATCCACTCCATCAGCTCCCTCATGGATTCCTTACCTGTGGCTGAATCCTCTTGTGGTAATTGTGCAGCTATGGACAAAAAGTTGGAGCACACTTGGATGTCCTCCATAATACTACGCCGTTCTGCCATAATCACTGATGAGTCTTTCTGGTGCTGATGAAGCTAGGGTGCATGAACTCGGCACGTGTCGCTATTATTGTGATAAATGCCGCATCGATAGCACCACACTATGCATGCATCCTCTTCTTCATGGTTACCCATGCAGTAGAAACAGTAGGGGGAACCCGAATAACAGTCTTCGCTCCACATGCTTAGTAGAATCTCTTGCTTCCTGTGTTCCTGAGAAAACAAAACTCACAAGACACCCGTGAAGCACATAGCAAAAAAATATAATATAAAAACTAAAATAATAGTACTTAAAACTAATTCCGAATTAAATAATCTACCGCTGTCCCCGGCAATGGCGCCAAAAACTTGACGCGATTTCTTAACGCGTATGCGCAAGTGCACGGTTAAGTAATATAGGGGTGGTATTTCAACCCCGAGTTATCGATCCCATGAGGACAGACTTTAGATTATCTAATTAGTTACTTAATTAGAGTACGATACAGGAGGAAAGATTTGATTAATTTAAGAAGTGAATACCATCTTGGCTGATATTTTTTTGTATTTTTTATTTTTAATAGATAGATATGGAGAAACTAGGCAATCTCTAGATCACGTAGGGTTGTAGACGAATTCCGGTTCAGCTTTGTAACACGTTAATCCTATTCTAGTTCATTCACGTAATAGGCTATGATAATATCCTCTCGGTCTCATGTCATTTTACGTCTCGGTTAACTACAATCTCCTCTCGGTCTCATGCTGTCTACCGGTCCGTTCTAGCATGTCATCTACTGGTATGATAACGGGTCTTGTCGGTCCGCCGTTTCACGGAATAGCTGGATAATCCTACCGAATCTACGCACACTAAGGTCAATCCTAACACTTCTCATTTTAGGTCTCGGTGATTAGGGATTGTGTTCATACACTCTTCACAACTAGGTTAAGTCACCGTCGTGCACTTTCTAGTTAATTAACAAGTCTGGGTCGCGAATCCATTCTTGTTAAGGATTAAGCACAATGTAAGAACATGTAACAAGAATAGGTATTAACTTTAAGCAATATTATAATGTACGAAGAACCGTAGTTTCATGATTATTTATATCTTAAACTAGTCGTGTCAATAGAATAGATTCATCAACAAGTTCATGAAATTAACATTCAATCGATAGAAATAATCCAAAGAATGAGACAAAAGTCTAAAATCCGGAAAATAAACATCTACATAAACCCTACGCTCTCGTAGAGAAGCCTAGCAAAACGTCTAGCTAATAAAGATCAACCAAACACGGTGCAATAGTTTATCCATACCAAGATTGAGAGAGAAGAAGAAGAAATAAAAAACCTAGCTCTCGAATGGTGGCTTCGGTGTTCTCCCCGTCTCCCTCGTCGTGCTTCCAGCGTGAGTCTCCTCCATCCTCTCTTTCTTTTCACGTTCTTCTTTTATATTTAGGTCTAGGGTATATTAATTAATCACCAAATACTCTTAATTAATAACACTAAACTCCCCCATTAAGTTTTCGTGCGTGAATGGCCTCTTTCCTTCTGGTCGCACGACCAGAAAAATCCTAGTCATGTGATCAGCTTCTGATCGCACGACCAGAAAAATCCTGGTTGTGGGATCAGCTCTGATCCTACTTCCTGATCGCACGACCACAAGCTCTGGTCGTGATATATAGTGATTTTGGATATTTTCTGATAGCACGACCATAATATCCTGGTCGTGCGGTCACTTGGAGTCTTTTTTTTTTTTTTTTCTTTTTATCTCTTCAATGGGGTGCTAAAGTGTCATTACCCAAACTTCTGAAAATGACACTTGCCTCCCCTCTTCATGTATCTACTCCATTCTCTTCACTATTTATTCTCCATTTTAGCTCCCGATTAATCTCCCAAGCTTGTTTCTCCTCTCCGTTTCATCCCCCAAGCTCCTTTCCCTGCCAAAACAACAAGAAACACAACTCGTGCGATCAAACGTGACAAAAATACATAAAGTGATGCGAGAAACGCCTGGATTAACAATATAATGCCTAGAGCTAAGATTCTACATTTTCTCTCTAATTATAGTGTAAAACTAAGATTATCAACCCGGAAAGCACGCAAAACGGTGTAAGACGTGCAAGGAATATAACTCTAATACAGAGTTATCAAATCCCCCACACTACCTTTTTGCGCGTCCCGAGCAAAATCAATCCTCACACTACGTTCTAAATCCACCAAATTGTATACAACTTTACTAGCCATGTGACACAAACAACTCACACACACAATGCACTCTACATGACTATACACAATGCAAATCCGTTATAAACAATGCAATAATTGAAACAGGGTATTTTTTCTTTCTCTTAAGAGACGGGAAATCTCGCTATCACTAACCAAAATAATCAAGTTCTCACAAATCTCTTTTGCAATTCACACAACCGCAACGAGGAATTGAAAATACGATGACCCTGCGCACAAGCTCACTAAGGAGTCCTCAAACATGCGCCAAACTCAATCCAAGATCCGGGCACGTCCTTTAGCTTAGAGGGTCTAGGGACCCTTAGTCCTATTGTAGTCTTTCGTCGCCAAGTCATTTGATGTTTTCAAACCTTCTTAGCCGTTATTGCATTGAATGCAAATTTTCCCAGTGACGGGAGACACAACTCCGTGTAATACAGCTTGACTTTATTTTCCATAGACACTCTAATTGGTTCGAATCCAATTTCCCTGCGCGAACGGGGGCACCTTAGGCTGTTCACCGTATCTAGTCCAAGAGAATATTTTGATTTTTTTTTTTCATTCTCTTCTAATTATTTCATCCGTGCATTCAGAGCAACTAAGTGTGGAAATTTTCGATTAGCTCTTGAAATCGCTGTAAGGGATGGAGGTGTACACCCCTTAACTTCACTTGGGCTAAGCCAGTGTACCACATGGAACCGACTCTACACGAAGGTCCACCCCAGATTTCAAGAGGCAACAAGTTTCCACTCGAAAACAGACTATTGAACCACCTTAGGACTAAATCCTCCTAGCACATTATAGGAACTAAAGGTATGCCCACAATCTACATTCCACTTTTCCCTGAATATCCGGGAATTCCTTTTGTGAAGCTGGTGCGCAAGATACTAAAAACTAAGGTTTTACCCACTACGGTGCTTCCTATTCATTGATACTCTTTCACTGAACTCTCTCTGGTCTCAAGCTTCATTAATTGCCCAACTCATTTTATTTTATATTATTTTTATGTATTTTCACTTTTCTATTTTTTTTTATTTTTTTATATTTTCCTTGACTCTATATGGAACTGGCCAACTCGATTAACCACAAGTTTTGGATAGGGGACTCAATTATTAAACGTGCACAAAATGGAAAAATATTAAACTAGCACAGTACGACACTAAAACACTTCTACACTAACCACATTAACACAATATTACACAAACTACATGTAACAAGGCTATGCACAAAACATGGCTGGTGAAATTATACACAAACTCCCCCACACTTAACCGTTTCGTTGTTCTCAACGAATTTAGAGATCAAG
Organism: Linanthus parryae; assembly: GCA_023055425.1. Classification (NCBI taxonomy): domain Eukaryota; kingdom Viridiplantae; phylum Streptophyta; class Magnoliopsida; order Ericales; family Polemoniaceae; genus Linanthus; species Linanthus parryae. Next base: position 100,626,839 of record JALGPY010000006.1, on the reverse strand, counting down.
TATGAGGTGTCCATGCTTGAATGTGTTGGCGGTAGATCTACACAATTATGGCTCAAAACGTAGAACATAGAGAGTTAGAGATACCTGTGGTGCCCGGACCAACATGGGCACCGTTGCCGCGAAACTGCAACAAGAAGGGGTCTTGTGGACCGTTGACAGTTTCCGTAAAAGTCTCACCTTGCGTCCGGATACCGATGCGCCTACTCAACATTCTCTATCACGCGCATAAAAAAGGGGAACCCGAAGCGTCTTCTGTACCTGTGTCCCTGCCCACTTATCGAAAGAATTAAAGCAACTCTCTCTCACCCCTCAAAATTAAATAAGGAGAACTAAAAGAAAAAAACATAAATAAATAGCATCCTACTCTACATTGGGTTACCTCCCAAGAAACGCTTGTAATTTTGGGTCGACAGCCCGACCCGGTTACCTAAACCGAAGGGGGATGGTGGAGGATGCTTTATCCCTCCACTTATTCTTCTTCCACCATCTCTTTTCTAGAACCTCACGTCCACCCATGTGCTGCAAAGACGGTGGGGAGTTGTAGAAGCTAACTCTTCTTTATCTTGAAATTTATCGTCTTGATCAACTTCCACAAAGTACCACTGGGCTCACATGCATCCTTTTCCATTAATTCATCTCAGTAGTACCTCCTGGGTGCTAGATGATCTTCAAATGACATCCACACCCCCACACTTGCTGACTTCCAACTCCTTGACTATGGCATATGGATGATCAATAGAATCGCCCATAGAACAAGAGACTGGAAGTTTCTCATCACGTTCTTCCCCGTAAGAATCTCCACATAGTAATTTTTGCATCTCGTCACAGAATTGCGTGACATATGATATGGAGAATTCATCTTTAATCAGAGTTGGGGCTTTTACCTTAATATCACTGAGCACAAGTGTTTCACCAACTTCATCGTCGTTACACCACAGGCTTCCAATGCCGGTGTCTTCCCATTCAGGATGTGAGGGCGCCGGCGGTCTTGGCACACAATACGGTAGATCTTCCCATCTTGGGCACACAGGTCCACCCAGTCTGAATCGAAGTCTCAGTCCTCATAAATGGCAGAGTCCACCTATGGTTCCTGAACACGGCAGTCTTTGCTCGCCTCAGTTATCTATTCTTCCATTTGTGGTGGTGATGATGAAGGTTCAATATGAGGCTCACTGTCATGTGGCAAGGGCTCCTCTTGTGGCTCTTGAATACTAGTTTCCCCTGCAGTTGACAGTTTTTCTACTCGTTTCTTTATCCTCTCAATCAGCTCCCTCACAGATTCCCTACCTGTGGCTAAATCCTCTTGTGGTAATTGTGCAGCTATGAAAAAAAGTTGGAGCACACTTGGATGTCCTCCATAATACTACGTCGTTCTGCCATAATCGCTGATGAGTCTTTCTGGTGCTGATGAAGCTGGGGTGCATGAACTAGGCTCGCGTCGCTATTATCGTGATAAATGGCGCATCGATAGCACAACACTATGCATGTGTCCTCTTCTTCATGGTTACCCCTGCAGTAGAAAAAGTAGGGGGAACCCGAATAACGGTCTTCGCTCCACATGCTTAGTAGAATCTCCTGCTTCCTGTGTTCCTGAGAAAACAAAACTCACAAGACACCCGTGAAGCACAGAGCAAAATAATACAATATAAAAACTAAAATAATAGTACTCTAAACTAACTCCGAATTAAATAATCTACCGCTGTCCCCAGCGATGGCGCCAAAAACTTGACGCAATTTCTTAACGCGTATGCGCAAGTTCACGGTCAAGTAATATAGGGGTGGTATTTCAACCCCGAGTTATCGATCCCACGAGGACAGACTTTAGATTATCTAATTTGTTACTTAATTTAGAGTACGGTACAGGAGGAAAGATTTGATTGATTTAAGATGTGAAATAACATCTAGGCTAATATTTTTTGTATTTTTATTTTTAATAGATAGATATGGAGAAATTAGGCAATCTCCAGATCACGTAGGGTTGTAGACGAATTCCGGTTCAACTATGTAACACATTAATCCTATTCTATTTCATACGGGTAATAGGCTATGACAATATCCTCTCGGTCTCATGTCATTTTACTTCTCAGTTAACTAAAATCTCCTCTCGGTCTCATGCTGTCTACTGGTCCGTTCTAGCAGGTCATCTAATGGTACGATAACGGGTCCTGTCGGTCCACCGTTTCACGGAATAGCTGGATAATCCTACCGAATCTACCCACACTAAGGCCAATCCTAACACTTCTCAGTTTAGGTCTTGGTGATTAAGGATTGTGTTCATACACTCTTCACAACTAGGTTAAGTCACCATCGTGCACTTTCTATTTAATTAACAAGTCAGGGTCACAAATCCATTCTTGTTAAGGATTAAGCACAATGTAAGAACATGTAACAAGAATAAGTATTAACTTTAAGCAATATTATAATGTACGAAGAACCCTAGTTTCATGATTATTTAAATCTTAAACTAGTCGTGTCAATAGATTAGATTCATCAACAAGTTCATGAAATTAACATTCAATCGATAGAAATAATCCAAAGAATGAGACAAAAGTCTAAAATCCGGAAAATAACCGTCTACATAAACCCTAGGCTCTCGTAGAGAAGCCTAGCAAAACGTCTAGCTAATAAAGATCAACCAAACACGGTGCAATAGTTTATCCATACCAAGATTGAGAGAGAAGAAGAAGAAATCAAAAACCTAGCTCTCCAATGGTGGCTTCGGTGTTCTCCCCGTCTCCCTCGTCGTGCTTCCAGCGTGAGTCTCCTCCTTCCCCTCTTTGTTTTCACGTTCCTCTTTTATTTTTAGGTCTAGGGTATATTAATTAATCACCAAAGACTCTTAATTAATAACACTAAACTCCCCCATTAAGTTTCCGTGCGTGAATGGCCTCTTTCCTTCTGGTCGCACGACCAGAAAAATCCTGGTCGTGGGATCAGCTCTGATCCTACTTCCTAATCGCACGACCACAAGCTCTGGTCGTGATATACAGTGAGTTTGGATATTTTCTGATCGGATGACCACAATATCCTGGTCGTGCGATCACCTGGAGTCTTTTTTATTTTCTTTTTATCTCTGCAATGGGGTGCTAAAGTGTCATTACCCAAACTTCTGATAATGACACTTGCCTCCCCTCTTCATGTATCTACTCCAGTTTCTTCACGATTTCTTCTCCACTTTAGCTCCCGAGTAATCTCCTAAGCTTGTTTCTCCTCTCCGCTTCATCCCCCAAGTTTCGTTCCCTGCCAGAAAAACACGATACACAACCCGTGCGATCAAACGTGACGAAACTACATAAAGTGATGCGAGAAATGTCAGGATTAACAATTTAATGCCTAGATCTAAGATTCTATGTTTTCTCTCTAATCATAGTGTAAAACTTAGATTATCAACCCGGAAAGCACACAAAACGATGTAAAACGTGCAAGAAATATAACTCTAATACAGAGTTATCATATACCACCGAAATACTTTAATCTGAAAGTGATTCACACGACTTAGAGACTATCCAGGCATTTTGATTCCCGACATACACACCCAATTTCCCTAACAAAGATTAAAGTATTCTGAATCATGGCGAGCGGAAACTCGGTTCAAGACATGACGAGAAAGTTCATGAAAATGGAGAAGTTCGAGGGGCAGGATAACTGAGTCATTATGGGGTTTTACGGAGATCCGGTCCGGAGTGAACGGAAGCATTCTTGGAAGTTGTTAAGGTGTCTGAATCCAATATTTCATTTGTGGTGCGTAGTTGGCGATTTTAACGCCATAGTTTCTCAAGTTGACAAGGAAGGTGAAAGAGTAGTCACCTGTAGACAAACAGAGGACTTTTGGCGAGTTATCAGTCATCTACAGTTACGCGACTTGGGTTACGTCGGGAACAAGTTTACTTGGACAAATAATAGGCCGGATGGGGGATCTATTCGTGAAAGAATTGATCGTGTTTTGGCCACGGATAGTTGGATAAACAAGTTTGGCAGAGGGCGTGTGAATCATCTAGTTGCTGATACATTGGACCACCTTCCTATTGAATTGATTGTGGATTCAAAAATAGCAAAGCGGAATCATCTGAAACGCCGGTTACACTTTTAAACTGTGTGGCTGAAAAAGGAGAGTTGCAAAATAGTAATCGAGAATGGCTGGAAGTCAGCCGCTGAGATTCCTGCTAGATTCGATACTGTTGCTAGAGATCTATCGAAGTGGAAAGAGGAAGTGTTCGGGTCGATAAGGGGGAAGCTTCGAAAGCTTCGCGAAAGCTAGCAGCGCTCGGTAATGTCCAGCAGAGTGCCAGAGTTTTGGCCGAAGCTTAGCGCTGTAAGGATGAGATAGAAAAAACTCTTGCGAACGAAGAAATTCATTGGCCTCCACGTTCTCGAATGCTTTGGTTAAAGCACGGGACAATAACATGAAGTATTTTCACCACAAAGCAAGTATAAGGAGAGCAAGAAACACAATAAAAAGGATCGAGACGAGCAACGGAGTTTGGACTGAAGATGATCAAGAAATGGTAAACACAATTTCAGAGTACTTTTATGATATTTTCAAGAGTGGGAATCCGTTGTGAGAAGACATGGAGCAGCTCATTAGTCCGACCGAAGAGCTGTTAAACACTGAGGATCGTGCGCATTCGGATAGCTTGTTCACTGAAGAAGAAGTCTGGCAAGCACTTAAAGGTATGGCTCCCAAAAAATCTTCGGGTCCGGATTGCTTTCCGCCTATTTTTTATCAGAAGTTCTGTCTCGAGATTGGTAAGAATGTCTCGGATTTTTTTACTTAAGAGTGTTGAATGAAGGTGGTGATGTTAGTGCCTTATTATCACACTGTAGTTGCGCTCATTCCTAAGGTCAAACAGGTACGCAAAGTTTCAGACTTACGTCCTATATCTTTGTGCTCTACGATTTACAAATTCATTACAAAGATGCTTGGTAATTGCTTAAGGACTGTGCTACCTAACATTATCTCTGAGAATCAAAGCGCCTTTGTGTCGGGGCGTCTCATTAGTGACAATATATTTGATGCGTTTGAATTGATGCATACGATGAAAAAGCATAAGGGTCGGGTGGGAAGCGCAGCTCTAAAGCTCGACATGAGAAAAGCTTATGACCGCGTGGAATGGGACTTTCTGAGAATAGTCATGGAACGTATGGGTTTTGGGTTTAAGTGGATTAATGTGGTCATGAATTGTGTCTCCACGGCATCGTACAACTTGTTAGTCAACAACAAAATTGAAGGTCACATCGTACCGGAAAAGGGGTCTTCGGCAAGGATGCCCCCTTTCTCCCTATCTCTTCCTTTTAGTCAGCGAAACTTTGTCAAGGAGCCTGACTAGACTGGTACAGGAGGGTTCTCTTTCGGGTTTGGCTGCCTCTCGTAGTGGACCGGCAGTGTCACACCTCCTCTTTGCCGATGACAACTTGATATTTACGAAAGCAACAACGGGAGAATTAGTAAATCTATTACTATTGATACACTCTTATGAAAAAGCTTCGGGCCATGTTCTAAATTTTCAAAAATCTGCTGTCGTTTTTTTAGCAATGTGAGCAATCTTGATCAGCAATGTTTTACAGGTCTTCTGGGGGTTCAAAGGGTGGATAAGCACGATTGCTATTTAGGTTTGCCGTCATCTTTCGGTAGAAAGAAATATGTAAATTTTCAGAGAATTATAAAACGATTCAATGTCAACCTCAAAGGATGGAAGGATAAAACTCTCTCGGTGGCAGCCAAGGAAATTTTAATAAAATCAATAGCTCAAGCGATCCCGAACTATGCCATGAGTTACTTTTTTCTACCAAAAAGAATCTGCGACGATATCGAGAAGCTGTTTAGAGATTTTTGGTACTACTGAGAAGAGGAAGACACGCTGAGGTCAGTTGGGATACTTTGAAGGACGAAAAGTTAAACGGAGGGCTCGGTTTCAGAGATTTACATAGTTTCAACTTGTCAATGCTCGCCAGGCAAGCCTGGAGACTCCTAAAACAACCAACGAGCCCCCTAAGCCGTTTGCTAAAACAAAAGTACTATCTCCATAGCAACATCTTTGATTTCCAAGTAATCCCATCACAAAGCTATGCGTTCAAGGGTATCCTAGCGGCGAGAAACCTTCTCTCTCGTGGGCTGTTGTGGCGTGTAGGTGACGGCACCCACATCAATCCCTTCCACGACGGATGGTTACCTCATCCATACAGTTTCAAAGTTATCACCCTAGTGCCCAATGTTGCTACACTCAGAGTTTCTGATTTTATTCAAGATGGATGTTGGAACGAAAGAAAGCTGATGACTCATTTTGGGGATTTTGACGTTCAATAAATTTAAGAAATTCCTATTCCAGCCGAAGGAACAAATGATAGTCTCAATAACACAGGCATGTACACAGTAGCTACGGGTTACAAACTTCATCGGGAAATTGATATGCAACGGTCTTAACAGTTATGGGTCTGTTAAACTGTCCCAAGCGTCATCTAGATAATATTCTTAAATCTTAACAAGTTCAGGTCCATGCATATTTTATGTATTATATGGAATTGACTTTACAATCATGAGAACGTTGAATACAAGCGATATAACAGTCTTCTATTGATACTGCAATATTAAGTTGTATGTTATAATCAAGAACTCGAGTATAACCTTGGCTTGTGTACGCTATGTTACATATACGTCATTTTTTTCCTTTCTGCTTTCCTTTTTCTTCTTTTTTTTATGTTGCATACTATAGAAATAGAAAACCTTCATAGTCCACTGAGCATGTAATTGAAAAATACAAAACTAGAATACATTTTTTCATGCCTAAAATACAGAACCAGTGTTCTTAGGATACTAACTAAACTATCAGATGTTGGAGTTCCCTGCAAGGTTTGACCTTAAATGCAACTATTTAATACCTCTGTGCATTAGATAGTGTTGAGGAAATAGAGAGTACTATAATTTGAACCCTTACCTCTATGTGTATCACAAGCATGTTTAAAAATTAAACATGGCTGCTCAATCCTGATGGACAGGGCCGGCCCTATGGGCAAGCAGCCGGTGCGGCCGCTTTAGGCCCCGGGCCGGCATGGGCCCATTTTATATACAAAATCTTCATATTGTATTTAGATACATTTAATATTTTAATGTACAATCAATTGAAATTATACATTGGTTCAGTGGTAAATTAATTTTATGCCACAAACTTGACACAAGTTCGACTCTCCTTGATGACGTAAGTATTTTTTTTAAATTTTAATATATAAAAAGTTGCAAGACTATTGAGTACTAATTAAAATCAACACAATCTAATCTATACATGAATAACATAAGTATTGCAACTCTAATGTTTTTTCTTTTTAAAAAAACCATTTTATGCGTATACTTTTTTCGGGGCCTCAATTTTATTACCCGCTTTAGGCCCCCAATTGTCTTAGGCCGGCACTGCTGATGGAGTTACATCACAGAGCATGGCTAGTCAATCCTGCTAGAGTCATTTTTTTAATTTTCCCACTGGATTGATACAATGCAGTTTGGTTTATGCGTTGTTATGTTTGTGGACTAAAGCCTATGTCTTGAACTTCTGCTCATGATTGAGCTATGTATTTATTATTCTTTACGAGACTTTTCCTCTTTTTATTTATTTTTTCTGTTAGCTTAAAATATGATTTGTTTTAGACTTTTTAAATCTCAACTGTCATATTTTTACTGGAGTACCTACCAAGTTTTAGAAACATCCTCCCTACCAAATTTTCTCCTAATATTTTTGAGAACTTTTTTTTTTTAGAATATTGGAACAAGTAGCTATGAAGTAAACTTGAGGGCAAGCAGTAAGCCACCAGTAATTGTGGCACGTGGTACCGTGATTTTCAAGGACCCCTCTAATTTGGTACATGGAGTTCCTTTGGGTGCATATCACTGGGAAGTGCATATCAACAAGGATCTCAAACCATTTTTAAGCTCATTCGGCCTATTGGAGACCAAACTGAACGCCATAGAAAATAAATCGGTTGCTTGGCTTTCTACACATGTACATAAAATAAGTTAAAATTGATATTTATTACATATTCATTTGTTTATATATTTATTTATGTAGTAAATAAGTTGTTATAAATGCATTTGCAGATCCAGCGTTGAAAGGTAAAGCAGGATGTGAAAATGATGATATCAAAATACTTCCTAGTTCTGGAAGAGTTGTCATCTGCTACTGTAGGAGTTTGTGTAGGGTTTTGATAACGGATACTCAACAGAATGAACATAAATTAATCCGTTCAAGACCCTCCAAGGATCACAGGAAGAGACTACATAACGATAGTAAGGGATTAGTATCAAAATACCTTTAAGATCTCCTTTGATGACTTCTCACGTGAAATTGTGTTCACGTCTCTATGGCTAGTCTACTCCTAGGATTTGAATTCGGATCCTTCAAACCTTTGTGCTAGCTAGGATTGAAGGAATAAGAGGAAGAAGATCACGATCACGCAAAACGGACAAGGAGGGGCAGACCTCCTTGTGGCCGACGGGTAGAGGGGGCAGGCGACAAAGGGGCTTCGGCCTCTTTGTTGCTTTCTCTCTCTCCTTGCTTCTCTCTCCCACTCAATATGTTATGAGCATTTGTTATATGGGAAGGAAGCAAGGAGTGTCTTTATATAGTCCAACAACTCTTTTTTGACTGCATAAAAGCCCATATCCTAATCCTGTCTATACACGGATATAGTCCAACTTGCAAATTAGTCCTACTAAGTTTGCAAGCTTTTGTGTATTGATCCTTCTAATGAATTAATCATTTTAAGTACTTCCCTAGTCCTGCCTAATCTATAGGGAGTGTGACCCCATATGTTTCTACTTAGTTGGTAGTAACAACTTACTAACATAGAGCGGGCTCTAGCAAGACATCCCTTCTACCCAACAAATAGAAATAGTCATCCGACATACCTTGTGCAAGTATTGTCTCATCCCTTTGTCTCTATATCCGGATTGGACACGAGAAATACAAGTCACACTCGTATATCCAATCCATAGTTTTTCGATCCTGGTAATAGTCTCATTCATGCAGATAACATCAGTATCCTATATTTATTTATCTGAGTCTGGCCAGACATTCTATGAGCACCATCCCTCGAGTTGTCGTGGATATCTAATACCGTTACGTGGGAGGGACAAATCATATCTACGTCACTACTATCTCTAAGCTTACTTCTTTATTGTATCCGACGAACGCCTTTATTACTACCCAGTTACGGTGTAGCGTTTGACCATGTCAATATACAACAATTCACAACTAGAGGATCTAGTGACTTCAAGTCTAAGGACTCCAATACCATTGTCACTACAAGAAGCACTTGTGACTTTACATTACTTTTATGTTGCCTTCTCATTATGGGTCAATTGACACGATTTCTTACGTGTATGCGCACGTGCACGGTGAAGTAATATAGGGGTGGTATTTCAACCCCGAGTTATCGATCCCACGAGGACAAGCTTGAGATTATTTAATTAGTTATTAACTTAGAGTACTGCAACAGGAGGAAGAATTGTTGTTGATTAAGAATTGAAATAAATAACTAACTAATATTTTTGGGTTTTTTAATTTATCAAACAAATAAGGAGAAACTAGGCCTTCTCTAGATCACCTAGGGCTATAGACGATTTCCGGATTAGCTAGTTGTTCCTCGTTTTTGCGTGCGAAATCGTTCACATGCATCAAAAAGGGGAATCCGGAGAGTTCTTCGGTACCTGTGCCCTTTACACTCATAGAAAATATTAAACAACTCTCTCTCACCTCTCACAATCAAATATGGAGAACTCAAAAAAAAAAAAAAAAAACGAAACAAAATATCAAACTCTACTCCACATTGGGTTGCCTCCCAAGAAGCGCTTGTAATTTAAGGTCGACGGCCCGACCCGGTTACCTCAACCGTATAGGATAGTGAAGAATGCTTAACTCTCCAGTTCTTCTTCTTCCACCATCTTTTCTCAATGACTTTCTTCTCACGAGGTGCACTCATGTGCAAAGAAGATGGTGAGCAATTGTAGAAGCCGAATCTTTTCATCTTGAACTTGATCCTCTTGATCAACTTCCACAAAGTTCCACTGGGCTCAAATGAGTCTCTGGCCATGAAATCATCCAAGTAGTACTCCTTCGGTGCTAAATGCTCTTCATTCGACACATGCATCTCATCTATACCCCCACACTTGCTGATTTCCAAATCCTCAATAGCAACAATCACAAGTGTTCCATAAGCTTCATCATCAGCACCCCACAATCTCTCAATGTATGTGTCATCCCAATCATGCCAAGGCTATAAGAAAATTTGATATTTCCTTGCAGCGAGCATCGCCTCCGCTATTGTTGGACACACAACTCCACCCCAGTCTGAATCAGAGTCTGAGTCCTCATAAATGGGAGAGTCCACAAATGGTTCATGGACAATGCATTCTTTGCTCGGCTCATGTATCTCTTCTTCCGCAACTGCAGCTTGCGATTCGGATTCTCGTTCTCTCCATCCTAGCCATCAGTGTCCTTTGCATCTCTAGGACAGCTGGTAGCCAATGAGGTTCATCCGAACCATCTTGTAATGGTGACCATAGAGGCTCGATTACGGGCTCGATGGCATGTGGTACAGGCTCCTCTAGTGGCTCATCTGTAACAAGGGACATCCTTGTGATGCGCGCTTGGATCTCCCCCATAATATTGTGCAAGTCTTCCATGCTTGGTGATGAGTCCTTTTGATGCAGATGAAGCTGTGTTGGATCGAATATGCATGCGTCTTCATACTTGTGATCCTTCTTGCATTTGTAGCACCAAATCATTGAGCATGTGTCATCATTGTGCCAAACTCTGCATTTAGCACAGTAGTAGGGGTAATCAGAGATCCCAACATAATCCTCGTCGCTCCACATGCTCATTACGTCTCCTGCTGAAAGTGTGTAATGTAGACTAAATACAGGCCTTAAATACTCTAGAAGGGGGGGGGGGTTGAATAGAGTATGGAAACTTTTTGCAAAACTTAAAGTTTAACAGGATAGCTTTGTTGGAATAGATGCCCTAGAGGCAATCTAGTTTAGTATGAATTTGTATTTGGCTAGAAAATTCATTTATTATTTATTGGATATTTAATATAATGAAGTCCTTAGATTTACAATCGTGTTGTTTATCTTAAATATCCCTAGTCAAGTATAATGATTAATGGGACAATCATCTATAGACTAGTATGGGGTTGGATTGATATGGAGATATCACGATCCAACACATAGGTGTGCATTACGGAATGTTGCACTGGATTGACCCATCACCGAGAAGGCTACATACATGTTATGTTGAGTCACAAGTGCTTCTCGGGTACAATGGTATTGTCATCCTTAGACTTGAAGTCACTAGATATTCTAGTTGTGGATCATTGTGATCTTGGTAGCGTTAAACGCTACACCGTGACTGGGTAGTTATAAAGGCGTGTACTCGATACAATGAGAAGCAAGCTTAGAGATCGTAGTGGACGTAGAGAGGATTTGCCCCTCCCACATAACGGGAGCAAATATCCTAGGCCACTCGAGGGATAGTGCTTATAGAATGTCTGGCCAGACTCAAATAAATCAATATAGGATATTGATGTTATTTGCACGAATAAGGCTATTCCATGGATCGAGAAACTATGGATTGAATATACGAGTGTGACTTGTATGTCTCGTGTCCAATCCGGATATGGAGGCAAAGGGATGAGACAATTACTTGTACAAGGTTGTCTAGATGACTATTCTATTAGTTGGCTAGAATGGATGTTTTGCTAGAAACCGCTCCATATTAGCAAAGAGTTGCTACCAACTAGATAGAACCTATGGGGTCACACGCTATATAGAGTTGTACTAGATTTGGGAATTAATTAATTGGATTAATTAATTAGAAGGATCACTTTGCAAACCCTTGCAAACTTAGTAGGGACTAATTTGCAAGGAAGGGACTAAATTGAATTCTAGTTGGACTAGAATAAGTCCTTTAGGTAGTTAACAAGGAGTTGTTGGACTATATAAAGGACCATCCTTCCTTCCTTCCTCATAACTTATGCTCTAGAGAGAACATAACAAGAGTGGGAGAGAACAAAGGAGAGAGAGCAAGCAACAAAGGAGGCCGACGCCCCCCTTGCCGCCGCCCTCGTCCCCGTCGGCCAAAAAGAGGGCCGAGCCCCTTCTTTTTGTCTCGTTTTGCGTGATTCCTTCACCCTCCTCTCATTCCGGGCTAGAACCAAGGAGATTGGAGATCTAGGATCAACTCTAGGCGTGGATCAACTATAGAGAACGTGACACTATTCGCGTTTGAAGTCATCAAGGAGAACCCAAAGGTGTGTTTATGATTTCTTACCTTCACTATCGTTATGCATCTAGACTTGTGATCCTTGGAGGGTTTTGCATGGTTGTTTGTTTGATTATGCTTCCGTTTGCGCGATCCATGAATCAAAACCCTACAGTGGTATCAGAGCCACAGGTCATAGAGCATAAACGTAGTTTATGTGTTACATTCTTGTTGTTTTACACCTTAAATTGTTGTTTATCGCGTAAAACAAGACAAATCAAGCATGGGATGCAATTTGTCAATAATTAGATCATAACAAGACCCAATTTTGCATTGGATGCATGAATTGGTGAGTTTGAGAAATTTTAGGATCTTAGATCTAGGGTTTGGGCATCCTTGGGGAAGAAGGAGTTCTCCCAAAACAAGGAAACAACCAAACTTGGGCTCCAAGCAAGGAGGTTGTTTTGGAAACAACCTCCATAAGGAGGTTCGGCCCCCTAGGAGACCGCCCCCCTTGCTTGCCGCCCAAGATTGGCGCCCTAAGGGGCCGGGCGGCCCTAACCCGCGGGCCTAGCTTGCGGGTTTTGGGCCGGGCCGGCCCTAGGGCCTTATGGTTCACTTTGTTTGGGCCCGGGCAATTGGATTGTTGGGCCCATGGACGGTTTTAACCCTAGAAATCCTAAAATCAATTAAAATTGACCAAGCGCGTAAAAATTGGATTTTAACTGTTTATGTGCAAATCGCATGGTGATTGGATATGGCCTTAGGATGTGGTTTGATGTGGATGTTTAATTTTGTGGTTTGTTTTTACGGCCTGCGAGCTGATCAATTAATTGTAATAATTAATTAGGGTTTTTATGGCCTGCGTGCCATTTTTTTTCTCAACTTGTGAGATTTATTTTATTTAGTATAGATATTAGCTAGTGCTAGATAAAGTAGATTGTTAGCCAAGATTGGAGAAAATAAGCCCAAAGGCAAAGAAGCCACAAAGATGGAGCATGGAGCATTCCACATGACTATGGAGGATGGACCAAAAGACCAAGACGCATGGAGATGTGTTTGCTTAGGGTTCATAGATAATTCCATTGACTTGGAATTATCTTAGTCTAGAAAAGGCCATATCCACATCACGTTTAATTTCTGTTTTGTGGTTGTTTATTTATTGTCTTATTATTTGTGTGGTTGGTGTATGGATGATGCATGCAATTAGGATAATAAGATAATTAGACAACCCGGATCTATTATTTGGAGTTGTGCCCAAACTCAAATAGATAGATTAGTTGATATTGATCAACAAAATAATTAAATTGAATTGAAAAATCCCTCAAAATTCAATATTGTGTTCTTGCCTTCTCGTTATTTAAACACTCATTATCATCATTATTTATCAAGTTCGTGCGTGCCAAAGCATGGCGACTTGGTTCATAATGATGGAATGCGATGGCACGTAACAATGTGCAATTGTTTAGATAAGAGGTTGAACACAACTAGGCTATTAATTTGATTAAGAAACCTAGAGGCAATCAATTGGGATTATCCATATGGATAGATAAATAAGGAGTTATTTGTCCGGTTGAACCAAGAGTTGCATATGGGATGCAATTGGAAATTGTTCCTACCTAGAAGTAGTTAAATTATGGGTGACTTGCCAAAGCAAGCTCATAAGGAGATGAAAAGATGGATCTTGGCCCACTAGAAAATATAATGATATTTTCCGCATTAATATCTTGAGGGTTATTAATCCGTAGAAAAATAGTGGGAGCTATATTTAATAAACTAGCCATTATTAAATATAGTCAAAAATTCACAAATACTAAAACTTGCGTATTTTCCTTTTGTAGAATTCCAAATGGCAAACAACTCATCGAGTTCACAACATTCCCTACGATCTGTCCTTGAGAAGGACAAGCTCTCTGGAACCAACTTTCTTGATTGGTACAGAAAATTGAGAATTGTTCTCAAGCAAGAGAAGAAACTGTACGCAATAGAGGAGCATGTTCCAGAAGGTCCAGAGAACCAGACACCTGTTGCCTTAAAGGCGTATCAAAAGCGTGTTGATGACGCTAATGATGCGGCCTGCCTAATGCTTTGCACCATGACCTCTGAGCTTCAGAAGCAACATGAGAACATGAATGCTGTCGATATGATCGCACATCTAAAGCAGCTCTTCCAAGAGCAGGCGAGGGTAGAGAGGTATGAGGTCTCAAAGGCACTGTTCAAATGTCATCTGGCAGAAGGGAACCCGGTGGGACCCCATGTACTCCGAATGATTGGGTACTTGGAGAATCTCGCCCGGCTTGGGTTCCCGGTCGGCCAAAAGTTGGCAACCGATCTCGTGTTGCAATCGTTGCCCGAGAGTTATGGACAGTTCATTATGAACTATAACATGAACGAGATCGTTAAACCACTGCCAGATTTGCTCAACATGTTGAGGACGGCTGAACAGAGCATCAACAAGGGTAAGGGCAAGGCCATTATGATGGTGCATAAAGGAAAGGGCAAAAAGTTTGCATCTTCCTCCAAGGGCAAAGGCAAGTCAGTTGCCAAGTCCAAGGAACAAGCCCTTAAGTCTGTTGGTGGCATTGCCAAGGTCGTGACTAAGGGTGAGTGTCACTACTGCAGTCAACCTGGACACTGGAGGAGGAACTGCCCAAAATATCTGGAGGACAAGAGGCTTGGAATAGTGATTCCACCACCACCAGGTATTTTTGTTGTAGATGTCAATTTAACTGTCTCTACATCATGGGTATTGGATACTGGATGTGGATCTCATATTTGTCGAAATATGCAGGATCTAAAGAGAAGTAAAAGATTGGCTAAAGGGGAGGTAGATCTACGCGTTGGGAATGGAGCAAAGGTTGCTGCGTTGGCCATAGGCGTGTGCGAGCTATCTCTGCCTTCAGGATTAGTTTTAGAATTAAATAATTGCTATTTTGTGCCTGCTATGAGCAGAAACATTATTTCTATTTCTTGTTTGGACAAGGAAGGTTTTATTATTTCAATAAAGAACAATTTTTGTTCCTTTTATTTGAATAATATTCACTATTTTAGTGCGCAATTATTTAATGGACTTTATGTCCTTGATCTAAGCAATCCTGTCTACAACATTAATACCAAGCGGATTAAAATAAATGATTTAAATCCTGCTTATTTATGGCATTGTCGTTTAGGCCACATAAATGAGAAACGTGTATCTAGACTCCATAAGGATGGATTACTAGACTCATTTGATTTTGAATCATATGAGACATGTGAGGCTTGTTTATTGGGAAAAATGACAAAGTCCCCTTTCAATAAGAAAGGTGAGAGGACTAGTGAGCAATTGGCGCTCATACATACCGATGTGTGTGGGCCATTTGCCACGCATGCCAGGGGTGGTTATGTCTACTTCATTACATTTACTGATGATTACAGTAGATATGAATTTGTGTACCTTATGAGGGCAAAATCCGAATCCTTTGAAGTGTTCAAAGAATTCAAGAATGAAGTAGAGAAGCAACTTGGCAAAAGTATCAAGGCTCTACGATCGGATCGTGGAGGAGAATACTTGAGCCAAGAGTTTGACGACTATCTTAGAGAGTGTGGGATCGTGTCCCAACTCACTCCACCCGGAACGCCACAATGGAATGGCGTGTCCGAGAGGAGGAATCGAACCCTATTGGATATGGTTCGGTCTATGATGTGTCAAACCGATCTTCCATTATCATTTTGGGGCTACGCTCTATTAAGTGCAGCTTTCACCATTAACCGTGTTCCATCTAAATTAGTCATGAAGACACCATATGAGATGTGGAGTGGGAGGCGTCCCACACCGTCGTTCATGAGGATTTGGGGCTGCGATGTCTATGTAAAAGGTTTACAATCAAACAAGCTAGGGCCTAAATCGGATAAGTGTAAATTTGTGGGGTACCCTAAGGAAACTAAGGGATACTACTTCTACAATCCAACCGAGAACAAAGTGTTTGTTGCTCGGACCGGCGTGTTTCTAGAAAGAGAGTTTGTCTCTAAAGAAGCAAGTGGGAGGAATGTAGAACTTGAAGAAGTTCAAGAACCACAAATCACTGAACCGATTATGGAACATGAACAGGAATCACAAGCAGTTGTGGATCCACCTGTTCAGGTAACACAAGAGCTTCGTAGATCTAGTAGAGTGCGCCAGGAACCCGAGAGGTACGGACTTCTCGTAACTGATTCCGGTGACACGATGCTCATAGATGATGAGCCTACTACCTATGAGGAGGCCATGAATGGCCCAGACTCATAGAAGTGGCTTGAGGCCATGAGATCCGAGATGGAATCCATGTATACCAAAACAGTATGGACTTTGGTGGAACCACCTGAAGGGGCGCGACCCATAGGGTGCAAGTGGGTCTTCAAGAAGAAGATCGACATGGATGGTAATGTGATTACCTATAAGGGCCGATTGGTGGCTAAAGGATTCAGACAGATTCATGGTATTGACTATGATGAAACCTTTTCACCAGTCGCAATGACCAAATCCATCCGAATCCTACTTGCAATTGCAGCATACTACGACTATGAGATTTGGCAGATGGATGTCAAAACAGCATTCCTTTATGGGAATCTCCTCGAGGACGTGTATATGATACAGCCGGAGGGTTTTGAGGATCCAAAGCAAGCCAACAAAGTCTGTAAACTGCAACGATCCATTTATGGATTAAAGCAAGCTTCTAGGAGTTGGAATCGACGTTTTGATGAAGTGGTCAAAGAGTTTGGCTTCATCAGAAACGAAGATGAGTCTTGTGTCTACAAGAAGGTTAGTGGGAGCTCTGTAGCTTTTCTGGTCTTGTATGTGGATGACATACTACTCATTGGAAACGACATTCCCATGCTGCAATCTGTGAAAGATTGGCTAGGAAAGTGTTTCTCAATGAAAGACTTAGGGGAAGCAGCCTATATACTCGGTATAAAGATCTATAGAGATAGATCTAAGAGGTTGCTAGGCCTAAGTCAAAGTACATATATTGACAAGGTGTTGAAACGGTTCAACATGCAAGATTCCAAGAAGGGATTCTTGCCCATGTCACATGGAATCACCCTTTCGAAGAGTGGTTTTCCTTCCAATGAGATTGAGAAGGAACGCATGAGTAGGATTCCCTATGCCTCGGCCATAGGATCTATCATGTACGCCATGTTATGTACTAGACCAGATGTGTCATATGCCTTGAGTATGACAAGCAGATACCAATCCAATCCGGGTGAGAGTCACTGGATTGCTGTCAAGAACATCCTAAAGTACTTGAGAAGAACTAAGGATGCTTTCTTGATGTTTGGCGGTGAGGAAGAGTTGCGTGTAAGGGGTTACACTGATGCAAGCTTCCAAACCGATAGAGATGACTTTAGATCACAATCGGGATATGTGTTTTGCCTGAATGGAGCAGCGGTGAGCTGGAAGAGTTCCAAGCAAGAGACGGTAGCTGATTCTACAACAGAGGCTGAGTACATTGCTGCAAATGGCGCAGCAAAGAAGGCTGTTTGGATCAGAAAGTTTGTTTATGAACTTGGTGTGGTCCCTAGCATTGCGGATCCAGTGGAGTTGTTCTGTGACAACACTGGGGCGATCGCGCAATCAAAGGAACCCAGATCGCACCAGAAGTCCAAGCATGTGCTCAGGAAGTTTCATCTGATTCGAGATATTATCGATAGAGGAGACGTTCGGATATGCAAGATTCCTACAGATGATAATCTGTCAGACCCGCTTACAAAGCCTCTCACGCAGTGGAAGAATGAAGGGCACACTAGGAGTATGGGCATACGAGATGCGCCAGATTGGCTCTAGTGCAAGTGGGAGACTGTTGGAATAGATGCCCTAGAGGCAATCTAGTTTAGTATGAATTTGTATTTGGCTAGAAAATTCATTTATTATTTATTGGATATTTAATATAATGAAGTCCTTAGATTTACAATCGTGTTGTTTATCTTAAATATCCCTAGTCAAGTATAATGATTAATGGGACAATCATCTATAGACTAGTATGGGGTTGGATTGATATGGAGATATCACGATCCAACACATAGGTGTGCATTACGGAATGTTGCACTGGATTGACCGATCACCGAGAAGGCTACATACATGTTATGTTGAGTCACAAGTGCTTCTCGGGTACAATGGTATTGTCATCCTTAGACTTGAAGTCACTAGATATTCTAGTTGTGGATCATTGTGATCTTGGTAGCGTTAAACGCTACACCGTGACTGGGTAGTTATAAAGGCGTGTACTGGATACAATGAGAAGCAAGCTTAGAGATCGTAGTGGACGTAGAGAGGATTTGCCCCTCCCACATAACGGGAGCAAATATCCTAGGCCACTCGAGGGATAGTGCTTATAGAATGTCTGGCCAGACTCAAATAAATCAATATAGGATATTGATGTTATTTGCACGAATAAGGCTATTCCATGGATCGAGAAACTATGGATTGGATATACGAGTGTGACTTGTATGTCTCGTGTCCAATCCGGATATGGAGGCAAAGGGATGAGACAATTACTTGTACAAGGTTGTCTAGATGACTATTCTATTAGTTGGCTAGAATGGATGTTTTGCTAGAAACCGCTCCATATTAGCAAAGAGTTGCTACCAACTAGATAGAACCTATGGGGTCACACGCTATATAGAGTTGTACTAGATTTGGGAATTAATTAATTGGATTAATTAATTAGAAGGATCACTTTGCAAACCCTTGCAAACTTAGTAGGGACTAATTTGCAAGGAAGGGACTAAATTGAATTCTAGTTGGACTAGAATAAGTCCTTTAGGTAGTTAACAAGGAGTTGTTGGACTATATAAAGGACCATCCTTCCTTCCTTCCTCATAACTTATGCTCTAGAGAGAACATAACAAGAGTGGGAGAGAACAAAGGAGAGAGAGCAAGCAACAAAGGAGGCCGACGCCCCCCTTGCCGCCGCCCTCGTCCCCGTCGGCCAAAAAGAGGGCCGAGCCCCTTCTTTTTGTCTCGTTTTGCGTGATTCCTTCACCCTCCTCTCATTCCGGGCTAGCACCAAGGAGATTGGAGATCTAGGATCAACTCTAGGCGTGGATCAACTATAGAGAACGTGACACTATTCGCGTTTGAAGTCATCAAGGAGAACCCAAAGGTGTGTTTATGATTTCTTACCTTCACTATCGTTATGCATCTAGACTTGTGATCCTTGGAGGGTTTTGCATGGTTGTTTGTTTGATTATGCTTCCGTTTGCGCGATCCATGAATCAAAACCCTACAAGCTTTGTTTGAAACTTGAAATCTCAAGGCCTTGAGATTTTGTAAACTGTCTGAAACTCACTAAGGCAAAATTTTAAGCTTCAAGGCCTTGAGCTGTGAACAATACTAAACAGCTTTTAAACCCTAGTTTGATTTGAGTTGAGTGCAGCAGATAATAATCAAACAGAAAGGTAAAGAACACAAAGCAATTTACAGAGTTCACTCCTAATGGATCTAATCTCTGCCTGAGGGATCTAATCCCACCAGGATTGGGCAAACACTTCTTATTACTCACACAGAAACAACCCTAGATCTTCAAGCCTAAGTGATTTCCCTTACACCTATACAACTTGTGGTTCCAAACCTATCTAGTTCCAGCTACTAACTGTTGAGCTAACAAGAACCTCTTGTTGTTCACTTGAACAACCAACCACTAGGTTAAGTGAGGTTTAAGATAATATAGAGATACACAGATGAAGTACAAATGAAGAACACAGTATAAAGATAAGCTGTTGAAGTCTGGAAGTGTTCTTCAGGACTGACTGGATTGACTTGATCTTCAGAAGTCTCGAATGAAGCTTGAATGATTGTGTGTTTGAATGGATAATCTCCCACAAATTTGTCACACCTCTCAGAGTATTCTGCAAGCTCTCTTTCTTTAAAAAATTCAAACCAGTCTCTTTTATCCACAGCTGCAACTGATTGAGAGATTTTAGGATCTCAGTTCCTACAAATCCTCCTTCTGTTTTCAACTTAAATTCAAACAGCTTCAAGTGGATATCCGTTGGAGTTTGTTGAGATTTCTCCTGCACGTTTAACAAACCTGCAACAGCAAAGAAACACTGCAACAACACAATCCAAATAACTAGCAGTATTAGACTGTTTGGTTATACAGTTTCTGATAAAACTGTTTAATAAACTGAGAATAATAATCTGCATATACTCTAAAACACATAAGTCATGAAAAACAAGTTTAAGACACTTAGAAGTGAGTAAATAATCACAATACTAAGAGTCATAACCTGCAAGAAAGAATCAGTCAAGTTCTGTAAAAACTGTCAGTAGCTCAAGGCATATCTCAAGGCCTTGGAGCTCTTAACCTGTTTCACAGCATTTCAAAATTAAGCCCAGATAACTTTGATTCTTCCTGTTCTGATCATCTGCAATTGTGTTAGATGTATAAATAGTACAAACCACAAATATATACCATAAACCACTGATTTGCATAATCAGATATACAATTCTGCAACACAAAGATGTTAGAACACATAGCAGAATATGCAGTCTCAAGGCTTTGAAGTTTCTGTCAATCTCAAGGCCTTGAGATGACTAACAAGCCTTTGCTGCTAATGTCTTAGCCTTTTGTCTTTCATCACTCATAAACAATTACCAATCAAAGCACATTCAGGGATCTTGACTCAACAATCTCCCCCTTGATGAAAGACAAAACCTACAGTCTTGTATAGATCTTCCTGCCACTCATAAGCAAAATTAAATAACCACAATCTACAGATAAAATATATACAGAACCCAAACATATAACCAGGAGAGTAAATATTACAAAATACCACATAATTACCAAAAAAATAAAAATTAACCAAAATAACTAAAGGCCAACTCTTATTATTTACTAAATACTGCAAACAGATACTGCAAACAAAACCAAAACACAAAATATATTCTCCCCCTTTTTGACTTTCACCAAATAAGGTTGGAGAAATGTAGGATTATTACTCAGAGTTAAAAAAAAACGTAAAAAAAAAACTAGCTAAAAAGCCAAGGCCTTGAGACAGAAAATATAGAAGAGAAGGAGAAAGATGGTCAAAGCTTTGGCAGTCTCTGATCTTCACTTCTTCTTTGGTGTCTGGCCTTTCTCTGAGCCTTCCCCAATTTCTTCCTCACTTGCAGCTTCTTCTGCAGACTGATTACCTTCTTGTTCAGCTTCAACTTCAGTGACCACTTCTTGGATTATCTCATCTACTTTCTTCTTAGCCTGTGCTGAATCTATCTCTGTAGCTGCATCAACACCTGTGTCTTCATCAACATCTTCCTCATCAGTTTGCTCAAACAAGTCTTTTGAAGCTAGCATCACTGGAATTGGCTTCTTCTTCTTATTCTTCAGAAACTCTCCTAGCTTCTCTTCTGAATCCACACTGGTTTCACGGCTAGTAGCAGAAGGTATCTTCTCCAGATTCAAGCCCTTGATGACAACATCTAACTTCCCATTCATAGTATTCATCAAACCCTTGAACTGATGAAATTCAGTTGACAGGTCAAACAACCTTTGCCTGAGATCCTCAATCTCAACTTGCTGATCTTCTAATTTCTCAACCAGCAGAGAGTAATCCTCACTGGCTTGTCCTTTTCCAGATGTAGTCCCCTTAGGCTTCACAAACTCCTTCTCAGCAAGTTCCTCCTTTGACAAATCAGAATAGAATTTCCAATGCCCTTTCCCAGTCTGAACCACCCCAATCCTCTGAAGTGCAATCTCATCTATCAACCCAAATCCTCCAGTAATCTTTTCTTCCCCTTTCACAGGCACATCAAAATACTCAAAGAAAAGAGGTAACAGGTTGGCATATGGAAGAGGATGATTTCTAGTCCTGGTTGCACAATAAATCATGTGCTCCATCACAACTGTAGGCAGGTCTATCTCAAACCCTTGAGATATCAGATACATCAAAATCAGAACTTTATCAGTTACCATCTCTCCTGATTTCTCCCTGGGAACTACACTCCTCATCAAAATAGTAAACAAAATCTTGGCTTCACAGTTGAGCACAAAGTGTGTCAACTGTTTTGGACCAGAGGGAACACCATCAACAAAGAACATCTCTTTTGCCTTATCTAAACACTCCTTCCTATCAGGATAATCTCCAACATTGTATTTCCTAGGAATGCCCAAGACTTTGGCAAAAGTCCTATGATCTAACCTCAAATCCGCACCAGCCACTTTAGATGTTAAAACCATTTTCTCATCACCTTCATACACCAAGTTCAGATAAAATAACCTAGTTAACCTAGGATAAGCCTTTGAAATAGGATTTAAAACGATCCAAACAGCAGTTTCCCTCAATTTTCTCATGCATTCTATGTCCAGTTTATCCAACAACTCATCAGAAATCATACTACAGAAAGCCACTTTAGATGATGCATACCCTTGCATCCAAACTGTTCTAACTTCAGAACTAATAAACCACTCAGTTGGAAGTACATTTTTACCTTGATATCCTTTCTTAGTTGCAGCAGCAACTTGCTTAACCCTAGTCTTATTCTCAGAGGGTTTGGCCTTCTCTTGTACTCCTTCAGTTGATTTCTTCTGGCTCTCCTGAGTTGACTTCCCTTTTTCCTCTTCAGTAGCCTTTTTCTTTTCTCCCCCTTTCTTCTTCTCTGACCTAGGTTGATCACCACCCTGAGTCTCCTGTTGTGGATCAACACTTGAACCTTCATCTCCCTTCTCTGTCCTTGACTTCTTTGCAGGAGGAGTATCCTCATGCAAACTTTGAGTGTTTTTTGAATCTGAATCAGAAATCACTATCTTCCCCTTTTTGTTTGCTCTCTTCTTGGATCTGCCAGAGGGCTTCCCATGTTGCTGAATTCTGGCTGATTTGCGCTCCATTTTAGGGTTTAGGATTTTGAGTAGAGAATGTGATTGAGAGGATTTGAGAGAGAGAGAGAGAGTAGTCGCAAAAAATTGGAAGAGAATGTGAAGAAAAATCCCTCACTTTCAGCTTAAGTAGGTTGAGAGGATGAGTCATAAAAGGACTCTGCAATATCTACATGCAAAAATAGAATCTTGAAGAATCTTTTTGGGATATTTTAGAAAATTCTCTAAGTAATTCAAATATTATACAGTTATCTAAAAATATAAGATATAATATTTGATGATGCAAATTTTTTAATAAAAAAATATTGCAGATATTATCAAGACCTGGAGAACAATCTCAAGGCCTTGAGATTTTCTGCAGTTTGAGAAACTTCAAAGCTTTGAGCTATACTTTCAAGGCTTCAGAAAGTATAATCTCAAGGCTTTGAGATTCCAACACATATACACATATAGGTACTAATACTCCCCCTAAACCAATGCATCCTTGTTTAACATCCCCAATTCAAGCCTTAGAGATCAAAACCTATCATCTGCCAATGGTTTAGTGAAAATATCAGCAATTTGCATTGAAGTAGAGATAAAATTTAAAACAACATCACCTTGTTCTGCATGATCTCTAAGAAAGTGATTTCTCACATCTATGTGCTTTGTCCTTGAGTGCTGAACTGAATTCTTAGAGATTGAAATAGCACTTGTATTATCACAATGAATTGGCACATTTCAGAAGTTGTAGCCAAGATCTCTAAGTTGCTGAGCAATCCATAGCACTTGTGAACAACAAGCACCAGCTGCAATGTATTCAGCTTCTGCAGTTGATAGTGCTACAGAATTTTGCTTTTTGGAATGCCAACTGATCAATGAAGATCCAAGAAATTGACAGCATCCATAAGTCCTTTTCCTGTCTACTTTATAACCTGCAAAATCTGCATCTGAATAGCCACTCAACATAAAATTAGATCTTCTTGGATACCAAAGCCCTAAGTCTCTGGTTCCATTCAAATATCTAAAAATTCTTTTAACTGCAGTTAGATGACTTTCCTTAGGATTTGCTTGAAATCTAGCACACATACAGACACTAAACATAATGTCAGGTCTGCTAGCAGTTAAATACAATAGTGATCCAATCATACATCTGTATTCATTCTGATTCACACTCTTACCAGTTGAATCTTTGTCTAAAGAGAGTGATGAACTCATAGGGGTCTTAAGCACCTTGGACTGTGACATGTTGTACTTATTCAATAAGTCCTTGGTATATTTTCCTTGATGCACCAAAATTCCATTCTTCATTTATAATATATGAAGTCCAAGAAAGAAATTTATTTCACCCATTGGGATCATCTCAAACTCCCTGCACATCAGACTAGAAAACTCTTTTGAAAGAGTATCATTAGTAGCACCAAATAATATATCATCTACATAAATCTGAACTACTAACAAATCATTTTGTTGGTGTTTAATGAAAAGGGTTTTGTCTACTAATCCTCTTCTGAAATTGTTTTCAAGTAGAAATTCTGTCATACCAAGCCCTTGGAGCTTGTTTCAAACCTAAAGAGCTTTATCCAGTTTATAAACATGATCAGGAAACTTTTCATCTTCAAAACCAGGATGTTGTGCTACAAAAACATCTTCTAGTAAATATCCATTTAGAAAAGCACATTTGACATCCATTTGATAAAGCTTTATGTGATTGTGAGAAGCAAAAGCAAGAATTATTCTAATACCTTCTAACCTGGCAACAGGAGCAAAAGTCTCCTCATAATCTATACCTTCTTCTTGATTATATCCTTGAGCTACCAGTCTGGCTTTATTTCTTACCACTTTGCCATTCTCATCAAGCTTGTTTCTGAATACCCATCTGGTTCCAATAACTTAATTCTCTTTAGGTCTGGGAACTAAATTCCAAACCTTGTTCCTTTCAAACTCATTCAGCTCACTCTGCATTGCAATAATCCATTCTGCATCTTCCTGAGCTTCCTTGGTATTCTTAGGCTCAATCAAAGATACAAATGCACTGAAAGCACACAAGTTCTTTAACTGTCCTCTTGTCTGTGTTCCAGTTGATGGATCTGATATAATATTGTCAGCTGGATGGTCTACAAGGTACTTAAACTTCTTTCTTGGTACCCATGAGTATTCTCCTTCAAGGCTTTGAGTCCTTGAAACAGTAGAGGAAGCATCATAGAAAGTTTCAGCTTCTGTCTCAAGGATTTGAGATTTTGGTTCAGCAGGAGGTTCAAGGCCTTGAGATTCTGCTGATTGATTCTGTAAAGCAGTTTTGCTTTTGTCTTCTTTCACAGCATCATCATCTGATTCATGCTTATTCAAATCTAGCTCTGCAAAACTTTCACTCAGAGAATCCTTAGTACTTTCATCAAAAATTACATGAATGCTCTCTTTCACAATCTTGGTTTTTCTATTATAAACTCTATAAGCTTTGCTAGTTTGAGAATATGCAAGAAATACACCTTCATCACTTCTAGCATCAAACTTACCAAGATTGTCTCTACCATTATTATTCACAAAACAGATACAACCAAATGGCTTAAAACAAGAAACAATAGGCTTTCTCCCTTTAAACAGTTAAGAGGGAGTCTTTTTCAAAATAGGTCTAATCAAGCATCTATTCAGCACATAATTGGCAGTATTAACAGCTTCTGCCCATAAAAATTTGGCAAATTACTTTCAAGCAGCATGGTTCTGGACATATCCTCAAGTGTCCTATTTTTCCTTTCAACTACTCCATTTTACTGTGGAGTCCTATGTGCAGAAAAGTTGCGTGAAATGCCATGTTTTGCACAAAACAAATCAAAGTCTAGTTGATCAAATTATCTACCATGATCACTTCAATGGATGCAACAGGTAAGTTTTTAAAAGTTTGAAGTTCTTTGCACAATTTAGAAAACTCAGATAAAGCTTCAGTTTTGTCTCTGATAAACATCACCCAAGTAAATCTAGAATAATCATCAATTATAACAAGCATATACCTCTTACCTTTTGGGGTCCGAACTCTCATAGGACCACACAAGTCCATATGCAGCAATTCTAAGGGTCTAGAAGTACTTACAAAGTTCTTTGGCTTGAAAGAGCTTCTGGTCTGTTTACCTTGTACACATGCCTTACAAACCTCATCATCTGAAAATTTCTGTGATGGTAAACCTCTTACCAAGTCCTTTGAGATTATTTTATTCAAAGTATGTATACTAATATGCCCAAGCTTTCTGTGCCAAAGCTTTGAATCTTCCTTCAAGGCCTTGAGGCATTTTAGCTAATCACCTGCAACACTGTTAGTATTCATAGCATATAGATTGTATGACCTAGGAGCAGTGAGTATGCAATCACCATATTTCTCATCTTGCACCACACATTTCTCCTTGTCAAAAACAGCTTTATAACCGTTATCACATAACTGAGAGATACTAAGCAAATTATACTTAAAGCCATCTACCAGATAAACATCAGATATAGAATATGTAGAACCATTACCAATACTACCTATACCAATGATATTGCACTTTGCTTTGTCACCAAGTGTAATTGTTCCTCCATATTTCTCTGTAAGTGCAGAACTTTGATTCATACTCAGAATCAGCCATATTAGGTGGCCAAATTCCTTTTGGAACCCAAATCTGCCTAACCTGTCCCTTAAGCTGATGAGGATAAGTATTCCTCATAATATGAGGTTCTGATCTTCTGAAGGGACAAGTTAATCTGACATGACCAATTTTCCACATTAATGACATTCTGGAGAATGTCTGCTACCAGATTTGACAAAAATAGTTTGGCCTTTCTTTGGAAAATTTGGATTATAGCCAATCCCAATTTTATGCATTGATTTCAGACCTTCCCAAGAATGAGATTTAGATTATGTTCTGAGCCTGTAAACTTAGCTAGGACCTTCTTGGACTCTTGAAGTTTCTCAGTCAAAGTACAGATCTGTTGTTCTAAATTCTCAGAATGAGCTTTTAGATCAGCATATCTTTCAGTTAAAAGAGTGTTTTGATCAACAACCTCTTTTATCTGTGCCTTCAAGACTTTGAACCTACTGTCCAAGGCCTTGAAGTCTTTTTCCATCTTTGTCTTAGAAACTTCAACAGTTTTGTTTGAAAATACTAGGTCCAGGTTTTCTTTTACCTGCTCATGAACTTTAATCTTTAAAGCAAAAATCTCATTTCTATAACTCTCTTCATTCAAAAACATACTTTTGAGAATTTCAGGAAGTACATCAGATGGACTAGCAAGTAAATTTTTACCATGTCTTCAATGTGTCTGTCTGATGAACTTTCCTCATTATGCTTTCCCATGAAGCATAAGTTTGCTTGCTCTTCTTCTGTTTCTGAATCACTTGATGAATCAGAATCACTCCAGGAAGCCATCATGGCCTTCTTCCTTCTGTTGTCACCATCTTTTTTCTGAAATTTTCTGTTCTTCTTCTTTTGTGGACAGTCCCTTACTAAATGATCTGCCTCACCACACTCAAAACAGTTCATTACTTTAGTTTTATGTGACTGTGATGAAGATTTACCTTTGTAATCCTTGCTGCCTGAGGGTCTTGATCTCTCTCTGTTGTAATCCCTGTTACCAGAGTTTCTTTTCTTTCTGAGAATTCTGGCCAAGGCCTTGGAGATCAATGCTAAAGCCTCTTCATCATCAGGTTCCTCCTCAGTCTCAAGGCTTTGAGATTTTTCACTGTCTTTTGCCTTAAGAGCTAGGTTCCTCATATTTTCACTCAGATCACCTTCCACATCCTTCATAGACATTTCATGGGAGAGCAGCTTTCCTTGTAGATCATCTAGCTGAAGAAGACTCAAGTCCTGAGCTTCCTCAATGGCTGTTGTCTTTGGCTCCCACTTTGCTTTTGGCAAGCTTCTCAGAATCTTTCTGACCTTCTCTTCATTTGAGAACCTCTTTCCCAAAGACTCCAGGTTGTTCACCACATCAGTGAATCTTTTGAACATTTCCTTGATGGTTTCATCTGAATTCATCTTGAACAATTCATATTGCCTCAGAAGTATGTTGTTTTTTGTCTGCTTAACCTGGCTGGTTCCTTCATATGTCACCACCAATTTATCCCACACTTCTTTGGCACTTTTTCAGCTTGATACTCTGTTGAACTCATCTGCATTTAAAGCACATTAAAGCAAATTCATAGCCTTATAATTTTTGGATACCTTTTCCAGTTCAGTAATGAGAGATTTTCCTCAGACTTGACAGTTTTGACTCCATCAATTGTAGTGTAATACTCATGAGGACCATTCTGAACTATTGACCATAGTTCCATGTCTTGATCTATGATGAACATCTTCATCAAAGCCTTCCAATGCATGAAATTGTCACCACAGAACAATGGAGGTCTGTTAGCAGCCCTTCCTTGTGAGAATCCACCATCTCCTACATTACTCATTGTCACCAGATTGTTAGATCTAAAAACAGTGACACAAGCTCTAATACCAATTGAAAGTGTGTAATGTAGACTAAATACATGACCTAAATACTCTAGAAGGGGGGGGGGGGTTGAATAGAGTATGGAACTTTTTGCAAAACTTAAAGTTTAACATGATAGCTTTGTGTGAAACTTGAAATCTCAAGGCCTTGAGATTTTGTAAAATGTCTGGAACTCACTAAGGCAAAATTGTAAGCTTCAAGGCCTTGAGCTGTGAACAATACTAAGCAGCTTTTAAACCCTACTTTGATTTGAGTTGAGTGCAGCAGATAATAATCAAACAGAAAGGTAAAGAACACAAAGCAATTTACAAAGTTCAGTCTCAATGGACCTAATCTCTGCCTGAGGGATCTAATCCCACCAGGATTGGGCAAACACTTCTTATTACTCACACAGAAACAACCCTATATCTTCAAGCCTAAGTGATTTCCCTTACACCTATACAGCTTGTGGTTCCAAACCTATCTAGTTTCAGCTACTAACTGTTGAGCTAACAAGAACCTCTTGTTGTTCACTTGAACAACCAACCACTAGGTTAAGTGATGTTTAAGATAATATGTAGATACACAAATGAAGTAAAAATGAAGAACACAGTATAAAGATAAGTTGTTGAAGTCTGGAAGTGTTCTTCAGGAATGACTGGATTGACTTGATCTTCAGAAGTCTGGAATGAAGCTTGAATGATTATGTGTTTGAATGGATAATCTCCCATGAATTTTTCACACCTCTCAGAGTATTATGCAAGCTCTCTTTATTTAAAAAATTCAAATCAGTCTCTTTTATCCACAGCTGCAACTGATTGAGAGATTTTAGGATCTCAGTTCCTACAAATCCTCCTCTGTTTTCAACTTAAATTCAAACAGCTTCAAGTGGATATCCGTTGGAGTTTGTTTAGATTTCTCCCGCACGTTTAACAAACCTGCAACAGCAAAGAAACACTGCAACAACACAATCCAAACAACTAGCAGTACTGAGACTGTTTGGTTATACAGTTTCTGATAAAACTTTTTAATAAACTCAGAATAATAATCTGCATATACTATAAAACACATAAGTCATGAAAACAAGTTTAAGACACTTAGAAGTGAGTAAATAATCACAATACTAAGATTCATAACCTGCAAGAAAGAATCAGTCAAGTTCTGTAAAAACTGTCAGTAGCTCAAGGCATATCTCAAGGCCTTGGAGCTCTGAACCTGTTTCACAGCATTTCAAAATTAAGCCCATATAATTTTGATTTTTCCTGTTCTGATCATCTGCAATTGTGTTAGATGTATAAATAGTACAAAACACAAATATATACCATAAACCACTGATTTGCATAATCAGATATACAATTCTGCAACACAAAGATGTTAGAACACATAGCAGAATAAGCAGTCTCAAGGCTTTGAAGTTTCTGTCAATCTCAAGGCCTTGAGATGACTAACAAGCCTTTGCTGCTAATGTCTTAGCCTTTTGTCTTTCATCACTCATAAACAATTACCAATCAAAGCACATTCAGGGATCTTGACTCAACACCTGCTTCCTGTGTTCCTGCAAAAGCAAACTCACAAGAAACCCATGAAGTACAGATATAGAAACAAAATAAAACAAACTAAAAGAAAATTACTCTAAACTAACTCCTAACTAAATAATCTACCGCTGTCCCCGGCAACGACGCCAAAAACTTGACACGAATTACTAGCGTGTTACCGCAAGTGCACGGTTCAAGTAATATAGGGTAATATTTCAACCCCGAGTTATCGATCCCACAAGGACAAGCTTGAGACTATTTATGAAACGACCCGGGATCTCGGTTCAGGGTTAAAGAGACAATCGATAACCAAAAGTAGAAATATACTATTAAGATTACATTTCGCTTAATGTACATAACAAAATTTTGATAACAAGTACAATTTAAAACATAACATTTATGATCTACTAAGTGATCTAAGTTAAGCTATACTTCTTCGTCTCGTTCCAGCGTTCCCATCCCCCACTTTGGTTGACGACCTGCGGTTTTAAAATGGCAAAAGCCGACGCAGTTTTGAAGAAATTGATCAGTAAAAACTGAGTAAGTACACACTACGACATGTAAAGCAACGAGTGGCACGGAAGCATGAGTTGAAACAAATCAGAAATTTAAACAGTAAAACTATCATATTGGAGAATTTGGATCAACTTGAAGTAACCGAGTAACAAAAACCTCTCGATTTAATAACATTGAGAAACCACGAGTAGTTGGTAAAATATCCAGAGTAAACAAGTTCATTTGAACTGATAACGATAGTAGTTCATGAGTAGCCAAGATTTACAATTCATTTCAATCGATTAGGGCATATCAAGAGCCACAAACAACATTAATAAGTAGTCAATTTTTAATTTCGACTTCAATCAACAGTTTAATTTAGCTGAGGCGTGTCAAGAGCCACCAGCAGTATCGATGTAAACAGATGGATCACGAAATAATCACTAAGGGTTCCTTCTAGGGTCTATCAAACCCTATTTCACCCGAGCGTTAAGGGAGCCCATTCGTCAACTCCGCTCACAACATTAGCTAAAAGGCCTTAAGTGTCGACACCCCTATACCGTAGTGACCCTTACAAGTATAAGTAGCACTCTATAGCTCTATAAACCCCTTGGCCTCAATATCTTGATACATTTTGGCTCATCGGGGGCGGATTTTTGAACATTGACGTTCTATCCAATAATAAGAAGCATTGCTTCAATGGTCTTAGCCATACGAAAATGGAGGATCGCTTGACGCCTCCCAATAATAACAGTACTCTGTACATCGTCCTAAGTCTATTAGAGGTATTTTATTTCTTCTCTTTCACATAACCAGAATCGGAATATCAAAATTTCACAAGTAATTTCCGAAAGTTCTCAAAGGAGATGAATAAAATAGTTTAACAAATTTTGAGTGGAAAACATGCATTCTCATACTATTTCATATAACAAACATTCATTTGAAACATCAAACACAAAATCACATTTTGATATAAAAAGGTCGTACATATGTACTTACCTCTGAGCCATGAAAGGCGCAACGCAAAGCTAGCACTCCTACAACTCTCGTCTCACATTGGATCCGGGTCTCACAGTCAACGCAGCAGCACAAATACGTACGTCTACTTGGTACGAGCACAACGACTGGATATAAACAATTCAAGTATACAGTCTATTAGCATTTACCCTCTATATGAGGTTGTATGCAAGAATGCAATGGAAAGCGGGTCATGTAAGATAAATGACTAAAACGCCCCTCATACTCCAAAATTGTCTAGTTTCCCGGTCCTCAAATTATACTCATATTGGCCCAAAAACATGTAAGAATGACTCTAAACTCTCCTATATGTACTTAGCATCGAAATCTACAAATTTCAATAAATTGCACTTAGGCCCCTAAATTTTGGTAAAATTGCAAAAAGACCCCCACCATTGATTTGATAAATCCCGATTCAAATAATTCCTTCTTGAGACTTCAAATATCCTTCTAAGTTAGGTTTTTAGTCTCAAAACATTAAATTAGTTCAAGTGTGAAGTTTTAATTAAATGCACGTAGGCCCCCGAAGTGTAGTAAAACTGCAAAAAGACCCCAACATTTGACTTGGTTAACCCTAGCCCAGAATTACATACAAGTACTCCAAATAAGCATACAAGACATGCTGACAAACTCCAAGTTACTAAACTAACCTCAATTCAAAGTTTTAAGTGAAATGACTATTTTGCCTCTCCTATACAGTTCAGTCAAACTAGGGTTTTCGGAAAGTTAAACTTGGTCAAAATTGATATGTAAACTCAGAATATGAATACGAACAAGTTTCGTGAAGAACGCTAAGGCCAGAAACGTCATTCAAATGCTAAAAACCGAATATCAAAGATAGTGAAAAGTCGTTTCAAGTAGTCAACTTTGCGACTGATTTCTGATCAATTGAGAAGGAGTTTTAAGAAACTGGAAATAGGGTTTTGAAGATGAAAGTGCAAGGATTCCAGAACATATTTGAACTCCTAAAAACTCCAAGTATTCAAAGAAATATCGCTAGCCAAAGTTGGATGAAAATCACGATTCAATACTTAGAAAATTTCGATAGTGCTTCGCGAGTTCAAACTAGCAACTTTAGGCTCGTTTTGTGAGAAATCCGTTATAAATTTGAAGATGACCCAGAGACGATGAAATGAAGTATTATGTATCATCTTTACACAGGAGAAAACAAATCTAAATTTCATTAAGTTTTGAAGAAGATACAATGGTTAGAAAATGGGTGTTTCACCAAGACTTCTCATACTTAGAATTTTTTTGGCACTTGGCAGCGAAGAACACATCAACCACTTCGCTAACTAGCCATGTTCAAGCCCAATTTCAGAGGGTTTAGAGATGAAATTGGACCACGAAATTCAAACGAAACTTGTAGCTAGCATACCCAGGATTACACAGGAAGAAACCGTGCATGATTTGGACAAGAAATGAAGGAGATACAAGCATTTAAATACGGGCAGTTTGTGAACCGAAAACACATCAACTTCATGAATCAAACTATGATGATTCGTTGTTACAGTCGTAATTTGATGATCTAAACGTGTTCAGGACATATTCAGGAGCATGCTAAGGCTTAAAATCGATCAAAACAAGCAAGATTGAAGGCCGTACCGAGCTTTGAGCTTTTCCGGCGACAATGGCGGAATCCGGCGGTTCGTCGCTCGGTTTCCGTCGATTTCGCGCGTACCCAGGAGCTTCTGGGTTCGCCTGGGTTTTCCACGATGCTCAGAGGACTCGGAGTAACTGTTGTAAGGGAAAGGAATGGCCAAAGAAGGAGAAAACCACCAAGCCGTCGTCCGCCGCCGTCCCCGTCGGGTTTCAAGCCCAGATTCCGGCGAGGCGTTATTCCGACGAATTGGACCGAAAATTTGGTACTCCTAGGTTCGTACAAGAGCAAGGATCACGAAAACACAAGCTAGAATGATCAATTCGGAACAGAGACAGAGAATTTGACAAGATTACGAGCTAGGGTTCTTACCGTTCTTCGTCGAATTCGACCTCGATACGCAACCATTCGAGAAAATGATTGGGGGCTTTTGGTCCTCGTGTCGAGGGCTTCCACCAGTAGCAGCAGAATTGTGAAAGGCGTGGTGGAGGTGGTGGCTGTGTTGGTGGTGGTGGTTGTATGGTGGAGAAGAAGATGAAGTTGATGAAGATGATGTAGATGATGGTAAAGTCTCTCTCTTTCTCTCTTCTCTTTCTCAGCAGGTGGTGAAGATGGGAGTGGAGCTGCCACCTAGCTCTTAGGTTGTCAAAATAAGGTTAACAAGTGTCTCACATGCATAAGGGGGTGTAAGTGTAGTTTTTCTAACTTTTGGGTACAACTAGAATTAGAGCTTCTATTTAATTTCAGATAATTGCACAACCACCCCGAACATCTCTAGTGCTTCAAAATCATTCTAACAACTCTCAAATATTGCGAACACTCCGAATTTCAAAATTAAAGTCGTGAAAAACTATTTACAAATTCGCCCCCAAAGTCTTGATATTGCACTAAGAATTCTCTCGGAAATTAGGGGTGTTACAGTCTACCCACCTTAAAAGAATCTTCGTCCCCGAAGATCTCATTCTATACTTACCCATATACACAAAATGCAGCACAGTGACTCAGTCTATTTGACTTAGTCAGACAAGGACATAAATAACTCTCGTCGGATGTTTTGCTCCCAAAAGATGGCTTCCTTAGATGATCAGCTAGAAACACCTTAACTGGAAGAAATTTCTCATTCTTACTCTCCGCACGACGGGGTCTATTATGAGTCTATATTACTATCCAGCCTAGACTCGCATCACAATAGGGTTTCGTATATAATTAGTACAAGTAAAAGTTCGAAACAAGATTTTGGAAGTTACAAGTTGTTAATTTTAGAAACGACTCACAAATTTACTAGAATTTATACAAATCTCGAAACTTTTAGACAAATACTTTTATCAAGACTAATATGTCGTTTTGCTTGAATCATCTGCTTTAAAAAAATGTTGTCTTACCTCTATAGGGTTAGATAAACCAATCACCTAAAGTGTTCCACGCATACGAGGGAGAAAGAACACTATGTGTCGTCACACAACGTGCCTTTCTAACACAACTCGCATGTGCTTCAAATGTTCCAACTTAGTCTACACAGCGGGTACAACTTATAGTACCGTCGTACTAAGAGTCGCGCCAGCGGACTGATAAACAAAGTGGTCCATATCACTTGGCATTTGGTAGCTCGACACCCAAATAATTTTGGAAAACCATTTTTTTTTAATAAATAATTTATTGTTTGAACTGTCTAATTTGGAAATGACTGTGTCAAATAAACTCAAAATGAAACAAAACAAAATATAATCATAAAAGTCATCTCTCGTAGGTAAGAAAAGATTGGTCTCATGGTCTTATAGATCAAATCGCCGTTACTCTCTCGTCGACTAATTAACATAATCAAACAAAGGAACGCGGATACGAATCACACGACAATGATAATTCATTTCTATATAGCAACTAAACATGCCCATAGAATAACCAACATATAATTAACAAGTGGATTTCGCATAGATCACATATCAACAAGTAGTTAACAGTTAATCAACAAGTGAATACAAATCGAGTTGAACAATACGTAAGTACCCAAACTCCCTGACGGCTTGTTTACTTCTTATTGCCAGATTGGGTTATCCTAATCAATTTTAAATTTTGAAAACGTTTTATCTTTCTTATTCTCTACTAATGGAAATCGAAAAGTCACTTTAACCGGAGAACCGATGCTCTGATACCATCTTAAACAACCCGGGATCTCGGTTCAGGGTTAAAGAGACAATCGATAACCAAAAGTAGAAATATACTATTAAGATTACATTTCGCTTAATGTACATAACAAAATTTTGATAACAAGTACAATTTAAAACATAACATTTATGATCTACTAAGTGATCTAAGTTAAGCTATACTTCTTCGTCTCGTTCCAGCGTTCCCATCCCCCACTTTGGTTGACGACCTGCGGTTTTAAAATGGCAAAAGCCGACGCAGTTTTGAAGAAATTGATCAGTAAAAACTGAGTAAGTACACACTACGACATGTAAAGCAACGAGTGGCACGGAAGCATGAGTTGAAACAAATCAGAAGATTTAAACAGTAAAACTATCATATTGGAGAATTTGGATCAACTTGAAGTAACCGAGTAACAAAAACCTCTCGATTTAATAACATTGAGAAACCACGAGTAGTTGGTAAAATATCCAGAGTAAACAAGTTCATTTGAACTGATCACGATAGTAGTTCATGAGTAGCCAAGATTTACAATTCATTTCAATCGATTAGGGCATATCAAGAGCCACAAACAACATTAATAAGTAGTCAATTTTTAATTTCGACTTCAATCAACAGTTTAATTTAGCTGAGGCGTGTCAAGAGCCACCAGCAGGATCGATGTAAACAGATGGATCACGAAATAATCACTAAGGGTTCCTTCTAGGGTCTATCAAACCCTATTTCACCCGAGCGTTAAGGGAGCCCATTCGTCAACCCCGCTCACAACATTAGCTAAAAGGCCTTAAGTGTCGACACCCCTATACCGTAGTGACCCTTACAAGTATAAGTAGCACTCTATAGCTCTATAAACCCCTTGGCCTCAATATCTTGATACATTTTGGCTCATCGGGGGCGGATTTTTGAACATTGACGTTCTATCCAATAATAAGAAGCATTGCTTCAATGGTCTTAGCCATACGAAAATGGAGGATCGCTTGACGCCTCCCAATAATAACAGTACTCTGTACATCGTCCTAAGTCTATTAGAGGTATTTTATTTCTTCTCTTTCACATAACCAGAATCGGAATGTCAAAATTTCACAAGTAATTTCCGAAAGTTCTCAAAGGAGATGAATAAAATAGTTTAACAAATTTTGAGTGGAAAACATGCATTCTCATACTATTTCATATAACAAACATTCATTTGAAACATCAAAAACAAAATTAATCCTGAAGGTAGAGACATCTCGTACACGCCTACGACCAATGCAGCAACCTTTGCTCCATTCCCAACGCGCATGTCTATGTCCCCTTTAGCCAATCTTCTACTTCTCTTTAGATCCTGCACATTTCGAAAAATGTGATATCCACATCCAGTATCTAATACCCAAGATGAAGAGACATTTAAATTGACATCTATAACAAAAATACCTGGTGGTGGTGGAATCACTATTCCAAGCATTTTATCCTCCAGATACTTTGGGCAGTTCCTCTTTCAGTGTTCAGGCTGACTACAGTAGTGACAATCACCCTTAGTCAATCCCTTGGCAATGCCACCAATGGGTTTAAGGGCAAATTCCTTGGATTTGGCAACTGTCTTGACTTTCCTTTTAGAAGAAGAGGCAAACCTTTTGCCCATCCCTTTCTGCGCCATCATTATGGCCTTGCCCTTTCCCTTGTTGACGCTTTGTTCAGCTGTCCTAAACATATTGAGTAATTCTGGAAGAGGTTTCACGATCTCAATCATGCTATAGTTCATAATGAACTGTCCATAACTCTCATGCTATGATTGCAGAATGAGATCAGTGGCTAGCTCATCGCCGACCGAAAACCCTAGACGTGCGAGATTCTCCAAGTACCCGATCATACGGAGCACATGAGTTCCCACAGGGTTTCCCTCTGAAAGATGACGTTTGAAAATACCTTGGAAACTTCATACCTCTCACCCTCCCCTGCTCTTGGAAGAGATGCTTCAAGTGTTTGATCATATCGACCACACTCATGTTCTCGTGTTTCTTCTGAAGCTCAGAGCTCATAGTGCAAAGTATAAGGCAGGCTCCACCATTAGCTTTGTCTTCACAGTTTTGATGCGCCTTTAGGGCTGCAGAGTATTGTTTTCTAGACCCTCAGGAACTTCCTCCTCTAGAGCGTACAATTTTTTCTCTTGCTTGAGAACGATTCTCAAATTCATTTACCAATCTAGAAATTTGGTTCCAGAAAGCTTGTCCTTCTCAAGGATATCTCCTAGGGAATGTGATGAACTCGATGAGTTGTTTGCCATTGGAATTCTATAAAATGAGAAATATACAAGTTTTAATATTTTGTGAACAAATGACTATATTTAATAATGGCTATATTATTAAACATAGCTCCCATTATTTTTTTCGGATTAATAACCCTCCATATTAATGCGGAAAATATCATTATATTTTCTAGTAGGCCAAGATCCATATTTCACTTCTTTTGAGCTTGCTTTGGCAAGTCACGCAAAATCAGCTATTTAGGTAGGAACAATTCCAATTGCATCCCCATGCAGGTTCAATTGGGCAAAGAACTCCTTATTTATCCATCCCATGGATAATCCCAATTGTTTTTCTCTAGTCTTTTAATCTTATTAAAGTCACCCAGTTTCGTTCAATCTCTTACTCAAACTATTGCACATTACTAGCTTGTGTCATCGCACCATATCATGATGAATCAAGTTGCCCTGCTTTGGCACGCACGAGTTTTAGAAATCATGACTATGACGAGTGTTTGAATAACGAGAAGGCAAAAACGCAATATTTTAATTGAGGGATTCTCTTTTTTAATTTTAAATTATTTTGTTGATCCATATCAACTGATCTACTTATTTTAGGTTGGGCTAACTCACAAATAAAATATCCGGGTTGCTAATTATCTTGTTATCAATTTTGCATGCATCAACCATACACCAACAATAAATAATAAGACAGTAAAATAAACAACCACAAAAGAAAAATTAACGTGATAAGGATATGGCCTCTAATATAAGATATTTTCAAGCCAATAAGAATATCTATGAATGCTCAAATAGCAAGCTCATCTCCATGTGCCTCCATCTTTTGGTCCATGCTTCATAGCTCTTTGTGGATTTGTCTCCTTATTGTGGACCTTTGTTTCTTTAGGCTTCTTTTTCTCCATTTCTTGACTATTATCTATTTACTAATTCTAGCTAGCATCTAAATTAAATAAAAAAATCTCACAAGTTGAGAAAAATACCGATTCGTAGACCGTGAAGTGTAATTCTATTACAATAATTTGGTCAGCTCGCAGGTCTTAAAAAAAAACAATAAAATAAACATCCACAACAAACCACAACCTAATGCCATATCCAATCACCATGCAATAAGCACATAAACAGTTAAAATCCAATTTGAACGCGCTTGGTCAATTTTTAAATATTTTTTGATGTGCTAGGGTCAAACAGCCCAATAAGGCTTCCCAAGCTTGGCCAAAGCCCTAAAGGACCTCCACAAGCCCCAGAGGTCGGCCGACCCTAGGCCGCACGGTCGACCCACGCGCGCCTAGGCCGGTTCGGCCCTAGGCCGTGTGGCGTCTTGGGCGGCAAGGAAGGGGAACGGTCTATTGGGGCCGATCCTCCTTGTGGGAGTTGTTTCCAAAACAACTCCTACTCCTTGTTTCCCAAGTTTAGTTATTTTCATGTTTGAAAAACCCTTTGTCCAATCATGTGCCCAAACCCTAGCCACCAAGATCCAAAAATTCACTTCCTATGTGATTCAAATTCACTAATCCTTACATTTTATGTAGTATTAGATCTTATTTTGCTGTATTATTGACAAATTGCATCAATATGCTCGATTTGTCCGTTTTACGCGATAAACATTAATATAAAGTGTAAAATTACATAAATCGTAACACATAAACTACGTTATGCTCTATGACCTGTGGCTCTAATACACTGTAGGATTTTGATAACGGATATGCAGCGGAATAAACATAAATTAATCCGTTCAAGACCCTCCAAAGATCACAGGAACAGACTACATAACGATAGTAAAGGATTAGTATCAAAATACCTTTAGGATCTGCTATGATGACTTCTCACATGAAATCGTGTTCACGTCTCTATGGCTAGTCCACTCCTAGGATTTGAATCTGGATCCTTCAAACATTTGTGCTAGATAGGATTGAAGCAATAAGAGGAAGAAAATCACGATCACGCAAAACGGGAAAGGAGGGGCGGTCCTCCTTGTGGCCGACGGGTAGTGGGGGTGGCCGGCAAAGGGGCTTCAGCCTCTTTGTTGCTTTCTCTCTCTCCTTGCTTCTCTCTCCCACTCAATATGTTATGAGCATTATGTGGGAAGGAAGCTAGGAGTGTCTTTATATAGTCCAACAACTCTTTGTTGACTCCATAAAAGCCCCTATCCTAATCCTGTCTATACACAGATTAGTCCAACTTGCAAATTAGTCTACTAAGTTTGCAAGCTTTTGCGTATTGATCCTTCTAATTTATTAATCTTATTAATTAATTCCTTAATCCGGTCTAATCAATAGGGAGTGTGACCCCATATATTTCTACTTAGTTCGTAGTAACAAATTACTAACATGGAGCGGCCTCTAGCAAGACATCCATGCTACCCAACTAATAAAAATAGTCATCCAACATACCTTGTGCAAGCATTGTCTCATCCCTTTGTATCTATATCAGGATTGGACACACAAACAAGTCACACTCGCATATCCAATCCGTAGTTTCTCGATCCTGTGAATAGTCTCATCCATGCAGATAACATCAATATCCTATATTGATTTATCTGAGTCTGGCCATACATTCTATGAGCACCATCCCTCGAGTGGCCGTGGATATCTACTAATCATATCTACGTCACTACCATCTCTAAGCTTGATTCTTTATTGTATCCGACGAACGCCTTTATTACTACCCAGTTACGGTGTAGCGTTTGACGATGTCAAAATACAACAATCCACAACTAGAGGATCTAGTGACTTCAAGTCTTAGGATGACAATATCGTAGTCACTATGAGAAACACTTGTGAAGTCACACTCTTATATCCAATCCATAGTTTCTCGATCCTGGGAATAGTCTCATCTATATAGATAACATCAATATCCTATATTGATTTATCTGAGTCTGGTCAGACACTCTATGAGCACCATCCCTCGAGTGGTCGTGGATATCTACTAATCCTATCTACGTCACTACAATATCTAAGCTTGCTTCTTAATTGTATCCGACGAAAACCTTTATTACTACCCAGTTACGGTGTAGCGTTTGACGATGTCAAAATACAACAATCCACAACTAGAGGATCTAGTGACTTCAAGTCTAAGGATTACAATACCGTAGTCTACGAGAAGCACTTGTGACTTTACATAACTTGTATGTAGTCTTCTCGTTATGGGTCAATCCAGTATGCTATTACTCCTAATGCATACTCATGTTTTAGATCGTGATATCTTCATATCAATCCAACCCCATACAAGTCTATAGGTTATCGTCATGTTAATCAATATAATAGACTAGGGATATTTAAGATAAACAACATATTTTTAATCTAAGGACTTCATTATATTAAATATCTACATAAATAATACAATGAATATTCTAGCCAACAGTAATGTCCATACTAAAATAAGATTGTCTCTAGGGCATCTATTCCAACAGTTTGATGGTTGAGAATTTTAGGATTTGGAATGTAAGAACGTTCTTTCTAATTGTTGGAATCTTGTGAAGTTTGAGATTTTATTTTCTTCTGAAAATTTGAGATCTAAATTGTGTGTAAACTATGTATTTCAGGATTTAAAAATTTTAAAGTTTTTGAATGTTGTCGTGACAATGTTGCTGGTAAACAAGTTGGGATATGATCAGGGTCTGGCAGGTTTCGGCTCCTGAATTGCTATGGTTAAATTTCAAAATGCAATCTAGGGGTGTTCACGGTCAGGTTCGGTCGGTCTTATGTCACTAATGAACCTAAATCGAAGTGATCGGTTTTGCTAAACTTTAAACTGAAATACGCTCGATTTGAAAAACTAAAAAAATAAAACCGCACCGATATATACCGGTTCAGTTCGATTACTACCTACGGTTTTTAGTATTATAGTGTGCAACATCATGAATTAAGAAAAACTAAACTTCAACATGTCAAATTTTTTCCAATTTTCAATTCGATGAAATGACTATTAACATGCTTAAATTTTTTCTTATGCTACTACATTTTTTAGGGAAGTTAGGTTACTACATTTTCATGTGGTATTCATATATACAAACACATAATTAAATGAAAGTATTGAGGGAATATTAGAAGTAATGATTTAGATTGTATATCAAGAATTCTAAAAACTTTGTAGGTTAACAATAAATCGACAATGTGTGTTAGTAATTACCACTCACCAAAGAATTATTAAGTTCATACATTAGATACTAATAATAGAACAAATTTTGAATATAAAAAAAAGTTTGGTCCGGTCCGACTTTTATTCGGTTACCCGGTTTCGATCCGCTTCGGTTTTACAAAAACAAAAACCGCATAGTGTATTGAAAATTGAAAAGAACCGACGGTTCGGTACGATTTGGTTTGGTGTGGTCCGGTTCCCCCCGTCCAGTCGGTTCGTGAACACCCCCAATGCAATCAAATACTACAATTTTTAAGTGTAGTATTAAAAAAAACACTATTTTTTAGATATAATATACTACGATAGCCAACCGCAACATTTAAATATACGACGGTATTTATGAACCGTAGTTTATATGTACGATGGGAAGATGCACCGTAATATATCGCAATAAATACGACGAATCGACTAGTCGCCGTATAAAACAATATACGATGGGCACAAACCGTAGTTTTCATATAAGCGACTCCTTTAAGAACGATGGTACAAAAAACCGTAGTATTTTCCTAACGGGTTTTCCCTCAATACACGATTTCCTACGGTAGTTTATAACATAAATTCCAGTTGTGTATAAAGAGTAAAAACGTAAAAAGTAAGGAGGAGGAGTTTGTTAAATTGAGTTCTCAGCTAAACTAAGTACTAAAAGTAAATAACTGCATTAGATTATTTTTCTAGGATGATTTTCTAAAAATAATTTTTGGTTGTAGACTAGGGTTTGGGATGGTTTTCAGGATCTCCTAGAATTCGTCAATTTTCCCAGATTTGATATGAAAACACACACTTGGTTCTATCTATGCCGCCTAATCCGTTGATTAATCTCCTCTCGGTCTCACACTCGTAAACCCGTCTCCGCAGATATTTCGATTCTCTTGGTACACCTAGATCTACATATATGTTCTAAGTCTGCTAAGGTCCTTTAGATTTCCTGTATGTCTTACTCAGCTCCTATAACAGTTGAGCTGTACGCTCTGGCTATTTTTTGCACCTTTCGCCTATCGGTCCATCAAAATACAGGAACACATTATATCTTTTTCCGAACCCTAATTGGTCATTCTTGCGCTCGAGGTCGGGTCTGTATAAATCTTGATTGATCATCCCATTCAAAATAAAAGTAATGACCAAAGACATCAAACTAGATCGAACATGAACTGTATTAGGATCCGTAGATCATGAATCCATTTCTCTCCATTACATAATAATGAAATTGTTTTTCATAAATTAAAAGAAAGAAGAGAGAACTAAACTGTTGGTGAACTCTGCTAATTCATGAATGATGCTCCTGAGCTGCCTCCAAAGTGGTTGTGTGGTAATTTTGATTCTCTTAGCTGCTGGGTCAAGCTAGTATAAATACTGCCCAAGTTTCCTTAGAGACATGTAGAATTATTATTCTGCCCTTGAACTGGTCGCCTCATAAGTTCTGGTAACTGTGCGTTTGTACTCACGCAGAGAACACCAACTGTCTAGACTTAGCTAATTTCCAGAACCTTCAACGCTGAGCGTTTTAACGCAACTCTTCTTCCTCAGCCCCTCTCCTCTCTGTGTGCGTTTGAACACACAAAGAATCTTGAGTTTCCCTTTCCTTAGCCATTTTTAGCACCCAATCTTCTCCATCTCCTCTGTGAGCGTTTGATTTCTCAAATGTGCGTTTGAACGCACGTAGAGGCTCAGCTCCTCTTTTCCTTGCTCCAATCCTATATAAAATCCTCCCGTAATTGTTTTTGAAGTTTTAACAATGCTTTGTGTATCAATCACAATACCAGCAAATCAGTATTCATACCCCCCAAAATTGGCAAAAAAAACATGCTAAATCACTCGAAATCTTGATTGAAGCTCAAAAGCACAACTTATGTATTATTAATCATGGAGACTTGTGCCAGTTCAGTCCAAAATCATATCTCAGATAATTCATAACCGGGGGTTATCAAATACCCTTACACTGAACTTTTCTCGCCACGAGCAAACTATGAGAATTTTCGCTACCAGTTGCATACTTTACCGAATTAGAATATTACCAGACAACTCAACTATTCAACTGATAAACTGACTCAAAATTTCTGAAAATTAAATTACAAAAATAACAACAAACCTTCATTTTTTTTCTTCGAGATTGGGCAACCTCTTTAAAATAAACTGAAATGTCATCGAGCTATCATGTTCCCCTAAGGTTCTAAATCTACAGTGATCGGAAGAAATAACAGCCATCCTAGGTTAGAAACAAGCTATAACACTAAATATTGCTACTTTTGCTTGCAACCCGCATATCCCTAACGCACACCTTTTGTGCTTTTACTTTGGGTGTAATGTAAATCTACTGGCTTAGGGACTGTGGGATACGTCAATTCTAGAAGCAAAGTCTTAAACGTGACAACACAACTGACAAAACCCCATGATCTCACACTCCCTCACCAGGAAGACAGAAACTGACCAAATCACCCAAGACTCTGGACAAGCAATTTCCCCTAAACCCGGTTTGAACTCCGTTCTCGCAGCCATAACTGTGAAAAATGTGAAACTATTTCAAATTTGCCGGCATGGTATTTTTTAAATAAAATCAAGCACTTATTTTTTTTCTCTTTTCTTGGCATTATTTTTTTCAATGCAGGGCAGTAAACAATTAATAAAAATAAGCCAGAGCCGTTTCTGCAATCCAAAACAACTGTGGGGTGGAAAATACAACAATAATGTCAAAATCACCACCCTACACCAAATCTAAACTAAGTAGTGAAATTGTAACGTACTCATGCTTTTCCAAT
Organism: Linanthus parryae; assembly: GCA_023055425.1. NCBI lineage: Eukaryota > Viridiplantae > Streptophyta > Magnoliopsida > Ericales > Polemoniaceae > Linanthus > Linanthus parryae. The sequence goes on along the minus strand of JALGPY010000006.1, from coordinate 100,582,420 downwards.
CATCCTCTTCACACCTATAGTTGTCTAAAAATAAAGCACGAACACCAATTTAATTCATGTCAACCCAATTCCACAACCATACGGAATAAGTGTCACACTACTTCTCTCCTCATGTGATCACGATGAAAAGTTGTGAATGTCGTCTCGCTCCCTCCAATATACCAATGCAAATCATCCACTATCAAATTTTCAAAATTATCTCTACCCTTTGAATCCCCCTACAACTCCACTCCCTTGCGCCATGACGCGTAGGGAATGTCAAACTACTAATAAATGATGCGAGTAAAAAAACGGCTTTCCTAGGTCAAGAGGTGATCAAGAAAAGGGATAAACTAATCAACGGGGCTAACTAGTGGACCTACGGATCGAGACATGACAATGATCCCCCTTTAGCATATCACTCCACCAAATGATAAGGTGACCAGAATGGCAGGTTGAGGACTACCCGGTGATGGTGGTGTGGAATCTAGTAGGATACATGGGTCGGGAGACAGGTACTCGCGTTTTCTGAAATGCACTTGCTCAATAACCTCGATGATTTGGGTGATATTTCTGACTCCATGGTGTAAACTGATGTATTGAAGAAATCCACGTAACGGTTATGGGATTGATAATATCCCCTTGATGAAGCTTATAAGTTTTGATTATGTCAAACCCTGTAGGTAGATTACTTGGTAATATGGACATGTCAGATAAGTTAAGTGGTAAGAATTATACTCGAAAAGAGTTCGATTAAATGAATTTAGTGAATAATTCAATCAAAGGATATATGTAATATGAACATGGGGAGATAATAAGTATTAACATGAGCTCGAAATGTTATTTTTGAGAATATGGACAGGAGTGCAATAACAGTTATTTAGTGGTGCTAACTGTTATTAATTTATTTGGGCTAGGTTGAGGTGGATCCAGAATTCCTAATAAATTTGGGATCCTGATTCGTAATTTCTCCTTCCGGTAGCCTATATAAGTTGCCTTAGTCTTCATAACTTCTTATGCTTCAGATACCATCGAAATCTAAGGTTGCGAGAGTGAGAGAAATATGTCAGGAAGCCAAGAACGGTCCTGGAAGCAGTAATCCCACACTTGCATACAGGAGGAACTTTGGGAATACCAGATAAGATCAAGAGTGATTCAGACCTACATCAACTAGCTAGGACGCAGGTATAAACCCTGATTCCGCCTTGTAGGGTTCATAATGCTCTTGTTTGATGACGAATTTTAATTAGTATAGCAGACATGCGAGTCGATCTGGTTTTTTGATTCCCCTCCCATCACGTACTTTATTACGGTCAACATTTTGGGCCGATATCGTAATTTTTTCAATTTTGGAAATAATTTATATTTTTTCCTATAACCGATAAATTTTATGTTGATCAATTTCCGATCCCTATAGAGGTTTCTCTTGGCAATTTTGTTCTGTTATGGCTGCTTTGTGGTGCTCGATAAACACATGTTTTCTTAAGTAGTTTTTATTTCGTTCTCTTAAGTAGTTTTTAGTTCGTTCACTAATTCCATACTATATTTTAGCGTTTTCTTTTCTTTTCTTTTTTTTAGAAACTTAGAGTTCTCAGTTCTAGCTGAAATCTGAATTTTGTATTATTCTGTTGTTCAAGATTTGAAGAATTTAAACATTTGTATTTTATTATGAGTTTGAGGATTTGCATATGTGAATGTGTTTTTGTGTTAGTGTATTTAACCCTCTTATCCGGCTCGGGACAAGACTAGGAGGGCGATGCTTAAAATAACGGCAGAACTCAAAAGCAATATAATCAACAATATATTTTTACAATATTAAACAATTATATGAGGATCTGATTCATATACAAGCGCTGATTAATATTACACAGTAATTGACTGCCATTGCTGGACACTAATGGTGACGTTCGCATTCTAGGTGTGTTAGGCGCCCTACTAATCCAAAATCCAGCATCTCCTAGACCTGCGGTGGGAAGGAAAAAAACAAGAACCGCAGTTTTGAAAGTCAATAATAAATACTGAGTGAGTAACACCCAAGCATGTTAATCACACAAAATATAATTTAAGTAAACAGTAAATAATAATAGTGGCGACGGAAGTAAAAGACTGATGAATTAAAAGATATTCTTAAGTACCTGTCACATTTACAGAAAATCCCAGTAACCATTGTTAAATCCATAACCAACACTCCCATATGGAAAATCTCATTCATTTCCAATAATCCATGAAGGGCAGGAAGGATCTATCACATACAGATCTACAACATGAATTATAGCGGAAGATTCATGTGTTTACCTTGTCTTCCTAAGCTCCTTAATGCAGCGGATGATCGGTTGTTGTTTGCTTTCACGCGCCTCCTTCTTGATCTTGCTCCCACCAATCAAGTGTGAATCTCGAGGACGAACACTTTGTTCCACACCACGTTCCACCTCCTTGGATGAAGTTGGAGAGAGACTAGGGTTCTCTACAACTAGTATGAATCTAGACGGAGTAACTTTATTCTCTGGAATAGCCTTTTGCCTTATTGGCACACCATAATGTGTAGGAGGCTGCCTCCATATATAGGCAAAACTTCTCCTAGGTTTGCACATAAACCCCTAGGGTTTGAGCCTTAGCTACTAACCCCTCTAGTTTGTGCATTAGTGCAACTAACCCCATAAGGTTATGATAATTGCATTGGGCACCCCCACATGGGCGCACCAATTGCTAACATCTCCCACTCGCACAGTGGGGTTGCACAATCCATCCAGTCTCTATCGATCTCCAACTTTCTATCATCTACAAAAGAGTATTGTGTGGCCGTGGCGTGTGACCGGTGAGAGTACCTGCATTTCGGGAGATCCGTACACCAAACTCGTATAGCCAGCGCAGGAAGGCACCCTTATAACATAAAACAGTGATAATGCTCTCCGTAACTCTCGTATTCCCCAGATTCCTCCGATTGTCATCTCGTGGGTCATGAGCACCTGCCTTGTCCCGAAGGCCATGCTCCAATGAGTCCACATCTCCTTTATATTTTCATATCCTACATGATCCCATAAGATCTTGCAGGTGGGCCCAATGAAGATAATAAAGAGCGATGCAACGAGAATCTTTCCTTACATACATGTGTCACTCAGATTCGGCTCAGCTGCTTTCCCAACAGTGTCCGGAAGGCCGAATCATCCATAGCCGTAAGGTGTCACGCCAAAGTAGCACCACCGACCCGTCTCCTCATGACACAGACGTAAGTACAAAGGGTATACAGTGTCAATCATCTTTATATGATCGACGAGGCTCACACGATGAGGAATCCCAGGGACTAATTCTACTCATCACCTCATGGTCACTCATAAGCGCGCGTTATTCAAGGGGGAATATGCGCCATAGTGTTTAGACTCTGATCAGAGCGCATGTCTTATCCTTGCAAAGGACCACTATGCAGATGTCTATCCGGTAGCCCTTATGGCCACCAGCCCGAGTGCTGCGATATCACACTATTGTGAACAATTATCAGCTCTCGCATCTGGCTTCTTCTACACAGACTATACATGGTTCGGGGTACTAACCATGTTCGATTGGCCATAACCAGTCTCACCTTGGAACTTATTTCCAATGCGACAGTTGAATCCGTCTGACAAGCTCCTAGCTCTACTGATAGACATCTAGCTCTTATCATAGGCCATATGCTCGTATGATAGGCATCTCATATCCTATCGCAGGCTTTCAGCGCTTATCGAGATTCTGTCTCATCTTCCGCCACACCCAGACATATCCAGGATATTGCGAAGGCGGTCGCTCGTGTGAGTGAGCCGACCTAGTGTCTGCGTGACATGCTCTATGCTAGTACTGAAAATGTAACATATCATACATGTATCAAAATAACATGCTTCTTAAAGCAAATCCAATTAAAATCCAGTCAATCAATGTCTCGTGTGATCATCAATCATATTGTCAGTTATCGACTACAAAGTCCCAATTCTCTAAAACAATCCACAAAGACAATTCCTAAGTGGTTTAGGAATGGGATGAGCCAACATTCTGGCCCATAGTCGATCCACTCCAGGATTACTCTCTAGGTAGTCATTTCACCTTTTGTGAAATAGTACCCTCGACTATGTGTTTGTCTTTACCGCAGTGTTATAGCCATGTGCTAGCACTACTCATGGTAATCGGTTTGTCGATAGCTCATAAGCTTACAAGAAACCTTCTCAGTTAAACACATTTCTGCCCTATGGCAGAACAGGCAATCGTGCTTCGCTTCCATGGTCAATGAAGCGGTCTAATACGATCATGCAACACTTATATTGCATTTTTTCCATGCGAGTATATCATCGAGCATGGACGATAGCCTGAGTTGGATCCATGTGCATCTAGGTCCCCACCCTAGTTAGCATATAGGGCTAACTAGTCGAAGCATCATCTTCGATAGTCATAGCACGTGATCCGTCATATAGAGTATCCTGGTTACAATCTTGTGTCTCAAATTGGAATATCCTGAAAACCAATTCTTCCGATTGCATAGCGTTCGCTAGGTCTGAGTATACACCATAGTGCATATAAGACTCATACTGCATCAGGCACTCTGGTAATCTGGTCATTCTTATATGGTGTCTTTTAGGGCACATGTCTTGGCTCGTAAAGTCTTGCGCTGAGCTACAGGAGTACAGTTACTCCTTAGGGGACTTTAAACAATCCCTAAGCTCCACTAGCTAATAGTGTGTCATCGATATTAAGTGACGTGATCACCAACTAATGAGAGTGATACACAGCGGTTTTCATTTGTTATCGTAAACATATAGTAAACGATCCCTGATGAAATACTGCTTTCTAGAGGACTAGCTAAGATCCCATATGGACTTAGTTAGCTTGCACACATTCTGTGTATTTGACCTTAGTCACCTCTAGGATTTCTCCATTGAGAAATTCAGTCATCACGTTTATCGAGAATGGATCCACAACTATTGATGCTACCAAGCGAATCTAATCCTTATCACCCAAAGCCTTGGGAAGGATACCTTGTTGAACCAACGCAAATTCGTCGGATCGACTCAAACTCGTCGATGTCTACTCTCAAAATGAGTGTAGCCTTCTTCGCTTCTATGCAAGTCATATGCCTTACCACGCTTCCGTCTGGGTCTCTGATTGACCTTGGAAATCCATTAATCTCCAATAGTCTTCCATCTTGTCGGATATCTAACCTAGCCTTAAACTCGGTTGGCCCTTTATAGACTCTAATTCATCGTGTAAAGCTTACTATTCATTCTTCATAATTAGGGAACGATAAGGCCTAGAATTCTATCCAATCGTTTATGCAAGGTGATCCTTAGGATCATCCCTTCGATCTCAAGCAGTCAATGGGGTATGCTCCTACGAGCAATTCCTTTGCATAGGAGGATCATCATTTGCTCTCATCCCATATGGATGGGCACCCAGCTTGGAAAGTCACTCCCACTGTTCAAAGGATCCTTGAGGGACTAATTCCTCATAATCAACTAAGGAACAGGGTATCTTCCAGCGGTTCCTCCATGCTCGTGGAGATTATCATTTCTACGAACATATCCCTTAATTATGGACATCTCCCATAAGAGATCACATATCTCGTGAATCCATTTTGTTACACTACTTATCGGCTGTTGCGTTTCAAATACGCAACCCCTAGAGTGCTCCGAGTAGCATAAGAAGATATGTTACTCCATGGAGATACATTTCTTCCATCTAGGGTCTAACTTCAAATTCCTTCTTGTCAGGTGATGAAAAAATCCTGGGAAAATATCCTAGGTTCATCATTGTCTTGCGTGATGACCCTTATGTTCTTCCTTTCGATGTCAATTCATCGACGGGGTACGCTCCAAAGAGCGCTCCTACGCAATGAGAGTTCCTCCACATAGTCATAATCTATGATGGGCTTATCACTAGGCATGTTACTCCCACTGTCCTGAAGATCCGTAGGAACTATTTCCTGTTGATCATTAAGGGATGGGGTGTCATCCAGTGAAACTTCTGTTTCGTAGAGACTTATTTCTCAACGAACCTCTTCCTGACTTGAAATTTAGTTAGTACATAAGCTGCCGATTCCCATGGCCTAAGGTGACCTCATTCAGGTTTCCTTTTGGTCCACATCTCGTAGGGTGTAGTGGCTACAGACTTGGTGGACTTATGGTTGCGTATGTTGATAGTGGTTTAGCAAAGTGTCTCCTCTGAATGGGGAACTTGTACTTTGCACGCTCTATCATACATCAGACCATCTCTTACAGTAACCTATTCCTCTTATTCTCTACAGCATCATGCTGAGGCGTGGGAATAGCCAACTGCCTTACTATTTCTCTCCATCACATAGCTCTTGCTAAGATAGATACTTCCAGTCTCATTCTGGCCAAGGACGTATCCTTTTATCCAGACGGTTTTTCTACCTTTTGTAGAGACCTGTCTGAAGCACCCTTGTGCCTCAGACTTATGTGGCCCAAGCACACATAGTTGAGACGTGGACAATAATCTACGAATGTGATGGAACAGTAAGCACCATGTCTTAGCTTTAACATTTTAATGGAACACAACAACATAATGAATAATGCATAGAAAAAGACTCAGTAGTCCTTAATGCTCTACTGGATGATTTTGCGTTTTTGCCTTTCATGTCCGGCAAGAACTACACACAGGTAAGGGTACCTTGGGCAAAATCCAAGCAGGCCTGCCCTAGCTAGCCTGAACATCCTTTTCTGTCATCGTGTGTCTTAATCTAGCGCGCCACATATCAGAATCTTAAGTCATACTCTTAAGTTGACATCCAAGAATTCTGAGGCGTCATTCATGCTAGAATCTTAAGAACGCAAACACCATGATATAACCATATCCAAAGTTAAAACTGTGACCAAAACAAATTTTGGTGGCTACTCCCTCAAAGATAATCCTATGGATCCTTAGACGAGAAATTAGTGCCAGGTCTGGCCTTTTTTCTTAGTCTTAGGAAGACTCCTATGCTCTTCTTGCGTTTGCCAGTCTTGGGTAATATTGGTCTTATACCAATATTGCCCCTAAATTCCCTTATCCTTGCCCCACCTGTTGCCTTGGTCCTAATACCGGGCTAGGGACTATATCTGCCTATCATACATCGTTCACTTAGTATGATCATACTTCACAAACAGCCTTTAGAAATCTTGTATCGCTTAGACATCCGAAGTATGCTGGACTAGTATTCTTAGCAAGCTCTTTTTGCTTAGATCCTAGAACAGGGTGATGTTTGGCCTTATCCAAACATCCTGACACGTACAAAGTGTGTCATATAACGTTTCATGAAACGTGGCAGATATTGCAACAAATTACAAAACGGATAGCTTATACCTGGCAGCCCTTAACTCTCTTATCATACATGGCATCAATCTCAGACTTTAAAGTCGAGTGCTCAATATTATGATATGAGCCATAACTCATAGTTAAGGAAGACTTATTATGAGTCACTACTCGCAAATTATGTACGCAAATGGCTAAGATGGATCCAAGATTCTTCTTTGGCTTCCTACAATTTTAAAAGTGGTCTTGAACATGCTGATGAGGTCATTTCCCCACCTTTTCATAGCATGCTCCATGTCATTTATCTTGACTGCTGCTCCCACTATTGGTGAGCCTAAAGATAATGTCTATGTGCTGCTGTGACAACTTGTTCATCACAGGTTCGACCATGTTTGTAGGTGGTTGACAACCTATGTCCAACGGATGGTTACATAGTACGACGACTTATCATATCGTTTGTTGTCACCATTTAGCCTTTACAGTTTAGATTTAGACACGATTGATAGAGACATTGTGGAAGTTAATCACTAGCATTTACTTAGCTCCAAAATAACATGTGACATTGATTAAACTTAAAAGTTCCTCACAAGGACTCCACCAAAACCTAGCGTATATCCTAGGAATCAATCTCATCACTTGTGATTTCCTATCAATTTTAATCATGTCATCATGTGAGCTCTTTTGTTTTAGTTCTTTAGCATGCGAGGTTAAACATATATATCCAATCACACGCAGTTATAACATAAAACAAGCACAAGCATAAATAAATATGCAATGGATGTGGCCCCTAAGGTGCACTCCCACTATTGAGAGTACTTCTTGAGCAAGTCTTGAACTCCATCTCATGCCATCTCGCCTACTTGAGGACTCCAAGCTTGAGGCTCCTTTAGACCGTCTATTTGCTCCATGCACCTTGCGCCATAGCTTTTTGGTTTGGCCACCTCTCTTGAAGCTTCAATCTTCAATCTCTACTAACTATCTTATTTTTAATAAGAAGTAACCTCATAGAGGCGAGAGGATGAGAAGAGAAGACACTAGAGTATAGAGAGGCACGACACGCAGGCCGTATTTTTGATTACATATTCAAAAACCAAAACCAAAACCAAAATATAAAACATCTATGCCACATCCATGCATCAAACACATCCATTCAACCCACAACAGCATGTATAACAATATAATAAACATACTGGAATTTTCTGGAAATTTCCGGAATTAATCTCTAATTACTGGAAATTAATAAGCAATAATCTAATCAACTAAAAAGATCGAAAATTGCTCCCTACCACTTAGGGTCTCACCACCTATGGAAAAACGTAGGGAAAAATGACCTAAGTCTCCAGAAAAAATTTGGGCTCAAAACAGTGTGTTTAAGGTCGTCAAACTGCCTCGGGAAGTGTGCTAAACACTAATTAATTAATCTGGAAATTACTAAAATTTTCCGTCGCTCCAAAAATTATGAAAAAATATCCACAAAATAGGAAATTTAATTTGGAGTCCCTAGGAAAAAACCGGACGAAAAATGACGGCGGGAGGAGGCCGCACGCGCCCTCACGCGCCGCCGCGCGTGGGCGCGTCCGCCTCCGCCACGCGCCGACGTCGGCCCATGTGCCACGCCAGCACCTATACTGACGTCAGCTGCCACGTCACCCTGCCACGTCACCACCACGTCATCGCCACGTCAGCCACTTGATGACGTGGCACCACCACGTCATCTGCCACGTCAGCCCTAGGCCCACGTCAGCAGCCACCGCCAGCCCTTAGGCGCGTGCGGCGCGTGGCGGCGCGTGGCCCGTGTGGAGGCGACGTCGGTGGCGCGTGAAGCCCACGCGCCGCCTTCCCGTGCTCCGTTCCCGACGAAAATAATTTTTCTGGGATCGTCTTTTCGTCCTGATCCTGATTATGTGGTCAAAATCCAATTTTTACAAGTTTTTGAAAAACGTGTTCTACTGATTGGATCTAGCAGTCCAGATTAATACAGTTCCGAATCTTTGAAAAATCATAACTAATCCATCGTAAATCCAAAAATTATAAAATCTATATTTCTGGAATCCTCGTGAAAAACCCTACCTAACCATATAGGTTTCGTCTACTGGTTATGAAATTTCAGAAACTCTATTTTTTAATACAGATTCGGGAACGCATATCGAGGCACGAAAAACAAACTTATGGCTCTGATACTAATGAAGGGCAGGAAGGATCTATCACATACAGATCTACAACATGAATTATAGCGGAAGATTCATGTGTTTACCTTGTCTTCCTAAGCTCCTTAATGCAGCGGATGATCGGTTGTTGTTTGCTTTCACGCGCCTCCTTCTTGATCTTGCTCCCACCAATCAAGTGTGAATCTCGAGGACGAACACTTTGTTCCACACCACGTTCCACCTCCTTGGATGAAGTTGGAGAGAGACTAGGGTTCTCTACAACTAGTATGAATCTAGACAGAGTAACTTTATTCTTTGGAATAGCCTTTTGCCTTATTGGCACACCATAATGTGTAGGAGGCTGCCTCCATATATAGGAAAAACTTCTCCTAGGTTTGCTCATAAACCCCTAGGGTTTGAGCCTTAGCTACTAACCCCTCTAGTTTGTGCATTAGTGCAACTAACCCCATAAGGTTATGATAATTGCATTGGGCACCACCATATGGGCGCACCAATTGCTAACAATCCAAGTCTGAAAATTCATATTTAAATCATAACGATCTAGTTTCCCATCAATAAACTTCCAAGCCAGAAGTTTCATTTTAATCTTGAGTTGAACAGGGAAAATTCAATCCCAACACAAGTATATCCCATCACAAGGTACCAAGACCTTATGTGTCGACACCCCCTCACACGATTCTTGCGCCCAGAAGGAGTGACTACAAGGAGCGAACTCGGGGCAATGGCAACCGGGCTAAATAATAATGGGTCGAGTGGTCGTAGCCAACAACGACCAAACCAAGTGAAAATAATTGAAATGACGTTTCCCGCACAACTCTTTCCTCTTTACGGTATTACGGATTATTAATTAACGTGTGAGAGAAAGAATAAGTAAACAAATCCACAAGTTCCAAGTAAAAATATATAACAATACAATTTCGAGACTTGTCAAAATCCACATTTGATACGAAGGAAGCTAGTGTTGGGTTTTTAACGGATTACGCAGCGGAAATAAACAAATAAGATCCGCACAAGACCCACCTAGGATCACAGGAAGAGACATCATGATGATAGTGAAGGTTGTAGTAACAAATTACCTTGTTTGTCTCATGTGATGACTTCAAATGCAAATTTGTGTTTGCGTGTCTATAGCTAGTCCACGCCTAGGATGAAGAACTAGATTCATCCACACCTTTGTGCTAGAAACCGGTAGAGGAAGGAAGAAGGCAGATCACACAACGGAGACCAAAAGAGGGGATCGGCCTCCCTCCTTGGCCGACGGGGTAGAGGGGGCGGACGGGGTCGGGTTCGGCCCTTGTCTTGCTCTCTCTCTCTCCTTGCTTTTTCTCTCCTATTCAATGTATGTTATGAGCATTAGTTGAAGAAATAAGCTAGGAGTGTCCTTTATATAGTCCAACAACTCCTGGTTAACTGTATAAAGGCCCCTATCATAATTTTGTCCATACACGGATTAGTCCAATCTGCAAATTAGTCCTACTAAATTTGCAAGTAGTTGCATATTTATCCTTCCATTAATTAATCGTATTAATGAATTCCCTAGTCTCGTTTTATCCTTGTGGTGTGTGACCCCATAGGTTTCTACTTAGTTGGTAGTAACTATTTACAAACACGGAGCGGTGTCTAACAAAACATTTTGGGCCGATATCGGAGTTTTCCCACGTTTGGGCAATAATTTAGATTTTTGGCTATAACTGAAAATTTTGATGTTGATCAATTTTCGATCCCAAGAGAGGTTTCTCATGATAATTTTCTTCCGTTATGGTTGCTTCATGGTGCGCGATAAACGCATGTTCTCGATTCGGCGTCGGTACCCCATAACGCATGGGGTAGATTGCAACTACTAGTAGTTCTCTTCTCTTATGTTCTTTAGCTTACTCCAATCATTAAAACCTATAATATATCAACCCCTCAACTCCAACCACAATTACAAACAAAAACACTGCCACTATCCTCCACGATGGAAATCTGTGTTCATCCCGTATCAATTCATTATTACAACAAAAAAAGTCATTTTTTTTATTTTGACCTCAGCTCTACGTCAATGGTGATGAACTAGAATTTTCCCAATAAGAAAAGTGTACTCACGGAGATGGTTGAATTTTTAGGCGACATATTGTCCATGGGAGTGCAAATTCATAGAGAGATAGAACATGGGATAAAGAGGAGGGTGGAGAAGAGGGAGGAAGAGAATGAAAGAGGATGGAGGAAAATAAGAATTTGATGCCGTCCCTCAACTAGAGGTTAGAACAGCAGAAACTCTGAGCTTAGGTAAGAGATGCAATAACCACATTTATGGATTGAAATAAAATAACTCCGTCACTCTCATCACTCGATTTGTTAGTAGTTAATATTGATGCTAGACGACTTGATTCATGCTTACACTAATTGTGTGGGTGATCTAGCACCATTAGATCAACATCTCCCATTTCAGTTACATTATCACCCCTTTTTTAAGACAATGGATGCATATGAGCCTTGAACATTCTTCGTTACTCTTCCTTTGTGAGCGTGCCACACGCACCAGAACAATCACCCTTTCGGTAGTGTTCTTTCATGAATATTTCTAGCGGACTTTCTCAATGCAATGTTTGAGGAAAAGGTTTTTGTAAAGAGGAAATCATAATCGATGTAGCACACAATGATCAGAAAATCATAATAATATAACGCGTAGTCAGATTGGGGTTGTACAATGGAAAAAATCTATACTAATAGCGTCTGTAGCACAACGGATAGTACAATTGACTTCTAATCAATAGATCCGGGTTCGACTCCCGGCAGACGCAGAGTGTCAATTTTTTATACAAAACCACTTCACGTATTCCTTCATTTTTTATACATACTTCATTAGTCGGTCTCTACATTCCACTCTGATGAGAGAGAAAATCTAATTAAACAAATGCTCACTCATATTGTCGTATACTCACTAAAATATATTTCCTCATCATAGAAAATAAGATTATCAAATCATCATCTTACGAGATGAACACGCTTTGAAAAAATAACAGAAATTAAAATTGATAAGTTGTTGTCCGTTCTTGTCACGTTAACAATGAAAATGTAGGAGAAATAAGACAGAACAACAGAGTTTAAGGTTCATGTAGTGGGACAACGGCAAGAATGTCATACTCACCATTGTCTGTGAGCCCTATAAAAGTATAGATTTACTACTACGTAAATAATATAACAGAATTTATCTAGAAGATTGTATAGAACATTATAATGATCAATTGTATTGTTTTCGTAAAAGAGACCTCTCTTAACAACCTCTTTCTACTTTAAATGGAAACTTGAGCCGGCATAATTACACTTTTCTTTGGTCTTTGTAGTTGCAACTCCATTATTCGTGTTAGTAGATGAAATTCAAAAACTACAATTGACATCTTTTTAAGCACTGAGTCGTCTATCTCTGTTCTGAACTTAAAATTAAGTTAATTTTACATAATTATTATAAGATGTGTTATGTCATGGCTATTCACTACGGAGGAAATAAAAAAAATGTAGTATATGAACAGTGACATTCAAAATCCCTTAGAAATATCATACTCCAGCTGAAGTGAAAAACTAATCCTTCTGCAAATGGGTACTAGCTCAAGTGGTAGAGTGTTTAAAAGTCCCTGCATGAGGTCCTTTGTATGAACCCAGTAGATGACAAACAAATAAGCCGAAAAAAAAGTAATCTCTCTGCCTTAAAACTTACATGATACTTAAGTTGATTTCACACCTCCCTACATACTACATAGTAAGGCTTCGTTTGGGTAGCGGATAAGAGGCCGGATATGATAAGATTTCCTCTCCCTTATCATATCCCCTGTTTGGGTAAAGAATATGAGAAGGGATATCTCATTTGATGCTTATCCTCCTCCGTTATAACACTCACGATCGCTCTCACCTCACGAATGACAAAGAATCTATGCAATCACACAAGATTTATGTGGTTCGTTAGCACAATGTATGCTAACTAAGTCCACGATCAAGAACGACATTTATTCAACTGAGGAGAAATGTTAACAACACTTACATATCGGTTTAGGACCCCAAATGATCCATTTATACCCCCCGAAACCGTCCCGATATCCTTAAGGAAGCAGTTCCATCCTTATCTTGCGCCTCCAGGATGTCTTCGTGCGAAGACCCCCTACGTGCGAAGACATTCCTGTTTTGAGACAAGACACTGTTGTGCAAACACTTTTGGCGTCCTGACATCCTAAGAGGTTGTCTTCATGCGAAGACTCCCTTGCCTTCTTGTAAAGACCCCTGGGACTTCACTTATTCGTTGATCCTTTGAGTATCTTCGTCTTCAAGGCACTTTTTAAACAAATCTCCACCATGACTTGAAGTCTCTCGTCTGCAATAAAGTCTTCCTCCTCCATGCAGACGAAGCTTGTCTTCTTATCTCCCAATGTCTCCCGTCACGGAGACTCACTGGAACTCACCGGGTCCGACATGCCTCGAAGGGCTCTCTGGCTCATGATGTTGAGCGATTCCAAAAAATGATGGAACTTGCTTTCTCGAACCGGCTTCTTGAATATATCTGCGGGGTTGTCAGCTGTCCCCACCTTCATCTCCTCGATCATACTCTCACTTCTCATAAAATGATACATGACGTCAATATGCTTGGTCCTTTCATGATGAACCTGGTCCTAAGTTAAGCAAGTTGCACTCAAGCTATCATAGTAGACTATAGCTTGATCTTGATGTAGGCATAGATCATTGATCATTCCCTTAAGCCATATTGCCTCCTTTTCTGCTTTGGTTAGAGCCATACACTCCGCCTCCGTGGTGTATAAAGTCAGCGTCGGCAGTAGCGTAGCCTTCCAAACTCACACAGATGCTCTCAAGGAAAATACATAGCAAGTCATTCATTTCTTGCTATCAATATCCCCTGCATAGTCCGGATCCGACCAGCTACCAAGATGTTTTCATTAGCCCCATAGCATAGGACAATGTCTGAAGCACCCTTAAGGTACGTGAATATGCACTTCACTGCTTGCCAATGGTCCTTACCTGGATGAGCCATAAAATGACTAACCACACAAACATCGAATGCTATGTCCGATCGAGTGAAGACCATAGCATACATGAGACTTCCAACTGCGCTACCATATGGAACCTTGGACATGTACTCCTTCTCCTCCTCAGTCACCAATTTAATTCCCGTCAACCCAAGTCCCCAACCATGCAAAAAAATTGTCACACACTACTCCTCTGCACATTCGACCATGGTGTAAAGTCGTGAATCACCGCCCACACCTAAGTGCGTTGCCGTCTCGCACCCTCGAATATATCAATGCAAATCACCCAGTATCAAATATTTAATATCATCTCTAACCCTCAAAATCCACCTTCTGCTCCATTACCTCGTTCCATGACGCTTACGAAAAGTCAAACTACTATGAAGTGACGCGAGTACAAGAAACGGCTTCTCTAGGTTAAGAGGTTATCAAGAAAAGGGATTAACGGATCAACGGGGCTAACTAGTGGACCTAAATATCGAGACAGGACATTGGGTCCCCTTTAGACTATCACTCCACCAAATGATGCGGTGACCATGATGGCGGGTTACATCTAGTAGGATGCGTTTTCTAAAATGCATTCGCTCAATAAACCTCGATGGTTTTCGTGGTATTGCTGACTCCATGGTGTAAATTGATGTTTTGAAGGAATCCATTTCGCGGATATGGGATTGATGATATCCTCTTGATGAAATTTATAATTTTGACTATGTCAAACTGTGCATGTAGATTACTTGGTAATCTAGACATGTCAAATAAGCTAAGTGGTAGGAATCAATGATTTGGAAAGAGGTCGATTAATTGAAGTCAATGATTGATTTAATTGAAGGATATATGTAATCTTAACATGGGGTGATTATAAGTATTTAATAACAGGAGCTCAACATTTTAGTTTTGAGAATATATACAGGAATGCAATAACAGTTATTAGCTGTGCTAACTATCATTAACTTTATTTGAGCTAGGTTCGAGTGGAATCAGAAGTCCTAATAAATATAGGAGTTCGATTCGTATATTCTCCTCCAGGACCCTCCCGTACCCTATATAAGTTGCCTTCGTCTTCAGAATTTCATATGCTTCAGAGACACACCGAAATCTAGGGTTTCTAGAGTGAGAGCAATAAGTTAGCAGGCCAAGAAGGATTCCGAAAGCAGCAAGCCCACACTTGCATCCAGGAGGACCTACAGGAATACGATAGAAGATCAGGAGTGATTCAGACCTACATCAACTAGCTAGGACGCATGTATAAACCCTAATTCTGTATTGTAGGTTTCATAGTGTTCTTGTTGATGAACAAATTTTTAATCAGTATAGCAGACATGCGAGTCGATCTGCAACAAAGTATTAGCTTGTCTTCTTTCCTCCCAATTTCTCCTGTCACAGAGACTCACTGTACCTCATCGGGTCCGACATGCCTTGAAGGGCTCTCTGGCTCATGATGTTGAGCAATTCCAGAAAATGTTGGAACTTGCTCTTTGGAACCGGCTTTGTGAACATATCCACGGGTTTGTCAGCTGTCACTTATCAAAAAATTATACATGTCGTCAATATGCTTGGTCCTTTCATGATGAACCTAGTCCTTAGTCAAGCAAATTGCACTCAATCTATCAAAGTAGACTATTGCTTGATCTTAATGTAGGCCTAGATCATTGATCATTACCTTAAGTAAGATTGCCTCCTTTGCTGCTTCCATTAGAGCCATATACTCCGCCTCTGTGGTGGATAAAGTCACCGTCGGCTGTAGCGTAGCCTTCTAACTCACAACAGATGCTTCCAGAAGAAATACATAACATGTTATTGATCTCTTGCTATTAATATCCCCTGCATAGTCCCAATCCGAGAAACCAGCGACAAAGGTGTTTTCATTAGCCCCATAGCATAGGCAAATGTCTGACGTACCCTTAAGGTACGTGAATATGCGCTTCACTTCTTGCCAATGGTCCTTACCTGGATAAGCAATAAAATGACTAACCACACTAATAGCGAATTATATGTCCGGTTAAGTGCAGACCATAGCATACATGAGACTTTCAACTGCGCTAGTGTATGGAACCTTGGACATCTACTCCTTCTCCTCCTCAGTATGAACGGTGTACATTCCTTTCTTGTTGTTAGTCGCCGTAGGAGTATCTATAGCTTTAGCTTATAACATCCCGAATCTGCTCAAGATCTTCTTGATGTATCCCTGCTGTGATAAGAAAAGCTTCTTCTACTTCCTATCTCAGTAGATCTCAACTCTCAATATCTTCCGAGCAGCCCCCAGATCCTTCATATTGAATTACGCGCTAAAAGACTTCTTTAGTTCTCTAATTTCCTTGATTTTCTGAGTTGCAATCAGAATATCATCCACATAAAGAACTTGGTAAATATGTGATCCACCATGCAAATTTTTTTGATACACGCATCAATCATACTCGCACTTTTGATAACCAATCTTCAACATGAAGCTGTCAAACCTCTTGCACCATTGCCTTGGAGACTGCTTAAGTCCGTAGAGAGATCTTTTCAGTTTACACACGTGTTCTTCTTTTCCGGAAACTTGGAACCCGTATGGCTGGCTCATGTATATCTCCTCTTCCAGCGCTCCATGGAGAAAAGATGTCTTCACGTCTAATTGCTCAAGCTCTAAGTAGTGGTGCGCCACTAGAGCTAGTAGCACATGGATAGAAGAATGTATGACCACCGGTGAGACTATCTCATTGTAGTCAACTCCCTCTTTCTGATTGAACCCCCTTGCAACTAATCTTGCCTTATACTTGACGCCATCTCCAGATGTAGTTCTTTCATTTCTTCTGAAAACCCACTTGCAACTGACTATCTTCCTTCCTGCTGGCAATTAACAAGCTCCCAAGTCGAGTTCTCGCTAAGAGACTCCATTTCTTCTCCCATCACGGCAATCCATTGTTTTGACTCAAAATATATAGCGGCCTTGTAGGTGAACGGCTCATCCTCCACCTCCTCCGCCACCTGCAATGCATATCCCACCATACCATCATCCATGTATATCGTAGGAGGCTTTATGACTCTCCTTGGTCTTCCTACAGCATACTCTGATGATCTGGTTCCTCTAGTGTAGGCGCATCCTCATCAAAATATGCTTCATCCTCTTTAGTTTTCCGCGGTGTTTGTAGGAATTTTGGAATCCTTAGGATCAGTGGGATCCAAACCATCCTCTACCTTCTTTTCTATCTTTACGAATTTCTTCAACATAGAACTCTCATCAAAAACTACACTTCTGCTAAGTATAATCTTGTTATTTGTCCATATCTTGTGTGGGAATAAATCGCGGCTAAACTAGGTTAGAAAAGTGTATCCTTGGCATCGAGGAGAATCAAGAACACCCCAAAATCTCAATTTTGTGCTAGTTGAATTTTTAGGCGACATAGTGGCCGTGTTTCCCAACGACGGAGTGCAAATTCAGAGATTGATAGGACATGTGAGAAAGAGGAGGAGGATGGAGAAGAGGGAGGAAGAGAACGAAAGATGATGGAGGAAAATAAATTCCATGCCGTCCCTCAACTATAGGTTAGAACAGCAGAAACTCTGACCTTAGGTAAGAGATGCAATTACCACATTTCTAGATTAACACAAAATAATTCCGTCACTATCATCACTCCATTTGTTAGTAGTTCATACTGATGCTTGACGACTTGAGTCATGCTTACACTAATCCTATGAGTGATAAAGCACCATTAGATCAACATCTCCCATTTCAGTTACAGTGTCACCCCTTCTTGAAGACAAAGGATGAATTTGAGCCTTGAACATTCTTGGTTACTCTTCCTTTGTGAGTGTGCTACACGCACCAGAACAATCACCCTTTCTGTAGTGTTCTTTCATGAACATTTTTAGCGGACCTGCTCAATGCAATGTTTGAGGAAAAGGTTTTGTAAAGAGGAAATCATAATCGGTGAAATGTAGGCACACAATGATCAGAAAATCATAATGATCCGGGTTTAAAGAATAATGGAAAAATTAAAACTTACATCGTCTGTAGCACAACGGTTAGTACAATTGACTTTTAATCAATAGATTCGGGTTGGACCCAGGTTCGATTCCTGGCAAATGCATTTTTTTAATTTTTTACACAACATCACTTCACGTATTCCTTCTTTTTTTATACCTTCTTCTCTTCATTAGTTGGTCTCTACATTCCACTCTTGACGCGAAACAAAAACTAATCGAGCAAATACTCACTCATATTGTTGTATACCCACTAAAATATATTTCCTCATCGAAGGAAATAAGAGTATCAAATCATCATTTTACGAGATGAACGTGCTTGAACAAATAACAAAAAACTGAAATTGATAAGTTGTTGCCGTTCATGTCACGTCAACAATGGAAATGTAGGAGAAATGAGATGGAAGAATAGAGTTAAAGGTCCATGTGTGTGGGACAACGGTAAGAACGTCATACTCACCATTGTTGTCTATGAGCCCAATAAAAGTATAGAATCACTACTATGTAAACTAGTCTTAACCTCGCGCCATGGCGCGGGCTCTGCATATAACTATTATATTTTTTATTGAAAAATTACTTACATTATTTAAAGTTTGAAAAATTTGTTTCTTTAATTTATGAAAAAAAAGTCTTCTGAATGATAAGATATTAATTGCACACATGTTAAGTATAAAGACCATGAAGTCAATTTCTCAAATAAAAAAATACAATTAAGGAATTCATATTTTGACAAAATGTTGGTTTAAAGCTGTAAATTGTCGTTTTAATAAAGATGTGGTTCTTTAATAAAAAGGTATCTAACAATGAACCAAGAAAACTAAGTAATAAAATACAATGAAAGAAACTATATGCATATTACTATTTTTTAAACTCATAAATCTATATAAATATAGAATAATTATTACTTATACATATCTCATAAAAGAACCACATTAGAAATAATAAGCCAAATATAGTCGTTCCTATCAGTTTGAGCTACAAATTTTCATCTTTTGTCAATTCTTTACTGGAATTACTCACAAACCTTGACAAATCTGACAATATACAAAGCTTCCGCCTACGTTTCGAATAAAAAAATATACATAATAAAATTGACTTTTATTTTATTGGTCTAACATCATCCATGTTAGCTGACTATGATAAACTCTCATAGTTTAATGGGGAGTCGATATATTTCCCGTACTTATATTAAGGAAATGTGTTAAGGTACAACTTTTTCTTTTTTTGCGTCTCGACAGGTATACATATTCGAAAATCATAAGCCATATATTATTGATTTACTATTTTTGTATGAACACTAACTGTAATTTCACATAAATTAATACATGTGATAAATAGTTGTTAGCTACAACTCAACATAAGTATTAGAAATTACTCGTGAAATTGAACACAAATCTTATAACTTTTAGTATGTGGGTGTCGTGCGCAAACATATATATTGGGTTAAAAAATAATTTTGCTTGAAATCACATATACGAAAAATATTTACATAGCTAAATCGCACACGATAAGAGATTTCGTAGTCCATTTTCAATAAAATATGTATCATCATCTTAATTTATTATGAACATTGAATTTATGTACAATTGTGTAAATAAACTGAGAACCAAACAAAGTAAAGAAACATAAGCACGACAAATAGATCAATAGTTACGTCCATGAGTGATTGTGGAATCAATTTATAAAATTATGTCTTAAGACGGGAGATAATTAAGAATCTGAAGTGGAGGTGAAATGTTATTGTTTGAATTCTTAAGTAAGAGGGGCTTGTTATGTAACTGAAGTTTCATCGAACTATTATTGCAAAATTTTATTTGTGTTCCATTTTTTTATGATTTTGTAGGGCTCACATATGGCTTAATTTTGTTTCTAAGATTGATTGTTTATTTTTAATGTTAATTGTTTATTACATATTTATTTTAATTATTTGTATTTTTTTCTTGAATGCCTATTTATTTTATTCTTTGTGATAAATACATCACTACCAAGTAAGGTTAATGGAATCGAACTCTTGTACAAAAGTATTTATATCAGAAAAATAAAAATTGTTGTCAAGATGTAGTACATAATATCAAAAATAATTATTTTATTGTTTACTAAAACGCGGAGACACAAAAACTTGTTTCAAAGTGAATGATTCAATGTAACAGGTTTGTTTGTTTCTTCGTTTTCAATTTTTTTTTTACTATCTATTTTTTGAGTTAATTGAGCTAATATGTTTTTTTAAGTCTGTTTATTTTTTCTTCTCCCTTTGAAATGTATGGTTAATTGACGGAACACTTGGAAAAAATATTTATATTTAAAACATATATGTAACACAAGTATTCAGAAAAAATATCAAAAGTTGTAGTTATATTTTTTTAAATGCATAAAGATTTTTTTTGATTCAAAGTGTATGACTAACTCTCAGGAGGTTTTGTAATGTTAATTGTTTATTGTCTATTTTGTTTATTTGTTTTCTTGTATGTTTTTTTTCTTTGTCCGGCTCGATTAGAAAGTAATGATTTACAACTTCTGGTATATGGGTGTTGTGTGCAAGCTTTTTCGGTTGAAAAAATTAATCTTTTTGAACTAAATTACAAAATATTTCTTCATAATCCATTTATGATAAAATATGCATATCATTTTAGTTTAAAACTTAAAATAAATTTATTTACAGCTATTTCACTTAATCGAGAACCAAACTAATTAAAGTGACACTTAAACATGGCAAAAAGAAAAAAAAAAAAAAAAAAAAAAAAAAAAAAAAAAAAACTAACAACAACGTCTATGTGAGTAGGAAGAATCAATTTATGAAACTTTTTTTGTCAAGACGATACATAAATTAAAAGTTGAAGTTATGTTATGTACCACTGCATAGAAAAGAAAATTCGGACGTGAAAGGTTATGGTTGGAATTATCAAGTCAAAATGGGTTTGTTTTACAGTTTTAGGCATATTAATGTATTAGTGTGAGATGATAGTTTGTTTTTGTTCCACGCAACTATGATTTTGTAGTTCACATTCCTTAACTTTGTTTCTAAGGTTATATTTTTATTTTTATTTTTATTTTAAATTTTATTGTTACGACCTACTTTTTGTAGTTAATTTTGTTAACTTTTTTTTTTTGTTTTTCTTTTTGATAGATACATTTCTATTATGTAAATGTAAATTAATTTAAAAATGAGATAAATATATTTACATTAGAAAATATAGAAATTATAGTAAAAATGTTGCACTAAGTATCAAAAAATTTACTTATATATTTTTACCAATGCATAGAGAAACACAACAAAATGATTCAATTAACATAATCAGATTTTGATTTTTTATTAACATTTTTTTAGTTAATTTAGTTCATATTTTGTCTCATTCTTTTACTTTTTGTGTAGGATAGATACATTGTTAATTGAACGAAACACTTGCATCAAATATTTTATGATAAAAAAAAAAGATTTCAGTAAGCATAATCTTTAGAAAATCAAAAGTTAAAGTTGCTGTTTTAATCAGTGCATTAATAAATCAAAATTTTGATTGAAGGTGTATGGTTCAATGTAAGAAACTCAGTTTAAAAGTCAAAAGGTGTAGTTGCTTTTTAATCAATGTATACAAAAAGTCTAATTGGATGTTAAAAAAATTGTTTTCATAATGTTAAATTTGTATTTTTTTTTTGAGGTAGTTTTCTTTTATATGTTTTTTCATTGTCCCCTGGTAGTCTTTTGTCTGTGATTGATACATTATTATTAATGTTAATTCAATGAAAACTTGCAGAAAGATATTTACATTGAAGTCAAAACCAATTTTTACATTAAAAAACAAAAGTTATAAGGAAGGGTTTTCACTGAAAAAATCAGAAGTTATAGTTATAACTTTTACCAATGCCTAGAGAAACTAAAAGTTTGATTCAAAGTGTATGATTCAATGTAAAAAAGTAAGGTTCAATGTGTTATATTTTATTGAAGAATGAGTTGGCAAACTTATGTGTCACTGATATATGAATTGGCAAAATTTAATTGGTTGATATTACCCATGTGTCTGCCACATAATCTTATAACATTACATGTGTCATATCAAGACTTCTTTTCAAATCTTACGTGGCATAAGGAGAATTAGCCTCCCATTTGCTTTGCTTTTATATATATATAGATTATTTAACATAATTTATCTAGAAGATTGTATTGTACATTATCGTGATCAATTGTATTGTTTTCGTGAATGAGACCTCTCTTAACAACCTCTTTAGTTCAAATGGAAACTTCAGCCGGCATAATTACATTTTTGTGTTAGTCAATGCAATTCTAAAACTAGATTTGGCATATTTTTAAGCACTAGAGTCGTCTCTCTGTTCTGAACTTATATTAAGTTCCGAATTTAACATAATTGTTATAACATGTGTTATGCTGTGGCTATTCACTGTAGGAAATTCGGGTGTTTAGAACGAGAACAATAGGCCTGGATAATCTCTGAGTCGTGGGATCACTTTCAGATTAAAGTATTTCGGCGGTATGCACGAAATCTATAATCGGATAAAACAGAGACTGTATCAAGAACGAATAGGGTGTTTGCTATGGATTTCCTAACTCACTGGTTCTATATGTGTTTCTAAATTCGACCAAAAACGGACAAATAGAGAGGGACACAAGGAGGTTAATCTGGCGCTTGGACACCGCCGCCAGGGGTGTTGCCCCTTGGACCCCAACAGAGGCGCTGTCCCCGGACCCCGTCGGGGGCTCCGCCCTCGAACCCCCCAGTCGTCCGGGAGTTCGTTGTCCTAAACATTAGCATAGTTGTGTGCACGCGTGTAC
The DNA here is from genome assembly GCA_023055425.1 of Linanthus parryae. NCBI lineage: Eukaryota > Viridiplantae > Streptophyta > Magnoliopsida > Ericales > Polemoniaceae > Linanthus > Linanthus parryae. The sequence continues at coordinate 100,559,246 of JALGPY010000006.1, read as the reverse complement.
TTCACGCCTGCTAACGTGTACAATGTATATGCCAATGTGCACTTTGATCGTAAGAAAATCCGATTACACAAATGGCCGATGACACTAAAATCACCAACATTCACTACGTAGGAAATGAATAAAAGAAAAAAAAAAAAAAGTAGTCAAGCAGTGATATTCAAAACCCCTTTGATATATCATACTTCAGTTGAAGTAAAAAACTAATCCCTCTGCGTTACAACTTACATGATACCTAAGTTGATTTTACACCTCCCTACATAGTAAATGTAAGTTCCAAAACTTCTCAAATTCGTATTAGAAGCTGTTCTTCTATAGATCAATTGCAGGAAATGATTTCCCCCAACTCCTAAGGAGTCAGTCTCAAAGTTTAAACAAATACAATTGGAAAATGGCTGCCCCCATGCGCACTCTCCATCTAGAAGGATGCTGTTCTTAAAACGACTCTCAACAAAAGACAGAAAATTCTAAAAGCATCTTCAAGCAAGTCTTGATCTTACCCCACTAGACAAAGTGCTCCTAATATAAATACAATCCATTGCGTTTTTTTTAGAATAATAAGAAACTAAACACATAGACACCTCAAGCCTAAAGAAAGGAAAATGGAAGTCACAATAGTTTCTAAAGAGAGAATCAAACCATCTTCTCCAACTTCACAAAGCCTCAAGACCTTCAGGCTATCTCTCCTAGACCAGCTCATTCCAGCTCCCTAAGCTCCACTCATCCTCTTTTACCCAAACGAAGATTGTGCCTCGAAACGCCAAATTTTGGAAAGAATCGGGATTATGAAGGAATCACTTTCTGAAATTTTAACTCGCTTCTATCCACTTGCTGGTAAGATCAGATCTTACCATCGAGTGTAATGATGACGGAGCATGCTTCACGGAGACCGAGGTCAGTTGTCAACTCCTTGACATCTTGGACCAGCCGGATATCCTATCCATGAATGAGTTCCTAATAGTAGTAGGACTAATTTGTAATTAGTTTAGGACCAATTCGTAATTAGTGTTGTAAATTACATATTTAAAGGTCACTAATCAATAAAGAAGACACGGAAGATTTTCACCCACTTTCATGGTATCAGAGCCTCAATTCTAGGTCTCTGTCGTTCTCCCGTCGCCGGCCTCACGCCACCGCAGCTACGCCGTCGTTTCTTCCGCTCCTCAACGTCGCCTCTTCGTCCGGTCACGTCCCACTCCGGTCATCCTCTTCTCGATCGCTCACTGTATCGGACGAAGCCCCTCGAAACGCGAACCTCCGGCCGGCAAATCTCTGCAAATCTCGATCGTCTTCTCTGCAAACCTCCTCAACGTCGTTTCTCGACCGTCTTCTATGCAAATCCCCGGCAAAACGCGGCCTCACGCGTCAGCTGCGAACCTCGGCTCCGATTCACGCGTCTGGCTCACTGCAGACTCCTGTTCCACGCGTTCGGCTCACACGCGGCTTAAATCGACGCGTTTTTTTTTCGGCTCGGCTTCCGCGTCATCAAACGCGGCTCGGCTCGGCTTCCTTGTTTATTCTCCAGCATCTTGTCCTCTACCTTGGCTCGGCTTGGCAGCTAGCCAGCAGCAGGTTCTTTGTTTGTTAGCTTTCCTCTCGGTCCTTTCTGCAGCAGCTCCAAACTCAAACGCCATGTCTTCCACCACCGACACAGCCTCCTCCGGCAACACCAAGGAGCCCCTCCACCCCGTGTTCCTTGTCAACAACATTGAGAAGCGTTTTCGTTTCACCCTGGACAATTACAAAGTCCACTATGATCACTGGGCTACGTTTTTTCGCATCCAAACGCACTCCTTTGGCGTTTCGGATCATCTCGACAAGGACCCGCCACCTGCTGACAGTGATCCCCTCTGGAGCTCTATTGATTCGGTAATCCTGTCTTGGATTTATCAAACGATTAGTGATGACTTGGCACTCGCTATCCTTACTCGGGGACAGACTGCTAGAGAAGCGTGGTTGAAGTTGGAGAATCTCTTTCACGACAATCAAGGCTCTCGGCTAGCAGAACTGGAATTGGAATTTTTCAATCTGCGCATGGACCACTGCTCGTCTCTCGACGACTACTGCACCAGACTGAAGAACTTGGCGGATCGTATTGGGAATGTCGGCACTTCAATTTCGAACCAGAGGTTGGTTATAGAGCTCACCAATGGTCTCTCTTCGGCTTATACTGGGGTTGCCATGATCATCCAGTAGACTCGTCCCACTCCGGAGTATCTCTCAGCCGTTTCCATGATCCGGCTACACGAGCGTCTTCTTGCTCGACACTCGACAGGAGCCGGTCCATCCTAGCCCGCATCAGGTGTTGGTTTCGACTCCTTCGAACCGACAGCCGAATGCCCCCTCTCCTCAGCCCGGCAGCCACTCCAGTGGCGGGCATGGGAACCATGGCGGCGGACAGCGACGCAATGGGAATGGCAGGAACGGACGTCGCAGATCTGGGATAGGAGGTGGTCAACCTGCTGCTCCGACACCCCCTGTTGCACCCTCGGGCTCCCAAGGCTCTTGGGTTTGGTGCCCCTGCCCCACAGGACCCCTGCCTCCCTGCCCTTATCCGACTACGGGCTCGAGTACTCCACGGCCTAGTCATGCTGGTCTTCTCGGTCCACCACCGACTGCACGTCATCAGGCCCTCACTGCTCCTTCTGGCCATCCGACTGCTACGGATTTGGGGTCTCAGCTTTCTGGCATGACACTCAGCGTCCCTGATTAGACTTGGTATATGGATTCCGGCGCATCAGCTCACCTCACTCCGCAGTCAGGTATCCTCTCTTCTCTCTCATCATCTTGTCAATTTACTAGCATACTTGTGGGAAACGGCTCTAGCATTCCAGTGAAAGGATCTGGCCATCACACCCTTACCACCAACACCCGTTCCCTTCACCTTAGAAATGTCTTACTCACGCAAAATGTTATCAAAAACCTAGTATATGTTTGTCAATTTACCACTGACAATCAAGTTTCTATTGAGTTTGACCCTTTTGGTTTTTCTGTGAAGGACCTACGTTCGGGAGCTCTTTTACAGAGGAGCAACAGTTCGGGTGATCTCTATCCATTCCAGCCTGGCCCACCACACTCGTTCGCTGTCTCGTTAGCTGCTCTTCCTGCTTTAGTTTGGCACAACCGCCTCGGTCATCCCGGGCTTCCAGTCTTAGATTTGCTTCGTAGTAGTCAGTTCATAGCTTGTAGTAGGAATAAATCAGACACTATTTGTCATGCTTGTCAGATTAGTAAACATGTGCGTTTTCCTTTCTTAGCTTCTACTTCTTCCACTGTTAGTCCGTTTGACATTGTTCACAGTGATTTATGGACATCTCCGGTTTTAAGTAAATCGCACTATAAATACTACCTGCTACTCTAAGATGATTACACACATTTTCTCTGGGTTTTCCCACTCAAACAGAAAATCGAAGCAATATTGAAATTCAAACAAATCACTACCTTTGTCCAAACCCAGTTTCAGCGACCCATCAAGAGTTTCCAATGTGACCTTGGTGGAGAATTTGATAATGGCTCCTTTCACTCCCACGCCATTGATCATGAACTAGTCTTCCGGTTTGCGTGTCCTCAGACGTCATCTCAAAATGGCAAAGTTGAACGCATGATTCGTAGAATCAATGACATTATGCGTGCTCTCCTAGCTCAGGCCTCTTTACCAGCCTCTTTCTGGGTTGAGTCTCTTCTCACTGCTGTCTAACTCCATAATATTCTTCCCACCAAAGTCCTTGGCAACGTTATCCCTACTGTTGCCCTCTATCATCGCTCACCCTCCTATGAGCATCTTCGCACGTTCGGATGCTTGTGTTACCCGAACCTCTCTGCCACCTCGCCTCACAAGCTTGCGCCCCGCTCTGTTCGATGTGTCTTTTTGGGCTACCCTCTTAACCATCGTGGGTACAGGTGTCTCGACTTGAGCACTGGTCGTGTTCACACTTCCCGTCACGTCATTTTTGATGAGACGGTGTTTCCTTTCTCCTCTCCCGGGTCAGTGTCTCCCTCTGTTCACAGGTCGTCTGATCCCGATGACAGTCTTCCGTCTCCCCTCTTCACTCATCGTGCTCTCCACCCTGTGGCCACCGCACCCTCACCCACACCTCTCAGGGAAATCACATCCCCACTCACACCTCCCAGGGCACCTACACAACTTACCCCGTCCCGGACCCTAGTGGAACCTTTTCCTCAGCACTACGTCCGTCGGTCTGTGTCCACTCGCCCTCCTAATGTACCATCTGTGCCTGTGTTTCCTGACCCTCCTGAGTCACCCACACCACGCCCAGTGGCTACTTCTCCTCCTACTACCTCTCCTCAGATGACCACCCGATCCATGCATGGCATTGTCAAACCAGTCACCCGTCTCACTTTAGCTGTCCAGCCACCAGCCCCTATCTCACCCCTTCCCAAATCCCCCATCCTCGCGCTACAAAAAATGTCAGTTTTAGCAGCGGTTCTTTTAGCAGCGATTCATAAGACCGTTGCTACAAGGCTTCTATTCCAGCGGTTTGTTGGCTGGCAGCCAAACCGCTGGTACAAGCATTCTATAGGAGCGTTTCATAAAATCGTTGGTATATATCTTGTTTTCCTTGCGGTTGATTTCTTTTATTTTTTTTTTTCTTTTTTTTTTCGGTTGATTGTTAAAGGGTAATAGTGGTTTGATTGTGGAGTAATTAGAAGAGTACATTTTCAACCCCAAAAACTTTTCCACGCTGCCAATTGATGGGAAGCGGCAAAATTCCCCCCAAAATTCCCCTAGTTCTTCCACCAGTATCACACGTCTCTCTCATTCTCTCTATCAGTTTCTCCTTCGATCACTCAACCTGATCGTTCTCGCCGTCTATCGATTCTTTACCAATTCCCCCTCTCGATCTCTCCCCTAACTGACGATTGGGCTTTGATGCATCTGTCATCGTCACAATGGAGGCTTTCTGGAGAAATTGACGAACTTAGGGTTTTTGGTTCGCACTCTAGTGTTTATTGATCGAGGTTGAGGGTTGATTTCTCCTCTTTATTGCTAACACATTGAGTGTGGGATCTCTATGCCTTCGATTTCAGGGTTTCCACTTTCAAGGTTTCGATTTTCATCAAACTGGTAATATATGACTTTCGATTTTCAGGTTTCACTCTATACCTGCTCTGAAGCCGTGACCCTGAGATTGACCTAGCCACCTAGGTAAGAGAGCCTTAAAATCTCAAACAATGCTTTAATTTAGGAGAATCGTGCGAAGTTCTTCTTCTAAGATAGTTTAATTTTACCAAATGAAATTCAGGACTTCCTCTACTCATCTTTAATTTGTTCACGTCATAATGAGTTTAGCCTATCACTGTGTTGATATTCTTGGAGTACGCAAATTTGAGTATTCTATGACATTTTATATACCAGTAGAAGTTATGTGTCTTAATCTATTACATTTGTGGTATCCATGGGCTGTGGACCTACTGTCTTACTTCAAGTTAACATCTTTTACTGCTTAACAGATGTCATTTATCACATTTGTTGTATCTTCTTTTGAACATCGCTTCATAGTGATGAAGCCCTTTCAACTTGTATTTACACTAACTAATTTTAATGTTGATGAATCTTGAATTAAATATTAAATATTTGTGTGCTTTTATTTGATTTGGGTTCTCCCATTTCAGTTTGCTAGTTATATGTGGCATTCCACTGCATTGAGGAAGAGGAGGAAAAATAGTCCAGTGTCATAAAAAGCAAGTGTACCTGTCACTCGCAAAGACACGTGCAATCAAAACCACCATTAACCATAATCTGGTCAGACAGAGTGACTGATTATACGCTTGTTAATTTTGGTCAACTAAAAGACCAACCTACGTCTCTTGAGGTGACAATATCGTCAAGCTTTCTCTATTTGTATTTTGGTTAAATTATATTTATGTAGTAAATCGTACAAGGAAATGTTTCTGACAGGGGTAGAAGTAGGGCAGAGCGCGGACCGGGTTGGGCGGGTTACGGCTTTATTTCCTACCCAACCCAATGATACCGGGTTTGTCATATCGATACCCAAACCCAATCAAATAGTCGACAAACCCAAACCCAATCAAACCTTTCGACTCGGACCGGTTCGACCGGGTTTAGACGGGTTCAAAATGTTGCAAACCGTTAGCAAACTTATATATATGCACAAGACATATTTAGCGCAAATCGGAAAAAAGAAACAAATTACAATCTTTTTAATACATAACAAAGTCAAATATGACATTCTAGTCGGTGGGGAAAACCATGTTAATGCATAAGTTGAGGAAAATTAACTAAAACTATTGTATGATCTTATAAAATTTAACTTGGACGGTATTATCTAACTAAAAAATAAGTAAATTTTTCATATAAATTTTTAATCGGACCGGACCGGACCTAACCGGGTTTTCCAACTTCATACCCATGATCAATCAAAGTTAGTCCGGGTTTGCAATTCTATACCCGTAACCAATCAAGTAGCATGAACGGGTGTTAAATTCGGACCGGTTTGATGCGGACCGGTTTGGGGCGGCCGGTTTGGGCGAGTTTTGCTCACCCCTAGGTAGAAGCGTGGTGACAAATATATGAAGTACATCATGATTTTTGCCTTTTTCATAGTCGATGTCGACCTATCAGAAGAAGCGAAGTACTGAGAAGCCAGAGCATAAATTCGATGCAACCGGTATTAGGGAAGAGTGTGAGCGGCTAGAGGAGATCGTTAAATTTGAACCTAGATGATTGTGTTTCTGGCTATCAGCAAGTAAGCAGACAAGCAGACGTTAAGGTTGAGAAGTTTTTATTGCAATTAAAAATATGGGTGCGACTTCTGTGCTGACATGCATCTTGTACAATTCCATTTTTTAGTCACTCTCTGCAGATTGGATCGCTTATTTATCAGTATCAAGAACTAATATGGTTTTGCAATTTGATTTATTTAGGCTACGGTTTAAGATTAGCGAATTCGGGATTTCAACTTTCTAGTGCTCTTTTTTTCGGGAATGTTATTTCTGACAACCATCATTAGATTTCTCCTGAGGAAAAGTTGAACTTTCTTAGTGACTGAAAATTGCTACAGGTAAAATTTCCTTCTCCTCTTCTCTTTTTTGTTATTACTTATTTTTGGGAACTTTGTGATTCTATTTAAAATTGCCTTGTTTTTATCAACCAACTATTTTTCCTACTTATTCCTATTGCAGGTCACTGGATAATTTTTCTTTAACATAATATGAGCACAATGGAAAGGCGGAGATTGATTTGACAGGTTTTAGACAAATTTCCATGCTTATATTCCTTTAATGGTTGGATCTTGCTGCTAAGGAACTTGTTCGATATCTCACTGAAACATTTTGGTCGATTCAATTGTTACAGTAGTAGTGACTAATATAAAGTCGAGAATTTCTATTTTCCCCATAAGAAATCAATTTCACCGTTATAGTTTCTCACACTTGACCTATTCTGCATTTTCTCTTGGTCCACATGCCAAGTCATTCTTTGCACTGTAGAGTTTGGAGTCTAATTAGAAGTTTTCAAAATTGATAGGGATATTAGGGCTTTCTTTAGTCGAAGTTCTTCCAACTAAAAAATGAGAGATGACAAGGATTCATATTCATAAATCTCTTGTAAGTACAGTATTACCGCATTTTTTATTTCCATTAATCTGATTCTTGTATTTACAGTACTAGTGTGTTGTTTGCTTCTTCTTACCTACAATATTATGATGATAGCAATCTATAACGAAAGTTCATAGACTTACCACTTGCTGCTTTATTCTTTTCTTTCTCCACATTGAAATGCGGGTTCCAATTGGTTTAGGAACTCGAACATCTGTTACTGGAAAGAAAGACTCAAACGTTAAGGCATACTTTGCTGCCAAATAGTAATGTAAAAGAAAATTTCATGCATCTGTTTCCGTTCAGTTCAGAAAAGGAGGCATACTATCAAATCTTCATAGAGAACCTGGACACATGGTAATTTTTCTCACGTGTCTACCAATGATGGTCCTGTTCTTGAAGCTCAATACATATCCATCTGATTCCCAAAAAGACTTGGATGAATCATGATTTTGAATACTGCTTGTTAAGTGAAAAAGTTTATTACCAAGTCAACTTTTTTGTGCTAGTCTGGCAATTAAACTGTGATATGTAATCATTTAGCCTGAATAGGTTGGAGTAATCTTGCAATGAAAAACATTTTAAAAGTCCATTTGACGACATGATACTCTTATGTCAAGTTTTAATTTTTGTAACTCAAGTTCCACACATGTCGTTCTTATGATTGTTCCTGGGCCTAATACAGAGTTATTTTTTGGGTACATGCAGGTTTTCTTCAGGCACGCGGGAAAGTTGATCATGAAAATGGCTATGCAGTATATTTTTTGTACAGTTCTTGTCGGTAGCTATGCAAAAATTATTCAAATAGTTTTTATATTAGATACTTCAAATTTTGTAATCTTTGATTTGTTATTAGCTAGGAAAAGATTAATTCATTTCATTTCAGTGTTGTTCGAATATGTTATTAATGCAAAATTTTGTACACAGTCTACTTTTTTATATACTAGTACTACATTATCCAATGATCCGTGGTTGGTATAAATCCATGGTTTTTGTCCCACAGGTATAGTATAGAGAAATTGCTGATAACAAAACGAGATAAAAAAATAGTGGTTGAATAGATGACCGAAACTTTTATAATTGCAGCAGCATGGCATAAGTTGCCAGCTGTTTTTAATAATTTTGCAGCGATTTTAAAAATTGCGCGTGAAGTGTAGCTGCTCTTGCAGTGTAGGAAACCGCTGGTATGGTTTTTACCAGCCCCTTAGCACCAGCGGCCAGGTCAGCTTTTCCCAGCAGTTTTAGGGACCGCTGGAGAAACTTTCCCCAGCGGTTTTTTGATTCTTTGCCAGCAGTTGTGACCGCTGGTATATCCTCTATTTTTTGTAGTGTCGCCTTGTCAGATCCTCACTGGAAAGCGGCCATGGATGATGAGTTTGGAGCTATGGTTCGGAACCACACGTGGGATCTGGTTCCTCGCCCGGCAGGGGCTAATGTTCAGCGATCTATGTGGCTCTTTCGCCACAAGTTTCACGCTGATGGCAGTCTGCAGCGCTATAAGGCGCGATTGGTAGCCAATGGGAAGTCCCAGATGGTTGGGATCGATTGTGAGGAGACTTTCAGCTCGGTTTTCAAACCGACCACCATCCGTACATTTCTCAGCATTGCCGTCACGCGCTCTTGGCCTACCCGTCAGCTGGATGTCAAGAACGCTTTTCTTCATGGTGATCTCTCTAAGACGGTATTCATGCATCAGCCCCCTGGCTATCGCGACACACGCCATCCTGATTTTGTTTGCCTGTTACGCAAATCTTTATATGGTCTGAAGCAGGCTCCCCCTGCGTGGTTTCAGAGATTTGCCACCGCCCTCACACAGACTATCGGTTTCTCTGGTTGCTCCTGTGATGAGTCTCTCTTCGTCTACAGTCGTGGCTCGGACATCGTCTAACTCCTGCTATATGTGGATGACATCGTCATCACTGGGTCGTCTCCGATTGTTTTGGATCAGATTATCTCCCAGCTCTCTGGAGAGTTTGCTATGACTAACCTAGGCCATCTGCATCATTTTCTGGGCATCGCTGTCACCCGTGATTCGTCTGGCTTGTTCCTGTCTCAGCATGAGTATGCCACCGACATTCTGCGTCGTGCCTCCATGTCGACCTGTAAGCCTACTGCCACCCCTGTCGAGGTCGGGAGTAAGCTTACAGCCACATCTGGCCCACCGGTTGCTGATCCTACCTTATACCGCAGTCTTGCTGGGGCCTTGCAGTACTTCACATTCACTCGACCCGGCATCCAGTTTGCTGTTCAGCAGGTCTGTCTCTTCATGCATGACCCCCGTGAGCCATACTTTCATGCCCTGAAGTGCATCTTGCGCTACATCAGTGGGACACTTGAGTATGGACTTCGGCTTTCTGCCTCCGCCGCCGATTCCCTCACCGCCTACACTGACGCCGATTGGGCTGGTTGTCCGGACACGCGTCGCTCCACTTCTGGTTATTGTGTCTTCTATGGAGACAATCTTCTGAGTTGGTCGTCCAAGCGATAGGCCACGGTATCTCGTTCTAGTGCTGAGGCTGAGTACCGCGGTGTTGCTAACGCCGTCTCTGAACTCTGTTGGGTCCGGAATTTACTTCTTCAGCTTCGTGTCACCCCGCCTCGGGCTACAGTCGTCTATTGCGACAATGTGAGTGCTGTCTATCTCTCTGGTAATCCTGTTCAGCATCAGCGCACTAAGCATGTTGAGATTGATCTACACTTCGTTCGTGAGAAGGTTCGTTTGGGTCAGCTTCGCGTGTTGCACATTCCAGCCGATTACCAGTACGCCGAGATCTTCACCAAGGGTCTTCCTCGGCCCTTGTTCCAGCGCTTCCGTTCCAGTCTCAGTGTTGGCATGCCTACAGTTTCGACTGCGGGGGCGTAATAGTAGTAGGACTAATTTTTAATTAGTTTAGGACCAATTTATAATTAGTGTTGTAAATTACATATTTAAAGGTCACTAATCAATAAAGAAGACACGGAAGATTTTCACCCACTTTCAGTTCCTTCCTTGTGAAATTGGGTTCACAGGGACTGCAGCAAGGACTCCTGTGACTAACATCCAGGTAATCAAGTAGGCCACAAAATTGAAATTGTTTATTGTTGGGGACTTATTTCTATTCGTGAACTTATACATGTGACGGTGAGTTCACTTCAGTTTTAGCAGTTTTATTCGTACCATACTGTATTCATGGGTGGAGCCACCCAAGGACAAGGGGTGGCACTTGTCCCCCTTGAGTTTTAAATTTCAAAACTACTCCTAACTCCTAATTTTGAATATTTTAGTGGTGATATATTTTTTAACTATACGAATACCCAAGTTCATTCCAAACTCTTATACTGGTGTCACTGTTATTGACTTTACATTAATTCTACCCTCAGCAGTTGTTAATTCCTGACTCTGTTATTGAGTTTACTATCAATAGGGCACATAACGGATATATAAAGAAATGTCACAAAAAATTAGTAACTTAAAAAAGATGGGTAGTGACATACCATAATACCCTTCATTAAAGGAGGTAAAATGCATAAATGTCCAACTCTTAATGCCATGCACCCGTTAGTTTATTTAACGGAAACGGGCGGAAAAAGACGATTGGTTAAGTAATTACCGTAATGTAGGGGGTTTTAGTAGTAGGTTAAGTGTCAGAAAACCAATAATGCATGCAAGTTTACGGTAAAAAGTCCTGTAATTTAAGCGACCACAAATTGAAACCTAACATACTAATATTATCGGCTAGATCAAACAATTGAGTCGGATTGTATTCATTTGCAGGTAAATGTCTTCGAATGTGGCGGAATTGCAATTGGATTATGTATTTCACATAAAATTCTTGACGGAGCCTCGTTGAGTACCTTCATCAAAAGTTGGACCGGTTCAGCTTCTGTATCAAAATAATTTGTCAATCCGGAATTCAGTTCAAGTAATTATCTCTTTCCCACAAACGTTTTGTGGCTTAGAGACACATCCATCGTAATGGGGGTTCTTTGTTGAAAAAGGGGAAGTTTAAAACGACGAGGTTTTTCTTCGGTTCGTTCACTATATCAACCCTCAAGAAGAAGTCAACTAGCTCTATTCTCAAAAGATTGACACAAGTCGAGGCAGTATCGGCTTTCATTTGGAAATGTGCAATGATGGCTTCATAGGGAAGGTACGGTACGAAATGACCTGCCCTAATGAGCCATGTGGTGAACCTTCGGGCAAGAATGTGCAAACCCATGCCCGAAAACACTATTGGGAGCCTGATCTGGATAGCGGCAACACAATGTACGGAAAAGTGTGATCATCATAGGAGTATCTGATACCATCCCGAATCTGCTCAAGTTCTTCTTGATGTATCCCTAATGTGACAAGAAAAGCTTCTTCTTCTTCCTATCTCTATAGATCTCAATTTCAGTATCTTCTGAGCAGCCCCCAGATCCTTTTCATCTCGAATTTTGTGCTTATAGACTTATTTAGTTCTATAATGTCCTTGATATTTCTAGTTTCAATAAGAATATCATCCACATATAGAACTAGATAAATATGTAATCCACCATGCAACTTCATGTGATACATGCAGCAATCAAACTCGCACTTCTGGTAACCAGTCTTCAACATGAAGCTGTCAAACCTCGTGTACCGTTGCCTTGGAGACTGCTTAAGTCCGTAGAGAGATCTTATCAGCTTTCACACTTGTTCTTCTCTTTCTGGAAATTGGAACCCCTCTGGCTGGATCATGTATATTTCCTCTTCTAGCTCTCCATGTAGAAAATTTGTCTTCACGTCTAATTGCTCAAGCTCTAAATCGTGGTGCGCCACTAGAAATAGTAGCACCCGAATAGAAGAATATATGACCACCGGTGAAAAGATCTCGTTGTGGTCAACTCCCTCTTTCTAATTGAACCGTCTTGCAACTAATTTTGCCTCATACTTGACGCCCTCTCCAGATGTAGTTCCTTCCTTTCTTCTGAAACCCCACTTGCAAATGACTATCTTCCTTCCCGTAGGAAATTTAAAAAGCTCCCAAGTAGAGTTCTTGCTAAGAGAGTCCATTTCTTCTCCCATCGCGGAAATCCATTGTGCGGACTCAGAACTAGATATAGCGGTCTTGTAGGTGGACGACTCATCCTCCACCTCCTCTGCTACCTGCAATGCATATCCAACCATACCAACATTTGTGTATATCGTCGGAGGGTTTATGACAGTCCTTGGTCATCCTACAGCAATACTCTGATGATCCGGTTCCTCTGGTGTAGGCGCATCCTCATCAAACTCTTCTGATTCTTCCTCTTTTGTTTCCAGCGGTTGTGAAGGAATTTTGGACTCCTTAGGATCAGTAGTATCCAAACATTCCTCCACCTTCTTCTCAGCATCTCCAATCTCTACCTCTACAAATTTCTGAAACATAGAACTTTCATCAAAGAGTACACTTATGCTAAGTATAATCTTGTTGTTTGTCCATATCTTGTATCGGAAGAACTCGCGTCCAATCTAGGTTAGAAACATGGAGTAGCACTAAATACTTCTGCTTTTGAACGCAGCCCAAATATATCCCTAAAGCACGCCTTCCATGGTTTTTCTCTGTGTGTAATGTAAATATGCTAGCTTAGGGAAGGTGGGATACTTTAATTCTTGAAGCGAAGTCCCAAACGTCACAACACAACTCGCAAAAACCTCTGATCTCATACTCCCTCACCAGTAAAACTGAAACTTACCCAATCACCTAAGACTATGGACATTCAATTCCCCCCCCCAACCCGGTGTAACTCCGTTCTCGCGGTCATAACTGTGAAAGAATATGCAACTATTCAAAAACTTTCGGTCTTGTATATTTGAAATAAAATCAAGCACCCGATACTTTCTATTTTTTCTTCTCTTTTTTTTTTGCATCATTTTCTTTCAATGTGGGGCAGCAAACATTATATAGAATTACCAGAGCCAGTTTTGCAATCCAAAAGCAACTGTGGGGCGAAAAATATAGCAATAACGTCAAAATCGCCACCCCACACCATAGCCAAACCAAATAGTGAAACCGTAACGTATTCATCTTTTCCAATATATCCTCCTCACACCAATAGTTGTCTAAAAATAAAGCACTGCTCTCCTCATGTGACCATGGTGTAAAGTCGTGAATCACCGCCCACGCCTAAGTGTGTTTCCATCTCACACCCTCGAATATACCAATGCAAATCACCCAGTATCAAATATTTAAAATCAGCTCTCCTGTAAATCCACCTTCAGCTCCATTACCTCGTGCCTTGACGCTTAGCAAAAGTCAAACTACTATGAAATGCTAGTAAAAAATAGCGGCTTCTCAAGGTCAAGAGGTTATCAAGAAAAGGGATTAACGAATTAACAGAGCTAACTAGTAAACCTAAGGATCGAGACAGGACAGTGGGTCCCCTTTAGACTATCACTCCACCAAATGATGTGGTGACCATGATGCCGGGTTGACGACCACCTGGTGATGGTGGCCTGGCATCTAGTAGGATACGTTTTCTGAAATGGATTCAATCATTAACCTCTAATGGTTTTGGTGATACTGCTGACTCCATGGTGTAAATTGATGTTTCGAATGAATCCATGTCCCGGATATGGGATTGATGATATCCTCTTGATGAAACTTTTAATTTTTGACCATGTCAAAATCTGCAGGTAGATTACTTGGTAATCTGGAAATGTCAAATAAGCTAAGTGGTAAGAAACATTGATTTGGAAAGAGGTCGATTAATGAGGTCAATGATTGATTTAATCGAAGGATATATGTAATCTTAACATGGGGAGATAATAAGTATTTAATAATAGGAGAAAAAAATGTTCTTTTTAAGAATATGGACAAGAGTGCAATAACATTTATCGTGCTAACTGTCATTAACTTTATTTGGGCTAGATTCGGTTGGAACCAGAAGTCCTAATAAATTTGGGAACTTGATTCTTCTATTCTCCTCCAGGACCCTCCCGTAGCCTATATAAGTTTCATTCATCTTCTGAATTTCGAATGCTTCAGATACACACCAAAATCTATGGTTTCTCGAGTGAGAAAATATTTCAGGTTTCCAAGAAGGATTCTGAAAGCAGGAAGCCCACACTTGCAGCCAGGAGGAACATTCTAGAATACGATGAAAGATCAGGAGTGATTCAGACCTACATGAACTAGCTATGACGTATGTATAAACCCTAATTCCGCCTTGTAGGGTTCATAGCATTCTTGTTGACAAACAAATTTTTAATCGGTATAGCAGACATGCTAGTCGATCTGGTCTTGAAATTCTCGTCCCATCAGTTACATTAATTAGGTAAACATTTTTGGCCGATATCGGAATTTTTCGACATTTGCCCGATAGTTTAGATTTTTTTTCTGTAACCGACAATTTTGATGTTGATAAATTTCCGATTCCTAGAGAGGTTTCTCTTGATAATTTTCTTCCGTTGTGGTTACTTTATGGGGCTCGATAAAAGCATGTTCTTGATTCGGCGTCGGTAGCCCGTAACGCATGGGGTAGATTGCAACTACTAGTAGTTTTCTTCATCTTGTGTCTTCATCTTACTCCAAGCATTAAAACTTAATACATCAACCGCTCAACTCCAACCACGATCACGTGCAAACAAAAACACTGCCACTATCACCTCCACGACGGATATCTGTATGTTCATCCCGTATTTCTTCGTTATTGCAACACCAAAAAGTTAACTTTTTAAAATTTTGACCTCACATCTACACTGCAGAAAGGGTGATTGTTCTGGTGCATGTAGCACACTCACAAAGGAAGAGTCACGAAGAATGTTCAAGGCTCAAATGCATCCTTTGTCTTCAAAAAGGGGTGACACAGTAACTGAAATCGGAGATGTTGATTAAATGGTGCTTGATCAACCACACGATTAGTGTAAGCATGACTCAAGTCGTTAAGCATAAGTATGAACTACTAAGAAATCGAGTGATGATAGTGACAGAGCTATTTTGTGTCAATCCATAAATGTGGTTAAATGCATCTCTTACCTAAGCTCAGAGTTTCTGCTGTTCTAGACTAAAGTTGAGGGACGGCATCGAGTTCTTATTTTCCTCCAGCCTATTTTGTTCTCTTCCTCCCTCTTCTCCGTCCTCCTCCCCTTTCTCCCATGTCCTATCTCTCTATGAATTTGCACTCTGTCGTTGGGAAACATGGCCACTATGTCGCCTAAAAATTCAACTATTACAAAATTGAATTTTTTTGAGTGTTCTTGATTCTCATCGGTGCCGTGAATACACTTTTCTTCTTGGGAAAATTCCAGTTCATCACAGTTGAGGTTCTTTCATGAATATTTCTAGTGGACTTGCTCAATGCAATGTTTGAGGAAAAGGGTTGTAAAGAGGAAATCATAGTCGATGAAATGTAGGCACGCAATGATCAGAAAATCATAATGATATAATGCATAGACGGATTGTGTTTTTAGGACAATGGAAAATATTAAAGAGTAATGGCATCTGTAGCACAACTGTAGTACAATTGATTTTTAATCAATAGATCTGGGTTTGACTCCCGGCAGACGCAAAGTTTTTATTTTTTATACAACATCACTTCACGCATTCCTTCATTTTTCATACATTCTTCATTAGTTGGTCTCCACATTCCACTCTTGATGAGAAAAATAAACTAATCAAACAATATATTTCCTCATCGAAGAAAATTAGAGTATCAAATCATCATCTTACGAGGAGAACGCGCGTCAACAAATAACAGAAAAGTGAAATTTATAAGCTGATGTCTGTTCATGTCATGTCAAAGATTGCGTCTGTAGCACAACGGTAATTCGATTGACTTTTAATCAATAGATCCGGGTTCGACTCCCGGCAGACGCATTGTTTTAATTTTTGGAATTATTATGACTTAGGCGGAGAATGGAAAATTAATTATAAATAAGGCAGTAAATGTTTGCTAATTAGTTAAAAGGACTATTTGTTTACCCTTTATTCACTTGCAGTATCTACTAAACCTAAATCTATCAACTCTCTGTATCTCGTTGCTCAATCATCTAAGCTCTATGAAAGTAGCTTAGATCTAAAACGAACACAACACTACAATCTCGCTTTTAGTCACTTGAAGTCAGCATGTACTTATGATTCAAGGTTCTATGATAAATCGATTCTATTGTGATAAAAAAAATATTAACACAGCTTGATTAATATTAGGCATTGACTAGTTAATTGTTAGATCTAAAGAAACCTCCTTTGAATAGCACTAGAATTATCGGAGCAAGAAAAAAAGGCTACTGGGATACGACTCACGATGGGTCCCTCGGTATAAGATTTGAAAAAGAAAATTGATCCCTCAAATAAGTTTCTAACGAAACATTGATCTTCACTTCCCAATTTCAGTGTCTGGGACTTTGAGATTGTATAGGAGAAACCATTCAAAAGATTAGGGTTAAAAAGAAGTACATTTAAATAATGGGTAAAGTTGTCTTTTCACAGTACACATTTCATAGAATTGCCTTGTTTATAAATGCTTTAAAAGAAATGCATGTAAGTTTACGGTAAAAAGTCTTATAATTTAAGCGACCATAAATTGAAACCTAACATACTATTCTTAACAGCTAGATCAAACAATTGAGTTGGATTGTATTCATTTGCAAGTAAATATCTTCGAATGTGGAAGAATTGCAATTGGATTATGTATTCCACATAAAATTCTTGACGGAGCCTAGTTGAGTACCTTCATCACAAGTTGGACCGGTTCCGCTTCCGCGTCAAAAGAATTTATCAACCCGGAATTCAGTTCAAGTAATTATCTCTTTCCCACAAACGATTTATGTCTTAGAGACACATCCATCGTAATGGGGGCTCTTAGTTGAAAAAGGGGAAGTTTAAAACGACGCGGTTTTTCTTCGGTTCATTCGCTATATCAACCCTCAAGAAGAAGTCAACTAGCTCTATTGTCAAAAGATCAACACAAGTCGAGGCAGTATTGGCTTTCATTTAGAAATGTGCAATGGCGGCTTCAGAGGGAAGGTACGGTACGAAAAGACCTGCCCTACTGAGCCATATGGTGAACCTTCGGGCAAGAATGGGCCAACCCATGCCCGAAAGCAATATTGGGAACCCTGATCTGGATAGCAGCAACACAATGTACGAAAATGTGTGATCGCCATATGAGTATCTATAGCTTTAACTTATACCATACCAAATCTGCTCAAGATCTTCTAGATGTATCCCTGATATGATATGAAAAGCTTCTTCTTCCTATCTCTATAGATCTCAACTCTCAGTATCTTCTAAGCAGCCCCAGATCCTTCATCTCGAATTTCGCGCTATAGACTTCTTTAGTTCTTTAATGTCCTTGATATTCCTAGTTTCAATAAGAATATCATCCACCTATAGAACTACATAAATATCTGATCCACCATGCAACTTCTTGTGATACATGCAGCAATCATACTCGCACTTCTTGTAACCAATCTTCAACATGAAGCTGTCAAACTTCTTGTACCATTAGCTTGGAGACTGCTTAAGTTCGTAGAGAGATATTATCGGTTTGCACACGTGTTCTTCTTTTCCTGGAACTTGGAACCCCTCTGGATGGCTCATGTATATCTCCTCTTCTAGCTCTCCATGTACAAAAGTTGTCTTCAAGTCTAATTGTTCAAGCTCCAAATCGTGGTGCGCCACTAGAAATAGTAGCACCCGAAGGGAAGAATATATGACCACCGGTGAAAAGATCTCGTTGTGGTCAACTCCCTCTTTCTCATTGAACCCTCTTGCAACTAATTTGCCTTATACTTGACGCCCTCTCCAGATGTTGTTCCTTCATTTCTTCTTAAAACCCACTTGCAAATGACTCTCTTCCTTCCTGTAGGAAATTTAACAAGCTCCCAAGTAGAGTTCTTGCTAAGAGAGTCCATTTCTTCTCCCATCGCGGCAATCCATTGTCTTGACTCAGAACTAGATATAGCGGCCTTGTAGGTGGACGGCTCTTCTTCCACCTCATCCGCTACCTGAAATGTATATCCCACCATACCATCATCTATGTATATCTTCGGAGGCTTTATGATACTCATTGGTCTTCCTACAGCAATACTCAGATGATCCGGCTCCTCTGGTGTAGGCGCATCCTCATAAAACTTTTCTAATTCTTCCTCTTTTGTTTCCAACGGTGGTTTTGGAATTTTGAACTCCTTAGGATCAGCAGGATCCGTACCTTCCTCCACCTTCTTCTCAACATTTCCAATCTCTACCTCTACGAATTTCTGCAACATAGAACTCTCATCAAAAACTACACTGCTGCTACGTATAATCTTTTTGTTTGTCCATATCTTGTATCGGAAGAACTCGCGGCCAATCTAGGTTTGAGACATGGAGTAGCACTAAATACCACGCAGCCCAAATATATCCCTAACGCACGCCTTCCATGATTTTTCTCTGCGTGTAATGTAAATTTGCTGGCTTATGGACGGTGGGATACGTCAATTCTTGAAGCGAAGTCCTGAAAGTAACAACACAACTCGCGAAAATCCCTGATCTCACACTCCCTCACCAGGAAAACTGAAACTTACCCAATCACCTAAGACTCTGGACATTCAATTTCCCCCCAACCCGGTGTAAACTCCATTCTCGCGGGCATATCTGTGAAAGAATGTGCAACTATTCAAAAACTTTCGGCCTGGTATATTCAAAATTTAATCAAGCACCCGATACTTTCTGTTTTTTCTTCTCTTTTCTTTGCATCATTTTCTTTCAATGCGGGGCAGTAAACATTGAATAAAAATAACCAGAGCAAGTTTGGCAATCCAAAACAACTGTGGGGCGAAAAATATAGAAATTAAATAACGTCAAAATCGCCACCCCCACACCAAACCCAAACCAAATTTTGAAACCGTACGGTATTTATATTTTCCAATATATCCTCCTCACACCTATAGTTGTCTAAAATTATAGCACATCC
This sequence comes from Linanthus parryae, assembly GCA_023055425.1. Classification (NCBI taxonomy): domain Eukaryota; kingdom Viridiplantae; phylum Streptophyta; class Magnoliopsida; order Ericales; family Polemoniaceae; genus Linanthus; species Linanthus parryae. The sequence continues at coordinate 100,539,794 of JALGPY010000006.1, read as the reverse complement.
ACTGATTTATTTCACGCCAATGCAAGTCCCAACCATGCGGAAAAGTGTCACACACTACTGCTCTCCGAATGTGACCATGGTGTAAAGTCGTGAATCACCGCTCACACCTAAGTGTGTTTCCGTCTCAAACCCTCGAATATACCAATGCAAATCACCCAGTATCTAATATTTAAAATCAGCTCTCCTCAAAATCCACATTCAGCTCCATTACCTCGTGCCATGACGTGTAGGAAAAGTGAAACTACTATGAAATTATGCGAGTCCAAAAAACGGCTTCTCTAGGTCAAGAGGTTATCAAGAAAAGGGATTAACGGATCAACGGGCCTAACTAATAAACCTAAGGATCGAGACAGGACAGTGGGTCCCCATTAAACTATCACTCCACCAAATGATGTGGTGACCATGATGGCGGGTTGACGACCACCTCTTAATGGTGGCCTGGCATCTAGTAGGATACGCTTTCTGAAATTCATTCACTCATTAACCTCGATGGGTTTGGTTATACTGCTGACTCCATGGTGTAACTTGATGTTTCGAATGAGTCCATGTCCCGGATATGTGATTGATGATATCCTCTTGATGAAACCTATAAGTTTAGATTATGTCAAACTTTGCATGTAGATTACTTAGTAATCTGGACATGTGAAATAAGCTAATTGGTAAGAAACAATGATTTGGAAAGATGTCGCTTAATGACATCAATTATTGAATTAATCGAAGGATATTTGTAATCTTAACATGGGAAGATAATAAGTATTTAATAATAGGATCTCAAAATGTTATTTTTGAGAATATGGACAAGAGTGCATAACATTTATTAGTTGTGCTAATTGTCATTAACTTTATTGGGACTAGATTCGGTTTGAACCAGAAGTCCTAATAAATATGGGAACTTGATTCGTATATTCTCCTCCAGGTAGGGCTGTAAACAAGCCGAACTGAACCGAATCGCTTGTTTGAGTTTGGCTCGTTTAACTTGGTTGTTAAACGATCGAACACGAACTCGAGTCGAACAGAAAAAACTTGTTTGAGTTCGGCTCGTTTAGGGCTCGAGTTGTTCGTTGTTCGGCTCGTGGCTCGTGTAACTAGCTCGTTTACGAGCTCGAATTCGGCTCGACGAACTTGTATTTTATAAATATAATTGTTGAATTAAAATATCAAGTACTATAACCTAAGATAAAGTGATTATATTAAGGAAAAAATAACATAAAATGCATTATTAAAGATACATGCTTTAATTATTCTAATGAAAAGATCAAATCATCCAGTTTTATTCTTATATAGTAAATTTATGGTATTATAAATTAAAGAACTATCTTTGGAATCCTAATTAAGATGTCAAATTTCTATTAAAATATAGACTCTACACTGATTAGGACTGATTTTAAGAAATTACTCATAAAGAAGAGAAAATAATTTAATTATTTCTAACTATATATATACATTTATGCTATTATAACTTGTTCGCGAACACTAACAAGCGAGCTCTTTGTTCGGCTCGTTTAGCAAACGAACACATTTTCATGTTTGAGTTTGTTTGATTAATAAGTCGAACCAAACGCGAATGATTTTTACCGAACCGAACACGAGTTGTTCACGAACGGCTTGGTTCGTTTACAGCCCTACCTCCAGGACCCTCCCGTAGCCTATATAAGTTGCATTCGTCTTCAGAATTTCGTATGCTTCAAATACACACCGAAATCTAGGGTTTCCCGAGTGAGAAAATAGTTCAGGTTTCCAAGAAGGATTCTGAAAGCAGGAAGGCCACACTTGCAGCCAAGAGAAACATCTGGAATACGATAAAAGATCAGGAGTGATTCGGACCTACATGAACTAGCTAAGACGTATGTATAAACCCTAATTCCGCCTTTGTAGGGTTCTTAGAATTCTTGTTGACAATCTTCGCAAAAAAAAAAAAAAAAAAAAAAAAAAAAAAAAAAAAATCTTGTTGACAAATAATTTTTTAATCAGTATAGCATACATGCTAGTCGATCCGGTCTTGAAATTCTCCTCCCATCGGTTACATTAATTAGGTCAAATTTTTTTGTCGATATCGGAATTTTTCCGCATTTGCGCAATAGTTTAGATTTTTGGCTCTAACCTACAATTTTGATGTTGATAAATATCCGATTCCGAGAGAGGTTTCTCTTGATAATTTTTTTCCGTTATGGTTGCTTTATGGGGCTCGATAAAAGCATGTTCTTGATTCGGCGTCGGTACCCCGTAACGCATGGGGTAGAATGCAACTACTACTAGTTTTCTTCATCTTATGTTCTTCATCTTACTCCAAACGTTAAAACTTATAATATCAACCCCTCAACTCCAACCACGATCACTTGCAAATAAAAACACTGCCACTATCACCTCCACGACGGATATCTCTATGTTCATCCCGTATTTCTTCGTTATTACAACACCAAAAAATCAATTTTAAAAAATTTTGATCTCAAATCTACCTCAACTGTGATGAACTTGAATTTTCCCAAGAAGAAAAGTGTATTCACGGCACCAATGAGAATCAAGAACACCCCAAAAATCCAATTTTGTAATAGTTCAATTTTTAGGCGACAATGTGGCCATGTTTCCAAACGACAGAGTGCAAATTCATAGAGAGATGGGACATAGGAGAAAGAGGAGGAGGACAGAGAAGAGGGAGGAAGAGAACAAAAGAGGATCGAGGAAAGTAAGAATTCGATGCCGTCCCTCAACTTTAGTCTAGAATAGCAGAAACTCTGAGCTTAGGTAAGAGATGCATTAACCACATTTATGGATTGACACAAAATAGCTCTGTCATTATCATCACTCGATTTATTAGTAGTTCATACTGATGCTTGACGACTTGAGTCATGCTTACACTAATAGTGTGGGTTATCAAGCACCATTAAATCAACATCTCCGATTTCAGTTACAGTGTCACCCCTTTTTGAAGACAAAGGATGCATTTGAGCCTTGAACATTCTTCGTTACTCTTCCTTTGTGAGTGTGCTACACCCATCAGAACAATCACCCTTTCTGTAGTGTTCTTTCATGAATATTTCTAGCGGACTTACTCAATGCAATGTTTGAAGAAAAGGTTTGTAAAGAGGAAATCATAATCGATGAAATGTAGGCACGCAATGATCAAAAAATCATACTGATATAACGGTAGACGGATTGTGTTTTTAGGACAATGGAAAATATAAAAGAATAATTGCGTCTGTAGCACAACGGTAGTACAATTGACTTTTAATCAATAGATCCGGGTGCGACTCCCGACAGACGCATGGTTTTTATTTTTTGTACAACATAATCACTTCACGCATTCCTTCATTTTTCTTGAACAAATAACAGAAAAGTGAAATTGTAAGTTGTTGTCAGTTCATGTCATGTCAACGATAGTGTCTGTAGCACAACGTTAATTCAATTGAATTTAGATCCGGGTTCAACTCATGACAGACGCAGAGTTTTTTGTTATTTGTGGGATTATTATTACTTAGGCGGAGAATGGGAAATTAATTATAAATAAGGCAGTAAATGTTTGCTAATTATTTTAAAGGACTTTTTGTATACCCTTTATTCACTTGCAGTATCTACTAAACCTAAATTTATCAACTCTCTGTGTCTCGTTGCTCAAAAGTCTTACTCTCAGTAAAGATTTCTCAACAACAAATCCATTAACTCCATTTATTTGTTTGATCTCCATTACACAAATCCGATGGATTTTGATTTCTAAGGAAGCACTATGAAAGTAGCTTAGATCTAAAACGAACACAACATTACAATCTCCCTTTTAGTCACTTGAAGTCAGCATGTACATATGATTCAAGGTTCTATGATAAATCGATTCAATTGTGACAAAAAATTGTATGATAACACTTCTTGATTAATATTAGGCATTCACTAGTTAATTGTTAGATCTAAAGAAACCTCCTTTGAATAACACAAGAATGACCAGTAAGAAAAAACGCTACTGGGATATGACTCACCATGCGTCCCTCAGTATAAGATGTGAAAAAGAAAATTGATTCCTCAAATAAGTTTCTAACGAAACATTGATCTTCACATCCCAATATCAGTGTCTGGGACTTTGAGATTGTAAAGGAGAAACCATTCAAAAAATTAGGGTTAAAAAGAAGTACATTTAAATAATGGGTAAAGTTGTCTTTTCACAGTACAAATTTCATAGAATTGCCTTGTTTATAAATACTTTAAAAGAAATGCATGTAAGTTTACGGTCAAAAGTCTTATAATTTAAGCGACCATAAATTGAAACCTAACATACTATTCTTAACAGCTAGATCAAACAGTTGAGTTGGATTGTATTCATTAGCAGGTAAATGTCTTCGAATGTGGAAGAATTGCAATTGGATTATGTATTCCACATAAAATTCTTGACGGAGCCTAGTTGAGTACCTTCATCACGATTGGACCGGTTCCGCTTCCGCGTCAAAAGAATTTATCAATCCGGAATTCAGTTCAAGTAATTATCTCTTTCCCACAAACGATTTGTGTCTTAGAGACACATCCATCGTAATGGGGGTTCTTAGTTGAAAAGGGGGAAGTTTAAAACGACGCGGTTTTTCTTCGGTTCATTCGCTATATCAACCCTCAAGAAGAAGTCAACTAGCTCTATTGTCAAAAGATCAACACAAGTCGAGGCAGTATTGGCTTTCATTTAGAAATGTGCAATGGCGGCTTCAGAGGGAATGTATGGTACGAAAAGACCTGCCCTACTGAGCCATATGGTGAACCTTCGGGGAAGAATGGGCCAACCCATGCCCGAAAGCAATATTGGGAACCCTGATCTGGATAGCAGCAACACAATGTACGAAAATGTGTGATCGCCATATGAGTATCTATAGCTTTAACTTATACAATACCAAATCTGATCAAGATCTTCTAGATGTATCCCTAATATGATATGAAAAGCTTCTTCTTCCTATCTCTATAGATCTCAACTCTCAGTATCTTCTGAGCAGCACCAGATCCTTCATCTCAAATTTCGCGCTATAGACTTCTTTAGTTCTTTAATGTCCTTGATATTCCTAGTTTCAATAAGAATATCATGCACCTATAGAACTACATAAATATGTGATCCACCATGCAACTTCTTGTGATACATGCAGCAATCATACTCGCACTTCTTGTAACCAATCTTCAACATGAAGCTGTCAAACTTCTTGTACCATTAGCTTGGAGACTGCTTAAGTCCGTAGAGATTTTATCAGTTTGCACACGTTTTCTTCTTTTCCTTGAACTTGGAACCCCTCTGGATGGCTCATGTATATCTCCTCTTCTAGCTCTCCATGTAGAAGAGTTGTCTTCATGTCTAATTGCTCAAGCTCCAAATCGTGGTGCGCCACTAGAAATAGTAGCACCCGAAGGGAAGAATATATGACCACCAGTGAAAAAATCTCGTTGTGGTCAACTCCCTCTTTCTGATTGAACCCTCTTGCAACTAATTTGCCTTATACTTGACGCCCTCTCTAGAAGTTGTTCCTTCATTTATTCTGAAAACCCACTTGCAAAAGACTCTCTTTCTTCCTGTAGGAAATTTAACAAGCTCCCAAGTAGAGTTCTTCCTAAGATAGTCCATTTCTTCTCCCATCGCGGCAATCCATTGTCTTGACTCAGAACTAGATATAGCGGCCTTGTAGGTGGACGGCTCTTCTTCCACCTCATCCGCTACCTGAAATGTATATCCCACCATACCATCATCTATGTATATCTTCGGAGGCTTTATGACACTCATTGGTCTTCCTACAGCAATACTCAGATGATCCGGCTCCTCTGGTGTAGGCGCATCCTCATCAAACTTTAACAATTCTTCCTCTTTTGTTTCCAACGGTGGTGTTGGAATTTTGAACTCCTTAGGATCAGCAGGATCCGTACCTTCCTCCACCTTCTTCTCAACATTTCCAATCTCTACCTCTACGAATTTATGAAACATAGAACTCTCATCAAAAACTGCTGCTAAGTATAATCTTTTTGTTTGTCTACATCTTGTATCGGAAGAACTCGCGGCCAATCTAGGTTTGAGACATGGAGTAGCACTAAATACCATGCAGCCCAAATATATCCCTAACGCACGCCTTCCATGATTTTTCTCTGCGTGTAATGTAAATTTGCTGGCTTATGGACGGTGGGATACGTCAATTCTTGAAGCGAAGTCGTGAACGTCACAACACAACTCGCGAAAATCCCCGATCTCACACTCCCTCACCAGGAAAACTAAAACTTACCCAATCACCTAAGGCTCTGGACATTCACTTTCCCCCAACCCGGTGTAAACTCCATTCTCGCGGTCATAACTGTGAAAGAATGTGCAACTATTCAAAAACTTTCGGCCTTGCATATTTGAAATTTAATCAAGCGACCCGATACTTTCTGTTTTTTCTTCTCTTTTCTTTGCATCATTTTCTTTCAATGCGGGGCAGTAAACATTGAATAAAAATAACCGGAGCAAGTTTTGCAATCCAAAACAACTGTGTGGCGAAAAATATAGAAATAACGTCAAAATCGCCACCCCCACACCAAACCCAAACCAAATTGTGAAACCGTACGGTATTCATCTTTTCCAATATATCCACCTCACACCTATATTTGTCTAAAATTATAGCACATCCACCAATTTATTTCACGCCAATGCAAGTCCCAACCATGCGGAAAAAGTGTCACACACTACTTCTCTCCGAATGTGACCATGGTGTAAAGTCGTGAATCACCGCCCACACCTAAGTGTGTTTCCGTCTCACACCCTCGAATATACCAATGCAAATCACCCAGTATCTAATATTTAAAATCAGCTCTCCTCAAAATCCACATTCAGCTCCATTACCTCGTGCCATGATGTGTAGGAAAATTCAAACTACTATGAAATTATGTGAGTCCAAAAAAAACGGCTTCTCTAGGTCAAGAGGTTATCAAGAAAAGGGATTAACGGATCAACAAGGCTAACTAATAAACCTAAGGATCGAGACAGGACAGTGGGTCCCCATTAAACTATCACTCCACCAAATGATGTGGTGACCATGATGGCGGGTTGACGACCACCTCTTAATGGTGGTCTGGCATCTAGTAGGATACGCTTTCTGAAATTCATTCACTCATTAACCTCGATGGGTTTGGTGATACTGCTGACTCCATGGTGTAAATTGATGTTTCGAATGAGTCCATGTCCCGGATATGTGATTGATGATATCCTCTTGATTAAACCTTTAAGTTTAGATTATGTCAAACTCTGCATGTAGATTACTTAGTAATCTGGACATGTGAAATAAGCTAAGTGGTAAGAAACAATGATTTGGAAAGATGTCGCTTAATGACGTCAATTATTGAATTAATCGAAGGATATATGTAATCTTAACATGGGAAGATAATAAGTATTTAATAATAGGATCTCAAAATGTTATTTTTGAGAATATGGACAAGAGTGCATAACATTTATTAGTTGTGCTAATTGTCATTAACTTTATTTGGGCTAGATTCGGTTGGAACCAGAAGTCCTAATAAATATGGGAACTTGATTCGTATATTCTCCTCCAGGTAGGGCTGTAAACGAGCCGAACCGAACCGAATCGCTTGTTTGAGTTTGGCTCGTTTAACTTGGTTGTTAAACGATCGAACACGAACTCGAGTCGAGCAGAAAAAACTTGTTTGAGTTCGGCTCGTTTAGGGCTCGAGTTGTTCAATGTTCGGCTCGTGGCTCGTTTAACTAGCTCGTTTACGTGCTCGAATTTGGCTCGACGAACTTGTATTTTATAATATGTAATTGTTGAATTAAAATATCAAGTACTATAACCTAAGATAAAGTGATTATATTAAGGAAAAAATCACATAAAATGCATTATTAAATATACATGCTTTAATTATTCTAATGAAAAGATCAAATCATCCAGTTTTATTCTTATATAGTAAATTTATGGTATTATAAATTAAAGAACTATCTTTGGAATCCTAATTAAGATGTAAAATTTCTATTAAAATATAGACTCGACACTGATTAGGACTGATTTTAAGAAATTACTCATAAAGAAGAGAAAATAATTTAATTATTTCTAACTATATATATACATTTATGCTATTATAACTTGTTCGCGAACACTAACAAGCGAGCTCTTTGTTCGGCTCGTGTTCGGCTCGTTTAGAAAATGAACACATTTTCATGTTTGAGTTTGTTTGATTAATAAGTCGAACCAAACACGAACGATTTTTACCGAACCGAACACGAGTTGTTCACGAACGGCTTGGTTCGTTTACAGCCCTACCTCCAGGACCCTCCCGTAGCCTATATAAGATGCATTCGTCTTCAGAATTTCGTATGCTTCAAATACACACCGAAATATAGGGTTTCCCGAGTGAGAAAATAGTTCAGGTTTCCAAGAAGGATTCAGAAAGCAGGAAGGCCACACTTGCAGCCAGGAGAAACATCTAGAATGCAATAAAAAATCAGGAGTGATTCGGACCTACATGAACTAGCTAAGACGTATGTATAAACCCTAATTCCGCCTTGTAGGGTTCTTAGAATTCTTGTTGACAATCTTTGCAAAAAAAAAAAAAAAAAAAAATCTTGTTGACAAACAATTTTTTAATCAGTATAGCATACATGCTAGTCGATTCGGTCTTGAAATTCTCCTCCCATCAGTTACATTAAATAGGTAAACATTTTTTGTCGATATCGGAATTTTTCCACATTTGCGCAATAGTTTAGATTTTTGGCTCTAACCTACAATTTTGATGTTGATAAATTTCCGATTCCTAGAGAGGTTTCTCTTGATAAGTTTTTTCCGTTATGGTTGCTTTATGGGGCTCGATGAAAGCATGTTCTTGATTCGGCGTCGGTACCCCGTAACGCATGGGGTTGATTGCAACTACTAGTAGTTTTCTTCATCTTATGTTCTTCATCTTACTCCAAACGTTAAAACTTATAATATCAACCCCTCAACTCCAACCACGATCACTTGCAAATAAAAACACTGCCACTATCACCTCCACGACGGATATCTCTATGTTCATCCCGTATTTCTTCGTTATTACAACACCAAAAAATCAATTTTAAAAAATTTTGATCTCAAATCTACCTCAACTGTGATGAACTTGAATTTTCCCAAGAAGAAAAGTGTATTCACGGCACCGATGAGAATCAAGAACACCCCAAAATTTAAATTTTGTAATAGTTCAATTTTTAGGCGACAATGTGGCCATGTTTCCCAACGACAGAGTGCAAATTCATAGGGAGATGGGACATAGGAGAAAGAGGAGGAGGACAGAGAAGAGGGAGGAAGAGAACAAAAGAGGATCGAGGAAAATAAGAATTCGATGCCGTCCCTCAACTATAGTCTAGAACAGCAGTAACTCTGAGCTTAGGTAAGAGATGCATTAACCACATTTATGGATTGACACAAAATAACTCCGTCACTCTCATCACTCGATTTATTAGTAGTTCATACTGATGCTTGACGACTTGAGTCATGCTTACACTAATAGTGTGAGTTATCAAGCACCATTAAATCAACATCTCCGATTTCAGTTACAGTGTCACCCCTTTTTGAAGACAAAGGATGCATTTGAGCCTTGAACATTCTTCGTTACTCTTCCTTTGTGAGTTTGCTACACGCATCAGAACAATCAGCCATTCTGTAATGTTCTTTCATGAATATTTCTAACGGACTTGCTCAATGCAATTGTTTGAAGAAAAGGTTTGTAAAGAGGAAATCATAATCGATGAAATGTAGGCACGCAATGATCAGAAAATCTTAACGATATAACGCGTAGACGGATTGTGTTTTTAGGACAATAGAAAATATAAAAGAATAATGGTGTTTGTAGCACAACGGTAGTACAATTGACTTTTAATCAATAGATCCGGCCGGCAAACGCAGAGTTTTAATTTTTATACAACATCATCACTTCACGCATTCCTTCATTTTCATACATCTTCATTAGTTGGTCTCTACATTCCACTCTTGATGAGAAAAATAAAATAATCCAACAAATGCTCACTCTATTTTCGTATACTCACTAAAATATATTTCCTCATCGGAGAAAATAAGAGTATCAATCAAATCATCATCTTACGAGGAGAACGTGCTTGAAAAAATAACAGAAAAGTGAACTTTACAAGTTGCTGTCCGTTCATATTATGTCAACAATAGCGTCTGTAGCACAACGGTAGTTCAATTGACTTTTAATCAATAGATCCGGGTTCGACTCCCGGCAGACCAGATTTTTAATATTTTTTTCGGATTATTATTACTTAGGCGGAGAATGGAAAATTAATTATAAATTAGACAGTAAACGTTTGCTAATTAGTTAAAAGGACTTTTTGTATACCCTTTATTCACTTGCAGTATCTACTAAACCTAAATTTATCAACTCTCTGTCTCGTTGCTCAATCATCTTGACTCTCAGTAAAGATTTCTCAACAACAAATCCATTAACTTCATTTATTTGTTTGATCTCCATTACACAAATCCGATGGATTTTGATTTCTAAGGAAGCTCTATGAAAAGTAGCCTATATCTAAAATGAACACAACATTACAATCTCACTTTTAGTCACTTGAAGGCAGCATGTACTTATGATTCAATGTTCTATGATAAATCGATTCTATTGTGATAAAAAATGTATGATAACACTTCTTGATTAATATTAGGCATTCGCTAGTTAATTGTTAGATCTAAAGAAACCTCCTTTGAATAACACTAGAATGACCAGAGTAAGAAAAAACGCTACTGGGATATGACTCACGATGGGTCCCTTAGTATAAGATGTGAAAAAGAAAATTGATTCCTCAAATAAGTTTCGAACGAAATGCCAATATCAGTGCTTGGGACATTGAGATTGTAAAGGAGAAACCATTCAAAAGATTAGGGTTAAAAAGAAGTACATTTAAATAATGGGTAAAGTGATAGTGATGACTCTCGATTAGAGTTATAATTCTCGCACATTTTATATCGTTTTGCGTGTTTTCTGGGTTGATTATATTGGTTTTACACTGTGAATAGAGAGAAAACGTAGGAGTTTAGCTTTGAGCATTAATTTGTAAATCCCGGCGTTTCTCGCATTATTTAAATTTATTTTGTTACTTTTGATCGCACGGGGTGTGTTCTTGTTGTGTTTTACAGGAGACGGAGCTCATGGATCAAGAGGAGAGGAGAAACGAACTTCGGAACATACGTGGGAGCTTGAGAAAGAAGAAAGAAAAAGCGAAGAAAAATCCCCAGCTGATCGCAGGACCAGAAGAACAATATCCAACTCACTGCATGTCACGACCAAGGCTTCTGGTCGCACGATCAAAAGCTGCTCGCACGAAAGGATTTTTCTAGTCGTGCGATCAGAAGTCAGGACCAACTCTCACGGCAATAACGACGGTCAAAAGTGCAAGTAAGGACTTTTACTCAAAAAAGGAAGCGCGGGTCTGCTAGAATAGACCTAGGAGACGTGAAAAGAAAGGGGGGAGAAGCACGCAAAGGAAAAGTTGGAGGCCATTCACGCAAGAAGAGAGGAGAAAGAGGACGACAATAAAGAACAAAGGACATGGCCGAAGTTCTCCATTGATAACTTAGGTTTTTCTTTCTTCTTCTTCTCTTAATCATTCGTATGGAGAAACTCATGTATTGCACTAGATTGATTTCGATTAGCTAGACTTGTTTTGCTAGGCGTCTCTAAGAGAGCCTAGGGTTTATGTAGATGATTATTATTCGGATTTCAGACTTTATTTCATGCGTTTGGATTTGATTCTATCAATTGAGCGTTAGTTTCTTGAACTTGTTGGTTATCTTAGTCTATTGACACGATTAGGGTACGATTTGATCTTCAACGAAACTAGGGTTTATTTTTATGAATCAGTTTCTTGCTTAATGTTGATATTTATTCTTGTTAATTGTTCATATGTTGCGCTTAAAACTTAGCAGGAATGGAGTCATGACCCGCAACTACTATTTAGCTAGCGAGTGCGCGACAGTGACTCTAACTAGCCTAGATGAGATGTGAACAACAATCCCGAATCACAGAGACCGAGAGGAGACGTGTTAGGATTGGCCTTAGTGGGTAGATTCGGTAGGTTATTTCGACTGTTTCGTGCAACGGTGGACCGACATGACCTGTTTTCGTGCAGGTCATTAGCCTACTAGAACGGCCCGGTAGACTCATGAGACCGATAAGATATTGTAGTCAACCGAGACGTAGGATGACATGAGACCGATAGGAGATTGTCAATGTATTTACCCGGCTGAACTAGAATAGAGTTAACGTGTTACATAGCTGAACCGGAAATTGTCCACAGCCCTAGGTGATCTAGAGATCGCCTAGTTTCTCCATACTTGTTGATTAAAAATAAAAAAATATAAAAATATTAGCTTGGTTGGTATTTCAATTCTTAAATCAATCAAATCTTTCCTCCTGGTTACCGTACTCTAAATTAATCTAATAGCTAAATAATCTCAAGTTTGGCCTCGTCGGATCGATAAATTGGGGTTGAAATACTACCCCTATATTACTTGACCGTGAACTTGCGCATACGCGTTAAGAATTTGTGTCAAGTTTCTGGCGCGGTTGCCAGGGAAAGAGGTAGATTATTTAGTTAGGAGTTAGTTTAGAGTACTTTTATTTTAGTTTTAGTTTTAATCTTTTTATTCTATATCTTTGTGCTTCACAGGTGTCTTATGAGTCTTTTTCTTTTCAGGAACGCAGGAAGCAAGAGACAATATAAGCATGTGGAGCGAAGACTGTTATTCGGGTCCCCCCTACTGTTTCCACTGCAAGGGTAACCATGAAGAATAGGACGCATGCATAACTTGGTACTATGTATGCGGCATTTGGCACGACCGTAGAGACTCATGTCGAGTACAGGTACCCCAGCTTCATCAGCACCAGGAAGACTCATCAGCGATTATGGCAGAACGGCGTAGTATTACGGAGGACATCGAAGTGTGCACCAAATTTTTGTCCATAGCTGCACAATTACCACAAGAGAATTCAGCCACAAGTAGGAAATACGTGAGGGGTATGATGGAGAGGATAAAGAAATGAATAGAAAAATTGTCAACAACAGGGGAATCTAGTATTCAAGATACACAAGAGGTGCCCTTGCAACATGACAGTGAGCCTCATATGGAACCTTCATCATCACCACCACAAGTGGAAGAAGAGATACTTGAGCCGAGCAAAGACTGCAGTGTCCAGGAACCATTGGTGGACTCTGTCATTTATGAGGACTCAGACTCCGATTCAGACTAGGGTGGACCTGTGTGCCTAAGATGGGAAGATATGCCGTATTGCGAGCCAGGACCTCAGGCACCCTCACATCCTTGGCATGAATAGTAAGAAATCGGCATTGGAAGCATGTGGTGTGCAGACGATGAAGCTGGTGAAACACTTGTGCTCAGTGATATTAAGGTAAAAGCCCCAACTATGATTAATGATGAATTCTCCATATCCTATGTCACGCAAGTCTGCGACGAGCTGGAACAATTACTATATGGGAATTCTTATGGGGAATAATGTGATGAGCAACTTCCAGTCTCTTGTTCTATGGGCGATTCTGTTGATCATCCATATGCCATAGTCAAGAGTTGAAATTCAGCAAGTGGGGTTGTGGATGAATTTCATGGGTCATTTGAAGGCATATAGCACCAAGGAGGTACTACTGGGATGAATTTATGGAAAAGGATTCATGTGAGCCCAGTGGTACTTTGTGGAAGTTGATCAAGAAGATAAATTGCAAGATGAAAAGAGTCAGCTTCTACAACTCTCTACCATCTGCACAGCACAGGGGTGCACGTGAGGTTTTAGAAAAGAGATGGTGGAAGAAGAAGAGGTGGAGGGATAAAGAAGTCTCCACTTTCCTTTTCTGTTGAGGTAACCGGGTCGGGATGTCGACCTTAAATTACAAGCGCTGCTTGGGAGGCAACCCAATGTAGAGTAGGATGCAATTTATTTCTGTTTTTTTCTTTTATATCCATATTTAATTTTGAGGGGTGACAGAGAGTTGTGTTAATTCTTCCAATCAGTGTGCAGGGACATAGGTAAAGAAGACGCTTCGGATTCCCCTTCTTGATGCGCGCGATAGAGAATGTTGAGTAGGCGCATCGGTATCCGGACGCGAGGTGAGACTTTTTTGGAAACTGTCAACGGTCCACAAGACCCCTTCTTGTTGCAGTTTCGCGGCAACGGTGCCCATGTAGGTCCGGGCACCACAAGTATCTCTAACTCTCTTGTTCTACGCTTTGAGCCATAATTGTGTAGATCCACCGTCAACACATTTAAGCGAGGAGACCTCCTGCTTAATGTCTAAATTCATTGAGGACAACGAAATGCTTAAGTGTGGGGGAGTTTGTGTATAATTTCACTAGCCATGTTTCGTATGCATAGCCTTGTTACATATAGTTTGTGTAGTATTGTGTCGTATTTGTGGTTAGTTTTGAGGTTAGATTAAAAATTATGCAGTGTTAGCACTTTTACTTTATAGAGTTTCCCTACCTGAAACTTGTGTTTAGTCGAGTTGGCCCAAGCATATAGAGTTAGGAAAAATGAAAACAAAATCAAAAATAAAAAATTCAAACAAAAAAAAACATAAAAATTGAAAACTTTTAAGCAAGGGCTATCAAAGAGAGTGAATGTGGAGAGGGCTTAATCATAGAATTCCTTAGGAGTATGAAAATCTATGGTGAGGTAGACGCGAGAATCTGAAGTAGGAAGACTTATAGGGCTAATGCACATTAGAAATGCGAGTAGCTGCCCCTTAGACTGGTTATCCTAATAGCACTACACCACCGCCACTTAGATGGTCGTCAACCCTCCTCGTAGTGGTAACGGAACAGATGTGCGAGTGATGTTTATGGGGGCCTCACGTCCCGTCTCACAGCCTAGGACCACTTTTACCCCCTTTCTTCACAGTCTCTAGCCTAGGAAGCGTTCCTTGTGACTTGCATCACTAGTTAGAATGGTCCCTTCCTATGCGTCATGATAGAGGGAGTCGAGTTAGGGAGGTTCGATGAGGGTGTGCTGATTTTATTTATTCATTGTAGATTCTCTTACATCTAGTCTTTTGAGGGGATGTGAGGGTGAGTTAGAGACGGTAGCACACATCGGTGTGGCGGTGAGTCGTGTCCTTACACCACGATCACAGGTGGAGTGCTGTAGTGCGTGAATTTTTTTTCCGCACGATATGGGGTGTGGTTGGTTGAGCTTATAGGAGGTCGTGCGTTGATGTTCATTATATTTTCTATATCTTAGGTGATGAGGAGGATCGGTTGGAAAAGCAAGAATTACATTTACTACCGGGTTGCGAGAGTTGCTTTGCATTGAGTGTGGGGGTGTTGACACATATTTGATTATATCACTGATTTGACACATTCCACCCCCCATGTTATCTATTTTAATATTAAATCTCCTCGAGTTGTGATTATATTACTATTGGCTCCAGGTGCTTATTGTTCGAAAAAAAAAGAAAGAAATTGAAAGTTAATGGAATAAGGAGCTTGATCTACACTTCATGAAGAACCGAGAAGATTAGCTATGGATCTTGATCACTCTTTCACATTCGTGGTCACGTGAACGTCGTTGCACCAAAATTGAGGGAATGAGGGCCGGAGTAGTGAGATTTGGTGGGGTTCTTTGGATTTTGGTGAGGGAGTGTGAGAATCGGGTTTTTGTGAGTTATATCATGACGTCTAGGACTACTCTTCCAAATATCCTATCCAACCTGTCCTAAGCCGTCAGCAGTGTGAACCCGTGGATAAATAGCTCGGATGGTAAGTGCTAGGGATATGTTTGACGAGTGTGCGGAAGCAATGTCTTAAGTGTCCATGCCCGTTCTAACAAACGAAACTGGCTGCAAGTTCTGCCGATCACCAAAGTTAAAGAATTTCCGAGGGATATGAGAGTCTTATGACTTGCCGATTTACTTTTCGAGATTGCCCGATCTCTTAAGAAAGAAAAAAAGAAAAAAAAAAGTTTATGTATTGTTTTAATTCTTGCATTGTTTATAATTGATTTGCATTGTGTATAGCCATGTAAATTGCATTGTGTGTGTAAGTTGTTTGTGTCACATGACTAGTAAGGTGGTATGCAATTCGGGGGATTGAAACGTAGTGTGAGAACTGATTTTGCTCGGGACGCGCAAAAAGGTAGTGTGGGGGATTTGATAACTCTCTATTAGAGTTAAAATTCTCGCACATTTTATATCATTTTGCGTGCTTTCCTGGTTGATTATATTGGTTTTACACTGTGAATAGAGAGAAAACGTAGGATTTTAGCTTGGAGCATTAATTTGTAAATCTGGGCGTTTCTCGCGTTATTTACATTTATTTTGTCACTTTTGATCGCACGGGGTGTTTTCTTGTTGTTTTTGACAGGAAACGGAGCTCATGGATCAAGAGGAGAGGAGAAACGAACTTCGGAGCATATGTGGGAGCTTGAGAAAGAAGAAAGAAAAAGCGAAGAAAAATCCCCAACAAATCGCAGGACCAGAAAATCCTGGTCCTGCGATCAGGACAATATCCAACTCACTGCATGTCATGAACAAGGCTTCTGGTCGCACGATCAAAAGCTGGTCGCACGACCAGGATTTTTCTGGTCGTGCGATAAGAAGTCAGGACCAGCTCTCACGGCAATAAAGAGGGTCAAAAGTGCAAATAATTACTTTTACTCAAAAAGGAAGCACGGGTCTGATAGAATAGACCTAGGAGACGTGAAAAAGAAAGGGGGGATAAGCACGCAAAGGAAAAGGAGGAGGCCATTCACGCAAGAAGAGAGGAGAAAGAGGACGACAACAAAGAACAAAGGACATGGCCGAAGTTTTCCATTGATAACTTAGGTTTTTCTTTCTTCTTCTTCTTTTAATCGTTTGTATGGAGAAACTCATGTATTGCACTAGATTGATTTTGATTAGCTAGACTTGTTTTGCTAGGCGTCTCTACGAGAGCCTAGGGTTTATGTAGATGATTATTTTCTGGATTTCAGAGTTTGTTTCATGCGTTTGGATTTGATTATATAAATTGAACGTTAGTTTCTTGAAATTGTTGGTGATCTTAGTCTATTGACGCGATTAGGGTACGATTTGATCTTCAACAAAACTAGGGTTTATTTTAATGAATCAATTTCTTGCTTAATGTTGATATTCATTCTTGTTAATTGTTCATATGATGCGCTTAAAACTTAGTAGGAATGGATTCATGACTCGTACCTACTATTTGGCTAGCGAGTGCGCGACAGTGACTCTAACTAGCCTAGATGAGATGTGAACAGCAATCCCGAATCACAGAGACCGAGAGGACACGTGTTAGGATTGGCCTTAGTGGGTAAATTCAGTAGGTTATTTCGACTGTTTCGTGCAACGGTGGACCGACAGGACATGTTGTCCTGCAGGTCATTAGCCTACTAGAACAGACCGGTAGACTCAATAGATAGGATATTGTAGTCAACCGAGACGTAGGATGACATGAGACCGATAGGAGATTGTCAATGTAGTTACCCGGCTGAACTAGAATAGAGTTAACGTGTTACATAGCTGAACCGGAAATCATCCACAGGCCTAGGTGATCTAGAGATCGCCTAGTTTCTCCATACGTATTGATTAAAAATAAAAAAATATAAAAATATTAGATTAGTTTTTATTTCAATTCTTAAATCAATCAAATCTTTCCTCCTGGTTACCGTACTCTAAATTAATCTAATAGCTAAATAATCTCAAGTTTGTCCTCGTCGGATCGATAACTCGGGATTGAAATACTACCCATATATTACTTGACCGTGCACTTGCGCGTACGCGTTAAGAAATCGCGTCACATAGCACCTGTTAACAATCGCGAACAACATATAAAATTCTTAATAATTGATAAGAAGAATGACGTAGTGAAGATATATGTTAAGCCACATTGTGAGCTGCTTTAATTTACAAAAGGTATAACATCAATCCTGGATTTTAGTAGAAAACCAAAATCCTGAAATAGTTATCTTAGTGGTTCAAGTCGTACAACCAACAATGCAGTCATCTCCCAACTTTTATGGTCGCAAGTGTAATTATACAGTGAGTGTAAGCACACAAATATCAGCACGCTCAGATAGCAATAAAATACAGAAACAATTTCACATGAAAAGATCAGAAAAATATGCGGTATTTTAAATCATTGGTCACAGAATATAGCATTAGCTATTGGAAGCAGTGACTATTAGTCCACAAATGCTACACTCTTATTGAACATGCAAAACGGTGATCCGAAAAGAATTACGAAACAACTTCCATACCATCTCAATGTCCTCGCGCTCCTCCCTACAGATACTTAACCAGTATGGGAATCCCTAATACAAAAGAAATGTATTCGTATGCAAGGTACAGCAAAAATACAAGATTATTACAGCCTCACAACATTAGCATATAAAGGTACTAATTCCATGAATAAGACCAAAATTGACAACCTCCTCAATATGCTTGAGCCAGGAAAAACCAAAAGGAAAATCTCTATTAAGAAAACAACTGAAATATATGAAAATTATTGATTACTGATATCATATATACTGATCTCTTATTAACCAAGTTAATTGGTGTTCTTATGTTGCATACATAACCCAAGGTGACCAAAACATACGCAGAAGATAAGAATGCGTTTTAGCGCTGAAACAAATACCGAAGCTTGGAAAGAAAAATCAACCCCAACTTGAAAATAATCAACTCGTAGGAATGATTTGAATATATTTACCTGTGGTGCTCAAAGTTTCAATTTCTGATATGTAATACAGGTGTTATGCATCTGTAAACAAATCACTAAATCCACTCAAGAGCTAAAAGATTAGGGCATAAATTTGTAACAAATAGCTACCTTAGGTGTTGGTTAATGATCTGGATTATGAAACCCCGGAGAAGAATGAGAGTTCCTCTGCTCCGATCAGAAATCCAGCAAAACTTCGGCTAGTGGAAGAAGTATATATGTATTTAAAAGCTTCATGTGGCTTACACTCCATGCTTTTGTGCATCTACGATCAATGAACGCCAATATTCCGACATCAGCAGTAAGATAATTTGTTATTAAAATGACGATGCAAGTCAAAAAAGTAAAACAGAAGAACTCACACCAATATAATGTAACTAAAAAGAAGAAATCAAAATTGAGGGAGTGAATGAAAGTTACAAATCCAGTCAATTCAAGAAACTTAGAAAAAACATAATATTGTACCCCATGTCCGCCTGATAAGAGACGTGCAAAATAAAAAAAATCAAAAAACTTAAACCACTGAAAATGAAGCAAGAATTAAGTATTGATGCCCGGCCACTGAAAGGGGAACATGGAAAAGAATTGATGCTTTTCGAATAATGGATGCCATTCAAATAAGTGGAGCACCAGAAACGATTCGTAAATAATACAAAAATGATCTTGTTCCAGCACAATGTTACACTGTCATACTTCTATTCTCACGTGCATGAACTGAACAGGTATGCAACAAGATCTTACGTGTTATATAGTTACATACATATGGTATAATAGACATCTTTAAAGTGTTTGACAACACATCTGACACGGACTATCAGACAAGTTTCATTAACCTCAAAACAAACTCAAATTACCTAGTGTCAGAGAGGTTGCTTTCAGATTTCGTATCGTCTGCTGTATATAATCTGCTCCTCTTGAAGTGAAGTATCGTCTTCGGCAACAAACACCCAAATTTCGTCAATCCTCTCAAGTTTTCCGTCCGAGATCTTTACCAAAGTGGAAGCTCTCACGGTGCCATCTGCATTTGGTTTTTATTAGGACTTATCTGCTTAACCTAGGGAACTATGGCGCCGTTTAGATATATGGTGTTGTAAGCTAGCTCTTTATGCATATGACCAAATACAACCAAAGGGATTTGTGCTATAGCTGTTTCCTTCACCTTGGAAATGGCTTGCCCTAAATCCTCACCATAATTACTCGATGTCAACAACAATAATCTCCTCTATCAAGTGCTTGTAAATTATATATTAATTGCTTGTGTTAAATGAATAAATAACCGGATGGTGTGTCCGTGCAACATAGCATGCCACCGAGAAATACAACGACTGAATGGATTTAGCCTGTAAATCCTAGAACCTCAGTAATACATCGAATAGGGAAAGATAAGAGTATATTTATGTCTGTCAATTTTATCCCGGTACACACTGTTAGTGATTTCTCCCCATTTACAATGGTCATTTGTTCAAAATTTATCAATAATAGTGTAGCAGAAAACAATTATGAGCCTCTCACCCTAAAGGGAAAGGAAACCATAATCAACTATAGCCATTGTCTAGTTTATTCGGAAATAGATATTTCAGGATGTAATCTTAATGTAATTACTAAAATATGAAGAAATAACATTTTCATATTTTATTTTCCACAATTCAAAAAGCAAATGAATGGGACCAAACACCATAGTAACAACCTGGTAACAACCAAAAATCAACAATCAAAACCCATTTTTTTCTGGGTAAATTAAAATTATACAAGTTTGTATAGAAAGACAGCAAGACAGTTATCAATTGAAACCCACCTCGTAGTGACCAAGCAACCTCATAAGGTAAATGGCAGGCATAGAGGTCTTACGTGGTAAGGCCGAACCAGGCCTCAAGGCGGACTAAGAGAGAAACCCAAGACTAGGGTTTCGGGGGCTACCTTCAGCCGCAGCCACTGAGGAGGGACCAAAAGACGTAACAGCCACCATTGATGGTCACTGTACTCGTGTGTACCCTCATAAGTTCTCCGACAGCCCAGCCCGAACGATGTGGGTGGTAATTGCTTCTGTGTCCTGAAGAGAGAATTGAGGAGGTGATATTTGAGACAATAGACCCACCTATGGCATGAAGGTAAATAATTCTAAAATAGTGGGACAGATATGTAATTGACATCTATGAGACTTTAGTGACATGTCAACATTTCACTAGTCCAGGTGGAACATTAGGTGACATGTAATGAAGCTTACCCCCTTTTATATAAGGGTAATAGATTTCATCATCGAAGAAAATAATAACATCAAATCATCGTCTTACGAAAGGAACAGGCTTGAACAGATAACAAAAATTTGAAATTGATAAGTTGTTGTTCGTTCATGTCACGTCAACAATGGAAATGTAGGATAGGAGAAATGAGACAGAACAATAGAGATAAAGGTCCATGTAAGTGGGAGCCCTATAAAACTATAGAATTACTACTATTTAATAATGTAACATAATTTATCTTGAAGATTGTATAGAACATTATCATTATCATTTGTATTGTTTTCCTGAAAGAGACCTCTCTTAACAACCTCCTTCTACTTCAAATGGAAACTTCAGTCGGCATAATTACACTTTTCGTTGGTCTTTGTAGTTGCTACTCCATCATTCGTGTTAGTCGATGAAATTTTAAAACTAGAATTGGCATCTTTTTAAGCACCGAGTTGTCTCTCTCTATTCCGAACTTAAAAGTAAGTTCCGAATTTTACATAATTGTTCTAAGATGTGTTATGTTGTGGCTATTCACTACGTAGGAAATGAAAAAAAAAACTAGTATATGAGCAGTGACATTCAAAATCCCTTAGAAATATCATACTCCAGTTGAAGTGAAAAATTGATCCTTCTGCAAATGGGTGCTAGCTCAAGTGGTCGAGCGTTTAAAAGTCCTTTCATAAGGTCATGTGTTCGAACCCAGTAGATGTCAAATAAATAAGTCTCAAAAAAAACTAACCTTTCTGCCTTACAATTTACATGATACATAAGTTGATTTCACACCTCCCTACATACCACACAGTAAGGCTTTGTTTGGGTAGCGGATAAGAGGCCTGATATGATAAGATTTCCTCTCCCTTATCATATCCCATGTTTGGGTAACGAATAAGTGAGGACATATCTTATCTGATGCTTATCCTCCTTTGTTATAACACTCACGATCACCTCACGAACGATAAAAAAACGATGCAATCACACAAGATTTATGTGGTTCGTAAGCACAAAGTATGCTAACTACATCCATGAGCAAGAACGACATTTATTTAACTGAGGAGAAACGTTTACAATGCTTACATATCTGTTTAGGACCCCAAAGAATCGATTCATACTCCCATAAACCGTCCGGGTATCCTTAAGGAAACAGTTTCATCCTTATTTGACGCCTCAAGGATGTCTTCGTGCGAAGGGCCCGAAGTCTTCGTGCGAATACCCCCCCCCCCTTTGTGCAAAGACCTTCCTGTTTTGAGACAACACACTGTTGTGCGAACACTGCTGGCTTCCTGGCATCCTAAGAGGTTGTCTTCGTGCGAAGACCCTGGGACTTCACTTCTCCATTGAGTATCTTCGTCTTCAAGGCACTCTCTCAACAAATCTCCATCTTGACTTGAAGTCTCTCATCTGCAAAAAAGTCTTCCTCCTCCTTGCGAACAAAGCTTGTGTTCTTGCCTCCCAATGTCTCCTGTCACGGAGACTCACCGGACCTCACCGGGTTCGACATGCCCCTTAAGGGATCTCTAGCATATGATGTTGAGCAATTCCAGAAAATGCTAGAACTTTCTCTCTGGAACCTGTTTCGTGAACATGTATGCGGGGTTGTCATCTGTCCCCACCTTCATCACCTTGATCCTGCTCTCACTTCTCATAAAAGATACCTGAAGTCATTATGCTTGGTCCTTTCATGATGAACCTGGTCCTTAGTCAATCACGTTGCACTCAAGCTATCACAATAGACTATGGCTTGATCTTGATGTAGTCCTAGATCATTGGTCATTCCCTTAAACCAGATTGCCTCATTTGCTGCTTCCGTTAGAGTCATATACTCTGCCACCGTGGTGGATAAAGTCATTGTCAACTGTAGCATCGCCTTCCAACTCACAATAGATGATCCCCGAGAAAATACATAGCATGCCATTAATCTCTTGCAATCAATATCCCCTGCATAGTCCAAATCCAAGAAACCACCTACCAAGATGTTTTCATCAGCCCCATAATATAGGCCAATGTCTGACGTACCCTTAAGGTACGTGAATATGCACTTCACTGTTTTCCAATGGTCCTTACCTGGATGAGCCATAAGACGACTAACCACATTAACAGTGAATGCTATGTCCGGTCGAGTGCAGACCATAGCATACATGAGACTTCCAACTTTTTGGTTTTAGGTTCCCTAGAGGCAATCTATTTAGTATGAAATTTGTTTTCTAGAATAAATCATTGTATTATTTATGGAGATATTTAATATAATGAAGTCCTTAGATTACAAGTGTGTTGTTTATCTTAAATATCCTTAGTCCATATATTGATTAATGGGACGATCAACTATAGACTAGTATGTGGGTAGATGGATACGGGGATATCAAGTCTAACACATGGGTATGCATTAGGAGTAATGGCATACTGGATAGACCCACCACGAGAAGGCTACATTAGATTATGAAAACGTCACAAGTGCTTCTGGTAGTGCTAATGGTGTTGTAGTCTTTAGACTTGAAGTCACTGGATACTCTAGTTGTGAAATATCATGCTTTTATATTATCAAACGTTACACTGTAATTGGGTATCTAGCAAGATAGTTATCGGGCATGATAGGAAGCAAGCTGAGAGATGGCAGTGATGTAGATAGGATTTGTCCCTCCTACGTAATGGGAGAAAATATCCACGGCCACTCGAGGGGTAGAGCTTATGAAATGTCCGGCCAGACTCAGATAAATTAATATGAATATATTGATGTTATATGCATGGATAAGCCTATTACCAGGATAGAGAAAATATGGATTGGATATATGAGTGTGACAATTATGTCTCGTGTCCAATCCGGATATAGAGACAAAGTGATAACACAACACAGTAACATTTGGCACAAGGTTTGTCGGGATCACTGACTATTTCTATTAGTTGGATAGCATAGATGTGTTGCTAGACATCGCTCTATGTTTCTAATAGTTACTACCAACTAAGTAGAAACCTATGGGGTCACACACCATATGAATTAAACTGGATATGGGTATTAATTAATTGGACTAGTTAATTAAAGGATCATAACGCAACCACAAGCAAAGTTAGTAGAACTAATTTTCAAGTGGACTAATCCATGTAAGGGCATGATTAGTATTGGGGCAATTATGTAGTTAATAAAGAGTTATTAACTATATAAAGGAACTCTAGCTTGTTATTTTCTCAACACAAGTCATTATTGAGAGAACATAACAAAGAAAGGAGAGAGACAAGACCAAGATGCCAAGCCCCCTAGTCCGTTCGTCCCCCCTTGCCGTCGGCCACTCCCTGTGGCGCGCGGCTTGCTCTGTTTTGCGTGATCCTTTGCCTCCTTCTTCCGTTTCTAGCACTACACGGTGGGAAGGACTCCAGTCAAAGATCCAAGGTGTGGATACTCGTAGGTGAAAGACATAATTCTTCGTAGTGATCACACAAATTAAGGTACACATGTTTCTACCCTAATCATCATATGATTGCTTGCTTGTAATCCTTGGAGGGGTTTGAGCAGGATTAAATTTTTGTTATTCCGCTGCGTAACCTCCATCAAAACTCTACACAACTGCGCGAGAATATAGAACCTTGGACATGTACTCCTTCTCCTCATCAGTCTTAACGGTGTACATTCCTAGCTTTCTTTTAGTCGCCATAGGAGTATCTATAGCTTTAGCTGATAACATCCCGAATCTGCTCAAGATCTTCTTGATGTATCCCTTCTGTGATAAGAAAAGCTTCTTCTTCTTCTTATCTCTATAGATCTCAACTCTCAGTATCTTGTGAGCAGCCCCCCGGATCCTTCATCTCGAATTCTGCGCTAAGAGGACTTCATTAGTTCTCTAATGTCCTTGATATTCCGAGTAGCAAACAGAATATCATCCACATATAGAACTAGGTAAATATGTGATCCACCATGAAACTTCTTCATATACACGCAGCAATCATACTCGCATTTCTGGTAACCAATCTTCAACATGAAGCAGTCACACCACTTGTACCATTGCCTTGGAGACTGCATAAGTCTGTAGAGAGATCTTTTCAGTTTGCACACGTGTTCTTCTTTTCCTGGAACTTGGAACCTGACGCAATTTAATAACGCGTTTAACGCAAGGGCACGGTCAATTAGTAAGTGGAGTATTTGCGACTCCGAATTGTCTAACCCAAGGGAATTATACAATTATGAGTCAACCAAAAATTAACTGATGATACCTAAGTAACCTGTAAGAAGTGGTTTGATTTGAAGGTTTGTCACCCACAATCAAGTGACTTAAACTAAATAACAAGCTGAGTTAACTATTTTTGTAGAATTTTCAGTTTAAAAAGATGTTTTTGATTGATACGATTATGGAGAAGAACTAGGCAACCAATGATTCTTAGGCTTCTTAGCAATTTCTGAATTACACTTGAAACACTCTAGTGATGTTTAGTTACACCGGGTAACACTCATCACACACTTCTATCGATCTCATGTGAATTTGTGTTTCGGTTGACTTTGGGTCCTTTCGGTCCACCTCGTCTACCGTCATGTTCTATTTCGATCGTTAGGCTCGCTCACCGGGTTCTGTCGGCCCACCGTTTTCACTAATTCCTACCGACACCAATCAAAAGAACCCTCACACGATTAACCAAACTCCCTTCTCCTATCGATCTCAGAGAACTACAAGATTACCTACAATATTCTTCAACACGTTTTGGAGAGTTCACTTTCGTGCAACGTCTTCAACAAATAGCACACCAATGGGTGATCAAGCCAAGCATACTAAATAAACAAGCACAATAATATGTAAGATAACTAGAACATCAACTAGATTTAATCTTCAAGCATGAATCAAATCTTCAAATCCGGAAAATACTAATCAAACCCTAGTTCTCTATCAATTTCCTATCTTAAAGAGTTTAGCTAGACATAGATATGTTTAGCATAGAATAAATCTCCATAATCATACAATAGAATGAAAGAAATAGGAAATCAAACGAATATTCTTCAAGTCTTGATGACTCTCCGCCTCCACGCTTGCTCTCTCCTGTTGTTCTTCCTCCAAAATACATGAATGATTGTTCCACTCTGTCCCTAGGTCATTTAGCATGTAATTCCTTTAACTTCTTGCCCCAAAAGTCTTAAAAATTATACAAAACCCAATATTTTTGTGTCATGGTGGTCAGACTGGTCGTACTACCAATCCTATTGGTAGTAAGACCAGCAGAAGGTGATTTTTTCTTGATTCTGTCAAATTTTCTAAGTATGGGACTGGTCTTGCTACCAGTATAGTGGTACGACCAGTATGGGAAAATCAAGTCTTTTTCTTCACTGCTTTGGTCTTTCCTTCACCCGTCTTCCATTCCACACACCGTTTTTGAGCCTTCAAACATTCCGAAGTTCGTTTCCTCTTGCCAACGCACGTATCCGAGCTCCCGGCTCCTGAAAAACACAACACGAAACATACCAGAAGATCAAATGTGACAAAAATAGCTCGAAATTACACAATAAACGCGCGGAATGCACGATTATGCTCAAAAGGTCACAACATGCTAACATTCTCTCAATTTGGCCATAAACTCATATAAATGCATAGTAAATCACACAAACCGACAGCAAATCTAATATGAATATAACTCCTAAGAAGGACTTATCAGAACCCCTCTAGATGGCGCATGTATATCTCATCTTCCAGCTCTTCATGTAGAAAAGCTGTCTTCGCACCTAATTGCTCAAGCTCTAATTAGTCGTGGTGCGCCACTAGAGCTAGTAGCACCCGGATAGAAGATTGTCTTACCACCGGTGAGAATATCCCGTTGTGGCCAACTCCCTCTTTCTTATTGAACCCTCCTGCAAGTAATCTTGCCTTATATTTGACCCCTATCCAGCTGTAGTTCCTTCTTTTCTTCTGAAAACCCGCTTGCAACTAACTATCTTCCTACCCGCTGGAAATTTAACAAACTCCCAAGTCGTGTTCTTGATAAGAGACTGCATTTCTTCTCCCATCACGGCAATCCATTGTGTTACTCAGAACTAGATATAGAGGCCTTGTAGGTGGACGGCTCATCCTCCTCCTTCTCCGCTACCTGCAATGCATATCCCACCATACCATCATCTATGTATATCGCCGGAGGCTTTATGAATCTCCTTGGTCTTACTACAGAAATACTCTGATGATCCGGTTCCTCTGGTGTAGGCCCATCCTCATCAAACTCTTCTGATTCTTCCTCTTCGGTTTCCGGCGAAGGTGTAGGAACTTTGGACTCCTTAGGATCAGTAGGATCTGAAAATTTCTCCACCTTCTTCTCAGCATCTCCAATCTCTAACTCTACGAATTTCTTCAACAAATAACTCTCATCAAAACTACACTTCTGCCAAGTATAATCTTGTTGTTTGTCCATATCTTGTATCGGTAGAACTCGCGGCCAATCTAGGTTAGAAACATGGACTAGCACTAAATACTTCTGCTTTTGAACGCAACCCAAATATATCTGTAACATACGCCTTCCATGATTTTGATCAGGTGTATTGTAAATCTACTGGCTTAGGGACGGTGGGATACATCAATTCTAGAAGCGAAGTCATAAACGTCACAACACAGCTCGCAAAAAACCCTAATCGCACATTCCCTCACCAAGAAAACTGAAACTTACCCAATCACCTAAGACTCTGGACATTCAATTTCCCCCCAACCCGGTGTAAAATCCGTTCTCGCGGTCATAACTGTGAAAGGATGTGCAACTATTCAAAAACTTTCGGCCTGGTATATTTGAAATAAAATCAAGCACCCGATACTTTCTGCTTTTTTTCTTCTCTTTTCTTTGCATCATTTTCTTTCAATGTGGGGAAGTAAACATTGAATAAAAATAAACAAAATCCAGTTTTGAAACCCGTGGGGCTAAAAACATAGCAATAACGTCAAAATCGCTACCCCCACACCAAACCCAAACCAAATAGTGAAACCGTAACGTATTCATGCTTCTCAAATATATCCTCCTCACACTTGTAGTTGTCTAAAAATAAAGCAAGACCACCAATTTAATTCACGCCAACCCCAAGTCCCCAAACATGCAAAAAAAAAAAGTGTCACACACTACTGCTCTCCTCATGTGACCATGGTGTAAAGTTGTGAATCATGATAACGCCCAATTAGGGGTTATCTTTTAGCCTGATTTGACGTGTCTTTGTGTCGGAAAGCCGTGTTTTAGCCAGAATTCACCCTCGGAAAGCCTCGGTTTTAGGAACGAGACGTTTATTTGCTCTTCGTGAATTTCTGCATGTTTTGTACTTTTATTGGATATGATCGCGGGTTTTTTCATGTTTTTACAGGAACAGGTTCGGAAAGTGCATTGGGATGCGTGCCGAGACAGAACCGGGATCGCCTCAGGAAACGTGCAGAAAACGCTCGGAGCAGGATGTGACCGAGACTGGTACAAAGGAGAGCGGAACAGAAAACAGAAAGACTGGAGGAAAAACGAGCATTGAAAACCGACCGAGGAAGCTGAAAATGCCAAAACCGAGAATCGCCGGGACGCGCTCGGTTGACGATATCTTGAGCTTGACTTGGAATTTTGAAGTGAAACCGGGGGCAAAAGAATGGAAACGTCAAGGGCTTTCCGAAAACAGGTTATAATGCTGAAACGGAATCCGGCCGAAAAACTGACTCCCGTCACGTGTGGGTCCCATTCAAGCCACGCCCGAGTAAGGAGTCTCGGTTCCCGGTGTCCAGATTCAAGAGCAACTATTTCATGTTCGTGACGATTTCCAGGAAAATTTGTCCTAGGGGTATTTTGGTCATTTTGGCACCGGACCCGGGTTTCCGGAGTCAAGTTCAGATTTTGTCTCCCAAATTCAGTCAGCAGTTTTCCTATTGCCAGAGCCAAGATTGGACAGAATTTGGATCGATTTTGACCCAGGGGTATTTTCGTAATTTTGATAAGTTTCGGGTCAAAACGCAAGACGGGAACACGGGAAAGCAGGAAGACACCGAGGAAGGAAAACTGGAGATTTCAGGCAGAAGAGTGGGACCCAGGAGACCCAACCGGGCCCACCAAAGGACCAAGCAGGGCCACCACCACCACCCCCTGCTTGCGTATATACGCAGGCTTGCGTATATACGCAGGCAGGGAAGGTGGAGGTGGGTGGATTTTGGGCCCCTGGTTGAGTATATACGCAGCCTTGAGTATATACGCAGCCTTGAGTATATACGCAGCCTTGAGTATATACGCAGCCTTGAGTATATACGCAACCCTGCGTATATACGCAGCCAGTTTGACTTTTTTTCCCGAGTTATTGGACCGATGGCAGTTTCCGTAATTTCTGGTGCAAGCGTTTCGGGAAAAAACAGCACTATTTAAAGACTCGTCCAGACTCGTTTTAGGGATCGATCAACAAGACAATACACAACACAAGACAGCACAACCGAAGGAGAAGTCGGAGCATCCCCGGAGAGCACGGAAACGTGAATCCAGATTCAAGACACCTGTTTGCTCTTCTTCTCTCTTATTCAAAAACTGTGTACCTAGGTTCTCGGTGAACCTAGGGTTTCGTTTTCAGATTAGTTCTACGTTTTGACTATGAATTCATGATTACGTACTATCTTAATATCAGCAGCTTTATCAGTTATTCTGTCTTTGAATTTTACTGTTTATGCATGATCAGAGTCGCGAACCAGAATTGCTACAGACCCGAGCCGGTAGGTGAAAACGTCCGGTTAGGGTTAGGAAGAGAAGACAGAATTTAGCACCTTACCCCGATGGGCCGACTAGCGAAGGGGAGTTAGGACTAGCCTGAAATCGTTGAGACCAACTGTTAGAGAATCTGACCCGGGCCATCAGGACAGGTTAGAAACCCTAGCAGACTTAGAACGAGACTGCAGATTTAGGCAGCTTAACAGGAATCCGAAAGTCTGCAGGATTGTGATAGCGTGCAGGAAAAGAAAAGATACTACACAATTGGTACGTGGCACGGATAACGAGACTGTTGTGTGTTTTCATGTCAAACAAAGAACGAAAATTTGAAGAACCCTAGGGGATCCCGGGACCTAGTATCTCAAACCCTAGTTTTACAACCTTAAGATTATTCAGAAAATTCTCACAAAAATATTTACGTTTCAGTTATTTACTTTCAGTACTTAGTTAGTAAGCAGAATCTCAAACTACTCCTCCGTTTTACACTCTGTTCGTTAAAACAAATTACTAGAAAAACCGGCAAAGTCCCTGTGGGATCGATAAACCGAGTCGAAAATACTCTCTATATTACTTGATTCGTATACTTGCGAATAGTACGCTAAATTGCGCATCAAGTTTTTGGCGCCGTTGCCGGGGACTTTTTAGGGTTTATTTAGTCGTCTGAATTAATTTTCAGAGTTTTTATTTTATTTTTTTTATTTTCTATTTTTTTTTCTGTTATCTCACTGCTCTTGAGATCTCTACTTTTTCAGGATGGGCGACAATACCGAGAGAACGCCAGAACTGCCCGAGACACGTACTCCAGCCGAGATGGCTCGGTACATCGAGGATCTGATCGCAGCAGGATTCGCTCCCCGGAGCAACCAGAGGATGTACAACAGGTCTGGAAAGGCGTTGGTGGAAAATTTCGAAGTCCCCACGGGGGGGCATGAACGAGCTATTGTGGTGCCCGAGATCACCGCAGAACACTTTGACATAAAACCATCCACCATCCAGACGGTACAGACCCTCTGCCCGTTTTATGGCAAAGCCGACGAAGACCCGAACGACTTTATCGGGAAGTTCGAGGATTACTGCAACAAGGTCCGGTATAAGGGAGTTGACGCAGAGGCACTTATGCTAATTCTTTTCCCATACTGCCTGTACGGAGTGGCCAACGACTGGCTCGAATCCCGACCACCCAGGTCCATCACAACATAAGAGGGTGTGTCACCGATTTTCTGGCCAAATTTTACCCCGCCTCCCGGGTCATCCAGTTACAAAACGAGATTCTGTCATTCAAGCAGAAGACAGGGGAGACGGTGGTAGACACATGGGACAGATTGATGAGATTGGTGAAAAAGTGCCCAAACCACGGATTTGGAGACCCGAAGATCCTGCAGGTATTCTACCATGCCCTAGAAAGGGAGAGTGCTGACAGGGTTGACAGAGAAGCCGGAGGAAACTTTCTGTACCATGTGGACAAGGACGGTGCCTATGAGCTTATGAAGCAGTTAGCCAAGCAGGACACTCGACTATTTGACGATCGCAGAATCACGGCCCGAGCCGAACCAGTGGAAGGCGATCGGATAGATAATCTGGCCAAGATCGTGCAAGACTTGGTTAAGAAAGTGTACTCGGAAAAGAAGACTGTTGCGGCAGTAGACGGACCAGATTGGGACACAGCCATCGAGGGGCTCGGAAACGAAGATGCCAATTACGTACAACAGCAGTGGGATCCGAGCCGGTCCAGACCGGGCACGAGAGATCATCCCGGGTTCTGGTACGGAAACCCGAATTCCGCAATTTATGTACCGGGATTCCAGCACAAGCCACCGACTCAGCAGGCCGCACCGGTACCGCAGACTCAGTCGGGCCCATCTGCACAGCAGTACGACGCTCAGATGAAGGAGATCAAGTCCATGTTCCAGACCATGGAGTCCCGGTTCAAGCACATGGACGCCCTGATGGCAGACATGTAGACAACCAAAACGTCACTGCGCGCTTTGGAGGTACAAGTAGGGCAGTTAGCACAACAGCTAACTGAGAGAGCACCAGGGAACTTACCCTCAACCACAGTAAATAATCCACGTGCTCAGGTCAATGCCATCACCACTCGGAGTGGATTAGCACTACAGGATCCGCCGTATCCTAGCCATGCACGTGCAGAAAAGTCGAAGGAAATCGAGCGCAAAGTATTTGGCCAGGATAACAGCTCAGCCAACCGCCCCCAGCCGAAGGGCTCGGTTGAGCAGGATGCAGTGCATAAAGAGAAGGAAGCAGAAACGATACCTGTCTCCAAGGAGGTGCTGTATCCTTTGAAGACACGAAAGAGGGATGATAGCAAGGACTACGCCAGATTTCTCGAGATTTTCAAACAGCTGAAGATCAACATACCCTTTGCGGAGGCATTGGCAAAGATGCCCACTTATGCCAAGTTCCTCAAAGATATTTTGTATGGACGAAAACGTATGAGCGATTTCGAGACAATAAATCTGACGGCAGAAGTGAGCAACTGTGTTAAGAACGGGCTACCGAGGAAGAGGAAGGACCCAGGCAGTTTCGTCATCCCGGTGACCCTAGGTAATGCTTACACAGGAAAGGCTCTGTGTGACCTAGGGGCCAGTATCAATCTGATGCCGTTGTCAATTTTCAAAACTTTGAAAATCGGTGAACTCAGGCCCACCAGAATCAAGCTGCAGATGGCAGACAGATCCGTGAAGCAGGCTTACGGGGTCATTGAAGATATTCTGGTGAAAGTCGGAGGATTGATTTTTCTGGCAGATTTCGTGATCCTGGACATGGAGGCCGGCGACGTACCACTCATTCTGGGCAGACCGTTTTTGGCTACTGGAGAAGCCATGATAAACTGCAAGAGCGGAGAACTGACAATGCAGATTAATGAAGACAAGGTGAAGTTCAACGTTTTCAAAAATTTGCAACTACCGAATTATTACGAGCATGAAGACATCTTTGCAGTGGAGGTAGTCGAAGAAGGCTGGGAAAACGAGGAGATGGATGAGCTATGGGCAGAAATTGACAGAGTGGACAGAGAGAACGAGGAGAGATACCTGGAGGAGCAGGCCATGCAAGCTGAAAATCGGACCAGTTTACAGCTGGACGAAAAAAGTGGGCAGAAATTGGCCCTGGTCCCGTCACAGAAAGAGCAACCAACCCTAGATCTTAAGCCGCTCCCGAGCCATCAAAATTCAGCACAACCAAAGCAGTTTCAAGTAGGTCAGAAAATACGTCTCTGCGATTCTCGGAAGCAGTTTTTCCCGGGAAAATTGAGATCTCGGTGGTCAGAACCGTTTATCATCAAAGAGGTACTTTCATGGGATGCAGTTGAATTGGAGAATCTGCATGACAGTACAACTTGCAGGGTGAGCAGAAACCGGGTCAAGCCATATCTGGGCCCGGGAGCAGACGTCAAGGTAGACCCTGGCGGTTTTGACGTCCCTTGAGCAAACATGAGGTAACTGGGTCGGGCCGTCGACCGTAAATTACAAGCTGTTTGTGAGGCAACCCAACGTAGTAAGTTTATATAATTTCAGGTTTATTTTCAGTTTTGAATTTTGAGAGAGGTAAGATGAGTGGGTATTGACTTTGAATTGAGCGTGTGCAGATACAGCAAAACAGAGAACAGGCAGAGAAAGGGAAAGAGGAAGAAAGAGAAAAAAATTCTCTGCTGGCTGCATATATACGCAACCAGGGGAGAATTTTTTTTTTTTTCCAAAAAAAAAAAAAAAAAAAAAAAAAAAAAAAAAAAAAAAAAAAATTACCTGCTGTTTGCGTATATACGCAACCCTGCGTATATACGCAGACAGCAGCGAAAATCTGGAATTTTGAAAAAAAAAATTAAAATGCTCCCTGTTTGCGTATATACGCAGGCAGAAGAAGAGAAAAAAAAAATCGGACAGCAGCACGTTTTTGCCCCATTTTTCTCTCTCTACCTCCATACACAGATCCGTTGAGTTTGAAGCGAATTCAGAAAATTTCGTGGAAGGAAAGGCAGATTTCCGAAATCTTGAAGAATCGACCCCGGTGTGTTCTGGCACACTCGACCATCACAGGGACTCATACGAGTTGGAGATCCTTCAGGAACAGTTTTTCTGCAGAATAGAGCAATCGACCCCGGTGTACGAAAGTATACTCGACCATATGGGAGCATCTTGTCACACACAATGGTGCTCGGGGATTGCACATTTGAATAACGCACATAGAGCCCGGAAGGTTGACAACTTCCGTCGAGAAATTTTCTGACGACCGGTCAACGGTCCTTCTCCACCGGGATCTGCGAAAAGTTCCGCACCTGTAAGAACTGACTCCGGGTGCACAGGTTCAATTTCTGTCTCTCGCTTTATTTTTCTGCATATGCTGCCAGTTGTTCCCATTCGATGAGGCAAGCCAGCTCATCCAATCCAGATTATATGCCTAATGATTAGTACCATGAGGGCATGGCACCATCCAGTGTGGGGGTAGTGGCGTTGTAACTGCATTACTTTTTATAATATATATATATATATATATATATAAAAATAATTTAATAATTAATATTTTGAGACTGGGTGAACGATTTAGCTTAAAACTGGAGAGAGCTTAATGATAGAAAATTTCCCGAAGTGGACGAACTTAGGTGAGGAAGAGCTGCGAGAATCTGTCTAGGGGAGTTAATAGAGCCAATGCACTTCAGAAAACGCAAGTAGCTGTCTCCCGAGCAATGTATCCAACTAGCTGCCAGACCACCGTCACCAGGTAGTCGTCAACCCGCCATCACGGTCACCACATTATTTGGTGGAGTGATAGGCTATAGGGGACCTCACGTCATGTCTCGCGCCTTAGGTCCACTAGTGAGCCCCGTTGATCCATTAACCCTTTTCTTGGTAACTGTTTGACCTAGGAAGCCGTTTTTTGATACTCGCATCATTGTTAGTATTTTTACCTTTCCTACGCGTCATGGCACGAGGGAGTTGAGTTGAGGGGGATTTTCTGGGGTAGAGCAGAATTTTCATATTTAATAGTGGATGAGCTTTATTTTTATATTTGAGGGTGTGTAAGGGTGAGATAGTGACGGCAGCACACTTCGGTGTGGCGGTGACTCACGACATTACACCGTGAGCACAGGAGGAGAGCTGTAGTGCGTAAATTTTCCGCACGACATGGGGGACTTTGGGTTAACAGGGTTGATTGGAGGACGCGCTGTGCAATTTAGACATCATTGCAGTGAGAAGGATTGGTTGGAAAAGCGCGATTATTTTACAGATTGACTACATGGTTCGAAATTAGTGTGGGGGTGGTCGTTTCAGATTTTATTTCAGTAATTTTTCTGCCACCCTACGTTTTTGGTTTATCATAGAGTTGGATTGCTTTATATTATTGTTTTTATTGTGTTGCCCCGCAAAAAAAAAAAAAAAAAAAAAAAAAAAAAAAAAAAAAAACGGAAAAAAAAATTCAGGGTGCTTGATTGACTATTTCAAAACGCCAGGCCGGCAATTTTTATCACAGTTTCACATTCGTTCACAGTTGTGGCCGTGAGAACGGGAGTTACACCGGGACTGGGGAAATTGAGTGTCTAGAATCTTAGGTGATTTGGGTCAGTTTCTGTCATCTTGGTGAGGGAGTGTGAGATTAGGGTATGTGTGAGTGTGCTGTGACGTTTAGGACATCGCTTCTAAATGACTTATCTTACCGTCCCAAAGCCGGCAGATTTACATTACACCCAGAGTAAAAGCACGGAAGGTGTGCGTTAGGGATACGTTCGGTTTGCGTGCAAAAGCGGAAGTAAGTGGTGTTCGTGCTTGTTCCTAACCTAGGCTGGCCGCGAGTTCTTCCGATCACCACAGTTTCTGAAATTTAGGGAAATATGAGAACTTGATGATGTTCAGTTTGAGTTGAAGAGGTTGCCCAGTCTCACCAAAAAAAAAAATATAAACTGTTTTTATAATATTAATACTGTTTTTAAAATAAGTGCAGTTACACCGCTCTGGATTGATTCGGGATAGTATGCATAAGTAGTATATTGCTGGAATTTGCTCGGGACGAGCAAAGTTTAGTGTGGGGGTATTTGATAACGCCCAATTAGGGGTTATCTTTTAGCCTGATTTGACGTGTCTTTGTGTCGGAAAGCCGTGTTTTAGCCAGAATTCACCCTCGGAAAGCCTCGGTTTTAGGAACGAGACGTTTATTTGCTCTTCGTGAATTTCTGCATGTTTTGTACTTATATTGGATATGATTACGGGTTTTTTCATGTTTTTACAGGAACAGGTTCGGAAAGTGCATTGGGATGCGTGCCGAGACAGAACCGGGATCGCCTCGGGAAACGTGCAGAAAACGCTCGGAGCAGGATGTGACCGAGACTGGTACAAAGGAGAGCGGAACAGAAAACGGAAAGACTGGAGGAAAAACGAGCAGTGAAAACCGACCGAGGAAGCTGAAAACGCCAAAACCGAGAATCGTCGGGACGCGCTCGGTTGACAATATCTTGAGCTTGACTTGGAATTTTGAATTGAAACCAGGGGCAAAAGAATGGAAACGTCAAGGGCTTTCCGAAAACAGGTTATAATGCTGAAACGGAATCCGGCCGAAAAACTGACTCCCGTCACGTGTGGGTCCCATTCAGGCCACGCCCGAGTAAGGAGTCTCGGTTCCCGGTGTCCAGATTCAAGAGCAACTATTTCATGTTCGTGACGATTTCCGGGACAGTTTGGCCTAGGGGTATTTTGGTCATTTTGGCACCGGGCCCGGGTTTCCGGAGTCAAGTTCAGATTTTGTCTCCCAAATTCAGTCAGCAGTTTTCCTATGGCCAGAGCCAAGATTGGACAAAATTTGGAGCGATTTTGACCTAGGGGTATTTTCGTAATTTTAATAAGTTTCGGGTCAAAACGCAAGACGGGAACACGGGAAAGCAGGAAGACACCGAGGAAGGAAAACTGGAGATTTCAGGCAGAAGAGTGGGACCCAGGAGACCCAACCGGGCCCACCTAAGGACCAAGCAGGGCCACCACCACCACCCCCTGCTTGCGTATATACGCAGGCTTGCGTATATACGCAGCCTTGCGTATATACGCAGGCAGGGAAGGTGGAGGTGGGTGGATTTTGGGCCCCTGATTGAGTATATACGCAGCCTTGAGTATATACGCAGCCTTGAGTATATACGCAGCCTTGAGTATATACGCAGCCAGTTTGACTTTTTTTCCCGAGTCGGTGGACCGATGGCAGTTTCCGTAATTTCTGGCTCAAGCGTTTCTGGAAAAAACATCACTATTTAAAGACTCGTCCAAACTCGTTTTAGGGACGGATCAACAAGACAATACACAACACAAGACAGCACAACCGAAGGAGAAGTCGGAGCATCCCCGGAGAGCACGGAAACGTGAATCCAGATTCAAGACACCCGTTTGCTCTTCTTCTCTCTTATTCAAAAACTGTGTTATCTACGTTATGAATTTCAGTAGCTAAACTTGTACCTAGGTTCTCAGTGAACCTAGGGTTTCGTTTTCAGATTAGTTCTACGTTTTGACTATGAATTCATGATTACGTACTATCTTAATATCAGCAGCTTTATCAGTTATTTTGTCTTTGAATTTTACTTTTTATGCATGATCGGAGTCGCGAACCAGAATTGCTACAGACCCGAGCCGGTAGGTGAAAACGTCCGGTTAGGGTTAGGAAGAGAAGACAGAATTTAGCACCTTACCCCGATGGGCCGACTTGCGAAGGGGAGTTAGGACTAGCCTGAAATCGTTGAGACCAACTGTTAGAGAATCTGACCCGGGCCATCAGGACAGGTTAGAAACCCTAGCAGACTTAGAGCGAGACTAGAGATTTAGGCAGCTTAACAGGAATCCGAAAGTTTGCAGGATTGTGATAGCGTGCAAGAAAAGAAAAGATACTACACAATTGGTACGTGGCACGGATAACGAGACTGCTGTGTGTTTTCATGTCAAACAAAGAACGAAAATTTGAAGAACCCTAGGGGTTCCCGGGACCTAGTATCTCAAACCCTAGTTTTACAACCTTAAGATTATTCAGAAAATTCTCACAAAAATATTTACGTTTCAGTTATTTACTTTCAGTACTTAGTTAGTAAGCAGAATCTCAAACTACTCCTCCGTTTTACACTCTGTTCGTTAAAACTGATTACTAGAAAAACCGGCAAAGTCCCTCTGGGATCGATAAACCGAGTCGAAAATACTCTCTATATTACTTGATTCGTACACTTGCGAATAGTACGCTAAATTGCGCATCAAATCACCACCCACACCTAAGTGTGTTGCCGTCTCGCACCCTCGAATATACCAATGCAATCACCCAGTATCAAATATTTAAAATTAGCTCTCCTCAAAATCCACCTTCATCTCCATTACTGCGTGCCATGACGCGTACGAAAAGTCAAACTACTATGAAATAGTTCCAGTACCAAAAAACGATTTCTCTAGGTCAAGATGTTATCAAGAAAAGAGATTAACGGGGCTAACTAGTGGACCTAAGAATCGAGATAGGACAGTGGGTCCCCTTTAGACTATCACTCCATCAAATGATGTGGTGACCATGATGGCGGGTTGACGACTACCTGGTGATGGTGGCCTGGCATCCTCAATAACCTCGAAGTGTTTGTTGATACTGCTGGCTCCATTGCGTAAATTGATGTTTCAAAGGAATTCATGTCCCGGATATGGGATTGATGATATCCTCTTGATGAAACTTATAAGTTTTGATTATGTCAAACTCTGCAGGTAGATTACTTGGTAATCTGGACATGTCAAATAAGCTAAGTGGTAAGAATCAATTGAAAGATCAGGTTGTGCAAGGCTTGGAATAGCTCAGCTATTTCAAGGCCTTGAATCAGCTTTCAAAGCCTTGAATCAGTCTCATAGGCTTGAAAATACCTATTTTCAAGGCCTTGAAACTGGATTCAAAGCCTTGAAACTGCTTAACCTGTATGCACACTCTCAGGGGGAGTTTTCTGCAAGCTCTCTGAGTTGATTTCCTCTCTCTCTTTCATATGCTTGATTCATTGTTTTTAGATGATGAAAGACAAATTATTCTAACATGTTTTGATCATAAGATATCATCTGTTTGACCATGATAATGCAGGAAATTTTGTTTCTAAGTTTTACAGGATTGTTTCCGCAACTGAACTGTTGCGGATTTGGAAATAGTTTGACATTTTGGTCCTGTGATCAATCAGACGTGTATGTGACAGCTTCTCATGTTGTTTAACTGAAATTTACAACAAAATCTCTGAAGATTGTGATTATCCAACCGTTGGAGAAGATTTCAAAGTAGTCAAACTCTGTTGCCTACAAAATAGGAAGGTTGTTGCTAAAAATCTGGGGAGATTTGCAGAGCTGTTTGAAGTTTAAATAGAGCTTAAATACAAAGAAACAAGACACGATACTCAACCGGAAAAAACAAAGAAAGAGTTCTGGATTGACAAGCATCAAAGAAGTTCATCATTCTTCCAATCCATTCCACAGAAGTTCACTGCATTTTCACTGCAGCCTTCTACTCTAAGTGTACTTCTGTATTGGGCTGTATTGGTAGATCATTTCTATATTTTCTCTATATATATTCTCAAGGATTGTTAAAATTTAACAATAGAGAATTCTTAGTTAATCAGTTAGCTAGAGCAGGTACTAGACAGGTTAGGGAAAACCACAAGCTGTAACAGAGTAAGGGAACTCTCTGGGCTTGAGTTCTAGGGCTTAGATTTTGATTAATAAGTATTGAGTTGAAAATCCTGCAGGGATCTAATCCCTGAGGTAGAGACGTAAGTCAAAGTGGACTTAACTCTATAAATCACTTGTCTTCTGCATTTACAGTTCATTCTTTTCATACTTTTTGCAGCACACAAAACTGTTCATTTTTCAAGGGTTTGAACTGGTTTTCAAGGCCTTGAAAAAGGCATACTTGCTTTATACTGTCTGCATCTTCTTCAGGGGCTTGAACTTGTTTTCAGGGCCTTGAACTTCATTGTTTTCGCAAGTTTTTATCTTCCTAGCAAGTTTTGCAAAAAGTTGGCATACTCTATTCAACCCCCCCCCCCTTCTAGAGTATCTTAGCTACATATACATCTGCATACTCAAACTTTCAATTGGTATCAGAGCTTGTATCACTGTTTAAGATTTAACCATCTGGTGATCATGACTACTGCAGGTGATGGTGGTTTCTCACAGGGAAGAGCTGCTAACAGACCTCCTCTATTCTATGGAGAAAATTTTGCTCATTGGAATGCTCTCATGAAAATGTTCATTATTGATCAAGATCTAGAGCTTTGGACCATTATCCAAAATGGACCTCATACTTTCTACACAGAGAAAGATGGGATCATAACTCCCAAAACAGAAGACTCGCTCTCCTATTCTGAGTTAGAGCAATTTTCTAGAAACTACAAGGCTATTAACATTTTGTATTGTGCTATGACTACAGATGAATTCAACAGGATCTCTGGATGCACAACTGCAAAGGAAATATGGGATAAGCTTGTGGTTACCTTTGACGGAACCAGTCAAGTCAAGCAAACCAATATCAACATTTATCTTAGACAATATGAGCTGTTTA
Source organism: Linanthus parryae (assembly GCA_023055425.1). Lineage (NCBI taxonomy): Eukaryota > Viridiplantae > Streptophyta > Magnoliopsida > Ericales > Polemoniaceae > Linanthus > Linanthus parryae. The sequence goes on along the minus strand of JALGPY010000006.1, from coordinate 100,499,680 downwards.
AGATGAATGCTGATGAGTCCATCAGAGACATGTTCAAGAGGTTCACTGATATTGTCAACAACCTTGATTCACTGGGAAAACATTTTTCCAATGAAGAAAAGGTGAGGAAGATTCTCGTAAGTCTTCCAAAGGCAAAATGGGAACCAAAGACCATAGCTATTGAAGAAGCTCAGAATCTCTCAACTTTGCAACTTGATGACCTACAAGGGAAGCTCCTGAAACATGAGATATCTATTAATAAAGTTGATTGAGAACTCCCAATTTAGCTCTCAAAGTAAAAGAGAATGAGAGAACACAAAGCCTTGAAACTGAGGATGGTGATGGTGAAGATCCAATTGCCTTAATTTCCAAAGCCTTGACAAGGATCCTCAAAATTAAGAAAAAATTTGGAAATAAAGATTTCAACAGAGAAAGTCATGCATAGATCATCCAGCAGCAAGGACTACAAAGGTAAGTCATCTTCACAAAACAAATCAAAAATTATGAACTACTTTGAATGTGGTGATGCAGGACACTTGATAAGAGATTGTCCACACAAGAAAATCAAGAGCTTTCAAACGAAAGATTATGACAGAAGAAAAAAGCAATGATAGCTTCATGGAGTGATTCAGATAGCTCTCGTGAATTTGAATCTGAGGAAGAACATGCCAACCTCTGCTTCATGGCCAAGCATGATGAAAGTTCTGAGAAGAACATGGAGGTAATGGTAAATTGTCTGCTTTCAAAACCAAAAGAAGCTCTTTCATAATACCTTAGAAAAATGCTTTTGAATGAGGAAGATTATCTGAAAGAGATCAGACTTTTGAAAGAAAAAAAATCATGAGCAAGCAAAAGAAAACTTACAACTTGTTTGCCTAAATCAGAATCTTGAAATCTCTCAGAAGAAATCTGATAGGGATTTCAAGGCCTTGAAAACCAGTTTCAAAGCCTTGAAAAAACAAGTCAAGGAAGTAGTCACTCAGAACTCCTCAGTAAGTGACAGTCTTGCCAATCTAAGACATCAGGTTGATGAATTAGAGAAAAAAAAAACTACTCTCACTGAGAAACTTCAAGAATCTAAATTGGTCAAAATCAAGCTTCCTGGATCAGAACACAAGTTGAACTTGATTCTTGGAGGAAGTTCACAGTCTGTTCACAAAGCTGGTATTGGATTCAATCCAAACTTTCCAAAAGGAACAATACCAGATTTGTGAAAGATGGAAACAAAAATTCTCCTACTTGTTATTACTGCTGCAAAACTGGTCATGTTAAGATGACTTGTCCTTTAGAATAAGAGACCCTCACATAATGAGGAACACTTTTCCTTTTCAACTCAAATGACAAGTTAAGCAGATTTGGGTTCCTAAAGGGGTTAGGCCGCCTAACATGGTTGATCCTGAATATGAATCCAAATTCCACACTTGGTCTAAAAGCTGGGTAAGGCAGTGATTGGTGTTTGCAGGTTGTCACCAATATCAAAAAACAGAAGTGGTTCATGGACAGTGGTTGCTCAAGACATATGAGTGGAAAGAGATCTCTATTCTCAGAATTAAAGGAGCAATCAGAAGGTTCAATAACACTTGGTTACAAAGGCAAATGCAACATTCTTGGTATTGGAAAAGTTGGTACAAATTCTGAAAACTCTATCTCTGATGTGTATCTAGTTGAAGGTTTGAAATTTAACTTTGATAAAGAGAAGTGTGTGGTGCAAAATGAGAAACCAAGAGATTGCATTCTCACAACCTCTAGATCAAACAATGTTTATACTTTTCAGACTAACAAAGTTGCAGGTGAAAGTATGAAGTGTCTCAAGGCCTTGAAAGAGGATTCAAAGCTTTGGCACAGGAAACTTTGTCATATTAGTTTGCATACCTTGAACAAGTTTATTTCCAAAGACTTGGTAAGAGGATTGCCATCCACCAAGTTCTAAGAAGATGAAATGTGCAAAGCCTGTACTCAAGGCAAGCAGACCAGAAGTTCATTCAAGCCAAAGAAGTTTGTAAGTACAACTAGACCTATTGAATTGCTTCATATGGATATATGTGGTCCTATGAGGACTCCTACTCCAAAAGGTAAACTGTATATGCTAGTTGTTGTAGATGATTTTTCTAGATATACTTGGGTTATGTTTCTCAAAGAAAAATCTGAAGCACTCTCTGAATTTTCAAAGCTTTGCAGAGAGCTTCAAAACTTAAAAAACCTACCTGTAGCTTCAATCAGAAGTGATCATGGTAGAGAATTTGATCAGTTAGAATTTGATTTATTCTGTGATAAGCATGGTATTTCTCACAACTTTTCTGCTCCAAGAACTCCTCAACAGAATGGTGTTGTTGAAAGAAAGAACAGGACTCTTGAAGATATGTCAAGAACAATGCTTCTTGAGAACAAGTTGCCAAAACATTATTGGGCAGAAGCTGTGAATACAGCAAACTATATTTTGAACAGGTGCTTGATCAGACCTATTCTGAAGAAGACCCCCTATGAACTATTCAAAGGGAGGAATCCAAACATTTCATACTTAAGACCATTTGGATGTACTTGTTTTATCCACAACAATGGAAAATACAACCTTGGTAAGTTTGATGTAAGAAGTGATGAAGTTATATTTCTTGGTTACTCTCTAAATAGCAAAGCTTATAGAGTTTACAATAACAGAACCAAACTAGTTGAAGAGAACATTCATGTTAAGCATGAATCAGAGGAAGAGACTGAGAATCCATTAGGATTCAAGAAAGGCTCAGAAGAAAATAGAAGACACTTTCAAGACCTTGAAAATAGTGCTCAAGGCCTTTAAAGTAAACCTCAAAGACTTGAAAAATATGATCAGAAAGATTCAAGTGACAAAACCACTACTTCAAGACCAAAGAAGATCTATGGAGAACCTGAACCATGGTCTCCAAGAAAGAGATTCAAATATCTCTCATCCCATCCAGCTGATAATATCATATCAGATCCAACCACTGGTACACAAACTAGATCACAGTTGAAGAACTTATGTGCTTTTAATGCATTTATCTCTCTTGTAGAACCAAAAACTGTGAAAGAAGCCTTACAATAAGCAGACAGGATCATTTCTATGCAAAGTGAACTCAATGAGTTTAAAAGGAATAAGGTTTGGAACCTGGTTCCACCACCTACAAACTAGTCTGACATTGGTACCAGATGGGTATTCATTAATAATAGGGATGAAAGTGGCAATGTAATCAGAAACAAAACAAGGTTAGTTGCTCAAGGTTACAATCAAGAAGAAGGTATATATTATGAGGAAGCTTTTGCTCCAGTTGACATGTTAGAAGCAATTAGAATTTTACTTGCTTTTGCATCTTACAAGAACATGAAACTGTTTCAAATGGATGTGAAGTGTGCTTTCTTGAATGGTTATTTACAAGAAGAAGTTTATGTTGCACAACCACCTGGTTTTGAAAATGACAAGTTTCCAGATCATGTTTACAAACTTGACAAAGCTCTTTATGGTTTGAAACAAGCTCCAAGAGCTTGGTATGAAAGATTGTCAAATTTTTTACTTGAAAAATGATTTCAAACGAGGTTTAGTAGACAAGAATCTTTTCATAAAGACTCATGAGAAAGATTGACTTGTAGTTCAGATATATTTTGATGATATACTGTTTGGAGCTACTAATAATCATTTGTGCAGAGAATTCTCAAGTCTTACGAGCAGGGAATTTGAGATGAGCATGATGGGAGAGTTGAACTTCTTCCTAGGACTTCACATACATCAATTGAAGAAGGGCATCTTTCTCCATCAAAGCAAGTACACAAGAGACTTACTAAACAAATATAGCATGGCTCAATGTAAGGAAGCCAAGACTCCTATGAGCTCCACATTATCCTTAGACAAGGATGAATCTGGTAAGAGTGTCAATGTAAAAGAGTATAGAGGCATGATTGGATCATTACTCTATCTGACAGCAAGGAGACCAGATATTATATTTAGTGTGTGTATGTGTGCTAGATTTCAAGCTGATCCAAGAGAATCACACTTGACTACTGTGAAGAAAATATTCAGATATCTCAATGGTACCAAAGACTTAGGTCTTTGGTATTCAAGACATTCTAACTTCTCTTTGCATGGTTTTTCATATGCTGACTTTGCAGGTTACAAGGTTGATAGGAAAAGCACTTCAGGAACTTGCCAATTCATTGGATCATCCTTGATCAGTTGGCATTCCAAGAAACAGAATTCAATTGCTCTATAATAGCTGAAGCTGAATATATAGCTGCAGGAGCATGCTGCTCACAAGTGTTATGGATTGCTCAACAGCTAAGAGACCTTGGATTTGACTTCAGGAGCATACCTATTAAGTGTGATAACACTAGTGCAATTTCAATTACAATGAATCCAGTGCAACACTCAAGAACCAAGCACATTTATGTCAGACACCACTTCATCAGAAATGTGATATTTCTCTTGAATTTGTTGCTACTAACATGCAAATTGCAGATATCTTCACTAAACCATTAGCACATGAAAGGTTCTCAGCTCTAAGATTGGAACTGAGAATGCTAAATAAAGATGCATTGGTTTAGGGGGAGCATCAGGTAAGAAAGGTAAGTTCTATATTTTTCAAAGGTTTGATCTGAGTTTCAAAGCCTTGAAAATCAGTTCAAAGCCTTGGCTTTTACTAGTTTCAGTGTTATAGTTTTTCAGGACCTTGAAAGCCTTTTCAAAGCCTTAAAAATAAGTCTGCTACACTGATAGTCAATAATATTGGATTATTCTATGTTGGGTGATATCTCTGTAGATATTTGCCTAATATAGCCCCCACCCTTTTCAAAAATTTGATTCAGCCAAAAATAGCATTAGTATATTTTATTTTCCAACGGCATAAAAGATTTGAAATCTCTCTGATCATTGCAAATCTTTTGAGATCAGAGAGATACTAGTTTCCTTTTGAAACTTAAACTCTTTCAGTATTTATCTTCTTATCATATCCTTCATTCCGTTTCACTCCACCTCTCTATATTCTTCTCCCAAACCCTAATGAGCACAAGGAGAGCTTCAGATAGAATCAAGATAGCTGGAGGTTCGAAACCTGTCTCAGAGAAGAAAATAAAAACAGCTATGGATGAAGTTCAGGAGATTAGTGAAGACTCTGCTTCAAAAAGCTTTACTGATGAAGAAGAGGAATCTTCACCACCAAAGAAGATGGTGAGAAAAGATCATGTTTCAATAAAGAAGAAACAAACTGTGAATTCTACACAAGAGAAGCAAAAGGGAATCCATATTGGAAGCCCTAAAAGAGACAAGAAGAAGACAGTTTCTGAGGTTAAAGGAAAAGGAAAAGAAATCCTTATTCAAGACTCAGACTCAGATACTACTTCAGTATCCTATGGAGTATACTCCATATCCAACAAAGGGAAACATGTGGAGGATCCGTACCAGTCTTTAGAAGCTTCAAAATCAGGAAAGAAAAATCTCAAGACTGTTTCTCCTCAACAGAAAAGGTTAGCTGTAAAGAAGAAGATGAAGCATGGGAAGAAAGCCCTGGAAGGACTCACCTTCCTATTCAACAGTTTTATTGAAAAGATCAGCTCCTTCATTGAGGAACTAGATATGGTTTCTCAAGAAGTTCAAGTCAACAGTGAAGAAAGTGAGGAAGAAGCAAGGGACCAAGAGGATGAGAAAGATCCCTAATCTTGCCTACTTTTTCTTCCCCATTCTCTTTTCTTCAAATTTTTTCTTTTAAGTTTTCAAAATTTTCCTGACACTTGATCCAACATCTTCTATCTTTTTGATGAAAGTCAAAAAGGGGGAGAAATTCTAGGTTTTTGTTTTTAGTAGTTCTTTAGGTTTATTTGCTATCTGCTGAACTGTTAAGTTTTTTTGTTGGTATTATGAATAAGTTGGATCTTTTTGGATATACCGGGTCATATATTGTGATCTAATCAGTTTATTTTGCAGAGACTAAGGATCAAACAGAATTTGGTTTTGTCTTTCATCAAGGGGGAGATTGAAAGATCTGGTTGTGCAAGGATTGGAATAGCTCAGCTATTTCAAGGCCTTGAATCAGCTTTCAAAGCCTTGAATCAGTCTCAGAGGCTTGAAAATGGCCTTGAAACGGGATTCAAAGCCTTGAAACTGCTTAACCTGTATGCACACTCTCAGGGGGGAGTTTTTTGCCAGCTCTCTGAGTTGATTTCCTCTCTCTCTCTTTCATATGCTTGATTCATTGTTTTTAGATGATGAAAGACAAATTTTTATAACATGTTTTGATCATAATATATCATATGTTTGACCATGATAATGTAGGAAATTTTGTTTCTAAGTTTTGCAAGATTGTTTCATAAAATAAATTGCTGCAGATTTGGAAATTGTTGGACACTTTGATCCTGTGATCAATCAGACGTGTATGACAGGTTCTCATGGTGTTTAAATGAAATATTACAACAAAATCTCTGAAGATTGTGATCATCCAACCGTTGGAGAAGATTTAAAAGAATTCAAACTCTGTTGCCTACAAAATAGGAAGGTCGTTGCTGAAAATCTGGGGAGATTTGCAGAGCTGTTTGAAGTTTAAATATAGCTCAAATCCGAAGAAACAAGACACAATACTGAGCGGGCAAAAACAGAGAAAGAGTTCTGGATTGACAAGCATCAAAGAAGTTCATCATTCTTCCAATCCATTCCACATAAGTTCACTGCATTTTCACTGCAGTCTTCTACTCTAAGCGTACTTATGTATTGAGCTGTATTGGTAGATCATTTCTGTATTTTCTCTACATATATTCTCAAGGATTGTTCAAAGTGAACAATAGAAAATTCTTAGTTAATCAGTTAGCTAGAGCGGGTACTAGACAGGTTAGGGAAAACCACAAGCTGTAACAGAGTAAGGGAACTCTCTGGGCTTGAGTTCTAGGGCTTAGATTCTGATTAATAAGAATTGATTTGAAAATCCTGCAGGGATCTAATCCATGAAGTAGATACGTAGGCCTAAGTGGACTGAACCCTATAAATCACTTGTCTTCTGCATTTACAATTCATTCTTTTTCATACTTTTTGCAGCACACAAAACTGTTCATTTTTCAAGGGTTTGAATTGGTTTTCAAGGCCTTGAAAAAGGCATACTTGCTTTATATTGTCTGCATCTTCTTCAAGGGCTTGAACTTGTTTTCAAGGCCTTGAACTTCATTGTTTGCACAAGTTTTTATCTTCCTAGCAAGTTTTGCAAAAAGTTGGCTTACTCTATTCACCCCCACCCCCACCCCCATTCTAGAGTATCTTAGCTACATATACATCTGCATACTCACACTTTCATCAATGATTTGAAAAGAGGTTGATTAAATGAAGTCATTGATTGCTCTAATCGAAGGATATATGTAATATTAACATGGGAGATAATAAATATTTAATAATACAAGCTCAAAATATTATTTTTGAGAATATGGACAAGAGTGCAATAACAGTTATTAGATATGCTAACTGTCATAACCTTTATTTGGGTTAGGTTTGCGTGAAACCATAAGTCCTAATAAATTTGGAAGCTTGATTCGTATATTCTCCTCCAGGACCCTCATGTATCCGATATAAGTTGTCTTCCGTCTTCAAAATTTTATATGCTTCAGATACACACCGAAATCTAGGGTTTCCAGAGTGAGAAAATAGTTCAGGAGGCCAAGAAGGATTATGAAAGCAGGAAGCATACTCTTGCAGCCAGGAGGAACTTCTGGAATACGATAGAAGATCGGGAGTGATTCAGACCTACATCAACTAGGTAGGACGTATGTATAAACCCTAATTCCGCCTTGTAGGGTTCATAGAGTTCTTGTTAAAAACCAATTTTTTAATCAGTATAGCGGGCATGCGAGTCGATCTGGTCTTGAAATTCTCCTCCCATCAGTTACATTAATTAGGTAAACATTTTGGGCCGATATCGAATTTTTTCCACATTTGCACAATATTTTAGATTTTTTGCTATGACAGACAATTTTGATGTTGATAAATTTTCGATTCCAAGAGAGGTTTCTCTTGATAATTTTCTTCCGTTATGGTTGCTTTGTGGGGCTCGATAAACGCATGTTCTCGATTCCGCGTCGGTACCCCGTAATGCATGGGGTAGATTGCAACTACTAGTAGTTTTCTTCATCTTATGTTCTTCATCTTACTCCAAGCATTAAAACTTATAATATATCAACCCCTCAACTCCAACCACTATCACTTGTAAACAAAAACACTGCCACTATCACCTCCACGACGGATATCTCTATGTTCATCCCGTATTTCTTCGCTATTACAACAACAAAACTCAATTTCTTAAAACTTTCAAAGGTAATGAACTGGAATTTATCCAGGAAGAAAAGTGTATTCACGGCACGGAGAAGAAACAAGAACACCCCAAATTCAATTTTGTGCTAGTTAAATTTTTAGGCGACATAGTGGCTAGTTAAATTTTTAGGCGACATAGTGGCCATGTTTCCCAATGACGGAGTGCAAATTCATAGAGAGATAGGACATGGGAGAAAGAGGAGGAGGATGGAGAAGAGGGAGGAAAAGAACGAACGAGGATGGATGAAAATAAGAATTTGATGTTGTCCCTCAACTATAGGTTAGAACAGCAGAAACTCTGAGCTTAGGTAAGAGATGCATTAACCACATTTATGAATTGACACAAAATACCTCCGTCACTATCATCACTCGATTTATTAGTAGTTCATACTGATGCTTGACGACTTGAGTCATGCTTACACTAATCGTGTGGGTGATCAAGCACCATTAGATCAACATATCCCATTTCAGTTACAGTGTCACCCCTTTTTTAAGACAAAGGATGCATTTGAGCCTTGAACATTCTTCGTTACTCTTCCTTTGTGAACGTGCCCCACGCACCAGAACAATCACTCTTTCTGTAGTGTTCTTTCATGAATATTTCTAGCAGACTTTCTCAATGTAATATTTGAGGAAAAGGTTTTGTAAAGAGGAAATCATAATCGATGAAATGTAAGAACGCGGTGATCAGAAAATCATAATGATATAACGCGTAGTCGTATTGTGTTTTAAAGACAATGGAAAATATGAAGACCAATAGCGTCTCTAGCACAATGGTAGTACTATTGACTTTTAATCAATAGATCGGGTTCAACTCCCGGCAGACGCAAAGTTTTAGTTTTTTATACAACATCATTACTTCACGTATTCCTTCATTTTATTTTATTTTTTGAGGAACAGTATTCCTTCATTTTTATACCTTATTCATTAGTTGGTCACTACATTACATTCCACTCTTGATGAGAAAAAGAAACCAATTTAACAAATGCTCACTCATATTTCCGTATACTCACTTATATATAATTCATCATCGAAGAAAATAAATGTATCAAATCATCATCTTACGAGACGAACGCGCTTGAACAAATAACAGAAAATTAAAATTGATTACTTGTCGTCTGTTCATGTCACTTCAACAATAGTGTATGTAGCACAACGGTAGTACAATTGATTTTTTATCAATAGATTCGTGTCCGACTCCCGACAGACGCAGACTTTTAATTTTGTATACAACATCATCACTTCACGTATTCCTTCATTTTTTTATACCTTCTTCATTACTTGGTCTCTACGTTCCTCTCTTGATGAGAAAAAGAAACTAATCCAACAACTGCGCACTCATATTTTCGTATGCTCACTAAAATATATATTCCTCGTCGAAAAAATAAGAGTATCAAATCATCTTCTTATTAGAGGAACGGGCTTGAACAAATAACAGAAAATTAAAATTGATAAGTTATTGTCTGTTCATGTCACGTCAACAATGGAAATGTAGGATAAGAGAAATGAGACAGAACAATAGAGTTAAAAGTCCATGTATGTGGGACAACGGCAGGAATATCGTACTCACCATTGTCTACTTTTATAGAATTATTACTATGTAAATAATTTAACATAATTTATCTAGAAGATTGTATAGAACATTATCATTATCAATTGTATTGTTTTCGTGAAAGAGACCTCTCTTAACAACCTCCTACTTCAAATGGAAACTTCAGCCGGTATGATTACAGTTTTCTTTGGTCTTTGTAGTTGCTACTCCAGCATTTATTTTCTTGTTAGTTGATGCAATTCTAAAACTAGAATTGGCATTTTTTCAAGCACTAGAGTCGTTCTCTCTGTTCTGAACTTAAAGTAAGTTATATTCAACATAATTGTTATAACGTGTAATCTGCTGTGGCTATTCACTGCGAAGGGAAAAAATAGTATTTAAGCAGTGATATTCAAAATCTCTTAGAAATATCATACTCGGGTTGAAGTGAAAAAACTAATCCCTCAACGTTACAACTTACATGATACCTAAGTTGATTTCACACCTCCCTACATAGTAAATGTAAGTTCCAAACTTCTCAAATTCCGTATTAGAAGCTGTTTTTCTATAGAACAATTGCAGGAAATGATTTCCCCAACTCCTAAAGAGTCAGTCTCAAAGTTAAAACAAATACAATTGGAAAATGGCTGCCCCCATGCGCACTCTCAATCTAGCATCTAGAAGGATGCTGTTCTTAAAACAACTCTCAACAAAAGACAACAAATTCTAAAAGCATCTTCAGGCAAGTCTTGATCTTATCCCACTAGACAAATAGTTCCTATTATAAATACATTCCATTGCATTTCTTTTTCAGAATAAGAAACTAAACGCATAGACATCTCAAGCATAAAGAAAAGAAAATGGAAATTACAATAGTTTCTAAAGAGAGAATCAAACCATCTTCTCCAACTCCACAAAGCCTCAAGACCTTCAAGCTATCTCTCCTAGACCAGCTCATTCCAGCTCCCTATGCTCCACTCATCCTCTTTTACCCCAACGAAGATTGTGTCTCGAAATGCCAAATTCTGAAAAGAATTAATGTTCTGAAGGGATCACTTTCTGAAATCTTAACTCGGTTTTATCCACTTGCTGGTAAGATCAATGATCTTACAATCGAGTGTAATGATGACGGAGCATGCTTCATGGAGACCGAGGTCAATTGTCAACTCGTTGACTTCTTGGACCAGCCGGATCTCCTATTGATGAATGAGTTCCTTCCTTGTGAAATTGGGTTCACAGGGTCTGCAGCAGGGACTCCTGTGACTAACATCCAGGTAATCAATTAGGCCACAATATTGAAATTGTTTAATACTGGGGACTTATTTCTATTCATGAACTTATACACATGTGATGGTGAGTTCACTTCAGTTTTAGCAGCTTTATTCGTACCAGACTGTATTCATGGGTGGAGCCACCCAAGGACAAGGGGTGGCACTTGCCCCCCTCGAGTTTTTGAAAAATTCACAATTACTCCTAACTCCTTATTTTAAATATTTTAGCGGTGATATTTTTTTTTTACTATACGAATACCCCGGTTCATTCCAAACTCTTATACTAGTGTCACTGTTATTGACTTTACATTAAATTTTACCCCTAGTTGCTGTTAATTCCTGAGTTTATTATCAATAGGGCACATACCGGAAATTTAAAGCAATATCACAAAAAATTAATAACTTAGAAAAGATAGGTAGAGATATGCCATTATCCCCTTCATTAAGGAGGTAAAATACATAAATGTCCATCTCTTAACTCCATGCTCCCGTTAGTTTATTTAACGGAGACGGACGGAAAAAGACTATTGGTAAGTATAATTACAATAATGCAGGGGGGTTTAGTAGTAGGTTAAGTGTCAAAAATCCAATAATGCAAGTGAGTTTACGATAAAAAGTCATGTAATTTAAGCGACCACAAATTGAAACCTAGCATACTAATATTATTAACGGCTAGATCAAACAACTGAGTCGGATTGTATTCATTTGCAGGTAAATGTCTTCGAATGTGGCGGAATTGCAATCGGATTCTGTATTTCACATAAAATTCTAGACGGAGCCTCATTGAGTACCTTCATCAAAAGTTGGGCTGGTTCAGCTTCCGGGTCAAAAGAAGTTATCAATCCAGATTTCAGTTCGAGCAATTATCTCTTTCCCACTAACGATTTGTGGCTTAGAGACACTTCGATCGTTATGGGGGGTTCTTTGTTGAAACAGGGAAAGTCTAAAACAACGAGGGTTTTCTTCGATTCGTTCACTATATCAACCCTCAAAAAGAAATCAACAAGCTCCATTGTCAAAAGACCGACACAAGTTGAGGCAGTATCGGCTTTCATTTGGAAATGTGCAATGACGGCCTCACAAGGAAGGTACGGTACGGAAAGACCTTCCCTGCTGAGCCATGTGGTGAATCTTCGGGCAAGAATGGGCCAACCCATGCCCGAAGACACCATTGGGAACCTGATATGGATAGCGGCAACACATTGTGTTGAAAAGGGTGATCGGATTAGACTTCGTGGCTTGACGAGGCGGATAAGAGAGGCTATTTCGACGATCAATAGTGGATTTGTGAAGAAATTGCGAGGGGATGAGCAAGTTAATATGGTTTCCAAATCTTTAAGAGCATGAAAGAAGCCGGGTCAAAGGTGGGAGTGGACTATTACGGGTTTACAAGTTGGTGCAAATTAGGGTTCTATGAAGCGGATTTTGGGTGGGGAAAGCCTATTTGGGTGAGTGGTGTGGGGTCGGGCGGGTCGGTTTTCATGAACCTAATAGTTTTGATGGAAACAAGGAGTGGGAATGGGATAGAAGCTTGGGTGACCTTGGATGAAGAAGAAATGGGTATACTAGAAAATGATATGGAGCTCCGGAAATTCGCAATACTGGATCCGAGTCCTTTGCAATTTAACAAATAAATCATGTAAACTAACGGGCTCGCTTTATATAAAAGAGGATTGTTGTAGACTTGTAGTTTTCAAATCAAGGTCATTACTCATTTAGTCTCAGTTTGTGTATATAAAGATATATTACTCCTAGTAAGCGGACTAGCAGAGTAATATTATTCGTAGATCCGAGTACAAAGTAGGTAGTGTTGCTTAATTCATTTTCATGAAATAAAAATTAACATCGGTAGAAATTTAGGGAGAGATCCTGCCATGAGCTTAGAACATTTCGGGAGGACAATGGCTCAGTTGTTTCTATTGGGAGTCAATTTCACTGCCTATTCCCTTAGACTCTTTTTCCGACTCAGAAAACGCGGGATTTAATAAATAGTGTTGTGAAGTTTTCGGAAATTTAATTTAAAATAAATTAACTTTCAAATTTTTTTGAGATTTTCTTCAGAATTTATAATTGATATTAATTGTCACCAAAACAACTATTTTTTTTAAGTCAACCTCCCATTACCTAGTCGACATGAAGGTTCTATAAAAGTGTCTTTGACTCTTTCTAGCACGAATGTAACCTTTCATTACAAGTTAGAACCCAGTTCGACAGTTGACTAGGATCACAAATTCGCACTTGCAAATTGCAATGAACTAGTAATCAATTTAAGGCTTTTAAATGCAATTTGAAATAATATTTTGCTCAGAAAAGGAAAAAATTACAGAAATTGAAAGGTGGACAAGAGGTTCATCCAATAAACATTTGGAGAATCGTCATCATAGAATAATAATCGGACTATCTGAAAAGTAGGAGACGGCATTTGGGAGAAGCATCGTTGCTTTAGAGTAGCCAAAGAATAGGCTTCTACAACAGCATGCAGTAGTACTTAAGCCTGCACACCATTAACTGGCTGATTTTGTACATGTACCACTCTGTCCCACTTCTTTTGCACTATTTGGACTTTTGTCACTATTCACTGGGTCACTTTGACTCGGCAATTTGAATAGCAAAACTTTACAATTTTTAGATAATTTTTTCGAAGTGTCGTAGAGTAACTCTTATTCTACAAGACAGTAGAAAAATTATCGAAATATTATATCATTTTGGAATCCAAATCACCGGATCAAAGTGACCCAATTACGGGTGAAAAAAGTCCAATGGTGCATTTGAGCTGGGACGGAGTGGTATGTTTTTGGTTCTACTGTTGTTGATGCCTGTAAATATATATATCCTTTACTTGCAGTGCGGATCCAATTCGCCGTTGAAGCCGTGAAACGGTAGACCAAAAAAGGAAGATGATTGCCTTCCAAGCAAGTTATAAGTTCTAGAGATTAGAGCTTCAAAAATAACTATTGGATTATACTAGTATAAGTTATACAGAGCTGCTAAAACAACAGCGTCTGTAGTCCAACGGTTAGGATAATTGCCTTCCAAGCAATAGACCCGGGTTCGACTCCCGGCAGACGCAGCCTTCTTATCATTTTTCACAAAACGGCAATTCCATCAGGGTCTTTTTCATTCTTTGTTTTCTGTATTTCGAAAATCATAAATTTTGTAGCTTCAAATGATTATCTTGACCGATCGAATCAGAGAGAACGCATATTGGCAATGAGCAAGCAAGAGAGCGCAATGAGCGAGCAAGAGAGCGCAAAGTCCTCCATTGCGCCATAGTTCTGACAATTCACGGCACGTCTTGACCCTAGTGATACTTGCAGTGCGGATCAACAACATTAGAGGTGGTGATGCATCATGTATGTTTTACAACCGGCAATTCCATTAGTGTCTTTTTTCATTTTTGTTTTCTTTATTTCCAAAGTGATACTTTTGTAGCTTAAAAGGATCATCTTGACCACTAGAATCATATAAGGAAGACCTTCACTTGGCTCTCCAGCACCAGAGAGAACGCATATTGGCAATGAGCAAGCAAGAGAGCGTAAAGTCCTCCATTGCGCCGTAGTCTGACAATTTGCAGCACGACTTGACCATAGTTTTGGTGGCATAGCCATACACTGCATCAACAACATTGGGGGTGTTCCTATACTGAAGGTTTTTGTGGTTTTGAGTTTACTAATTTCTTTTGTAGTTTTAACAATGACGGCCACCGGATGCGACACAAAACCAAATAGGAAAAAGCTAACTATCCAGAAGTCCCAAACAACTCAGCTTACACTAACCAAAACCAGAAAACCCCCATATCCAAACAGCCCCATTCAGCAAAGAAAGTCGGCATCTTATCTAAAAAACAGGACTTCTTCATAGATGCAACGATCTGTTCCTTCATAGATGCAATCTGTTCCATAGTTCGACCCTGAAACCCCCAATGGAGGTTTAGGGGTGATAACCCAACCCTAACATGACAAAAAGGTTGCAGGCATCGCGGCTTATATGCTCATACTACAAGAAATACCCAGCTCTGACACTGAAGCTTGTAATATCGGATTATATTTGTTATCCATCGCAAAGCCCTTGACAAAGCCAATACACATACATATCAACTACGCAGTAAAGCCTAATAATTTTGTTGACAGTATCGAAGGCAGTGTGAATTAGCCAAGAGTCTGCTATAGAAAAGAGAGATAAATTTCAATCAATGAAAAGATTGTGAATACAAAAGGGTCAGTGTAGCTTGACAGTCTACCGTTTATTTCTATGGTCACAAACTGAACAGTGACTTTGTGCAACTATAATACAGACGCGAGCCGAGTGCGTGCAAAAAGTATTGTGGGATATCTCTTACTGGATGAAGGAAACGGGCGGTTTCAGTCGTTTCCACTTCTTTTCATCTTCAAGTATGGTATGGTATTCCTCATCCTAGATCGTTTTGTCATCACATTATAAATACCATCTGATACACACACACACACACACACACAAAAAAAAAATTATATATCCTCAAATATCCAGCATTTTGATAATGAAAATAAAGATACAGTTTTACCTACATCTGACAGAGCGAATACAGACTGGTAAAACATGTTAAAAAATCCACGTTGGGAAATTATAATCAATATTCTATGGAAGCTACCTATGTTACTATTCACAGGGTAATGTTGTCTTAATTTACACTCTCGGATCTGACCAAATCCAACGGTGCCTCATGCTCAGACTTTCACTTCGTGTTTAGGATTTCACCAATGACATGGTGGGCCACCAAGATTACATCAAAGTACACAGTAGGCACACGATGATCAGAAAATCATAATGATTTATCGCGTAGTCGGATTGGGATTTAAAGAACAATGGAATAAATGAAGACTAACAGCGTCTGTAGCACAACGGTTAGTTCAATTGACTTTTAATCAATAGATCCGGGTTCGACTCCCGGCAGACGCATAGTTTTTGTTTTTTATACAACATCACTTCACGTATTCCTTCATTTCTTATACCTTCTTCATTAGTTGGTCTCTACGTTCCACTCTTGATGAGAAACAAAAACTAATCGAATCAAATGCTCAAATATATATATAGGAAGAGTAGGCGTTCCACTCTGCTTTTATTTTCTTTTATGCATCTGACAGTCAGGGATCCGGTCCTTCGCGTAGCTTTAATTTAAACAATAAACCTATTAATTTAAATGAAGCTCCAGCTTCCTCGGAATCTTCGTTTTCTGACAAGGGACCGGATCTTCTATTGGAGGGAGATCTGCTCAAAAAAAGGGAGAAAATAAAAGCAGAAATAAGGTTGCTCTTTCAAATTGGATATTTAGGAAGAGCACGCCCTTACAAGAAAGCAGAAGAGCTTATCACCCTTTTTAATATCGATCATATAGGTGATAAAGCGTTTTTGGAGGATTTGTATAACCACCTCGATGATCTTTCTACTAGCCAAGGACACGGCGAGCCTAAAAGACTCTCGGATGCCGGAATCAAACAATTAAAAAAATGGTTTATTAATCGGAGGGGTGGTTGCTAGTTTAGTAAAGATTTTAAGTGGGTTCGCTTGGACTATGTTATGTATGAATGATCTTTTCTATTTTATAGGAGATCTTGGTCCTTTATTTATAGTTCTTGCATTAACCGGGGGAAATGCACTTCAAAGGGAGGGAGGGAAGCGAGAAGGGAAGAGAGGTAATAGAGAATCAGTAGAGAACTATTCCCTATAGTAGAGAAAGCATTCCGGTTGTTCATGCTTACCACATGCGTGTTGAATGTCTCCTCGCGAAAGGCTACGTCATATGATCGTATAGGATCCTCTCTTATCTGACGAGATAGGGCTACATCCGGGAGGACACTCACTCGTATATTTTCTCTTTGTTAGCGGCCGGTTTCACTAATCAACATCAACTACAAAGTAGGAAGACGATCAGAACGTGGAGTGCAACAACAAGGGATGGTTCAACAAAAGAAATCATCTGAATGGTAAGAAGTGCTGCGATTACCTGTTTCCAGTGCTTATGCCTTTGATTAGGACAGTCTGCTGCCATTCAATTACTTGAATGGGTAATAGCTTACTTAAATATCTAATGTTGATTCTCCTGCAAGGAAAAAAGAAAGCCTTAAGTAAGATAAGCGCAATATTCAGCAACAATCCCCTTGGCGGAAGTCACTAAAGCCAGAAAATTGGCCTCTATTAGTATAGAGAAGAAGCTTCTTTCCCTTGGTTCACTAATTAACTTGAAGAAGCGGGGTAAAGGAATGGAAAGATAGTAGATAAAAGAACGAAGTTAGGAGATCGCACCTTTCCGTCTACTTTTATTAAAATGTGTGGTACTTATCCTTCTCTCCTTTTTAGGATTAGTTCATTCCCTCACCTCAGGCCCTATACCCTGTAGGATGCGATGCGCTGCCCCTTAGTAAGGGTCAAATATGTTTGCTTCCGGAATTAGCCCTACGTTAAGGAGCTATCCAATGCGCAAGAAGGTCGCTATACGAAGTGAAAGGCTAGATCTGCCACTATTATCCTAAGCGAATAGTTGGAGCCTTATCGAGGTGGAAAAAGAGCCTATAGCCTATCAGATTACGTTGTTGAAATAAATTAGTTAGTTGAAAGCATCTCATGAAAGAAAGAACTTCGTTCTATTTTTGACCCCTTCTGGTCCCTCCCGGAGTCAGTAACTGGTCAACTCGGCGTACTTTCGTTATAAGGAAGAGTTCCAACGGAAGAACATCAACCAGAAGTTTCTTTTATTTTGAAGAAAGAATCCCAATAATAAGACTATAATAAGTGAGCTCGGGGTAAGATCTGTCTTTGAGAAGAATATGAATAGAAGTCATTGAAGCAGCTAGGGGTTGTTACCAAACCCCAATCAAAGGAGATCCTATAAATCGGAAGCGGCGTGAACTTCTTCAACATCCATCATTCGAAGACGTTCCCTTAGCCAAGGAGAAGAAGAAGGCCTAGGTAGGGTCCTAAAGAGGCTTTTCCCGGTCCCAATCAATCGATAAGGGAAGGATTGTACCTATTCGAAGAGGTCTTCTTACAGGTAAAAAGAGGGAATATAATGTAATTCGAAGAGAATGGAGGAATAGAAGTAGGTAGCCCAGGGAAGGTAGAAGCAAAGCCGATGCAAAGGTAGATCCTAGAACAGAAGAAAGGAAAGGCCGGTACTTCACCCCCTCAAGCTATCACTTTCCGGTAAAGACCCCTTTAAAGAAACCAAATGTTGTTCATTCGCCAGAGCATCTAATTGCGAGAACTATTATAAACGGATTCCATCCTGCCGTAGGGTGGGACCTATAGCCCGATAGGGAGGACTACGAGAAAGATGTTGAATATGAATACGGGGCAAGAAACTCTTTCTTTAAGTCGATAGATTGAGTTACGATAGCACATTACCTATAGCTATAGGAGCAGTGGAAAGTAGCTGTTAAGCCACTGAATCTGAGTTTCCAAATAAGGATGAGTTGAAACAGAGAAGGTTTTCTCGACCTGGCGATAACCAATCTTGACTACATGTTCGATTCCGATTGGCCAGCTCCCAACCATATATGCCTTCTTAGTACGGTCTTGAACCTATCTAAACTCGCTAAAGGCTCGTTTTTACCAATCCAACTCCAAATCAAATTATTGAGCTATGAGACATGAAAAATCACATAGAGAAGAAAGTGTGCTTTGGTTGGTTTAGGACCATAGTAGGCTCCCTTGTCCCATAGTTCGAATTGCTTTAGGCTTTTCTTAAAAAAGGGCCTGGAGTCCAGCCTAGGCAAGGCCTGCCGAAAGAAAAAAGACTAGTATGGCTGTCAATGCTTTAGTTCCTACCGAGCGAGCTTAACAGCTCCCTCAAACATACATACGTTCGGTTAACCGCTTCTTACTCTCATTATCTTTTCTGCCTGGCTTTCTTAATAGAAGAGATGCCCTAACCAAGGTAAGTCACAAGTCATCTTCGATCCTACCACTACCCAAGGCTTCGGTCTCCAAACCCATCGGTCGATTAAGAAATCTTTATTTGTGTTGGTACTTGTGCCGATGTTGAAATAGGAATCCTGATTATGAAAGGCTGAGCTATTCACCTTATTTTACATTACACTCGGAAGCTAAGAGCAATCTTCTCGTTGGAGTTGCTCCCGTTGCTGCTTTATATGAAGCAAAGAACTTCTTTTACACAAGGCAATAACCGCTTTCACATAACGAAAGAGAAGAAAAGAACCTACATGACTCTTCGAATGAGAATAGGCTTGCAGATCCTCATTAAACTAAGGAATTTCTTTTAGTATTCTTTCTTTCTTCTCCGGAATAGTTTCACAAGCTGGCACCTGTTCTAAGATAGGAGTCTACTTTAGCTTTAGTTTCCACTTTGACTGGGCTTAGTTTAGGCCATTGCTGACATAATAGAACAGGGCCTGCCTTAGCGTTGGGCCCCTTAGCATCGGTTGTAAATGTATTAGTAAAGGACCGACTTCGCTTTGAATATCCTTACATCAGACTTCCGCCAACCCGGGAAGCATCCTTCCAACTCAACATCATGCGCCCGGTAGGCACTTCCACCTAGTTAGGAATCCGGCAATTGAGCTACCTTCGCGAACATCGCTACCAGAAGCTTCCGTTTTATTCCTCAAAATATTTTCATTTCAACCAAAGAAGAAAGAGACATTCCACCTATTATAGATGAAACTGGTATGAAACCGTATGATTGGTGGGTTATACCAACTACTGAAAGTCAAGAAGAATGAAAAGAAGGTCTGCTTTATGGGTCGATCGAACAGCTAACACCTTAGTGCGCACCCGGAACAATCGTCGTAGACTAATCGGGCATAAGCACAGGAACGTAAATGGAATTTCCGCTTATTAGGCTTAACAGCCATATTGCCTTAGTAAGGTACTCAATAAAGTAGAATAAGAAGTAGGCAGGTCAGGGAAGCAGTGGTATTGCTTGTCGTCCTCCCGGTTATCCCTATCTATATAAAAGGGGGCACCCAACACCGCATAATCTGTAAACACGCGACCGGGATATACCTTCTCCGCACAATCCCAGATTCAAATATGATGTGCAAACAAAGGCCATGAACTGTAGTAGCCAAAAGGTGGACCACATTGGAACATCACCTGGGACGGAAAAGCCTTTTTGGTGCTACCAACAAATGACACATCAAAGATATTCAGTCCCAAAGCTCCGTTCACCACAGCAGACACAAAAGAGCGATCAAACAAGGTCCCCATAACTTCAAAAGTACCGGCAGCGGAAAACGATCCGTTGCGGACTTGACTTTAAGTCGAAAGAGAAACAAGTCATCTTACCCTGAAGCCGGAGAAGTGGAGCTATTTGATTAAAAGTACCATCTATTGGAAGTCTGGACAGCACGTTCATGAACCACTCATGGATGGGTTTCAACAATCTGTGATTGAAGTAGTTTCCCATCGAACAGATACCAAAACCTTAGAAGTAGAATCCCTTATCTCTGGCGA